>CM032781.1:7693708-8893708 GCA_019155195.1 Avicennia marina | reverse complement strand
TTGCATACATGCTCCTTTGCTTTTTCTAAAATTAGTCTCCAAGGATATGGAATTTTTGGTTTATGGAGTGATGGGTTTGCTTGTTTCTTCTCCTCCTCTTCTTAGTTAATGTGCCACATTTCTTCTTTTTTTTCCCTCCTCTATTGGAGCTGTCATTTGTTCATTCTTATGGCTCACTACCTACATGCTTTTCATATGTTCAATTGGATTAGTTTTGGTTGTACTAAGTAGTGTGCTAATGCCAGTTATCCTACTTGCACCTCCAGATTTCTAAGGGACAACTACTAATTCTATAAGCATGTATCAATTCTATTCATATAATCTTGTGTAATTTTGGCTAAGTTACCTATCATTTCATTTGTAAACTTCAAAAGATTACCAACTATGTCCTCCAACAACTGCTTCTTCTCTTACTATTGGTATGGCGTTTGAAAGCCTCATGGGTTTTGTGTGTTTCTCCAAGAGAGGTTAAGGTGATTCCTCCAACCAGGATTATAGGTTTTGGAGTATGGATTTCCACCTTATGTAGCTTTATTCCCTACAAAGTTAACTTGCTCGTTTTGGTCGTTGCTTGTCCCTTCACCCTTGCACTTGTGCGTTGGGTGTGGCCCTACACATATATCATAACTTTAAATTACAAAGGCTAGTGATGTTTGAGAATTGCTTACTAATATGCCATCAATCTTTTTGGATATGAGCTCCACTTAAGCAGCAAGGGTTGTTACAATATCTAGTTCATATATGCTAAGAAACCTTTGTGTAGTGGATCTCTCAGATAGCCATTGATATGCGTTTGAGGCCATCTCCTCTATCGGTGTCCATGCATCCTTAAGTAGTTTATTCATCAAAACTATGCATAACTAGCTAGAAATCCCACTATAAAAAGTTTGTATGCGCATCCATAGTGTGTAGCCTTGCTATGAGTATGTCCTGAGTAGCTCTTTAAAGCACTCCCAAACTTCTAGCAAGGTTTCTGAGTCAAGCTATTTAAATGTTACAATTTTCAGCCTTCGCTAGGCAATCTTGGTTGGTGGAAAATATTTTGCAAGTAATTTATTCACCATGTCTTGTTATTTGAGTATGCTCCAAGTGGTAGAGATTGCAAACATTGTGGTGCCCTATCCCTAAGAGAAAAAGGAAATAGTATAAGTTCAATAGCATTATGTGAAACTTAATTAAATTTAATAGTATCACATAATTTAAGGAAAGAGGCCAGATGTGTATTCACATCCTTATGTGAAGCTCCACCAAAATTGGTTCATTTGCTCCATATTAATTAGTGTAGACTTCAGTTCAAAATTGTTCGCATTAACCAGTGATTTGACTATTCCCGTCACATGAAGGTTCATCACTAGTTGCACATAATCCGTGATTGCTCTTTGATTTCGTGGAGGAGAAAGCAGTGCTTGGGGCTCTAATGGTGGTGGGTTGTCTTCTGCCATCCTAGGTGGTTCGTGCTCATGTTGAAATAAGGAATTACGTCACTTGTGGTGTGTTCACTCAATTTCTAGATCAAAATCAAGATCTACACTCTTGCTCCTTCGCATACAAGAAATCTCCAAATCTAAAGCTCAATCCTCGAAGCACAACCATTTTTATTCAAAAAATAGAAAAAGTATGAGACAAACATGAATATCAAGAGAGAAAGAAAGAAAAATAAAATAAAATAAAGTAACATGGCCTAATCTAACAGTCCCAGGAGTGTTCAATAGCAATTGTCACCCTCCCTAGCAATGGTGCCAAAATTTGACGTGAATCGTTATCACGCCAAAATTAAATTTATAATTAAACCAACATTGTAATGAGAACAGGTATCATCCCATGAGAAAGGAAAAACTGAATGAAAAGAATGGAAATAAAATAAGATGGATACCAAAAAACAAGTTACAAGCTGAATTAATGAAGTGCCAATAACTTAAAAGATTAGCCCCTAGTGCAATGATGGTTTCTAATATGTGTTAATTATTGTCAATTATCAATTTAATTGTAATGGTTACAGATTGTTAATCCTAAAGTCTATAGGATATTCTCTCTAATTCTCCTATAACATTAACTCAAGATTTAGTGAGTATTCCTAAGCACAATCAAGTCAAGTTTCTTAGTTCTATGATTAACAATATGTTATCTGTATTAATCTTATAATTTCACTTTTGTTATTTCCATAGAATGAATGTTCACAATTGTAAGTCTAGCACACAGCTTTTACTTCCATTACTCCCCGCACATCACAGCCATAAAATAATTAGTGGATTGGTTAATTCTCATAATTGTTAATCAATGCGACAATCACAAATAACACACACAAGGACGATTGATCAAAAATTCATGAGCAATTACTCCACCAATCACATACACAAGGGATTAGAATAAAATTTAGCAAATCATAGTATAATCAATGAAAGCCATCACTAAATTGTTCATCACCCAAAAAAAGTCAAAAATAAAGGAAAAAAGTTAGAAAAATTAGTCTATAATTATTGTGCTGCCTAGACAAAAGAATCTTCTCTAAGAATGTTTCGAATTCTTTCCTTCACCTTTGCAAACATGTGTGCTTGTGCTTCTAGGAGTTGGGAATGAAAAAACTATAAAACTTATTTTTCATGTATTTTTATATGTATGCAACTAGGGTTGTAAAAAGAGTCCCAAAAATCGTGTGAAAATATACTTCCAAAAATAGCTCAAAATGTTGTCACTGCACCTCTCACAGCTATGAAGCCTACTCTCGCAGTCAGGACTCGAACATCTGCTACCACTAACCTAGGCGCAAGATTTATATATATTTGGTATTTGTGATATGTGGCTGTGACATCTCCTCTTGCAGTTGCAAGACTTTATTTTGCTATCAAGAGTAACAACTGCCAAATTTCCAAAACGATTTGCATTCCTTGCTTGTGCTAATAACCTTATGCGGTCCAACTCACAGTCGTGATCTTCTCCTTACGGTCACAAAATGGTGTCCATGGTTGCGAAGCTTGCTAGCTCCAAATCAGTTGTTGTTTTCAACCAATCTCACTTGCGATCATAATCTTCACTTCCGCTACCACAAATCCTACAAGCAAAATGAGTTTTTGGTTATTTTGTCCAAAAAATCAATTTTCACTCAATTTGCACCAATTCACATCCCAACACATGATTTTCATTGAAAAACACTTTTTCCTAGAATTTTAATATTAAAAATTATAATTAAGCACAAAAATTCTCAAATAAAAGGCTAGAATTTGCTAAAAAAATCAAGTGTTATCACTAAGGAAGAGCTCAAGCGCTTTGCGAAGGAGGTGCGCAAGGTGAAAAGGACACCAAAGCCAAGGAGGGAGTCAACGGAGCTGAAAGGAGGACCTAGGTGGTGCTTTTATTTCTTTATTTATTTTTCTAAGATAAAAATATCAATGGAAGAAGTATTCTTATTAGTTTGCCATCCCTTTCATCATAATTCTATCTATTTTAATAATTCTATCCATTTTAACAAGTGCAAGATATCTCAATCAGGATTAAAACATCTTTTAGTGAAGAATTTCTAAGGCTCAAATTGTCGACAAGTTAATTTGTGTGAGCAACTAGATAAGAGTAATCAGATCATTTTGTGTATGGTCATCAAAGAGACTTGGCAATCATATCTTTTAAGGAAATGAGGTAGTTTCAAGTTTTTGGGAACATGCAATTAAATGAACAACATAGAACGTAGTGGGAAATTTGTAGCTTGGCTAAGCAACATGTTTTTTAGGCAATTTGTGATCAATGAGCAACTTTTAGTTGTATTTTAGGCAACTTAAACCCCAATGAGCAACTTGTAACTCAAGTTTGGGCAACTTATATCTTATGAGCAACTTGTACTTAAGTTTGGGCAATTTGTAGCCTGGTGTACAATTTTGGAACTCAGAAAAGATTTGGACAACTTATAGTTGGGAGAGCAACTTGTAGCTCAGAAAAGGTTTGGGTAACTTATAGCCCAATAAGAAACTTGTAGCTTAGAAAAGGTTTAGGTAGCTTATAACTTAATAAGCAACTTGTACATTAGCAAGAGTTTAGGTAACCTGTAGCCCGGTGTGTAACTTATAGCTCAGAAGGCGTTTTGGGCAACTTTTAGGCAAGTGAGCAACTTATAACTTAAAAAAAGTTTGGACAACTTGTAGGCTGGTGAGTGATTTTTAGCTCAGAAGTTTTTTTAGACAACTTGTAGCTAGTGAGCAACTTCTAGCGCAACAAAAATTTGGACAACTTGTAACTTGGTGAGCTACTTGTAGCTTAAAAGGTGATTTGGGCAATTAGTAGCCTAATGAGCAACTTGTAACTAAAAGGGTTTTTTGGATAACTTATAGCCTGGTGAGTAATATATAACTTAGAAGTTTTTTTGAGTACCTTGTAGCCCAACAAGCAATTTGTAACTCAAAAAGTGTTCATGTAACTTGTAGTTTAGAAAGGGTTTAGATAACTTATAAACTAATGGTGCTGAGAACCTACTCGGTTGTAATTTTAACTTTAATATCTTTTTAAATTAAGTAAATTCAGTGGTCTTCCTAGCACTCTCCTACTTAGATCAATTAGTTAATAACTTTGTCCTGGTAGAACTTTCTTTACTATGTATGGCCCTTCCCACATAGCTTCAAATTTCCTCGCTGGTCTTATGGCCTACGTCCTACGTAATGCTTTCCCCTTCCTTGAATTTCCTCCCTCGCACCCTTTCATTAAATAAGATAATGACTCGCTACTAATATTTTAAATTCCTAATATAGGCATTCTTCCTTTTTATTCTATTAGCACCAGCTCATCCTTCATCGCCTATTCATTTTGCTCTAAATCATATGTTGAAACTTGTTAGGATTCTTCCCCCACCTATATGGGGATCACAATGTCCACTCCATATGTTCAAGGATACAGACTTTCCTGAGTTGTATTTGTAGGTGTTGTTTGGTAAGCCTAAAGGACCACTACCAATTCTTCCACCTAACTTCCCTTTGATCCTTTCAATTAAGTTTTCAAACCTCGGACAATGATTCTATTGACCACATTTACTTGTTCATCTGTGGGTGGTATGTTACACTAAACTTTTAAGCTAATTTTCAAGTTCCCACATCAATCTTAGACCTTCTTTCATATAAACTATCTTCTATTATCTATGATCAATCCCGCGGGTATGCCATACCAAGACACTACATATTTCTACAAAAATTTTATCACCTCTTTCCTAATTATCCAAGCTACGTGCTTTACTTCAACCCACTTCATGAAGTAATCTACTACTATTAGGAGAAATTTCTTCTGCACCACTTTTAGTGGGAATGGCCTTACCATGTTAACCCCCCCATCGCGCGAAAGGTATAGGTGACACCATGTTATTTATCTTTAGGGCCAGTATGCAAGAGTAATCAGCATGTTCTTGGCATTTATCACAAGTCTGAACTATTGGCATCATATCTTTTTTCAAGGTAAGCCAAAAATATCCAGCACGAATAATTTTCTTTGCGAGGCTCATTCCTCTAATATGAGACCTACAACATCTTTCATGTATTTCCTTCAAAACATACTTCGTTTTACCCGAGCCCAAACCTTTAATGAGAGGTTAGCCATACAATCTCTTGTAAAAGGTTTCTCCAATTTTTATGAAACCAATTGCTCTTTGCAGTGTTGTTTAGTCCACTTCTCTGTCCTTAAGGGTTTTAAGTTTGGGGGCTTTCCAACCATTTTCTTTAGTTATTTTTCCTATCAATATGTCACTCACCTTTTGCAAAGTGATTTTCCTTAGAGCTTCTAAGTTCAAAGTCATTGTCATTTTAGTCAAGGAATCTACCTTGCCGTTCCTGTCTCTAGATATTTGGCAAAATTGAAAGTCCTCGAAACCTCTAACTAACTCTTTAACTTGTTGAACATAATCTTTCATGGTCTACTCCCTCACGTTAAATTCACCATTATACTACTTTACCACCATTTGAGAGTCTGAATATGCTACTATCTTGGGGATTTTTGGTGTAAGGAAAATCTTGACTCCCCATAAGAGTGCTTTGAATTCAACTTCATTATTCAAAGCATGGAAGTCCAAACGGAGTCCAAATTCAAAATTTTCCTTTTCTGGGCTTGTTAGGATGTTCTCTACTCCACTACGATGCTAAGTTGATGAGGCATGAGAACATGCATCATCCAAGGACAATCATCAACTTCCTCATGCATTTTCACCCGAAAATCAACTAAAGCCTGACTTTTGATAGTAGTTCTTAGTTTGTAAGAAATGTTGAATTCTCCTAACTTTATTGTCCATTTGACCATCCTTCCCGAAGTTTTAATCTTGGTATTACCTTCAAGGGATACCTTAGAAAGACAGTGACCGAATCACTAGGAAGTAAGATCTCAACTTCTTAGCTGTTGTAACTATCGCTAGGATTATTTTCTCTACCTTAGAGTACCTAAGCTTTGCATTTTGTAAGACCCTACTCACGTGGTATATCAGAGCTTATTGTCCATTGTTTTTCTTGAATAAGACTAAGCTAACTGCCTTTTCAAATACTACCACATGCAAGTATAGCTTTTCTCCCATCTCTGGTTTTACTAGTGGCAATGGGATGGACAAGTACCATTCAAAAGTCTTTACCTTCTTTAAGATCTTGAAAAGGGGAGGCTCTTGTCAGTAGAGCATGAGATAAATTGATTTATGGTGATTATCATTCCATTTAACCCTTGGGCCTATTTTACAATTTAGAGAGACGGCAAGTCCAATACTACTCGTATTCTTTTTGGGTTGGCTTCTATACCTTTCTTTGTTACCATATACTCCAAAAACTTCCCTCCTTTGATAACAAAAGCACATTAAGTTGGATTTAACTTGAGTCCAAACCTCCTTAATACCGCAAAGGTTTCTTCTAAGATTGTTATATGATCTTTTTTCTATTTTGTTCTAACTAACATGTCATCCACATAAAATCCATATTTCTTCCTATTTGGTGCTAAAATTCTTTGTCCATTAACCTCTGGTATGTGGCTCCTATATTCTTAAGTCCAAATGGCATGACCTTATAACAATAAATTCCGAAAAGAGTGACGAAGCTTGCCCTTTTTCAATCATCCTTTATGAGAGGAATCTAGTGATATCCTTAATAGGCATTCATCACGCTAAACTTTGATCCGGTCGTGACATCAACTAATTAATTCGTCCTTGGAAGTGGGTAACAGTCTTTAGGGCATGCCTTATTTACATCTTGAAAATCTACACAAATTCTCTATTTTTTTCCTACTTTAGCCATGACAACCACATTGGATAGCCACTTTGGATATTATATTTCTTCAAGATGCCCTGCACTGATTAGCCTTTTCATTTCTTCTTTTATAGCAGTGGTCTTTTTCGGGCTCTATTGCCTTAACTTGTGTTTGACAGGCTTGACCCTTGAGTTTATATTCAACTTGTGCTTTGTTATCTCAACGTCAATCCCCCTCAATTCTTTTGTCAATTTCATGAATATATTAGCGTTGTTCTTTAGGAAACAAACTAGTTGTGACTTCCAAAGCTCCTTTAACTTTACACTGACTTGAGTGGTCATATTTGGGGTCAAATTTACTTGCACAAATTTTTCAACTAGTTCCATTTGAAATGGTTGCTTAGCTTTACTCTCCCCAGCTAGCTTTTTGTTGCCTCTTTTGATCGTCTTAAGGTGGCATTTCCTGGACACCAACTGATCTCCAATTACCACCCTAACCTTATTTCATACTAAAAATTTTACGGCAAAATGGCATGGTGATGCTACTACTTGGAATTCAGCCAATGCTAGCTACCCTAAAATCACACTGTAGGCTAAAACCATTTTCAATATATATATATATATATAGTTTTGGACATCTCAGCTTGTCCCATTATGACAAGCAATGTAATTCTTTAGCTTCTCCAATGAACCCAAACAATGTTTGGCTCACTAGCTCTAGTTTTCCCCAATCTATTCCCATTTTTTGAATGTGACAAGGGTTAATATATCTACAAAGCTCTCACTATCCACTAGGCATTGTGCCACATTATAATTAGCTATTACCACCATTACTACTAAGGCATCTAAGTGGGGTGTCACAATTCCTCAAAAATCTTCTAATCAAAAGGTTAGGATAGCTTCCGCCACTTTCTCTAATGTGAGCTTTTTTGTCTTTCCTATATTTGCTATCACATGAAGGTTGCTCTTTCTCTTCCCGTGAGACCATCTTTTAGTTATCATACCTATGAGTCCTCAGGTTTTTGGTCTTTCCCCATTTGCTCTTACCTTTTCCTCCTGGCTTATCGATAAATTCTTGGAGGAATCCCCTTATGAATAAGCTATCTATCTATTTCTAAAAGTTAAAACATCCTTCAGTCGTATGTCCAAACTCGTTGTAGAACTTGCAATATTTATCACTTTGTGGATTTCTTAGTGGTAGAGATGCACCTCAAGACCATTGGATGATGACAAAATCCTGTAAGGCTACCAAAATTGCTCCCTACTTAACTTTAAAGGTGTAAGCTTTCCTATGATCTTTTCTTCAATTGCTATAATTGTGGCAATGATTACCAACCTTACCCTCTTGCCATCTCGAGCCCCTTCCTATTGATAATCTTCTCTCACCATGCTTCCTCCATATGAATATATTTTTAACTCAAGACAGTGTCTCATCAAAGTCTTTTTCCAGCTTTTTAGCCAAGGATCTGAAGAAGTCTCCTTCTCAAAGTCCATGTGCAAATGCACTTGCTAACATTTCTTACGTTGCAGATGGCTTCTAGTGTTGCCTTCGAGAAATGACGAATGTAATCCCTAAGGGACTCTTCATTTCCTTGCCTCATATTGAAAAGGGACAATGATATTTTCTCATACCTCTTATAGCCAACAAATTGATAGAGAAACAAATTAACAAAATCATCAAAACTTTTAAGCCCCAGTTGGACGGATGAATTTGGATTTGAAAAAAGAATTTGGATAAAGAAAATTTCAATTGACACTAACCTAAGGGGAATTTTAAATCCACCTTACTTACTAAAATCATAATTTAAAATAATAACTTAAGGATTTAAAATACTTTGCCGTCTAAATAAATACATCAGATTCATTATTATGGATTTAAAATCAATTCTATCAAATCTTTCAATTCAAATAGGCTCTTAATGACTTTTCCTGGTAACTAATTGAACCATCTCTAAGCAGAGCTACCTAATGTCATGAGGAAGACCCTCCATTTGATTCCATCAGGATATTGATGAAGTAATGCCTTATTCTTGAATTTAGCTAAATGTTCTGCTGGGTTTGGGGGCACATTATACTCAAGCATGCTGAGTTGCCAAAAATTATTGGGTACCAAGTCTGCCAAAATTTCCAACGTGCATGGCAAATCTTTTGTAGCTCAAGTGTGTTCTTTTTGATGGTTTATTTTCTCCAACTCCTCTTAGAGCTTGACTAGCCTTCTCCTCATCTTATTAGAAGAAGACATACTTCCCTCCCTATCTTTGTTCTCCATGCTTTACCCCACACGCATTCTCTTATCATTGTCTCCCATCTCCAATCTTGCAAGTCAGGGGGCTTCTTCCTTGGTCGCAGCCCTACTTTTGAAATTCCTTCATTTAACCAATCAAGAGAGTTGTTTATTATTAGCTTAGATGGTGTGGCTAACTCTTCTTGAAAATGTAGAGCCCATGTTGAAGGGGCAATTGGGAATGCCCCCTCACCATGCTTCCTTCGTTCTTCCATTTATTTTTCTCTTTTCTCCCTATGTTATCAAAAAAAGGTTTCCCACAGATGGCACCACTGATATAGGTTAGTTTCCCAAAATGCCAATAATTACGTAGAAATAGCAATTATCGAAAATAATGGCATGCTAAAAAAAGTTTCTTAAAATAAGTGCTTCGTAACCTGAGTCTCCTTAGCATGAAGGGGTTTCTATTTATAAAATACATTAGCTACCATAGCCTATCACCACTACCCTTCCAATACTAGGTTAACTATTTTATGATAGGTATGTCGTCCAAGCTAGAGTAAGGTGTTGGGCTAGGCGATAGGCCTCATCAAGAATGATGCCATCACAATTCACAAGAAGACACAGTTCCTTCCCTACCTTTGTCTCCCGTGCTTTGCCCCACAGACATTCTCTTACGACTATCTCCCATATCCAAGCTTGCAGGTCAAAGGCTTCCTCCTTACTCACAACCCAAGCGGTTTTGGCTTTTCTTTCTTAAAATAGTAAAAATGCTTCATAACTTGTGTTTTCTTAGCATGAAGGAATTCCAATTTATAAGATACATTGGCTACCCTAACCTATCACAACTACCCTACCAATACTAAGTTAACCACCTCATGATAGGTATACTGCCCAAGCTAGAGCAGGGTGTCAAGCTAGGCCATAAGCCTTATCAGGAATGATGTCATCACACATTAAAAATAATGAAAAAAACAAACACTTTGAGAGCAAAGTCACAAGCACGAAGTAGCAAAGCAACAATATTCAAAAGCCTAATCCTTTGTGTTGTGTTGATTTTCAATGTATACCAATTTATGTTAATTATTCATTTAATTGTCTTATTATAGATTATTAATCTTCTAGTCTTTAGGATATCCTCCAAGACTTTCTTAAATCTTTGACTCTAGATATCAGTGGGTTTTACCAATCTTAATCAAGTCAATTTATGAATTTCTATGATTAACAATTATTTCCTGCACTAATCCTGTGGTTTCACTCTTGTTATTCTTACAAAATTAATGTTCACAAATGGAAGTGTGTGCCCAGGTTTCAATTTCACTATTTTTCACACAGTCATAAATTAATTAAAGGATTGGTCAGATACTCTGATCATAATAAATGTCACCAATTGTAAATAATAAGGGCAAAGACTATTAATAATATCATATATACATCTTCCACCAAATACAAGCACAAGAAAATAGATAAAAGCTTAGCAACTCGTAATATAACTAATAAAAAACCAGCGCCAATGTATTCATCATCCAAACAAAGGTAAAATCATAGAAAAAAGTATACAAAAACTTAGTTTATAATCTATGTATTGTGTGGAAGAATGAACTCTCTCCATTGTTAGTGCGGATTCCTCCTTCTTCACTTCTTCAATCCCTTCTCATCTTGTTTTCTAAGGGCTAGTTCACTTCATTAGGCTTGATAAATTAATTAATCTAAGCTAATTGAATATTTGCTTTGAATCTTAAAGGTTTATGATAAAACTTTGGCTGGTATTAATCTACCGAAATGTTGGATAATCCAACCCAACAAGTATAATAAAATAATCCAATTGTGTTGGCCCATTTAATATACCCATTATTGAGTTATCCTATGTTTCAATTCATGTGAGCGAACAAGACGTTAAATTATCATAGATTTAATTCGTCTTTTAAAATAATCCTTAGGACCTTAATCCTATCAAGCAAAGTGAATAAGCCCTAAGTGTTTGTAATGTTAAGAACTACTTAAATCCTTCCAAAGCTCATGTAGAATGTGGTATCTATATGTATGAGTGCCTAAGGTTTGATGAGTAATGGAAGACAAAAGATGAACAAGCCCTTAAAAACTACATCCAGCAACCTCCCACATTGCGGCCCTTAGTTGTGCCATCAAGTGTCATGGTCAAGACCTCCTCCCTGCGTTCGTGAACCTTGGCAATGAGCATTACATGGCTTACTATGTAAATCCCATGGTCACACCATCTTGCCTAGTGGTTGTGAGATCAAGTGCAACAAAATCCTTTCTTCACTATTCATCCTTCTACAGTCGTGACCTTTCCCTTTGCGATTGCAACATCCTTGCTTGTGGTCACAAGCTTCACTAGTAGAAAACTTCCAACAATGCCTTTGATCTCACGGTTGCAAACTCGTCTCTCATGGCTGCGAACTCTTGTAGTCGTAAGACATGCAACTCAAATGAAATCCTTGTTTGAGGGTAGCTATTATCCAAATTCACTCAATTACTGCAAGAACTACACCTAAACACCTTCAATTCATCATAATTAACATCTTCACGTGCAAGCAAACGTAATATAGCTATTTTATCCTCATGTAAAAATTAACAACAATAACGTAGAAATATACTATAAAATCAAGACTTATCACAACAAGACTACACTAAGTTTCAAAGCAAGTTCAAGGGAAGAAAAATTATAAGAGGACTTTGGGTAAAGAAGTAGATTTGAGGTGCTATGCTTCATGTACATCACCAAAGGAGTGCTCCAACATTGTGAGGTGTTCTGACAATAGTGGATCAAGATTCATAACCAAAGATAATGCCAAACTAACAAGCTATACAAACCTTAATAAAGAAATTGGAAACAATCAAAAAGGACATGCAATTGATGAAGGAGCTCTATAAACTAATGGAAAGCCACTTTTGAAAAATGTACCTCATCTAAAGGTTGGCAAAAAACAAAGTTACCATAGTGAAGTATGTTGCAATGTCAACGCAACATGGAGACATCCTCATAAAACCATTATGCGTAAGAGGAATTGGGAAACTGAGAAGAAAACTGGGCTTTCGGCCCACTTAAAATTTGGGCCATGACCCATAAAAATGAAGGAAAGAGGTGGAAGATATTAAGAATGAAAGATTTTCAAAAAACTTGATTTGTTCACTTTCCTTCTTGATTGAAGTCTAATTATATCAAATGCCCTCTTTTCTTATCATCTGAGATTCCAAAAGATTTTTCAATCTCTTTCTTTTTTGTCTCTATGTGCAAACTAGAAAATCAAGTCCTCTCTACATTTGATCGATTAAATGAAGCCCCAACATCAGATCCAAAAATCATTAACAATGCTCCAACGCCTACTAAAATTCTAAAGGATCAAGTACTATAGGTTGAATGAGTTGACAATGGTGCCTTGAAAAGGGAGATTTAATGGATCTTGCATCGATACTACTTATTTCCAAAGTTCTAGAGTGGAGCAAAATAGTCTTAGAGTATTAGAAACACCACCAACATTGTGGATTGAGGATCTTGCTAAACCTAATGTTGGAACACTAGATACTCGACCACTAAAAATGCCTACTGGGTATATAATCTACAAACTAAAACTATTGTGGTATCTATTGATGTTGTGTTCATTGATGAAAGAAAGAGAAATTAGTAAAAGAGACCCTACAGATCCTACTGATATCAAAAAGAAATGTACTTATGATGATGATGTTCAAACATTGACTTTATCTAGGGCTAAACCTTCTTGTTTCTAAAGCCCTTTAGGGCCCTCTCTCTTCCTTAGGACTTGACTTTGACATTATGTGTCCCAAAGGCTAAGTAGATTAAAGGAATTTGAGAAAAATCAATAAATGATAGGAGTGGCTGGTTGATGTTGTTAGAGCATAGCTGCTAATGGTTTACTACTACTACTACTGGTTTCTACTTATGGTTTTCTGGTTTTAGTTTAGTTTTCTTGTTATTTTTCTAATTATTGGTTTCTTTATTTAGGAGTTTTGGTTCATGGTTGTTTTTAGATTAACCTGACTGTCACTGTCATAACAATATTTATGAATCTCCTTAGCAATAGTCTTAGTGTTGCAACCTTGAGTTAAAAATTCTCCTACTAATACTTGGTGAAAATTTGTTGTCACTTTGATAATATTGCAACTCCAAAAGGTCACCACTTGGGATTTATTGATTACCAAACATTGACACTTGAAAATTTTTGTAGTGCCAATTAATGCTAGAAAGGATTGTTGGGGTGGCATTGTCATGGCAACTAATGTGGTAGTGACATGTCGTCAGCATAGATATGCGTTAACAATGATATGGCACCAACATGTTTGCAAAAGAAGCCTTGGCTATTAGGGAAGACTCTTTGTGTAATCTACTTTCCTAAATTTGTAGTTATGGTAAATTAGGTTAAGTGTCCATGTAAATCAAAATTAACTAAATATATCTAGTTAGATAAAAGAAATCATCCATATCTTGCTAATGGTTAACAAAATCTACTCAAATAGGAATTTAGGAAAGAATCTTGTCAGGATGGAAATTCGGACCATTAGATGCAAAGACTAGTGAAAAACAACTTCAATTTGAATTTGGCACTAATTTTTTGGTGATCACATGTCTAAAATAAATGGAAGTCATTAATCTTGATGGCCATAAAGGCTAGAGACTTCAAAGAATGTCTTGAACCTTTTGAACTTAATGTATTGAGTGAAATTGAGTGATACTGGTGTCCTTTTGTGGTGAGGATTAGTGTCTATATCGAATCGAATAGGAAAAAGAGCAAGCAAGGGAAGAGTGTAACCCTGTCTTGAACAACTAGATAGGAATAGTGGCGACAGGTCAAATATGTGCTTAGGCACTGTGAGTTGCTTAAAGTGTTTAAGAAGTTGAGATCAATCGGTATTGACTGTATGGAGTGTTTTTCTTGAAGCTTAAGTGTACTCTTGATAAATTTAACATAGTAGACTCTTTTACTTGAGTTGGTAGCCCACAAATGTAAGAGGTTAGTTTTAAACTATGTTAACAATTGTGTTGCTCATTCTCATTACTTTCAATTTGTGTGCATTTCGTGTTATAGCACTTAATCAGAACTATCAAAAACTACCAGAATGGATTAAAATTTTAAAAATAAGTGAAGAGATCAAAACTTTCTTAAAGCAAATTCATAAAGCTACTGACGTCTTATTTTTTTATTTTATTATTATTTTTTTAATCTTTTGAGTTTTCTCAAAATTTAATCAAATATCATATATCATCTTATAAACTCTAAAATATTTTATAAAATATTTTATAGAGTTCTATAAAGTTAACCAAACACACTTTCATTTTCCTTTTCTATATAAGGACTATAATCAGTCAAAGTGTTATAATACCTACAATAGGTCATCATTTCTGTACTTAGTACACTTAGAAAACAAGAACAACAAAATGATATAAAAAAAAAAAAAGGAGATAAAAATAGACAATTTTGATGAGTCAAATAAATCTCTTTTTGTACTTTCTTAATTACATTTATTAATTTATTTACCTTCCTAATAGGACATGCTAAACATCAAAAAATTTACCATAAAAAATTTCATAATATTATTATATTATTAAATGTTATAAATATTTTTTAATATCAGGATATTCATAATTTTAACATTTTAATCATCCTAAAAAAAATTTAGTGATTCTTTCTAAATTTAAAAGCTTTTATATACTTAATAATTTTTTGTAATCGACTTTTGGAAATTAATTAAATAACTAATCTAAAGTATTTTAACTTTACAAGTCGGATTGAAGTTGACAACACGCCAACAAATATAGCAATGAGATTGGAAACACAAACAACGACGTAAATAAACTGCAAAGTAAATAAAATAAGACACAGAATTAGTAACACAATTCAAAATAATGTCTCCTTCTTTTGCAAGGCCTTACCCAACTAAAGGGTTTCGACTAAGTACAATAGGAAAAGAGTTAACTACAAAATCCCTCACCTAATACCACTACTCAAATTTTAGGGCTTCCAACTTATTGAGAATACAATCACAAATATCAACTTAATTGTGCTATACTTGAAACTCAACATTCTGTCATGGTAAATTCCTCTCAAGAGATTTTGATCCTCTCACTCTTTACACCCTCATTCAAACAATGCCAATGACGATTTAGCATAAAGACTAAAAGACTCAAATTCACGAGTTAAAACTTGAACTCCTTCTAGCATCTTTTTCTTCACTCTTGCTTTTCACATCTTCTACTTCCTTTATATAATGTAAACTATCAAAATCTAGGCCAAACCCATCTTTAGTTGATCAATATCTATCAACCTAAAATGTAAGTGAATTTTCTCCATTGTTGCGCGTTTATCGATGACTATCCAAGAACATCAAATTGGACTCTTCAAAATCCTTATCCATGCAAACTTCCAACTTTGAGGATATCTCTAGTGAATTTCTTCAAGTAATTTGAAACTCCTCAATTAGTTCGTTCAAATTTATCTAGTGCTATAATCAAACACGTCAATTAAAATATTCCAACAAGTTAAAAAAACCTAGTTAAATTACTTGTTTTGAACAATGTGCTATTAATCAGCTCATAAGCAAAACATTTTTATATACAGTACCTTAAATTTAGTCAAGAGATAGTAAAAATATATTTATTTGGACATCTAATTGGTCATTATAGAAATTTCATAAATTAAATTTATATCTATGTAATTTATGATTTTAATGAGATTTTTGACCCCTACTATCACTTTTTATCAAAATTATAAACCTTTAAGAGTTTGAAGACTTTTTAATGCTTTATAAATATTTTGTTACATAATATAAACTAGCAATTTTGGACACTCAATGCATGTGCAACTATAACAATTTGAACATGTTTATATACGCATAAATAGATTTGATTATTACGACTAAAATGATTTAAATATAGATTTTCTTGAAAAATTAGTTAGTGGCTTTTTTTTATTTAATAATGATCTCTTGATAAATGAGCATGAATGTAGGCATAAATATGTTTCAATGAAAAAAAAAGTCAAGACATTTAAATTTATTCATTTAACCTTTATCCAACTCTTGTGTAATATTATAATAAGGGCAATAATGAGATTTTACTTTGTCCCAACCAAAGTGTGAAGTTTAGAGGTCGAAGGCTTTATAAAGAGTATAGATGGATATGTAATTTTGTATATTAAAGTTACTTCATGAAATTCAATAATTTAGTTCCATCTATCAAGATTAAAAAATTTTAAAAAAATTAAGATAAAAACAATAAAAGATAAAATTTTGGAATATTATATATTAATCTACTTCATATATTTCTATTTAAATTTATTAATAGGTTTAAACCATTAATCTACAACATGTTATAACTCCATGCATACTAAATTGCTTAACTGACTCAAATAAGCCCTATTTTTTAATTGCTTTATTGAATTTATTAATCCAATTCCTCTGATAATATGATGTGCTAAAACTTAATAAATTTGTAATAAAGAAAACTATAAATATTATGATGCGATTTGAGATTCGTTGAATTTTTATTTTTTTATTTTTATTTTATTTTAATACATTTTGTTTTTGAGTTTTCTCGTATTTTGGGTCATAGGCCTTAAAATTAAAGTTTAGTATATTCTAGTGTAAATATTCCTTTTATTCACTTGAAAAGAAAAATTTGAAGGTACAAAGTTCTTAAATTTACCGAAAATAGAATTCTCTCTTGAATGTTTGAAATTTGTAAGCAATTCCAAATTCATGTGGCTCAATTTCAAATCAATTTAAAAGAGTGATTCATGTTAAATCATGACATATCAGTCATCCCTAACATTTCAATTATTATCATTCTATCACACTGTCTATCCAATTCATAGGGTTTAATTTATGTTCAACTACGTTGGGTTGGATAATTTATGCATGGTTAGCGTCGTTAAATTTGTAATTGGGTTCAATGCATTTTTTTACTTCTGTTGGGCACCTTTAATCCTGTCATATTATGACATAATTTAATATCAAAAAACTTCTAAGTATCAAGACATTCATAATTTTAACTTCTTATTATCTTGGAGCTTTTCTTGTGAATTTTTTTAAAAGTGAAAGCTTTGGCAAAATGTATTTATTTGGAATATTTAATTGGTCATCATAGAAATTCTCTCTCTCTCTCCACACACACACACACACACACACATATGTAAAACCTATTATGTAAAGAGAGGTTTGACAACCTATTGCTAGTTTCGAACAAAATTTTTTAAAATTATATCAATGATGTAAATTTAATATTTTGGTATATTAAATTTACTATATTAAATTTTCCATTTTAGTTCTGGTTTCTTTGGGTTAGAGAATTAAAAAATATTTTAAAAAATTAAGATAAAAAAGAGAAATATAGAATTTTAGAATGTCATGTATTAATTAGGTTTATATTTCAGCTATTTTAGTTTATTATCAATTTAAATGCCATTAAACCATAATTATTTATTATTTACATACATACTAAAGAAAAAAAAATGAAAAGATATTTTAAAAAAAGGAGATAATTTTGATGAATCAAATAAGCTTCCTCGTTAATTGCTTTGTCTTATTTACTAACCCATTTTCTCTCCTAATATCATGTGCCAAAAATCAAGAAATTGCAGCAAAAAACTTTATAATGTTATTGCATTATTTAATGTTTAAAATATTCCTGAATAGCACGCTATCCATAATTTTAAATTTTTATTTTTAAAAAAATATTCTAGTATTTATTAATTCAAATTAGCAAGCTTATCTAATTTGATAGTAGGGAGATTACTCAATTTGATCAAAAGGGCTTGCATGGGAGAAAATTGGATCAATGATAACCAAATTTCAATCCAATCATTTTGACAACGTGTGTAATTTATTTTCAATAATGAGCCTTTTATTCCTATAATGAAAAGTTGGGTCTAAACCAAGCCCACGTAAAATTGTTAAAAGAGCACATGGGATATGTTTGGTTCACAATGTTGATAATTTTCATCACATTAAAATTTATACAATTAAAATATACTATAGTTTACAAGAATAAATAAATTTCTCAGATTGCAGTTTTTTTTAAATCATTATTTATTATTTTATGATATTTGAAACCGCCTCCTACTACCCTTTTCTTTTTCTCTTTTAACAAAGGGTTTAATGTATATTTAATTATAATGAAATGATATCAAATCTGTATATGAAGACTAAATCACTTTTAAAAAGCTATAATTCAGTTATATCACTCAGTAATAATACATTCAACTAGTGAACTTGGAAAACCCTATGGGTGTTCTTAATCCTAAAACAATAATTTAAATTTACTAAAACTCAGTTCTCAAACAATAGTTTTAAAATTTGTAAAATTACATAGATACTTTTATATAGAAGAAAAGGAAATAAGATTGTTATTTAAAGAGATTAAAAAAAAAAACGAAGAATAAAAAGAGAGAAAGAAAAATGATAGAAAATAAGGATATCTTAAGAAGCTCGTATTAATTATGACACTTGTATGGATTTCATATTTAATACATCAAATAAAAATCTTTGTCAAAAGAAAAAATGGAAGAAAATAATCATGAAAAAGATAAAAGAATAAAAACAATAAAAAGGAAAAGACAAAGAAAACTAATTTAACTGGATGAGTATTTTAGAAAGCTAATATTATAACATCCAAAACTAACAGACCCTTTATGTAGATAGATTCAGAAAATATATGTAGACACAGCAACCTATGTTCACAACAAAGCTATGACCAATTGTTACGCATAAAACGTCAAATGGAAACGTACGATTTTGCAGTATCTCTGTCACTCTTAGATCCGTGTGTCTGCAATATTTTTCAATTATGAGTGCAGCTTCGAAACGTGCATGACACCGTTCACCAGGTGGGGGCATGCCCTGTTTATGAGCGGTGTTGCAGGTGGGGATACATGGGTTTGATACGTGTGAGAATGGGCACAAAAATTTTGGTCACGTGATTGGAAAAAACATTTAGAAAAATTAATTTTATATGTATTTAATATTTAATAATAATTAAAGAATATAATAATATATAAATTTATTTGGTAACAAAAAATAAATAAAAGTAAGAAAATTATTTTAAAAAAAGGTGTGAAGAAAATTAAAAAAAAAATAAGTGTTGATTTGATTGTGAATAAATATAATAATTGAAAAATAATTAGTTAATTATAAAAGGTAGAGGAGAGAAAATTTTAAATTTGAATTTGAATAAAGTTATATAATAAATTGTTTAATTTGTAAGATTTTTAAGTGACGGTGAATAGTTAATAATAAGCAAGCAAACATAACAATAGTTGATAAAAAAAATTTTAGTGACATGTTAAAAATCAAGAAAAGTTCCATAAATAATGCATAATATTGTTGCATTACTTATGTTAGAAATATTTGTAGATTTCAAGATATTCATAATTTATGTTGTATTAATGTCATTTCGAATAGCGTGCTATTTAGGAATATTTTATACACATCTAACATTCAGGAATATTCATAATGTTATTGCATTATTTAATGTTTAAAATATTCCTGAATGGCACGCTATTCGAAATTTTGATTTTTATTTTTTAAAAAAATATTCTAGCATTTGTTAATTCAGATTAACAAGCTTATCTAATATGCATAGTAGGGAGATGACTCAATTTGATCAAGAGGGCTTGCTCGAGAGAAAATTGGATCAACGATGAAATATTTCAATCCAATCATAGTATAAAATATTCCGTAGTGAGGCGTTTATGCCTATACTGAAAAGTTGGGTTTAAACCAAGCCCACGTAAAATTCTTAAAAGAACACATAGGCTCTGTTTGGTTTTCAATTTTGATAAAGTTTCATCACATTAAAATTTATAAAATTAAAATATACTATAGTTTAAAAGAATAGTTAAATTTCTCAGATTGAAGTATTTTTTAAATCAATGTTTATTATTTTATGATATTTGAAACCGCCTCTTACAACCTTTTTTTTTTTTCTCTTTTAACACAGGGTTTAGTGTATATTTAATTATAATGACATAATATCAAATCAATAAATTAAGACTAAATCACTTTTAACTAGTGAACTTGGCAAACCCTTTGGGTGTTCTTAATTCCAAAACAATAATTTAAATTTATTAAAAGTCAGCTCTCAAACAATAGTATTAAAATTTTTAAAATTACATAGATATTTTTATATGGAAGAAAGGGAAATAAGATGGTTATTTAAAGAGATAAAAAGAATTAAAGAATGCAAAGAGAGAAGAAAAATGAGAGAAAATAGGGATAACTTAAGAAGCTTATATTAATTATGACACTTGTGGGGACTACATATTTAATACATTGAATAAAAAATTTTGTCAAAAGGAAAAATGGAAGAAAATAATCATGAAAAAGATAAAAGAATAAAAATGATAAAAAGGAAAAAAAAAAAGAAAAATAATTTAACTCGATTAGTATTGTAGAAATTTAATATTTTAACATTCAAAAATAATGGACACTTTTCATAGCTAGATTCAGAAAATATTTGTAGAAAGAGAAGCCCATGTTCACAACAAGCTATGACCAATTATTACGCATAAAGCGTCCAGCGGAAACATTGTTAGTCTGGAGTGTCTCTGTCACTCTTAGATCCGTCTGTCTGGAATACTTTTCGATTATGAGTATACCCTGGAAAACGAGCATGGGGGCACCCACAATACCATCATCATTCCGGACAGGGTTCACCATGTGCGGCCATGTCCAATTTCTGA
Source organism: Avicennia marina (assembly GCA_019155195.1). NCBI lineage: Eukaryota > Viridiplantae > Streptophyta > Magnoliopsida > Lamiales > Acanthaceae > Avicennia > Avicennia marina. The sequence goes on along the minus strand of CM032781.1, from coordinate 8,872,589 downwards.
GCGATGTTTAAGGTGGGGATACATATGTTTGGTTCTCGTCAGAATGAGGGTGAAAAATTCTGGCCACGTGAGCGGAAGTAAAATTTAATTTTAACGGGTAAAAAAATTATTTTTATATAAATTTAATATATAATAATAATTAAAAGACATAATAATATGCAGGTTCATATAGTAATAAAAAATAAATATAAGTAAGAAAATTATAAAAAAAACGGGTGTTGATTTGATTTGGAATAAATACGATGATTGAAAAATAATTAATTAGTTATAAAAGATAGCAAAAGAGAGAAAATTTTGAATTTGAATATGTATAAATTTGTATAGTGAAATGTTTAGTTTGCGAGATTTTTAAGTGATTATAAATAGTTAATAATAAGCAAACAAACATAACAATTGTGTGTTTCGACACATATTTTGGTGGAAAAATATAACATTTGCATGAAATTTTAAGAAGATTTTAAAAGTAATTGAGAGAAAAAAAATTAAAAATATATTTTAATGACTAATAAGTTTGAAATTGTAAATTTTGATAGAATAAAAATAGAAAAAAGTTTTTATTCAAATATAGCATGAGTGTTTCCACTATTTTTATATTATTGTATTCACTTAAAAAAGTATATGCTCGAGCATTTAAATAGAAAATATGCATAATATATAATTATTTTAATGAATTCAACAAATTTGGTATTATGAATTTGAAGTTCTTCATTTCCACTTTATCAGTCTAGAAGAAAATCTTACGCCGTTTTATGTTAGACTTATTATAATTTTTCTTATTGGTTGATTTGAATTAAATATGTGATAATAATATTATTTTATTAACAAAATTGGACTCGTTTTTCTTTACTGGGCATGCTTTTTCATTTTATTTAAGTGTGTTCTATTATGACTTAAATGCTTCCATGAAAACTATGCTTTTTTTACTCACTTACACATCCAACTCATACACATCATCTCAAAAATTTGAGCATATAACCTAATGGTTGAGATAATGGATGTCAAACCGTTAGACTGTCCTCTAAAGAACATTTGAACTACGTTCATATCTCAATTGTTTTCATTTTCATCTCAATTAAATTACACTGTCTGAACATATTACTTAATAAAATACTTTTTGTCTTCTTTTCTCTTCTACTTTTACATTATTTCAAAAATTTCACACAAACTTCCACCTCCTAAAAAATATATATTCATCCAAACAAAGCCTTCAACTTTGTTGTTAATTTTATAAATTGACTACCTGTTTTTTCTTTATCAAAAAATTAATTATTTGACTGGATTCACAACATATGTAAAATTTGTCAACAAAATTAGCATTTGAGCAAACTTAAAAAATTGAATTTATAGAAGTTTGTATTTGACGAAAAAAAAAATTGATAAGATTGGAAACAATGATGCAATAAACCCTCCTTATTTGGGTTTATGAGTATGGATGAATGGTGGAAAGTCCTTTACTTCAACTGTGAGGCAGTGGTTCAAACTCCATTCATCCTTAAAGTCCGAGAGTTGGGGTTAAAAAAGAAAAATCTCTCCTTTATTTAGGAGACACCTATAAATGGCGTTAATGTTTGAAAATGATGGTAAAAAAATTACAAAAGAGAATATTATATTTGTAATTCCACGTTTTGCCTATCAAAGATAGTTTCTCTAGACTCCTCAATCATTTTATATATGGCAAATAGATACTTGAGAGATTGCAAGTTCTTCAAATAATATTAGGTAATTTTTTAATAAATGAATTCATGAGTTTAAAAATTCAGACGTTTGAAATTTTTAATCCTTTTAAAAGTAATAACTTTTTTCAGTTAATTATAAAATATTTTACAATCTATTTCATTTTGTACTGTTAAATTATCAGAATACACACTTTTTATTATTATTACATTGAAAAGTTACGATCATTTTTATTTAGAAAGCTCAACATCCTCATGTAAATTGTTCAATACATTTTATTAAATAATTTGATATTTTATTTTCAAAATGAAAAATAAAATCTAGTGTGCTTTAATACTTTTTAAAATTTGCCAAAGCTAATCGATAAGTAGTGTGGGATCTCATTCGTAAATATTACCGACGAAATTTTATAGGTACTTAAAAGTTTGACAAAGTAATTTTCCAGACCATTTACACAAATATAAAATTTTCTTTCAATATGGCGTGGTGGATCTAACTAACAATTCTTTTTATCTTTCCCCTCACTTTTTAATTAACGTTTAATTTATTTATTTCTTCATTTTTTTGTTTTTCTTTTCACCAAACTTATTTCCTATCTCATTATACACACACAAACTATTTAATACAATTTTAAATTTCAATAATTTATTTTATTGCTAAAATTATTAGAAATATATTTATGTTTTATTATCATTAATAAAATTGAATAATTTTGTTGACAATTATGCATGAATAGAGTATGCAATTTTCGCCTATATAAATTATAATATTCATATAATAAAACCACTCTAACTAAAATTGTGATCTACACTTTGAATATTATATGTCCTTGATTGAGTGTATAAAATTTTTTTGTATAAATAATGCCTTAATACGCATTTTATAAAGGTGGATCAGATATGTACATATACACACACTACCGTATATATCTCGTGCTATATACATATGTTATTAAAAGTTTAAATAAATAGAAATATATTAAATATTTTTATTTAATTTGTAGGATTATAATTTATATTTATAATTTTGTTTCAAAGTTAAAAGATGCATATATCATATTCAGAATACAATTCATCTTTAAATGATATAGGGTTGAAAACGTCTAAATTCAAATTTGAAGCAGTATTTCAACTTCAGATTATTAAAGACGTACAATGTTGGAATCAATTAATTAATTAACGAAGTAGTTTATTTTGAAGGGGAACTTCAATTTTGAAATGATGTTTACCAAAAAAAATATATTATTGATTGTATAAGGATATAGTTGTTAGTATTGTGTGGTTATCATTATTTTGCACAACCCCAAATGGCTTATGTGGATGGCTATTGGAGTATGACTTTGCAATTGAATTCATTGAAATTCTCTGGAAAATGGCATTCATCTATTGCACCGAATGTCGCAACAAGGAAATTTTCCTTGTTTAGATAACCATTTTGAAAGGATTTCTCGGGCCAAATTTTAAGATATTTCCTAATTGATTTTTTGAAATTTCGTTGTGGTTATTTTGGATAGATTAATTAACTAATTTATGGAGATAGAAGTTTACTTAAACATTGGAGATTATTTCAAGATTTGAAAATCAATTATCAAACCCTACCTTGCAGGAAAGATTTTGGAAAGTCAAGAATTATGGAAACAAGAAGATCTCACATCTATTATGCGAGGTGTTTCTACATGGTAAGTAACAAATTCTAGCATTTTGGAAAGATTCAAGCAGATTTGCTTGCTGGATATTTTCAGAATCAAGACTAATATATATATATACACACACACACACACATATATGTATATGTGTATATATATATTTCAATATGGTAAGTAACAAATTCAAGCATTTTGGAAAGATTTAGTCAAATTTGCTTGTTAGATATTTTTAGAATCAAGACTGATATATATATATATATATATATATATATATATGGGTGATTTTGGATGGCAAGTGTAGTGCATGGAAATGGAAACTCATATTCAAGGATTAAGAGAAAACATTAAGAGGGTCTAGGAGAAATTTTGTACAAAGATCTTTAAGATGAAAACAATCTTGTGACCAATGCATTGTGAAGTAACTCATCCACCAAACATTGTTCCAAGTATTTTGATGTGGGTTACGGTATGGGTTGCACACCAGATGTTATTCATATTTTTTTAGTTATACTTATTGTCAATTAAAGATAAATTTAAAGTGTCACGTATAAAAAAGTTATTGTATATAATGAGTGTTGAATTGATGGGTAGCACAATTTATGTAATGGCAATTAGATTGAATCAAATAAATTTATATGGTGTTTGTTAATGATAAGACTATTAATTAGAAATACGATGAAAATTTTAATTTAATTAGTGTAATTAATTAAATTAAAGAAGCAAGACATGGATGGAATTATTTCAAGTCAATTATGTTTGTTAGAGATTATTAACTAGAAATATGATAGTCTTTGATTTAATTAATAAGATTAATTAAGTTGAAAATTATAATTTCATTAAGCCTTAATTATTAATATGATTGGATGGGCCTTAATTATTAATAAACATTAATAATTAAGAATTGTGGGCTATAATTATTAAAAAGTTTAATAATTACGAAGTACATGGATTATAAATTACTAAAGGTCCATGTAGTGAGTCCATTGAGTCCATAACTAGCATGCCCCTGTGTTTTAATATAAATATATATTTTAAAAGAGTTCTAAGTATAAAAAATTTAATAATTTTCATGTGCCACCCTTGAAACAAGAAAAGAAGCTATTCTAGCCACTTTTTCCATCTCTTTTGTTGCCAAAAGTATGTGTGGCCGAAGGAGTTTACATTATAGCTTTGTAAAAAGTATTCTACAAGGTGCACAAGATGTTTATTATCACAACAGCTGCGTGGATAAATTAGAGGCCTAGGTTTGAGGATTACAATTTAAGGATCGCAAGCGCATCCATTGAAATATGATTCCAAAGATATGTTATTTTTAGTTATCTTCGGCGCTTCTCAGTTAATACGTGTTATATGCCGAATACAAAATGTATTTGGTATGTTATTTCGATGTATTTATATTGTTGATTTATTATTTTAAAGTTTTAAAATCCAACTCTAAACCCAACATAAACAAGCACTACTAGAAATCTGGCTAATTGGAACAGCTTTTTGACACAGTTTCTCTGTAAAAGCCGTTCCAAATTTGATTTGGAACAATTTTGGAACGGTATTTTTTTCCTTTCCAAAACGGCCCGTTCCAAATTTTTTGGCACGGCTATCAAAACCCGTTCCAAATTTTGGAACGGCTTATAAATGCCATTCCAAAATTTGGCACGGTTACAATAAGCCGTTCCAAATACATACCTAGGCTATAGTACTTGGATCTGCAATGGATTGGATTTGGGATGGAAATTTGGAACGATTTTTTATTGGAACGGTTTGGGGACGGTTTTGATACGGAACTTTGGAACGGCTTTGGCATGATTCGTTTTGGAACTGCTTTGGCACGATTATTTTTGGAATAGCTTTGGCACGGTTCGTTTTGGAACCACTTTGGAACGGTTCTGTTTGGAACGGGTTTGGCACGGTTTTATTTGGCACGGCTCTGGCACGGTTTTATTTGGCACAACTTTGGCACAATTTTATTTGGCACGCCTTTGGGATGGTGTTAGTTGGAACAACTTACTTACAACTAGTTTGGGGCGGCTTTGGCACGGTGCGTTTTGAAACGACTTTGGCACGAGTATTCTGGAACGGCTTTGGCACCGCTATTTTAGAATAGCTTTGGAACGCATTTTTTACAAATGTATAGGAATTGAGAAGGATCGTTTTGGACGTAGATTCAAATTGTATTTTGTATTTTTTGGCAAAAATTCTTATGCAATAATTGTCAAAAATATTTTTTCATCTCTGCTTTGGCGTCAACTAAAATATAAAAGCATACAACCATTATATTACCCCATCACTACAAAATAAAATTCAAACTATTCAATCTAAAAATATTAGATGTATTGTAACAATAACATGACATACGGATGAAGATTCAAAACTTTAAGTGAATGACACATTAGTCAAGCCTCTCGTCATCATCATCATCTACATCTTGATTCAGGGACAGAGATGACTTACTAGGAGTGAAAGCTTGAGGATAGTTTGCGTTAACTCAATTCAATAATTGATTTAATTGTGCCTCATTTCGCTCAAGCCTCTCCTCCGCATTCTTTCATTTCTCCTTAGCCATAAGCAGTTTCTCTTCTGTTTGAAGTAGTTTTTGCTTCACGTTGCATAACTCAAGAGCAGGTGAGGAGGTTTGCGAGGAGGATCCCTTACAAAAATTGCGAAAGTTCTTACCCTCTGATCCCATGCCTGGCAGTCGGTCTTTCTTAAAGCCACCAAGAGCTATTGTGACAGCATTGCTACTAGATGAACTGTAAGATGATTCCCTTGGTGTGGTTGGATCATCGGAATCCATGGCATTTACTTCTTCTAGTGTATTCGCGATATTCTCCTGTATATTAATTTATTTTTATAAATGATGAGAATAAATTATGAGATATATTAATGTATACTGTGTAGAAGAGACAGGCAAAGTTACCGCTTGGATCTGTGCACGAGGTCCTGCCCAATCCCTTGATGTAGTCTTCCAAACCTTAGAGTACAACTCTAATGAATTTGACGGCATGCTCAAAGTTGTCTCCTACGAGAACATAATATATGAATTTAAATAATGAAATAATATAAAATTTCATATTACGGGAAAATAACGTGCGTTGACTTTTTGAATATAACTCAACTAACCATTCGGGGGCTGTGGGCAGTAATGGATATCGAACCATTTCAGTAAATAATGGATGCTGATGTCGTATCAGCTAGTCGATTGTTTTTATTTTTTCACACGTTTTAGCAAATGACTCATGTTGCCACTCATTCTTCATTTTTACCCAATTCTCTTAGGATACCTATGGTGGCTTTATATCTGAAACCCTTGCACAGTGTAAGTGCTTCCTTAGGAGCTCAGAATCTTTCTTCTTAAAGTTCTTCTCAATTGTAGTTGTGTCTGCAGAGTTCCATGCAAATTCTGCCTGTAATGAAATTTATATTTTTTATACAATCACATGTCAAGGGTACTTCATGTACGCATAATAAGAATCAGATAATTCACAATATACAATCACGATTCACCTAACTACTTCATCCGACTACTATTGTGCAAACCCCACAGCAACATTTAACCATTGCTATATAGAAACCGCATGCTAGTATATGGCAAACTTGTGCTCGAACTCTTTTCAACACTAGTTTCAATACCTAATCGTTTATGAACTAGTCCACCACCATGCATAAACACACTGGTTTTCTTGGTCTCTACATTTCATTTAAATCAATACTGAGATTCACAAGTGGACTACAAGGAAATTTGTTATAATTAATTAGCGAGAAATAAAGCAGAAAAACAGACATACATGGTATCGATGAGTTCAAAAGGCAAGCAGGAGAAAGAAACCACATGTGCACACACAAACACAGTCCAACATATATTTAATCATTCATACTATTGAATTTGTTCAAATAACACATACAACAACATCTATGATATATCCATACCTCTATATCAAAAAGTATACATTAATTAAACAGCTCACCAACAACAGAACCCATAGGGGACTAAACGTATAAGTTCATGTATTTTGAAAAAGTACACCAACATGTAACATGTTATGTGCATAATTTTTAAATTTATGCAATGTACAAAAGCGCCCTAGTACTTGTCCACTAATCTTAAATAGGTGAAACCAGAACTTTTTGATGTCGAGCTCAACATCCTTGAATAGAACCCAAGCATCATTGTAGTGGCCAAATATAACCTCTCTTATACAGTCAGTTACTTCTTTATATGCACTGTGAAAACAACCTATGTTATGATAAAATTCCAATAACATACATCGATGAGTATAAAATGAAATATGTATACATACTGGAAGGTTCGCGAGGTTATGTGTATAGGCCCTCCAGTCCTCTAATGAGATGTTTTCGATGGTTGTACATTTGGAATTACTTCGGCAACAGAGTTTTCTTGCTGGGCACCAGAGGCGAATGTGCCACCCTCGAACGGGAAAGGGCTACGAAGACTATTATGTAGTGGAGATTGTGTTGGTGAGGGTGGTTGCGTTTCAAAGTCTTCTGAAATAGGCCTACGTACAGCAGAGTTACTCCGATTTGTATTGAGCCTTCCACCAATAAATTGTGAATTACGTCCATATCCCCTTGAATAAGCACCACGTGTCATCTGAGAAAAATTAAACGAATAAGTAATAGTTCCAAATAACGTGGGACAGCTATGACATGAGAAAAAAATTATCATACTTTGCTACCACATTACCCCCTTCACTCTGAATTAATTGTATACAAAATATAGCCATCTAAATTATGTCAAACATGATAGATATGACTAGCCAACATTCAAGTTGAAATGCTATTTGATACAGTTTAACATGATAACATCAAACAAAATCAGAAGGCGGCACTATGAGAACATATTCAACGCACATGTGCTTAAAATCAACTGCAAAGTGTCTCAACATATACACATCATTGTCCACTACATTTCTTCTATGTTATTTGGCATGAAAATAAATTGAATTTCACTTAGACATTTTATCAAACACTTATCATGCATAATTTATGTAGCAAAGCTTTTACTATTACATTAAAACACAATCAAGCATTTCATTCACCATAGACAATAACAACGCTAGTTTAATGAAATTTAGCTGAAACATAACCAAATACATTATTGAAAAAATGCTATTTAGGAGTTAACCAAATTTCTAAAAATAAGAAGGAATATTACCTTGAAATGTATGGTATATAGAATGCTAGCTTATCACGATCTAAATATTAGCAAGATTTGGCTTGGATGACTTGACGATTTTCACGGTTTCGCAAGCGAGAGAGAATGTTCTGATGTTGAAATTTTTGATTTGAATGAAATGAGGTCTGAGAGGAGATATATTAAACATTTTGGAATAGTTTTGGAACGCTAGGTGGAAAAATACCGTTCCAAACCAAAAAAAGACCCGGCGTTGCCACCTGCGTCGCGACAATTGAGACGACGGCCCAAATTTTTTGCTTGGTGTTGCCCAATCGTCGTGACAGTTGACGAGGATAGCGGCTCCAGAAATTTCTGGACGTGCCATCGTCGTCGCCATCACGACGGCAAAAAAAAAGCGTCGTCGCTCTCGATCGTCGCAACAGCAGGTGTTCGAAGATGTCGAGAGAGGCTATGTGGCACCCCCATCTCATCATTGAATTATGTAGGGATGCTGGAGTAGCTATTGAATTCATGGAGGAGACACTTTCTACACAAGATGAGATTATTTTTTATCTCCCCCTAGATGCGCCAATAGAGCTAGCAAGGGAATATGAGGAGCCCCCTGTTATTCAGCAACCTCCCCCATAGCACCACGGTATCCGACGTATGGAACAATTACTTATAAATTTATTAGATCGTATGGATATGATGGTCAGGATACTGAGGTAGGAGAGAGAGCATATGACGCAACAGGATGAGTGCATAGGACGGCTTGAGGCCCAGCTAGCTTCGCTCACTGTTCGACAGGATCATTATTACCATCAAACTCATCAATATTGAGGCTACGCCACAGCAAGAGACGAGGCCATCTACGACTACCAGCGTATGATGGCCACTCACAGTGCAGTAGGACCTATGTCGACATGGCCTCGTCCATTCAGACCTGTCCCGTATCCCGTACCCCAACAGCCGCATTCTCCTGAGGATCTGGGCCCATCAATGTCTGCAGACCACGTACCGTCGGGAGATGAGGATGGTTATTAGTACAGCGTTTTATATTCAACTTATGTATGTTGAACGACATGGTATTTATAACGAACTTTCATGTATGAACTTTTTTCTTTAGTTGTTCTGTTTATAAATATTTGGTATGTATTTTGATATTTAACCCAAAATTGGAACAAATTCATGGCAACAAGCCTTGTCAACACCCCAAATATCTATATTCAAAATTATGCTTCCATATACAACAACCACAAGATTTGAATTCCCAATAGGAATAATTACACGTCACATTCTTTTCTAAAATCATCAGATTCACTACCACTAGGTGAGGTATCTGTCGAGGTATCTCTAAAACTATCAGTTGACCTATTACTATAAATATCGGCCTGTATATCCTCATCTGAATCTACATGCAGTCCAATACCAAAAGGGTCATGCAGAATAGGAACGTCTAACTGTGTTGACCACGCACCGTGCATGAATTCATTGTCAGGTTGAAAAAGGACATCAGTCCACTTCACTTCCACAGTGCTTCTAGCACGTAGCAATCCAATCAACTCTGTTCCTTTTCAAACTTGAGTAGCCTACATAATATACTTGAGTAACTTGTTGAACGAGCACAAATGGTTCATCTGTTTTGTAGATACGTGATAGGTTAACATGCCATACTTAGGATGTATTTTTTGTCCGGTTACAGGGTCAACCCATCGACACTTAAAGAGTGTAACATACATATTTGGCAAGTTACAGTATTGAAACTCTAATATTTCCTCCAATAGTCCATAAAAATCGTACTCTGTGTCATTATAGCAGGATGATCGTATGCAAACCCCATAGTTCTGTTGATTTATCTTGGGCATGGTCTATCGTGTTGAACCTAAATCCATTTACCATATATTCTGAATAGCACGTGACTCGATTTCTCGGCCCATAGGCTAAGCTCCTCATTAATGGATCACTTATGCCGCTACTTGGATGTAGGATCTGTTTCATAAAATAAATCTAACAATGATATATGCTATATAATGATTAAACTCAATATTAGCATTATTATGCTTACATATATTTTAAACCATGGGAGGAACTGCTCAGCTACTATCTTGTCCATGAGGAGATCAGCCTCATTATACTGGAAAACAAACAGTCTGCTTACAAAAGCCATATGTTAGCTCAATGCGAAACCATTCAAATGCAATTATATTTGTGCTACAGGGTGTGTGCCTGTAGATTGGTTCAACCTCTGGACAGTTTAATAAAACATATGTTTCTGCTGCGTGCTTCTCAGGAGTAGTGAGATAATGTGGAGGCCTACGTCGACATGGTCGACTGGGATAATTGAGTATGGAGAAAGCTGCAACTGTAGAGGGCATAGCTCGTGGGTCATTACGGACCGGTCTATTTCTTTTTGATGAAACAGTTGAGTCAAAATAGTATGATGCAAATGTAGCTATTTCTTCCACAACATATACTTCACATATTAAAGCTTCAACACGTGCTTTGTTTTTGACTTTCTTCTTTAGGGTTCGAAGGAACCTGATAAGAAAATTAGTAAAACCACCTTCATCTTCATCAAATAGAAATTAAACCAAGAACATTTGAACAACATTTGTTTTGCAATCAAACCTTTCGAACGGATACATCCATCTATATTGCACTGGCCTACCAATCCTCGTCTCATATGGCAAATGAATAACCAAGTGTTCCATTGAGTTGAAAAATGATGGTGGGAAAATTTTCTCAAGGTTGCAAAGTAAAATTAGGGCATTCTCCTCCAACTCTTGTAGTTGCGTAACGTTTTGAACAGGTAAGCAAATTTGTTGGAAAAACAAACTCAATTCAGTTAATGCATTCCACACAAACCCCGGCAACAGCTCTTGAAATACAATGGGAAGTAGGCGCTCCATGAACACATGTGCATCATGAGCTTTCATGCCATGTAATTTCAGTTCCATCATGTCAACGCACCGACTGATGTTCGAAGCATACCCATCTAGAAATCTTAATTGCATAAGCCACTGATATATCATACGTTTCTGATCTCGACTAAGGTTATATGCTACCTTGGGCTTAGTTCCACCACTTTCTTGTGGAACTGTAATCTCAGCCCGATCACAAAAATTACTCATGTCCTTACGACCATTCAATGTATCTTTTGTCTTTCCTTTAATATCCATAACTGTGTTGAACACGTTGTCGAACACATTCTTTTCGATATGCATGACATCAAGATTGTGCCATAACCTATTATCCTTCGAATAAGGTAAATCCCACAATATGCTTATCTTTGTCCATTTATATTCAGTACCATAATCAGCCACTGTTGATATTGGGTCATCAATGACTCAGGGCAGGCCACATACCCGATCCCATATAAACTCACTTGACATAATAGGAGGTGGGGTGCGGTACTCTACACGTCCTTTTCTAAAATTTTTCTTATTCCTCTTATAATGGTGATCAGGGCAAAGAAATTGGCGGTGACAATCAAAATAGCTTGGCTTTTTACTGTAGAGAAGATAAGTTGCCATAGTATATTCCATACATACTGGACAGGCTATCAACCCAGCACAACTCCACCTAGAAATCATAGAATATGCAGGCAAGTCATGAATTGTCCACAATAAAACAGCCCTCATATTGAAGGTACTATGCCGTGATGCATCATATGTTGGAACGCCTTCATGCCACAACACGAGTAGTTCATCGATTAAAGGTTGTAGGTAAACGTCAATAAGTTTTTTAGGATTTGATGGACCAGGAATCACTAAAGACAAAAACATGTATAGGTTCTTCATACACAAACCTAGCGGAAGATTATATGGTGTCACAATGACGGACTAAGATGAATATGTCTTACCATACGAACTATGCAGTGCAAATCCGTCTGCACATAAATAAAGCCTTACATTACGTGGCTCAGCAGCAAATTCAGGATGGCTCTCATTAAAACTTTTCCATGCTGCCCCATCTAAGAGGTGACACATGGTTCCCTCATCAATTGTATGTGCTGCATGCCAAATTATCTGGTCTGCTGTCACGTTTGATGCATACAATCTCTGCAAACGAGGAGTCAAAGGCAAATAATGTAGGCGAGCAAATAGTACCTTTTTTCTATGGTTTTGGGAGCCTGACCTTACCTTGTATCTAGGTGCACCACAAAATTTGCAACAATGAAGGTTACTATCAGATTTCCAATATAACATGTAATCAGCCGGACAATAATCTATCTTCTGCACAGGAAGTCTCAAATCTCTTATAAGTCGTTTCGTACTATAATAGTCTGCCGGCATTCTATGGTCACGAGGTAGGACCTCATCAAGCAAACTACATATATCATCAAAACAACTTTCTGACATGCCATGGTCTGCTTTTATACTCACTATTCTTACCACAGCCGACAATTGAGAAGAATTTTCACATCCTTCATACCAGGGTTTATCTACCGCATGTATCACATCCAAGAATTTATTTGTTAGCCCATGAACATCACCTACTTCAACATGCTTTGTGCCATCAGCTCTGTCATCACCATCACATATTTGATTTGTACCGCTACCACTTGCTTCCCACATGTATAAGGCACCATGTTGCATTTGTGCATTGTGCAACATCCTTTGCTCCCATGAAATACTTTGATAATTGCCTTCACCTAGGTTGTATTCACTCAATGTGACAGTTGGCTCAGCCAGACCGAGGTGATTTAAGGATTCGTTCTCACCATGACTAGTCCAATTAAAATAATTCTTCACGAAACCCTTTTTAAGCAAATGCAATTTCACTTCTTTAAGCTCCAAGAACTTGTTGTTCTTGCATCGACAACAAGGGCACCTAATTATAGAACCATCCATATAACTTTCTTATTTTCTTGCCCATTCAACAAAATCATTCATACCATTGACAAACTTCTCAACCAATCCTCGACGTTCAAGGAGGTTTTTGTTGTACATCCACGCCCTAATATCTCTCAACATTGTGCACTATAAATTTAAATATAAATAAAAGTTTAAATTAAATATTTTTAACACAAATAAGCACAAACAAACACATTATGGCATAATATCTCTTAACATTGTACATTCATAGCCCTAATATTTCTTAACAACATAATAAAAATTTCATCTTCACTACAAGATTCTCATCATCCAATTAAAAGATTATAATACACAATTATAGTCTCACCTTATTACTTCATATCTATGCACAAGCGAATGGGATATTCACAATGAACTAAATTACAAAAGTATAAAAAATCTACACAAATAATAACATTAACCATATATGTCAAAAATTGACGGTTTATTAGCAAAGATACCTCTAAACTTAGCAAATTACCTTGAACAATCTTTAAAAATGCCTCTCCTACCCTTTGAGAATGGCTTGAAGGTAATTTAGAGTGAAAAATTGCTTAAATGGCATCTGGTGAGTCATAAGGATATTATATATATCTGTAATAGTGGAACAGAAATTTGGAGCAGAATTTATTGCCAAGCCGTTCCAAAGTCCTGAGTCAAATTTGGAACGGCAGTGAGAAAACCGTTCCAAATTGAAAAATCAGGGATTGGAACGGCAATATGAAGTCGTTCCAACATTTGAACTGCAATATGAACCCATTCCAATTTTGGAACGGCAATATGAAGCCATTCCAACATTTGGAACAACAATATGAAACTGTTTCAATTTTGGAACGGTTTTTTCTACCGTTCCAATTTGGAATGGAATTGGAACAATTTTATTAGACCGTTCCAATTTGGAACGGATTTAGAACGGACTTTTTGTATAATGTCATATATGTTCCAAATTCGTACCAAGCGCCAAACAGGGACAATGTCAGCCGTTCTAATTAATCAAATTTCTAGTAGTGAACGAAACCTAACACAGCATTCCATCTTAGGGTTTGGGGTATAAGGAATTAAAACCAGAACACCTCATTATGTTGACTATCAGCCCTATACTTCTAACACCACTACAAGCAATTTTGGTGCCCCTTTTCACAAGTCGACTCTCTAACTACTGGTTTCTCTCTCAAATGCAACATAACAGGTAAGTTCTTACCCATATTAGCTTAAAAACTTGTTTGATACTTGATAGTGGAGCCATTGACCTTAGTTAATTCTCAAACCCTCTTTGCTAATCTTCAGCATGTAAATAATATAAACATAGGACTCCCCAACTCTCAATAGATCGAGATGAAGGAGATAGAGACTTTAGAGAGGAACCAGACTTGGACATTAGTTGAACTACCATGTAAATGAGTTTACAAAATCAGGCAACGAAAAGATGGAACAATTAAGAGATATAAGGTTAAATTGGCAGTAAGAGCTACACACATCAAGAAGGAATCGACTACCTAGATACATTTTCCCTAGTAGTCAAAATGATAACTGTAAAGACACTACTAACAGTGGCGGCAACAAAGGGATGACATTTGCAGCAGTTTGACATCAATAATACATTCTTTCATGAAAGTCTTGATGAAGAAATCTACATGCTTCCTCTTCCTGGCTATGATCATGGGAATTCCAATCTGGTCTGCAAGCTAAACAAATCTTTATATGAATCGAAATAGGCCAACAAACAATGGAATATAAAGTTAACAAATGCATTGCTAAATCAAGGCCACAAGAAAGCCACCCCTCAGCCTTCTCTTTTTGCCAAGGTTGCATTTTCATGTTTTTACAGCCATACTAATTTATGTGGATGATATTATAGTTTTAGTAAATAACTACAAAGAAATAAGAACTATAAACGAATCATGATACGTCATTTAATAATTCAAATATTATTTATATTTTTCATGATTTTAGTTCACTTTTAGAAGTATTTAATTAATATTAATTAAATTTACAATATTTAAAAGCAATAAAAGATTAAAAAAAATAAAGTTAAAACCTCAATCCGAGAATTCAGTTTCCGAAACGAAATCTGGAGTGTCGATTTTAAAATCAAATTTCGATATTTCAACTTTAAACTATTTACACTTATTCTCAAATCAAATATATGGTATTTATCTTATGGTTTTATATTGTAAATCAAATATTATTTGTCTTTTTATAATTTTAATTATATTTTTAGTCTTTACAATGCTATAAAGCAAAATATTAAAAAAAGTTGAAATAAACTGCATAAAAAATAGAAATCACAAAATTAAAAAAAAATGCAACAAAAAAACTTGATTTTTTTTCGAAATAAAATATTTGAAATTTTACTTTACAACAAAATATTAAATTTCTCAGATTGCAATAATTTTAAAATCAATATTTTTTATTTTGTAATATTAAAAAAATAAGCAAAAAACTATTTAATGCTCCAAGCCGCCTCTTCCTACAGCCTTTTTCTAACTCAGGATTTGATGTACATTTACTTATTATAATATAATATCAAATCTATAAATTAAGACCCAAAATCACGTGTAAAAAGCGATAATTTAGTTACATCACTCGCTAATAATATATCCAATTCAGAAAAAAAAATAATAAGTTGAAATAGAAACGTGTTCGCAAAATTCACGGCCATGACTACTTTCGTAGTTCGTACCAAGCATCCATCCAATACGACAAGATTCATAGTCCCAACACCCAAGTCGATTCACTCTGGAGTGTGTGCCAGGAATTAATTTCAAGTCCGTGGCCACCTTCAGAACCCTGCATGCGGACCCACAGCGCTGTCCCCATCCCGGTTCACAATGTGAGGCCATGCCCCATGTGGGGGTTCTGGAGTGGCAGTAAATGGAGTTTTCACCTTCAAAAATATTTTTGGCAATGTTTGTTTCTTCCTTTTTTAACACTCACACAATTGATCGAAATATTATGATCCTAAATGTATCATTTAATAAAAATTTATTTTAATTCAAATTTAAATTTTTTCTCCCTAACATACATATATACCTCACTAATTATTAGACATTATTATATATTTTATAAATATATTCAAATAGATTAAAATTTTTATCCCACCAAATTTTATAACCAAACAGATTACACATCTCAATATAATTTCTATCGAATATAATCTTTCACCAAAAACTGTCTGCGAAACATAACTTTTGAGTCTAATTGAATTTTAATGTTAATTTTAATTATTCTTTTTAAATTAAATCTTATTGTCTGATTAAAGTTTTAGTTGAATTCAAGATTTATAGAATTGAGGTAAATAAAATTCAAGCAATGATTGAGTTTGAATTGTCAGTCGAATTCAATTCATTGGTACAATCGCAATTTTAGGTTGCCTCTGGTTTTTTTTTTTTATTTGAAGAAACATGGATGCATGTTTGAGTGGGGAAATGAATGGCACGAAATTTTGACAGTAGTTAAAAAGTGAAAAAAAAAAGATAAAAAATTGTTTTGTTGTTAATATGTTTGAAAGTGTAAATTTTAATAAAATAAAACAAAAGAAAAAAAAGTCTGTATTCAAATATAACATGAATGCTTCCACTATTTCTATATTATCGTATTCACTTAAAAAATATGTGCTCAAGGATTAAAGAGAAATTGTCTGTAATATATATATTTATCTTAATAAAATCAATAAATATGGTATTACAAATCCGAAGTTCTTCATTTCAAATTTATCAATTTAAAATAAAATCTTATATTGCTTTAGATTAGACACATTATAATATTTTTTCTTTGAGCTGATTTGTATCACGTATGGGACACCGATGTTATTTTATCAACAAAATTCGGCACGTTGTTTATTCTTTCTTTCTTTTTTTATTAAATACATTTTCATCTTCTTGAAGAGCGCTCCATGATGACATAAGAACTTTGATACAATTGTTTAAATGATGTCTGTGATACATCCTCTAATTTAAATAGTAAAAAAAAGAAATCGATTGTAAGTATACTATTTGAATTATTTAATAAAATATTGATTTTTTTGTGTCAATTTTCTCACAATTTTATCATACATATAAATATTGTATACCGTACAATTATGAATATATTTATGTAATTGTGTTAAAGAATTTTATTCACAAAGGATTACGAATATGAATGCAAGACTTTTTATTATATAATCATTAAAATTTATTCATGAGTTATAAATTCTCTAAATGGACATTTGAGTGTTAGTACGACTTGCACAACATATATTTTTATAGTGAGCGTCATATCACTTAATAAGAAATATTGAGAACATATATGTACGAATATATCATTAAAGAATGAGTACTCAAACACTGACTTGACAAACAAAGCATAACATATAGAGTTCATTGTTTGCTGTTAATATTTTATTTCATAGTCTTGTTAACTACATATGTGCTTTAACTTGAGGCGATATGGTTTTCTTGTATACATGATAATCAACATGTTATTAGGGTATTAAGAACTAATATTTATTTTAATATGAGATAGGATTATGAGCCCAGCGTGTTATTGTTTGGATACGTGTAGAGGCATGTATGTGATTAACAAAGGATTTGTCATCTTGCAAGTGAGCAAGATGTTTCTTTTGTGTGGTTGTTATTCTATGGGATATAAACCGCCTGCTAGAGCAGTGATGATCAGAAAGGAGTGTCTGATGAAAAGTTTTGATCTTATGAGATAATATTGATTTGATTATATGATTGAGCCAATGTGTCTAATTAAATCTATAACTTTCGTTTGATCGAGACAAAGTAAGGAAAAAATGTCTATACTACATCGTATTTATGACCGAAAAGATTCATATGATTTATTCACTTTATTTTAATTAGGTTATAATATAAATTGTAGACTATGTATCACCTATTTTCATTGAGCTATATTCGTCTTCAATTAAAAATAAATTTAAATAGTCAAACATAAAAGAATGGAATAAGGGCAAGTTGATAAATTGGTTTGAAGTTTAAATGAAACTTAAGAAATTTCATGGTAAAATTAATTTGGTTGTAATTGGATTGAACCAAATGGATTTCTTATTATGTTTGTTAATAATGAGATTATTAATTAGAAATGGACTTTTAATTTAATTAATAAGGATTAATTAAATTAAGTATAAGACACAAGTGGTATTATTTAGTTCTTATTATATTTATTAAAAATTATATTATTAATTGAAAACTTAATGGCCCTTTGATACAATTAATGAAATTAATTAAATTAAAAGATATAATTTCAATGAGTTTTAATTCTTAATGAGATTAATACTTAAATTTGGAATGGAGTTGAATTAATTAAGTATCCATGTAGAAAGCTCATAGAGCCCATACTATAATATCCTAAAATTTTGGGGTCAATAGTAATATGTATAAGGATGTTATTAGCAATTACAGTAAGGATTTAAGTAATAAAGGTTTTGGTTATTTATTTAATTTTTCGTACGAATATAGGTGGCAATATTACAATGGTTATGTAGACTAATAAGTACACAAAAGTGTAGGGAAAACCTTGCCAAACATATGAGCATTAATAAAGAATAGTTTCCATGCAAAAAGTGGACTAAAATTGGGAGATCAAGGCTAATTTTTAGGCTGATAATTACAAAAAAATCGTGTGAAAATACTTGGATTATATTAAATGTATACGGAAGGCAATATACACACCATTAAGCCAGTCAAATCTAACCAAATTTTGGGCACTAGTTAATTAAATTGAAGTTGATATTTTTGGTGAATAGTTAAGGAATTAATTTTATACGTTATTATTTTATTATTTTCGTGTACAATTACTGCGAAATAAGGAAAGTAAGTAGGAATGGAAATATGTTTATGATAAGCAACCAAATCCTGATATACCTATGGGAGGAATTTACCAAGAGTAAGGAAGCTAGAAATAGCAATTTTAGGCTTAAATTTCAGGGGAAAATGTTAAGAAAAAGTCTAGAAAAGAAATGAAGAGGAATTTGGGAGTTTTAAAGCTCTAGAATTTCATTGTGCCGTAGATACCTTAACGCTAGTATATAGATATACATCTTTAAGAATGAGACTTTATTTTTACTAGCCGACGGCCATTCAGAAGTGGGCAAAGGAAAAAAAAAGTGAGTTTTTCCGACACCAAATGCGATAGTTCAAGGTAACTTTCAATCCAAGATTCATGATATTCATATATACACGTAGAAAATTATGTTTTACACATTATAGGCACAAGGAAAATGAATTTAGGTAGTCCATATGTGAAATTGGTTTATGGGTATGTCGTTGAACTCATGGGATTTGTGTAGAAATTTTGGAAAATGCGTATCAGAATGCTATGTAAAATTCTGAAATATGTCTTGAATACTTTCAATAATGGGTTAACTAGATTAAGTTAGATTTTTCATAGTAAACATTTATGAAAATATGCCTAGAGACTTTTATAATACCTGTATGAACTAAATTTGGTGAATGTAATTGCGTAGGGGATGAAAAATAGCCAAATAGCGCCTTACGTGTAGTCATTGTTGTGTTGTTGCCTTTTCTGGTGTCAAAATAAAGACTCCAGCATTTCCTTTTGACTTGGGGTTCACTAGGTCGGGTCCAAATTCGTTGTCATTACTGTTGTTGTTATTATAAAATCCATCCAATGCTGTTTATAAAATTTTGAACAGTCTAAGAACAGTTTTAGAATTTCACACAGTTTATCAAGACGTGCATTTTATAATGTCCGACGTGTACATAATGGCTTTAACAATATATACATGTATCAATTGATGTGTAGGCTACTAAATTTAGATTTCTTGTGCTTATAACATGTATATTAATATTACATAAGTATATACATGATAAACATAAAATTCGATGAAGAAACTACCTCAAATTATCGCACTTGGTTGCCGAAAAATTCCCCTCTCCTCTATTGTGCTTCTAAATGATGGCTGCTCTCTCTTGGGTGCTAAAAATAATTTTCTCTCTTAAAATACGTATATATACTAGGGTTTTATTTAAGTATCTAAGGGAGGTCAAATTCTAGTAATTTTTGGGCTCTTAAATTCCTATACACATTTTTCAGTACTCTACCAGATTTTTCACACGAAATTCTGAGCCTAAATCTCTTATTTTTAGGTCTCCTAATAGGGCAAGAGTCTTCTACTTGTATTTATAGTATTTGGCAAAATTTTGGTTGTCATGTGATACCCATATCTTACTTTAATTACACCCTATTATATTTAGCTAATTTTTACACGAAAAATAATAAAAAATAATGTGAATTAATTTATTGTTATTCCAATGTAAAATGTAGGCTAATGATAGTTGCTAATAATTCGCAAAATTTTGAGGTATTACAGTATGTGTGTGTACATGATAATCCCTGTGGAAGAATGAATAGTGAGATTGTTAAATATATTGGCAATGTAGTTGGCATTTTGTGGACTGGATCCAAGAAGACCCACGAGTCAAATGGGAAATTTGTATAAAATTAAGGATTAGAATTAATGCTAATGATCCCCTAAAAAGATGTCTAAAGGTAAAGACTCTCTTTGGTGAAGAATTTATGGTATGATTCACGTATGAATGCCTTCTGAATTTGTATTACTTTTGTGGAAGGTTGAGGCATTCTCAACGGGTATGCCATCTCTCCTATAAAGATAATTTTGTTGGTTTAGAGGAAAACACTCAATATGGACCTTGGCCAGGAGAATTTCAGAGTGATAGAAGAAATAAGTTCTTTTTCGATTTCTCATTCTCGTTAATGGAGCTTGGAATTGGATCGGCTATCAAATTGGAGAATCAAGTGGATCACTAAGTCATCTGACCAGTTCAACCGTTTTCAAAAAATCAATTGTTTCATATTATATATAATATTATGTTTACACATATAATAGTATTGAAATAATATTATAAAATTAATTTATATCCATCAATTAATATATCAAATGAGAAATTTCACATGTAATGAAAAAAATTAATAATTCAACAAAAAGAAAAATATTACAAAAATATACAAGAAACTAAATTAAATTCAAAGTAAAACATAAATATTAAAAAATGAGTTTTGAAAAGTAAAAACGACACAACTAAAAAATTTTTAATTTCAACATACAATGTTTAAATTTTTAATGACTTAATTACAAAATATAAAGATAAAAATTATCAAAAAGTACAAGTAAAAAAATAATTGGTGAAATTTTATATAATAATAAATTATTTTAGAGGTAAAAAGAAAATTATAAGAAGATATAAAAATATTTTAATTATTTTCATTTATTTAATAGGTTAATTTCTATTTTTTAAAAATTTTTATTAATAAAAATAGTAAAAACTGGCTTTTTTGACCTAATTGGACCGATTCATGCTAGTTCAAATGATGGCTAGTTTTTTGAGTGTGAACTAGCCAATTGTCAATCGAATCAATCAAACTGATTAGTGCAAATTGATTTTGAAAACCTTAGTATTACACCATTTACATGTACATGATATTCTCTATAGAATGAATGAACCATGAGATCGTGAAATATATTGGCAATGTAGTTGACATTTTTGTCGAATGGATCTAAGAAGATCCATGAGTCAAATGGGAAAATTGTATGAAATTAAGGATTAGACTATCCAAAAAAGTTGTTTAAAGGTTAAGATTCCCCTTGGTAAAGAATTCATGGTACAATTCATGTTCAGATGCCTTCCAAATTTGTATCGCCTTTTGGGGCATCGTATCGCCTTTGTGGAAAGTTGGGGCATACTCAACAAGTATGCCATCTCCTTTACGAAGATAACTTTGTCGATTTAGAGGAAAACACTCCATATGGATCTTGGTGAAGGGAATTTGAGAGTGATAAGAGGAAATAAGTTCTTTTTTGGTTTTCAATCTTGACGATGGAGCTTGGAAATTTCTATTCTACTACAGGCAGAATTGGTCAAATTGGTGGCGGAATAGCTAGCACTAAAGGAACTAATATCATTAATTGGTCAAGGAAAATTGATATTTTTGAGTCAAAATTGTTAGTAATATATCCACTAACACTCATAAATAGAGAGGAACATTGATTGTATATGTAAAATTTTCACAAATTAATAAAATATCGACTTCCATTTATATCAATATTATAGTAATTTTTTATATATGTAAATTTTGAATAATGTAAAATTTTGCATGTGTTAATTTGATTGCATTAAGAAGCTTTATTCATATGAGATTATGAATATAAACACAAGACTATTTTAGTACACAATCACTAAAATTTGTTTGCAAGTCACAAACTTTTTAAAAGATATTGTAGAGTTAGTACGATTTGCACACCTTGTATGCTTTTTGGTGAGTAATGTCATGTTATGCGATTAGAAATATTGAGAACACATATGTATGAATTCGTCATTTGAGAATGAGTATTTAAACAATTGTTCGAAGAACGAAGTAGACACATAGAGTTCACTTTCTATTTTTAATATACTGCTTCATAATCATGTTAAATGCAAATGATCCTTAAAACCTGAGACAACACGACTATCTTGTGTGCGTGAAAGTCAATGTGTCATTAAAATATTAAAAATCAATATTTATTTTGGAACAAGATAGAGTCATGAGTCCAACGTACCGTTGCTTAAGTGTGCATAGAGGCACGTTTACAATCAACGAGGGATTTGTCTCCTTATAAGTGAATAAAGTATTTGTTTGATGCAATTGATGTTCTATGAGGGAAATACTTGGGCAAAATAGTGTATGATTGAAAAGTAATTTTTGATAGAATATTAATCTCATGAGACAATATTGACTGGTCATATGACCAAATTAGTGAATATGACTAAATCTATGGTTCTCACTTGTTCGAGACAATGCAAAACAAAAAGTCTAGACCACATGATATTTACAATCGAGAGGATTTATGTGATCTATTCAATTTATCTTAATTGGGTTCTATATGCACCATAAGTTGGGCACTACCATGTTTAACTATACTTGTTGTCAATTAATGATAAACTTAATGAGTTATATACAAAAGGTTGGATTGGAGGAAAAGTGATGAATTGCTTGGTTTGATTGAGAAGTTTCGAGAATAATACATGAGAAGACTCATGGAGATATTAATTTGATTACAATTGATTTGGACTTAATAGATTTCTCATGGTGTTTGTAATAATGAGATTATTAATTAGTAACGAGACCTTAATTTAATTAATAGGGATTAATAAAATTAAAGGACAAGACACAAGTGAAATTATTTAGTTCCTATTTTATTTGTTAATAATGTTATTATTAACTAGAAGTATGATGAGTCTTTGATTCGATTAATAAAATTAATTAAATTAAAGTATATGCCATGTGTTTCTTAGATGTTATACATAGAAATAAGAATTCTATCAAGAGTAAGATATTGTGTTTTAAAAATAAATATATTTGTAAGAGTTTCAAATCAAAGAGATCAAAATAATTCCCAAAAATCAAGGAAAATTCATCTACCCACCCAAGCAAAAAAGAGAAAAGTTATCTACCACCCTCTTACTTCTCTTTCTTGTCCTAAAATCTCATTGTTCAAAAGAGTTTTGAGTTAGAGTCTTGTGAAGGAGTTTGTAGAAGTGTAAGAGACACTTGGTCACATTCCAATCATGTGGAGGGTTCAAGGGCCACGACTTGAGCATCACATACTCGCTCAAGTTGGAACATGATTTCCAAGGTACATTCTTTATATGTTTTTTAGCATTATTTACTTGATACATGTTATACGGTAAAAACGAAATAGGTTTAGTATATTACTCCTTTGTGTATACTCCAATGCATTGTGGTTTTAAATTTTAAAATTCCACTTTAAACTTGTTGAAATCCAAAAGTGATATCAAAACTATTGTTTTCTTTATATAATTGCGAAATTTAATGATATTTCTAAAATTTATGGTGGTTTTTGTTTAAGAATTGAATAAACATATATTTAATACTTTTTCATGCTTGCAAAAATTGTTTTTACACAATTTTGAATCATGGGAAAGGTGCTTGCATAGGTGCCATGATGGGCACCAAGCAGGCTTCCATCGTGCATCTAACACACATGCTTGATAGGTGCCTAACGAGTGCTATAGCCACATGATGCCTGGTGCACACTGTAGACTTGTGGTGCGCATCCAATGTGCACACAATATTAAAAAAAACCTTTAATTTAAAATTTGTAAAAGAGTTTTTGCAAGCAAAACTAATATATGATATGTATAAGTCATAGAAAAGTTGTTAAATGAATTTACTGTATTATACATGTGATGTATAATTATATGAATAGTTATTATGAATAAATTATAGATTGAGAAATGCACATATTAAGATTGCATGAATGTGATGCATAATTGGGTTAGTGGTTCACTGTAGCTTTCTCCCACATATGCACCTCGTATTAAGATTAGCTCAAGAATAGATCACTTGAGAAATGAAAAGTGGTGATTAAGAATGGCAGTGTGGCAAGTGTTGCAGCCATTGTAGCGGGCCTCACTTCAGTTATCTTCGGTCTTATTTTGGGCTCAAGAGATTATCTCTTATTTCTAAATGAGTTAAAAAAATATTGTTCATGTATAGGTAAAGGTCATGAATTTTTTTTAAAGAAAACATGTATTATATTTATTATTGTAATAAATTGACTAGTATATCTCTTGTAAATGGCCTTTATTATTTATGGATGATAGCATCATGATGAATGGCATTTCCAACAAGCGTAGGGATGGTTTCACTCTTTTCTTTCAGTATGGTGTCCTTCACCTCAAGTCGCATTTTCTCTAACTTTAACTGCTCAATGCAGTCCATCGCAACTTTAATTTCTTCAATACGACTCATCCAAGAGTCAGGCAATTTTGCATAAGGTGAATTTGGAAGGACTGCTACCAGATGGAGAGTTCGACATGATGAAGATGCAGTTCTCATGGCCAAAGCAAAGATTCCAATAAAAGTGATTTGCCAAGAGACGAGCATTTATAGAGGAAGAAGAGGATACATGAAGGGATAGGGCAAATGAAAAGACTAGTTCTGACGAATGGCATAATCCCACGATTTCAGATTTGTTGCAACTTTATCTAGAACTTAAGAAAATATCCTCGGTCTGAGGGGGGTAGGGACATGGCATGTCACTCAGCCTCATGGGGATGGGACTCAATAATCAGACCGGAAAGACCAGATGAACACGTAAGTCTCGATGTGAGGAAATTCGAGTAGGGAGACTGGAATGGGAGCCGTGGTTGCACGTGGTGATGCAGTCTGAAGGGAAGAGTGAGTCTTTCAAGGGCCCAGTTGATGAAGGAGCAGGTTGGTCAGGTGATGCTAGGGAAGTCCACATCCCGAATGACTGCGCGACGCAGGGCACCATACAAGTATGGACTGGGAAGACGAAGCTCAGTCGTCCCTGAGGCTTAATGACTCAAGCAGCCGCCCACAGTAGTAGTAGGACGGCCCCGTCAACCTCTTGATGCAGGATCGTCAATGGTTGTTATTAGGCGGTCAGTAACCACGATTGACGTGAGAGTTGAGGGGTGGTTGTGCGAACGTGAAACACTATCGTTGTATTTGAATTCCACAAATAGCAAAGCAAAAACATGTAACAAGCAAAGAGGACAAGCAATAAACAAAATACGTCTCTTTTTGCCTCGCGGGTGTCGGCATTCTCTGCCGAATGTGCGAGTTTCTTCTCTATTTACGCTATTGTGTATGTGTATGTGTAAGTTTCCATTACATTGTTGATTTTGAACGCATGATCGTGCACGGAGAATGAAACGAAGAAGCTCGCCGATTAGCTTGCGAAACCGGCAGCGAGACCACGCTCTTCTTGTAAGCATTTGCACCAGTTCCTTGTTTATCTTTTGTTCTAACTACATTTTCTCTTACTCAGCAGTAATTTGATTTCCGTTTGAAAATGAAACTTCTTCAAAATATATATATATATATATAGAGAGAGAGAGAGAGAGAGAGAGAGAGAGAGAATGTGTGTGTGTGTGTAACTTGACGAAATCAGATACCCACTTTCTATCAAAAAACTTGTAATATTATCAGACACCCACTTTCTATCAAAAACTTGTAATATTAATATCCTCCCAAATTATACCCAAAACAGAAGAAACGGTTACGAAAAATTATTTATACGAAGTAACTATTAACGCTTTAATATGAAATGCTCAACAAATAAGTTAATATTGAAATTGATATCGGTAAAGATTTGAATTAAATTTCTCAAGTTTAAACATATTTTCCATTTTTCAATAAAATTTAAAAATGTTAAATTTGATAAACGTTAAAATAACAAAATATAGGTAAAGATCAAACCATTGAGATTCATCTAATATCAGTTAAACAAAAAATCATCTTAATATCTATATTATTATATTATTAAGAGTTTTGAATTCATTTAGTTGCATATATAGTGAATTTACCACATTACCTTAATTAAACAAATTTGTACCGTTATTCTTAATTAAAAATCTAAATATGCTAAAAAGTATTTACTAATACACAATTACTTCTTTTATATATTATATATTTAAACATTTGTTATTATGAAAATAAAGCTTTTCTTATTGCACGGCTATTCTTAATTGATTTTTATATTACTTTTTCTCTTTTACCTTAACTTATTTTTATTTATTTTTCTCTCAGTTTTTCCTCTTGGAAAATTCTTTTTATTTTTTATTTTTATCTGATTCTTTATACTGTTACTCTACATGTATACTATATTATCGTGAAAATCAAACTTTTTAATTCTTTATTGTATATCACAGAACTATCTTAAATTTTTATTTTATTTTATCTTCTTGTCTTTATTAAGTTTCTCTAAAATATTATCTCTTTTTAAATTAATTTTTTCTCTTTTAGTTGTCCCTTTTGTTTTTACCTTCTATAGTTTTTTATCATTTCAAACTCAAATAATAATTTTATAATTTATAATTAGAAGTGCACTTTATTAAGGCCTTGTTTGGAACCATATTTTGAATCCCTTCACATCAAATTTCATAATAGTACAATCCAACAAAATTTTATTTAAATTTAAATTTAAAATTTTATTTTATTACATGTATAATTAAAATAATCTTTATTTAATCGTTATAACTATTAACAATTGAATCAATAATTATATATATTATACATGTACTCATATTTGTACCATACAAATTAATTATTATTTTTATATTCTACCAGGTCATTTATCAAAATATTATAATTAAACATAATACTTATCCGTACCAAATAGTATTTTCGACCCAAAAAAAAAACCACTCCCAAACACAGTGTGAGTAATTAATTAATAGTTACATTGAACTCAAACGCACCACCCAAACACAGTGTAAGTAATTAATTGATAATTACATTGATCTCAAACGCACTTTGTCCACCTTGTAACGATAAAAGAAATATAAACGTGGGCAGCGTGGAGAGAGGACGGAGGGTGAGGGAGGAGCCACCTGCAACCAACAGAGGAAACGCCAGCACATTGCTCATGCTCCCCCCTATAAACTGACGAACCCCCGAAGCCATCGCTCCTCCGCCCAACACCGCCCCCCCACCCCGCCCTTCTTCATTCCATCCCCTTTTCTCCCTGCCCCACCGCAGCCATGGACGTCCGCCGGAGGTCCCCCAAGCCCATCCACCGTTCCCGTCCCTCAGGCTCCTCCGTTAATTGCCCAACAAAGGCCTCCGATGCCCTCCCCATCCCTCTCTATCTGACCAACGGCATTTTCTTCACCCTCTTCTTCTCCGTCGCCTACTTCCTCCTCCACCGTTGGCGGGACAAGATCCGTAACTCCACCCCGCTTCACGTCGTCACCCTCTCCGAACTGGCCGCCATCTTCTGCCTCATCGCCTCCTTCATCTACCTACTCGGATTCTTCGGCATCGATTTCGTCCAGTCCTTCATCTCTAAATCCGAGAGCGACGACGAACACCAGCGCTTCCTTCTGCAAGAGGATCGGAAAAGCCACTGCTCTTTGCCGCCCCCGTCGCCGGTCGCTTCCAAGCCGAAGCTTCCGGAAGACGAGGAGGAACTCGTGAAATGCGTTGTTTCGGGAGAAATCCCCTCGTATTCTCTCGAATCGAGGCTCGGGGACTGCTTTAAGGCGGCGAAAGTACGTCGCGAGGCAGTGCAGCAGATGACGGGAAGGTCTGTGGAGCGATTGCCTTTGGAGGGGTTTGACTACGACTCGATTTTGGGGCAATGCTGCGAGATGCCGGTGGGGTACGTACAGATTCCTGTTGGGATAGCGGGACCGTTGTTGTTGAACGGATGCGAGTACTCGGTGCCCATGGGGACGACGGAAGGGTGCCTCGTGGCGAGCACGAACAGGGGTTGCAAGGCAATCTACGCATCTGGGGGCGCTACGTGTGTGATTCTCCGAGATGGGATGACAAGAGCTCCGGTGGTGAGGTTTTCGACGGCGAAGAGGGCGACGGAGTTGAAGTTCTTCTTGGAGGATCCCCCGAATTTCGATGTGTTGTCGGTGGTTTTCAACAAGTAAGCATCTATATTTATTACGTTTGAAAATGGACTACAGTAGGAGGCGCTTTAATTCTCGGACGTCTCATGTCAAATTATTGTCCTTTTGTTTGGTAGTGCTTCCGCTTTTCTGCTGTTGACTGGTGTTTGATTTGGCATTTTTCTTGATTAAAACTGAAAAACTGGATTTAATGATACAAGATTGAGATCTCTTTCAGGAACGCATTTCCTTATGCATGTGCAACCCTTTCTTTATTTTGAATTTCCAAATACTTTTTTAATGATTGATATTTAATTTTCTCTTGGTATTATTATTTTCACCCTATATGGTCTGATTGTGAATTCTACAGGGTAAGAAGTTGCCCTTGCTTGAGTTATTAACTGTTATTCCTTACTTATCATGTTTATTCATCTGTTTCGATTATGATAATATATTTGTTTCTTGTATTTGATAATACATGCTTTGTTTTTGGGCACAGATCAAGTAGATTTGCGAGACTCCAAGGGATTCAATGTGCAATTGCTGGGAAAAACCTGTACATTAGATTTATCTGCAGCACAGGTGATGCCATGGGGATGAACATGGTTTCTAAAGGCGTTCAAAATGTTTTAAACTTCCTCCAGAATGATTTTCCTGATATGGATGTTATTGGCATTTCCGGTGAGTGGGATTCACCTATGATTACTTATAAGATTATGGGAATATTTACTTTCGAATTCACAAAGTTACCTACCCAATTATTCAGTATCTGTATGGGCTCAATATTTTTTGCATACAATTTAAAATGTTATCGTTTTCTTACTGCTTACTTGCCTTGACCAATCGTAGTTGTTAATTGCAGTTGTCTATATTGAAAGGGGAAAAAATATCCTATATGAGTCTGATGCAACCAACACTCTTGCACTTCACTTCGTTTTCGCCGTTTAGGCTGTATATTTTTACTGCTGACGCCAGGCGGGGCTGTTTCAGTTCTTGGGACCATATGTCAATGTTTGCCTTTGCCCGTTAAATGCTTTTTTATACTGTTTGATATCAACCTTTTGACATTATACGTGATATAATCTGTCTTACTTGGTGCAGGAAATTATTGTTCTGATAAGAAACCGGCTGCAGTCAATTGGATTGAAGGTCGTGGAAAATCAGTCGTCTGCGAGGCTATCATTAGCGGTGATGTGGTGTCCAAGGTATTGAAAACCACTGTAGCTGCTCTTGTTGAGCTTAATATGCTCAAGAACCTCGCTGGCTCTGCTGTTGCTGGTGCTCTTGGGGGGTTCAATGCACACGCCGCAAATATTGTATCTGCGATTTTTATTGCTACGGGGCAGGATCCAGCCCAAAATGTAGAAAGTTCTCAATGTATTACTATGATGGAAGCTGTTAATGATGAGAAGGATCTTCATATTTCTGTCACTATGCCATCCATTGAGGTAATTAGCATTCCCTTCTATTTGCATATTTTCATGACAGTAAGGACAGGTCAAGGGTATGTGCTTAAGTAGCCTTCTCTTTGTGCTGTTATAGGAACTTCTTGTTTTGTCCTGGATTTGAATAAATTTGTCTTGCAGCAGAAAAATGAAAAGTATGAGATATAGAGATTATTATTTCAGTTCATCTAACTTAAGTTTTCCTCCTTCGGTTCTAGGTTGGCACTGTTGGAGGCGGAACTCAGTTGGCATCACAATCTGCCTGCCTCAATCTGCTCGGTGTGAAGGGCCCGAGCAAAGAGTCTCCTGGATCGAATTCCCAGCTCCTGGCCACCATAGTTGCTGGTTCAGTCTTGGCAGGGGAGCTCTCTCTAATGTCTGCAATTTCTGCTGGCCAGGTCGTGAGGAGTCACATGAAATACAATCGATCAAGCCGGGACATCACCAAAACCAGCGCCTAGGTTCGGAGAACTCCCAGCTTCTTGTGAAACTGAAGCGGAAACTCATGCCAATGGGCTGGGAGGGAGATTGGAGAGATGATCAATTATTATCGTGTAAGATTGCTCCATATGGCAGTTGGAAAGTAGACATGCATGTGAAGTTCTGAACACTGGGGCTTGGATGCGTGATTTACTTGTCTTCCCTGTCTATTACAGGAGCTGCCCCACAATCTTGTGAAAGATATGGGGTTCTCATCAAACTGTTTGTATTGCTTCTTGTGATGTTAGCTGTGATCGTTATTGTTAATTTGTTCCGTGAGAACTAGGTTGCCTTGTCTCTGTAACGCATCATCTCCTCTGGTGTCTTTAGTTCTGTACAGGCTAAGAAGTTGTGTAGGTCTTGGAATGTGGACAAATTGAAGTTTGTTTTCAATGTTATGTAGTCGTTTGCTTCTCTATTTTACGGAGTGGATTTAATGTTAGGGTCTAAATAAGATTTCCTTCTGTGAAGGCAACTGCTTCCGACTGCAGCACGACCTTCTTGTGACTTTGTAAGTTTACGATGAATTTGAGGTATCCTTCTACGTAATTAAGAGGGTGCTCGTAAGTTTATGTTGAATTTGAGGTATCTTTCTACGTAATTAAGAGGGTGCTTAAATGAGATTATAAGTTTTTCAAAATATTTATAAGACGTTTGGGTCTCTATAAGTTTTTATTTTAATAAGGGTGGTAATTTTTTTTTATAAAATAACTTATAAAGTTAAAAAATAAGATGATTGAATTTTATAATTTTTTTATGAATAAGTTGATAATTTTTAATTTATTTTAAACATTTTATAAGTTATTATATTATATTATATTATTTTATAAGTTTTCTTATTATATTATATATTAAGAATAATATAAATATCTTTAAATTCCAAATTTTAAGATATTTCCATTATTATTATATGAAAAATATACCATCAATATTTTAAAATCAAACCAATAATAAAACCGAATGGCATACCAATTCATCAGTCCAACTTCAACGAGATTTAAAGATCAATTAACTATTTGAAATTATAATATGTGTGTGTGTTGTATTAATAAAACTAGGAACAACATTGGAAGTATTTTAAAATTTTAAAAGTAATGTTTATACAAATCAATATAGAACTATTATTTGAGTAAAAGATATATGTTATTGATTCATTTTTGAAAATAAAACAAAGTAAATTTATGAGAATTGATTTATTAGTTCTTAGTAACTCATTCATGAGCTAATTGTATTATCATATAAAATACAAAATAATAAAGATTAGTTAAAACAATTATAAGGGAATGATTTGCTTTTCTTTTACATTTTTATTCTTTATTTATTTGTTTCTTTTTCTAGATATATTTTTTCTATTAATTGATTTATTTCCCTCCTTTTCATCTATTTTCTTTTCATTACACAAACTTTAATCATTACATATTTCAAATTTTATTTTATTTTTTACTTTTATACTATTTTTTTAAAAAAATACATATAAAAACACAACACCCGTTGGTTTCTCCTTTCTGCGTGCCACCAATTACGTTTCATATGCTATGTATTGTGGTGGTGCATTATATTACTTGTGTTCTATCTTGACCTCGTGTTTTAAGGAAAATTCGGTTACGATTAGTGATGAAGTTAGGTCGGTTGAGACTCTTTTATCTTTCTCCTCCTTTCGTCTTTTCACTGGTAGGGCTTGGAAGGTTGGTCCCGGATAAATCTCTTTCTCTATCCAATTTACACACTCTAAATTTATTTATAAATTATAAAATTATTTTATTTTAAATAATAAAAATAAAATATTTAAAATTAAACGTGAAATAAATATTTTAAATGTAAAAAAGAAAGGAATTCCAAAATAATTTAAGAAGAGAAAAAATTTGAAATATAGTAAAAATCAAGATAATAAGTTTAAAAACTAAAGCGAGAAGTAAAAAGATAGAAATATGAAAATAATTTCAAATAAAGGTATTCGAATGATTTAAACCTACTAACTTAATAATATAATAAAAGTAGATCCACCACTAATTGATGTACACACACACTCACAGCGTGACTCTCCACAAAGATGTAATCCTGTTAATCAGGTCATTAAAATTTTCAAATTCGACGATTCTTAGTTCTCACTGGAGTCACGTGAAGTTGGGAATATGCGTGGTCGATGGGAGGATAATTAGGCACAAGATACAAACAGCCAAAAGGGGCAGATGAGATGCCTTTCCGCGTGGGCGCCTTCTCCTTCTCGGCTGGAATTTCAATTGCCAGCAGCCAACCTCTCTCGGCCTCTCATTTCTTCAACACTCTGCTACATCACATGCGATCATTTCTGGACCACACTCTACATCACTGCCTCTGTCTTGTCTACATTGACATTTTGAATTCTAGTCGTACCTCCCATCATCTATCTCCCTCCTGTTTTTCTGGTTTTTAATCTGGTTAGATGGGAGTGACAATAATATAAGATTTCCGAGACAGTAATAGATAGCGATGATTGAGGAGGCATTGACGCACACTGATTTGACGAGAAGTTGGTCTCGATTCAATGTTTCCATCGTCACCACGTTTCAATCATAATTAATTTCACGTCATATTTTGCTCCCATACCGGCGAGCCTTCGCGCACACCGTAAGACAAATCCAATACCAGAACCCCCACCTTCCCATACGCATTTGGTTCTTTATTATGTGTTGCTCACCCTAACTCAAAAATCCCGCGAATCCAATATATTATTTTATAAATTTTATTTAAATTTAAATTTATTTATTTTTTCTCTCGTCACACATACTCACAGATCAAATCAAAAACGTATTCTTATAATTTTTTTCCTTACATCTATATATATAATCGGAATAATCGCATACTTTATGCGCGTGTAAATTTATGTAAGTTATTGTATTTTAAATAATAAAAATAAAATTATTTAACTTAAAAGTATAAAAAAGTAAAGTAATAAATAAGGAATGACGAAAAGAATTTGAGAAAAAAAAAAGAAAAATTTTGAAAGAAAGCATAGGTCAAGATAACAAAAGAAAAGAGAAAGGAAGAAAGAGGAAGAAAGAAAAAGGAAAGAAAACGGTTGAAAAAATGAAAAAGATTAAAATAAGGATAGTGATGTAATTTGATATTGTGCCTCCAACCAAACGTATCCATCATCATCTTCCTTAAATGCCTGATTCCATCTCAATGCCCGTAACTGCAGTTGGTGTTACAGCAAGAAACGTCTGCTCCAATGGACAAATGTGGGCGAATGTTGAAGATCCTTTGCTCCAATGGACAAATGGAAAATTTGACGTCCTGTGCGCGTCGGCTCACTCTATTTGTTCACAAAAGAAAATTAGTTGTCGTAATCAATTCAATCATAAGTGAATGGGTTGTGCAATAACTGGGTTTTATTATGGCA
Source organism: Avicennia marina (assembly GCA_019155195.1). Classification (NCBI taxonomy): domain Eukaryota; kingdom Viridiplantae; phylum Streptophyta; class Magnoliopsida; order Lamiales; family Acanthaceae; genus Avicennia; species Avicennia marina. The sequence goes on along the minus strand of CM032781.1, from coordinate 8,838,566 downwards.
AGCTTGCCACGTTCCTTCATGCTAAAGGTGGCCAATGAACAACAAAAATAGAAACTTAATAAAAGAAGACCGCAAAGTCCAAGTCCAACTAAGCGAAGCCCATTATTCTTTTCTACTCCCACAAGGCCCAAATCAACGAGAAAATACTTGGTCATGAAAAGGTGGGCCCACATTAAAGCCATCCTCCAATCGGACCACGCCACGTCGAGACCGGCGGGGGAGCATAAATTCTATCGCCAGAACCTCGAAATCTATCGAAAGGAAAACGGGAAGCGCAACCGAATTTCGGGCGCAGAAATCCTCGCCCATGACGAGCGATTGGGGGAGAGCGTTTGTGAGTGTAAGGTCCTTCGTTGGGAATGCGATGGGCGGTCTGAGGGGTGGCAGCAACTTAGCTTCGTGGTTTGTCGCCGGAACTCTAGCATATTACCTCTGGATCCGACCTTCACAGCAGCTTCGAAGAGAGCAAGAGGTAATAAAATAACCCACTTTATTTAAATAATTCATGCAAAGACTTGTTTAATTCTGTTTATGTTGGTGAATTTATTTATTTATTTTTTAAGTTTTGATCAGGAAATGGCAGCGTTGACGGCAGGTTCGGATCAGTATCGATATCATGAAAAGCAAAAAACGATACCGGATCCTCAGGTTACCGTTCTCTTAATTTCATGCTTTGTGGGAAAATTTTTTGATTTGTTCTTTTGGGAATTGGGAGTTCATGTGTAGTTGGATTAATATTTTTGCAGGAGACTGGATTGTTGTCCGGAAATAAAATAGGGGCGAGCAAGCCTGAGTAAATATTTTCGAGGGGGTTATAAGAGAGTTTCTACGCTGAAAAATCAAATAAAATTTTGGTGTTGTGAATTTTACTTTTTTCAGTTTATATATGCGTAGGAAAATATTTGGCATGAGCCTTTCTTAATGAGTCAGAGCAAGTGATAAAACAAAATCAGTGCTCAAGTTAGAAAGAGATGCATATGGTATATTGAAAAATAACAAACTAGAACGCAATTCTTTCCATTGACGGAGCTGGAATCTGTCGAATGGAAAAATTTCTGAGTCTTCTTTTATAGGTTCAAAAGTTCATCTTCCATCTTCTGCAATTTGTTCTGGAACACAAGCCAGAAAGGTTCCTTGTTTCTCAAATTTGACTTAACTGTAACTCGAATTTCCTGTTTTCTACAAACAATGTGAGATTCAACTTTCCAATTTTGTCATTGCTTTAAAACTTTTAACTTTTTGGGGAACGAGGCATTTTATGTAGCATTAGCATTCAGGATTAGAAAGCACAGGCTCAAGTTGCTGATGAATTTCCAGGTTCTACATATGTCTGCAGCCAATATATATACATTGATTCTATCATATAGTGACAGCTTATGATAAGAATGAATGGATATTACTAAATTGCAATCTGTTCTATGACGTGTCGAGAATTATGCATTCAAAAATATTACTCCATAAGCAGCCTACAACCTGATTGCAGTGCACCATGGATCAAAGACTCAAATAATACTAAATCAGTATTGTGTTTTACTCTCTTCCAAACTTGTAGTTGCACCAACACCTGCTAAGTTATAACTAGGCAGAATCTTCTTTTTTTTCATGCTTTCTTAAGCAATGTGGTTCTACTTCTATTAGAGAATCTCGTTTAGTAGATGGAGGAAAGCATTTATTTTTCAAAATAATAACTTAGCAAACTACGGTTTTGGGCATTTGCTTTCAGGAAACTTCTATAGGGAATTGGAAAATTTTGGAACCATCATGTTGAAAATCTAAAGCCTGAAATTCTCGCTGGGATTTGATTATAAATATATAATTACTTGTGGTTTGTTCCAGAAGCCACCATAAATAATGAAAATGAATTAAACACCTAGTTACACACTCGTTCAGTGGGATTTGAAACACCAACAACTTGTGTGCGAGATGCTAATTCTTAAGCAACGTGGGTGTCCCATGGGAGACAGTGAGCTAGTAGCTGAGTGATGTTTTAGGTCATCATGTTACTAGTTGATATAATCTACTGTACCACATAAATTTACTTCCTGATTTATGTGCTTGATTGTGGGTTCTGTTCGTTTTGGTCTCTTGTACAATCATTTATGAAGGCAGATTAGTTCTACCAACTGCAGGGGGCCTCAGTGATGCAGAATTTAGTGGACCTTTCTTATGGATGAAATATAGGAGATTGCTCAAAGTCTCAGAATAACGTTACATCATTTGGGTGAATGGCAAATTTGTGTTGTACTGTTGTATAAACAGGGCATACTAAAATTACAAATTGGGAAGGTAAACTTCCATGGAAGGCGATGCAGTTTCCACAATTGGGATGTTATCCTTTTAAGACTAAAAGTGATGTCCTTTCTTGAACTATGAAAAGATGAGTGTTGAAGCCTTAAATTCTGCCACGCCACCACACCCATACATAGCTAGTTCAACTCTTCCATTCTGACTACTAATGCCTAGACCTAGGTGATTTGTACTACGATTGGGAATCAGCATGCTTTATACTTTGATTTTCACTTTGTTCTAGCTGGACCCTTCTTCTGAGTTATATAAGTGCCCCACTTTCTAGGTGTTGGTTTTGGGTGTTGATTGTATTCTTAGTGATATCTTGTGATCCTTATATATCGTCTTCTGTATAGTTTTTGATCTCATTTGCCTGCTGTTTATGTTGTAAGTATTCTTGGTCCTCATAAGGACTCATAATAATAATGTCTATCCAATTTGCTAATGTTATAATTAATTAAGTATTTGAAAATTGAGAATAAGTGCTAGCTAACCTTGGGGTAAAGAAATTTATTGATGGCGGTGCATGCCTAAAGTGGTTTTAATTCACTAGTGGCAGCGCAATCATAAAGTGGTTTTTGTCAGAATGAGCTCTTGCTTTCGGATGGGAAATAGAAAACTTGAGAATGAGAAAGAAGACTATATCTATTTACTTGCTTGGCTAATCGCCAGAAAAAAGGAAGGAAAGTTTTTTTAAAATTTGATTAGTTAACTGGTACCACTGCAATGAGCAGTTGACGGCTTCCACTTATTTGAATATTAACATGGTTGCAAGTACACTTGTTATCATTGAAATGGCAGTGGAGATGTGGTGAAAAGCTTGTGGAGGCTTGCCAAAGTTGAAGGTCTCTCTTCCTTGGTGAATAAATATGCCATTTTGTGTCTTTCTCGCCAATAAAATGCGTTCACAGAGAAAAATGCAATTGGTGGGGGGAGGATCTGTTGACTCGTATCATTTTGGCTCCGCATGTATTCATGCATTCCTTCCTTCCTTTAGGTGGAATTTGGGTAATATCCTCACCAAAGTTTAATGGAACTGTAGCTGTTGTCTTTTCATCATATTTAAGCTTAATGCTTTGGTCGGGCTATTGTTGAAATTTGTTACTAGGTCGGCATATAAAATTTCAAATCTTGCTAGTAAAAGGTATATGTCGATTGAATGTAGAAATTAAGGCCAAATATTTTGACTTTTTCGACTACCGTTTGTTTGAATCGGTGGACAAGTTTGGCTATGTTCGTTGCAACTTTGGGAAGTAATTGATTGGTAAATTGACTATTTGTTGGCAATTTGTATGGCTTATAGAGTTTGGAATGGGTTTGGGAGAGTTTTGGAATGGTAATTCGGCACGGTTTTTTAGGGAATCATTTTGAGATGGAATTGGGATAGCTAATTTGGAGTGAATGTGGATCGAATTTTTGGAACTAATTTGGAATGATGTGGTAATTTGGCACGGTTTTTTTCGGAATCATTTTGAGATGGAATTGGGATAGCTAATTTGGGGTGAATGTGGATCGAATTTTTGGAACAGATTTAAAATGGTCTTTTTGGAATAATTTGGAACAACTATATTTGGAACTGAATTGAAATGGGTTTTTTTGAAGTGAAATTGGAACAACTTTTTGAGTTCCTGATGTGGCATGACTTTGGAACAATTTTGTTGGAATGGGGTTTTTAGAACGAATTTGGATTGGCTTTTTGGTCATGGCCTAGGAATTACTTCGTTGGAATGAAATTGGAACGGTTTTTGTGCAATTGATTTTGGGTGTGTTGGAGTGGATTTGGAATGGCTCTGATACAACATTGGAACGAAGTTAGCACGAATTTGGAATGACATTTCAGTCTAATTGCCTAAATTCACCAATTTTTTGGAAATTTGTTATTTTTCTATACAATTGCAATAATATGCCATTTGCAACATTAACCTAAAATACCAGGAATATAGAAAACATGCTTGAATTCCACTAAACAATGCCACAAATTTGGAACAAATTATACAATAAAAATGGACGAAACTGTATGAGGTCAATAGGAAGGCTAGTTGCTAAGTTAATACAAATTACTCATCGTTGGAGTTGAGCCTATCATTTTTATTATCTGTATTGTCATTTGTAGTCTGTGATGGCCCAATTGAGTTGAAAGATTGTGAGTAGTTTGACCCATTATAGTAGTTGATTTAACTGTGTTTCATTTGACTCCAATTTATCCTTTGCACTCTTTCATTTCTCTTAAGCAATTTGTAATTTGCAATTTTTCTTTAGTAACACATAGCTTCTCCTCCGTGTTGCGAAGCTTAGGAGTCGATGAGGATGTGTAGGGGTTGGATCCACTGCATAGATGGTGGAAGGTCTTCCCTTCTGATTCCATGCCTGGCAAACGTCTCTTATTGAACCTCCCATGAGCTGTGGTGACAATGTTGTTGTTAGAAGAATTGGAGTCTGGGCTACCCTGTAGGGTTGGGTTATTTAAGTCTATGGCATTAGCTTCTTCAAATGCTTTTGCTAGGTTTCTTGTCGTAGTGTAAAAATTTTGAAGATGTAAGGTCAAGATATAATGTAAAATGCAAAAGTAAATTATCGCTTGGATTTGAGCATGAAGACCAACCCATTCCCTAAATGTAGTCTTTTAAAATTTTGAATACAATTCGAACGGGATGGGTAGCCTTCCCATTTTCACCTCCCATGAAGTTGGAGAAGGTGATTTACATAATGTTCTAAAAATTCAATCGTAAATTTAATTACAGTAATGATATTGTGTCGTGTAATTAATTACTAAACATTCACTTGTTGTGAGCAATGATAGAAATTGAAGCACAACAATATATGTTTGAGGTGGAGGCTGTCAGCAAGTTGTTTGTTCCTATTTTTGGAACAAGTTCAGTGAACAATTTCGAAGCCCATTCTTGTATTTTTTGTTCCAGTTATCTTAGAAGATTCATTTGGATTTCGTGTTTAAAACCCTTTCTCAGTGTAGTTGCTTTTGGAGTAGTTTTGAGCCTTTTTTTTAAAAAAATCTTTTCTATTGTAGTTTTGACATGTTGGTCCCATGTAAACTCCAACTATTGCAAACAAGAGTCCAACAAAAATCCGTATCAAATCATAATTCAACCAAATCAATAATTGAAATGCTTCAACTCTTTTAAACCTTGCAGTGTCCATTCACGTATATTAAACATGTTAATTGTCTAGGATATGTCTAGCGAATAGTTTGTAAGATTAGAGTTGAAGATTTCATGAACTTTGAACTGTTAAAACTAGAACTTCTTAGTTTCAATATCCACGTCCTTGAAATGTGTCCAGTGCCCGTTTTAATTATTGAATATAACCTTTTTTTATACAGTCCGTAACCTCCTTGTAAGCAGTATAACCTTCTTGTAAATAATGTGAAAACAAATATGTTACATTACAAAAATAATTTCAGGCGGTGAATGCCTAAATCATCCACACACTAATCCACGGGGTGCTTACTGGAATGTCCTCGATGTCAAGTGTGTAGGCTCTCCCATTGGCAGCTGTGATGCTTTGTTTGGGTGAGTTCTAGTGTTGCCCAACGATAGTAATTTTTTTTTTCCAATGGATCAAAGGAAGATGGTTGTTTTGATGACCCTACACTTGTGGTGGGGTTATGGGCCAAGGATGTTAACGGAGATGGTGGTTATGTTTCGGAGTAATCAGTAATAGGTGTGGACAATAGTAAGGACATCTAGCTTGTACTAGGCTTGCCACCATGTTGTGATTGTCATTCCATTCGTTTTGAAAATGCACCATGAGTTATTTTACATACACTACAAGGACAAGTGGTTTTATGAAAATTCATGAAGTAGTTTGTTTTGAACAAGTTACTGCACATAATCTACTTTTTGGCAAACTATATATACAAGTTATAACTGATCCAACACATTCGTCTTTGTGTCAAATCTTAACATGCGAATGTAAACAGTGTTAGCGAAGAATGGATTGCAAAACCAAAACAATAAAAGGTCGAACTAAAGTAACTCAGCTATAACAATTATAGTTGTATGTTACAAAGAATGATTTTCTAACAAATGGAAGATAACATAATTAATTTGTTTGCATGGACGTTCATGTGCTTCAAGCATGATTACTTCAAATACATCGTACAATTAGGAGCTAAACGTGTGAACTGATATTAAAATTCACGCAACACTAATAATCTCAATATTTTCAATGCTAACTACATTGTCCTTTGGATCTGTAATTGATGTCTTTAGACCTATGTGTGCACATTCGATTTTGTTTTTTGCAAGAAAGAAAATTTAGAGGTACATCATAGTTAAAGTAAGTCACTGACTTTAAGGGGCTAAAGCAAGTAGAGGTCTCTTTTTTGCCTTCAACAAGCTAAAGCAAGTCACTAACCTAAATTCCACTAGATAAATGTATGATAATGTAATGGCCTAACATGCAATAGGGTAACAAAAGTTGTGCACAATAAAAATAATTATAAGTGAGAATATGAGTAAGGTATAGCATTTTAGTATGGTAAAGCCCTTGAATTAACATTTGGAAGAAGAGTGTAGAAGTTGTATGTCTTCAAGGAGGGATGAGAGGCATACAACTCACCACACATAGTTCATGTTTTTGAAGGATTTTATGCAAAAAAATAACCTTAGCAACTGGTATTATATGCTATATTTTGCTATGAATTTGTTGTATGTGAAGGAAAAATTCAATTTTGGAACAACAAACTCAAATGAATAGGATCCACAAACATTAATGCCCACACACTCCTTTATTACATTCTTATGGTAATTGCCACTACAAAATCTACTGGAGTACATATCCAATCAAATTGGGGGTTGCCATTACTGAATAATCGAGTGTAAACAAAATAAATCCAATTTCTATGCTGCAACTGGATAACAAGAAAAGAAAATATTCACTACATTTAAAATTAGAAACTTTCAATCACTTAAATGAAAAAACAAACCGAAGAACCATAAATTGAAGCTTAGAAACAAGAAGTTACAGAAAGAAATTCAAGGCCCAAGAGATTTTCCAATAAGATGTGTCCCCAACTCAATCGAACACTTGAAATTAGAATTTCCCCAATGTATTCAGCATAAAATGGAAAGAGAAGTACTAGTTTAATTTTCCTAATGACAAAGTGTTGGAAGAGGCTAGACGTTAGTTCCTTACACAACTTCTGAAACCATAACAATCTTGTTCAGAGGAAGGTCACACAGGGAGAGATTTCGTGGGACTTCTAAATTCTTTTGGGCAATTTTGTCTGAAGGGATTTCAGACGTGAGAAAGGGGTCGCATTGTGTAAAGGTGGGGATGTTGCATTTTTGGGGTATCATGTTTTAGGACTTGTGTTGGTAAATTACATTCTATGATCGCAAAACACCAAGACGCGATCGTTATGACATTCTGTGGGTCATTTTGCATACTTCGCTGTGAGTTGTGTGGTTGTGATAACTATTTCTGCCTTCGTGGGACGCTACACCAAAATTGCAGTTGCAGGTTGCAAAAGGTTTTGAAATTTTTGCAAATTTTTCTTTTATTGAGAGATAATTTACTACAATTGCAAATCTTGTAACATGATCACAACAATAACTGCGAGACATTCTACTTATTTTGTAGCCTGACTATCATGCGAACTTATGCCTTGAGATCTCTACACTACGTACGGTGATCGTAGAACATGTTGTGATCACGTATACTTATCGCTTCATGTTCTACTAAAATTATGGATAAGATTTGTGCTGCGTATGGAAATTATTGCAAATATTTTTAGCGCTCATGTTTTGTTACCCACGATTGCGAAAGTGTATAACGCGACTGTGCTATAAAACATGGTGCATTCTACTTTTGCCACGGATGTGACTGTGATCGTGAACAATAACTCTGCGACCGTATTTCTTTGTGGTAAAATAGTGGGAGAATGATCGCAGGTGGCACTAGGTTTTTAAAATAGGTAAGGCAGGGCTTTTTTTTTTTTTTTGTTTTTTCAATTCATTCTTTACACACAGTTGCACAAGGTGAAATCGCCCCTCCAGATTTAGCCCCCGCAATTGCACTCTCACCCACTACACTCATCACCCATAACATTGCGGGTGCATTTCCTTTACCCAGTAATTTTCCCAAAGCTTATCCAGTCGAACAGCAAGAGCTCCTTCCTACTTTCTTTGCATGATTAGTCCTTCTTGCAAGCATGTCTGGTATGGTTCTTGTTTTCTGCATTGCATTTACAAGAAGTTGTACAATTTTTGTTGTTAAGTTGATGATTTGTCTCAATTGTGTTGAGAATTGTTCGAAATGTGCTTTGTGATTGTGGATTTTGGAATTAAACGTCGTACCTTACCATGTCTATGCTTTGTGCTCTTCGATTGGTACTGAATATTGTGTCCTTGCAATAGATGTTGGTGCCACATGAAGATTTGTTTTGCATTTTGTGACAACGTTATGGTGCCCCCCATGTGTTTGGTATTATGCCAACATGAGAATTAGTTTGAAACTTGAGTGGCCAACAACTACGATTGTGCATATATTCTAAATTCGACACAATGCTACATCCCATGTTGATTTCAGCATGTACATTGGTGTGCATTTGGGAATTATTTTGCTTTGAATAGATGCCTCAAGTTGGATGTTTGGTACTTGCAGTGGGATGTTTGGAAAATGGAATTGGATGTGTGGTGAATGGTATTTGGTGTTTAGTACTTGCAATGGGTATGTTGCACGTATGTTTGGTATTGATGCATTATTGCTCGAATGCAATAAGTAGCACTACATTGTGGTACTTGTGCTTAGGTGAATGGTGAGCTAGTTGTGCACTGTTTATGTTATATTTTCATTCTTTTGCACTTACATTGCATTGTTGGTCCATTAAAGTTGACATTGATTGATCTTGACTCTTGTGTTACTTGACACTCATTACTCTTACTATGGGATTGCATTTACTTAACTTTGTTATAAGTGCTAAAAAAAGAAGCTGAAACACACTCAATGCTAGCTCTTCTTGCACACCTCCACCTCCTCTAGCAACTATTTATGACACCACCCAGTTCATGATAAAAGAGGCTTAATTTCATTATAGGAATGACATGATCCACAAGGCAGTGGTGCCTAAAAGAGGCTTTTGCAAGTTTGCTAACATGCACCCAAAATTTGCTTAGTTGGTGGCCTAACGAGGATGGGGGATAGCTATCAAACATCCAACAAATTAGATCTCAAAGGAGTTATTGCAGGAATTCTATGATAATATGCCCTACTGAAGGGACAAGAGAATAATTATTCAAGATATGGAGGTTCGCTTTAGTCCAACGAAATCAATTGAGTGTTTTGGGAGGATCCAATGGATATGAGTCAATTTATAGACCTCACACATGGTATAAGAAGGGATTGGAGTGAGAGTTATGCTGCAAGGGTATTTAGTGGGAAGACACAAGGCATTTCAACTTTCACAATAGCAGCTTGCCTTAGTTGTTCAAAGTTTGGTGGGGTTACACTTATGGCAAAACCCGACCCAACTAGCACCAAACCCTTATCAGCATAGAGCAATTCCTTACCCTATACGCCATCCATAAATGTATCGCTTTGGACCTAGGCCAGTTGATATATGATTATAGTATGCAGATTGTAGAGTAATGAAATGTTGGCATGGCCTACAATTATGTAATTATGAAGTTGTGCCGGAGGGTAGGAGTGGATTTAGAACCCTTCAAAAAGGATACTGTCGATGGCACCCATTAACCCGTCAAAAGCACCCAACGTCTTAGTGGCACTGAGAGGAGAGGCATGGTAGCAACACCATAGGAGGCTGAGTACTGAGCAAGAAGACCACGATTTTTGGGTAGATATATGACAGAACTTGCAGATGATGGGCTGGCATATGGATTTTCAGCTATACCATATTAACCAGTTCTTACATAACTTCCAAGCTCAGACGGCTGTCTATTTCTAGTAAGTATACCCAAACATTCCTTTTCCTTTTATCTAGGCGACGACTCCCATATCGCATTATCATTATTAGTACTGGTACTATTTAGCCCTGCCACTGACTAATGAGCCATTTGCCGGGTATTATACTATCGACCCACCACATGAAGAGGCCCACTCTAACATTGACAAGGATGATCTATTTGGCCTTAAGAAGTGAGGTGTTTTCCTTCCTCCTTTGTGAGTTAGGGTGTAAATTGAATTTCATTAAATTTTGTTGATGTATTTAGGACTATAAACCTAAACACATTTGGCACATTTCAATTCCTATCAATCTTATGTTAGTGGTTATTAGTTTTGAAACCCTTGATGTTATGTGTAGTGTTTTGTGTGTGAAATTGGAAGTTAATAGGATGTCAATGATGTTATTGGCAACACAAATGTATGGTCTTGTGTCCACCAATGACTACTTATTCTTGTTTGAGATTCTGTTTGATAGGTAATACTTTCATCTCATGTGTGGGGGTGACATATATCTTGTTAGTATACAACATTAATGTTTAAAAAAGAGTGACATTAAATATTTCATTGTTATACATCAAAGTTTCCTACTAAATTCCCATCATCACTATTAGTTGACGAGTACTCAATTGGGCTATGATCTATATCATCACTAGACATATTTCCATGTGTCATACCCTCTATTGCCACATTAGGCTTAACATACGTTGAATTCTTAGTAGGGGCATGCAGGAGATGGACACTAGAGGATACTAACAAAGATCCATTGATGAATTCATTATCTGGCTTAAATGGGTCGTCATTCTAATTAACTTCTATTATACTTCTCGCTTTAGTCTTTTATGTAGCCATCCAATCAGATTTGTTCTACTTAGCATCGGAATATCCTATATACTACACCTGACTTGCCTATTAAGTGAGCACAAATGGTTAGATCTTAGGAGGAACTACCTTGCCACAATCCTATCCATATGATGGTTTGCCTTGTCGTACTGGGTAATGAACAATCTCAGCAATACATAAAATTCATGAGAGGTAACAATTAACTTAAATGTTTACCCAAACATATAATGTATTTATGTTGTTCTCACATAACTGTAGAATGGTTTTACCTCGTAACAATTCAAGAGGATGTAGGTTCTGCCACGTCTCTTTGAAGATGTAATGAAATGTGTTGTCCTATTTCGGGTTGGTTTGTTGGGATGGTTGAAAATGGATAACAAGATGGATGTCACCAAAATTGAACATAGGCCATTGCAAGCCGACCTCGTTCTTCTTATCTAGACATGTGAATTGAAATAGTATGATGTAAAGGTTTCTATCTCCTCCAAAATATATGTTTCGCAAATTGATGCTTCAACACGTGGTTTATTACAAACCTTCTTCTTCAATGTTCCAAGGAACTTGAGATACGCACCTACAATTTGTCAACCCTACACAGAATGCGGAAAAAGAAATCACCTACATAGTAGGGTTCTAAGACAAACCACTCAAATGGGTACATCGATCTGTACTGCATAGATCCTCTAATCCTTGCTTCATATTGAAGATGAACAATCGTATGTTTTATTGAGTTAAAAAATATAGGGGAAAATCTTCTCAAAATTGCAAATAAGCACGAGGACCTTCTCCTTCAACTGCTGCATGCGATATACATTCAAATGGGCATACAATTCTATTAGAACAACAAAATGAATTCTGTTAACACATTCCACATGAACATCGGCAACAACTTTTTGAACGTACTGGGAGTGGCCTCTCTATGAACACGAGCTTGTCATGACTTTTCATACCATTTAGTTTTAACTTTGTTATGTTAACAAAATGCCAATGTTTGAGGTAAACCCATTTGGAAACCTTGAATGCCTAGGCCACTCACATACAATTCGGTTTTTTTTTTTTACTTTTTATCATGAGTAAGGGTGTAAACGACTTTCAACTTCGGCCCATTACTATCTTTTAGAACAAAAATCTCAGGTCGGTTCCGAGCATTCAAAATATCATTTGTCTTCCCTTTGAGATCCATAATTGTATTAAATACATTGTTAAAAATGTTTTTCTCAATGTGCATAACATCTAGATTATACGACAATGTATTATTTTTCCAATATGGCAAATTCTATAGTATGTTTCTTTTTGTCGACTTATGGTTAAAACCATAATTAGTTACCTTTAACATAGGGTCATCTATAACCTGTGGTATACTACATACTCGTTCCTATATGCTTCCACTTGACACAGTTGAAGGAGGGGCTCGGTGCTGTATATGACCCTTAGTGAAACTTTTCCTATTTTTCCTATAAAGGTGGTATAGAGGGAGGAATTGATATTGACAGTAAAAAAAACTTGCCTTCCTACCATGTTGAAGATATATGGCTCACTTATAATCCATACAGATTGGATACCTCATAAGCCTAGCTGAGCTCCACATAGAAACCATGAAGTAGGTAGATCATTAATAATCTATAACAATGCAACTCCCATAGTAAAGTAACTCTGTCTAGATGCATCATAAGTTTGAATACTATCGTGCCAAGACATAAGTAATTAATCAACCAATAGTTGAAGGTAAACATCAAAAAATTTTTTAGGATTTAATGGATCAAGTATGATAAGGGATAAGAACATGTATTGATTCTTCACACATAAACTTGGAGAAAGGTTGTATGGCATAACAATGATGGGCCAGCAAGAGTATATCTTTCCATACAATCTATGTAGGGCTAATTCATTTGCACAAAGACCAAGCCAAACATTACATGGATTTGTAACAAACTCTAGATAACTCTAATTTTGATGCTTCCATGCCACGACATCAGAGGGGTAACACATGGATCCATCGTGTGTCCTGTGAGTTGTGTGCCATGTCATTAGGTTTGTCGTGATGTTTGATGCATACAACCTCTACAACCTAGGAGTAAAAGGTAGGTAATGTAGCTGTGCATGTTGGACCTTTTTCCTTGCACAATTCCTATCTTATCTATGCTTGTATCTAGGTTCACACTAGAATTTGCAATTCTGTAGATCACTGTCAGATTTTCAATAGAACATGCATCCGTTAGGATGGCAGTCAATCTTATGTGTAATATACCATATTTTCAGGACAAAAAAAAAATAGTGGTAATGATATTATTTGCAACTATGGCGGGAAATTTGATGAAATTGACCTCCAATTACTCATAAATTTTCAAGGGAAGGATTGGAGGTGATATCAAAATAAATTTAGAGAAGAATATGCCCATAATAGTGCAAGTCAAAGGCTATCATACCTTGATAAAGTGTTGAAAGCACTTTATCTAGCTTAATCAAGGATCAAATGGGTTGAGTTGAGCCTAATTTGGTTATGGAGACATTGAGGAATCATCTGTGAGATAGTAGCTGATGTATTAAAGCATGAAAGTTGAGGAACAGGCCTGAATTAAGCTAGTTAACTTTCCCTAAATTTTTTGGTATTTAATAGTGCATTATTCGGAAGAAAGTTTTGTGGAATCACACTAGAAATTATTTTGAAGTTACAATTTATATTTATTTTCGGATGAAAATATTAGGAATTGAATAGGGAAGCATAAGAAGGGATTTTAGTATTTATTGGTTGTGGAATTTTGTCATGTGATTTGATAAATTAAGAGGGATAATTTCTAGCCCATGGAAATAAGAAAAATGGGATTAAAGACTTGTAAATTTGGATGGGAAATAGGCAAAAATCAGAAAAGTGGAAAATTGATTTTAAGGACCTAGGCTAATAGAAATTTTAATCACAAGCAAGTGCAAATTAACCTAGGATATCAGTGATACATTGTCTTGAGAAGAAATACATTGAAATCTTATGAATTAATTTATTTTACGTGCATCTTTAATTGAAGAATTTTGGGAATTAAATGTGAAGGATTGCAACAGCATATGAGTAATTAAGAATAATGGTATTTTTTTTCCATATGGGTGAAATATTTATCGGAGAAAATTTTCAAGGCATGAGAAGAGTAAATTTAGGGCCTAAATTATAAGGAAATTCGGCAAAAAATGAATGAAAAGTTTTGAACATGGGTAAATCACACAGAAGGACTCGAATGTTGCGAAATTGGAAATCCAAACTATTCTTATTAGATCAAGGTATAAATAGCAAATTAAAAGGCCAAAACCTTATTCACACATTTGATAGGAAGGGGATGGCAGCTAGAGTGCTCTCATGTACTTTCGACTTTCAAACACACTATTTTGAGGTAATTTTTCACATCAAATCCTTATTTATTCATGTACACATGTAAGACGATTAATTCCACATGTTTAGGCACTCAAAAACATGACTTATGGATACATTAAATTTGCTAAACCATGGAGAATGTGGTATGGGTGTGTGATTATGTGGAAAGAATCATGAGAATTTGATATTAACGTGATATGTAATCAAGATCAAAATGAGTCTTAGGACTTTCAAATTCACGTAAACTTGTAGAATACAAATTCCACTGGTTTTAATGATAAAAACATGCCTAGGAACCTTGAGAATAAGTAGAGAATTAAGTTTGGTGGGATAGAAATCTAATTTTGCATGAAAAAGTTGAAAACACAATGCAGTTTGGCACAATCGTAGATCATGTCGATGTGAGTACAACATGAGAGATAGCTATTGCAGAGATTGATTGTGGGATTTCCAGTGCTTCCCACAGTTGAATGTCATGATCACGAGGCTCATTGGTGTGATCACAGGGCCATACGCCATAGTTGTGGAATTTCCAAAACGTCTAGCAAACAGAAGCCGCGAATGCGGATCTAGACTTCGCAATTGAAAACTTAAACGTTGTAGTTGCAAGCCTTAATTGCAGACGCTGGATAATTTATAGGATTTAAGGGAAATTAATCTAAACTATCCAAATTTGAAACTCGAATAGACATAAAACTACTGCATGAGGTATAACTGAATATAAGAAATAGAAAAAGGAAGAATTTGAGAAAAAGGAAGAATTTGAGAAAATCCAAACACATATGTCATACCCATTGAGCATTGATTAGCATGAATCAATTGACGAATAAAGTATTAAATGAGAATTTGCTTATGCACAAGGTGATCATGAGGCTATAGCTAAGGGAGCTAATAACGTAGCAAACTAAATGATAGTAAATGGTTATCTTACTAGTTTTATAAATATCTTTTGAAAAACTATTTTATTGCAAGTATGGAAGTTTTTACATAAGTGGTGAGCTTGCCAACCTTTGAAACTACCTCTTCAAAATAATTTGCGAAAGTGGTTGCATCTATTCCTACTTTTTAACTTTTTTCAATACAATTGGTTTTCTACTACCATTTGCAAATGAGATTTTAACTGCCTTTCAACATCAAGTATGAGTTTAAGGTGTATTCCTATGAAATTTATATTTTCTTCTGAAATTTGGATGTGAGTTCCTTGCAAAATAACTGCTTTTTATTACAAATGGTTTGAAATTGTTTATGTGTTATGATTGCAACAAAATATGAATAAGCCACACCTGTAATGCTATTAGGCATGAGGAACGAGTTCTACTTGAACAATTGGGTAATAGATTTAGACCCGTTCAAGTAGGGTAGAAGATTGGGACTAATAGTGGGTGTGAGCTGGCATTTGGCCCTACTAGTTGGGAAACAATATATTAAGATACCTCGAACGTAGAGTGGAAGCTCTGGGGCTATGGTAGCACAGTTGGAAATTCGACATACCTACCTTAGTCGGGGGAAGACAGATTAAGACTTTGTTCAGTGGAAAACACGCATAGTATGTAGATGAGTTGTCTATGAAAAGAAATAAAAAGGGGCTAAAAGGATCATTAGCATAATGAAACAAATTGTTATTTGCCGTCTATTCCTTCGAAATTCTATTTGAATGCCCTTAAATGTTACTTGTTTATTTCATTTAAAATGTTTATTTTACACAAAGTCATTCTTTTAACTACTATTGCTCACATTCATTGGTAAGTTGAAAAGGTAGGTGTTTCCATTTACTAGATGAGTTATTGCTCACCACTTTAGTTAATGTGTTTTGCAAAGGATGCTAGCGGACATGACTAGACTTGAGGATAGTAGTAGACAAGAGCATAGATGCTAGGCTAGGATATAGGACTTGGTTTTATGCTATTTTGAGATTGTTCACAGATGTAATAGATAGGCTATCACTTTGTTTTTGCTGCTAAGTTATGTTTTTCTGCTGCAAATGACTTTGAATGTTGAAATCACTTTGGCAATTTGGATGGACATATTTGGTTTAGTATTACTGTGCTATATGTTTGGATTTGGTATTTGCTGAGCTAGTTCTTGACTACTGTTGTGTCATGATCCCAAGTGTCAGGGCATGATAGAATTGGTATCAGAGTTTAGGTTTTGATTCTAGATGTATAAGATGCTTATTAAAGCTTAGGCTTTGACTATAGATGCATAAGACATTTATCAAAGTTAAGTCTAATCTTAAGGACCTAGGGTTGTTTAAATTTAGGCCATGACTATGAGACTTACACCGTAGGTCCAATGAGTAAGGTTACCCTCATGACTTTAAGTGTATGTAAGGTGTTGATTTGAACATCAGAATGAAGGACTTTCCCACCAATTGAATGTAGGAATGAAAACTTAATTTGTTAGGATATTAAGTCATTGTTGCGTGCACCAATATGCCTATAATAGTACAAGTCAAAGGCTATCATACCTTCGTAAGATGTTAGGAGCACATTATCCAGCGTAGTTAGGAATCAAATGGGTTGGATTGAGCCTGATTTAGGTATGGAGACAATGGGGAAAGTTCTTGTGACATGGTGGCTGAGCTATTAATGCATGAGAGTTGAGGGCCTGAATTAAGCTAGTTAACTTTACCCAAATTTTTGGGTATAATAGTGTAATATTGTGGATGAATGTTTTGTGGAATCATAATAGAAATTATTCTCAAGTTACAATGTATATTTATTTCGAATGAAAATATTAGGAATTAAATAGGAAAGTATAAGAAGGAAGGTATTTATAGGTTGTGGAATTCTGTCATGTGATCTAACAAATTAAGAGGGATAATTTCTGAGCCATGGAAAATAAGAAAAATGGGATTAAAGACCTGTAAATTCAAATGGGAAATGGGCCAAAATTAGAAAAGTGCGAAATTAATTTTAAGGACCTAGACTATTACGAATTTTAATCCCATACAAGCGCAAATTAACCTAGGATATTGGTAACACATTATTTTGATAAGAAATATGTTGAAATCATTATGAATTCATTTATTTTACTTTTATCATTCATTGGAGATTTTAAGGAATTAAATGTGAAGGCCTGTAACGGCATATGAATATTTGAGAATAATGGAAATTTTGTCATATGGGTGAAATATTTATTGGAGAATATATTCAAGACTAGAGAAAAGTAGATTTAGGGTCTAAACTATAAGGAAATTTGGCCAAAATTCAAGGAAAAATTCTAAACATGGGTGAATTGCACATAAGGACCTGAAGGTCACGTAATTGGATATTTAGACCATTCTCATTAAACCTAAGTATAAATAACAAATTAAAAGGGCCAAACCCAATTCACACATCCGATAGGAAGGAAACAACGGCCAGATTGCTCTTGCAAACTTTTTCGCTTTCAAATGTGCTATTCCAAGGTAAATTTTAAAGCCAAATCCTTAGTTATGTATGCATACGTGTATGATGATTAATTCCACATGTTTAGGCACTCAAAAACATGACTTATGGACCAATTAAATACGTTAAACCATGTAGAACATGGCATGGGCATGTGATTATGTGGAAAGAATAGTGGGAATTGGATATTAATGTGACACATAGTTGGAATCAAAACAAGTCCTTGGACTTTCAAATTTGCATAAACTTGTAGGATATGAGTTCCATGGGTTTTAATGATAAAAACATGGCTAGGAACCTTGAGAAAAAGCATAGAATTGAGTTTGGCGGGTTAGAAATCGATTTTTGCGTAAAAAGTCTAAAACACAGTGTAGTCACGATTTTGCGTCTCGCCAAGGTCATTAGTGCGATTGTGGATCGTGTCAATGTAAGCGCAGCATTAGAGACAGCAATCGCGGAGATCAATTGTGGGATTTTCAATGCTTCTTGTAGTTGAATGTTGTGATCGCAAGGCTTGTCAGTTTGATCGTAAAGCTACACATCGTAGTCACGGGATGGACTATGAAATTTCCAAAATGTCTTGTGATTAGAAATTGTGAACACGGATCTGTAGTTTACGATTGTGAACCTAAATATCGCAATTGCAAGCCTTGATTATAGACATGGGACAGTAGATAGGATTAAAGGGAAATTGATCCAAACTATTCAAATTTGGAACTTGAATAGGCATAAAACTACCGCATGAGGTATAACCGAATGCAAGAAATAATAAAAGGAAGAATTTGACTAAATCTGAATGCATAGGTCACATCCACTGAGCATTGATAGGCATGAATCATTAGACATATAAAGTATTAAATGCATATTTGCTTATGTGTATCACCAAATGATCATGAGGCTTTAGTTGAGGGAGCCAAGAACGAAGCAAAGTAAGTGACAGTAAGTGGTTACCTTACTAGTTTCATAAATTCTTTTTGAAAAGCTATTTTATTGCAAGTATAAAAATTTTCATGTAAGTGGAATCCCTGCAAGCCTTTGTAACTGCCTTTTCAACATAATTTGCGAAAGTAGTTACATCTATCAAATATTTCCTGCTGTTTAACTCTTTCCAATACAACTGATTTTCTGCTACCATTTGTAAATGAGATTTCTGTTGCTTTTCAACTGAAAGCATGAGTTGAAGGAATATTCCTATGAAATTATATTCTCTTGTGAAATTTAGATGTATGTTCCTTGCAAAATAATTGCTTTTACTACAAATGGTTTGAAATCGTATGTGTTATGAATGAAAATAAATACGAATAAGCTACTTATGTAATGCTAATGAGTGTGAGGAATGAGTTTTACTTTATTAATTGGGTAATAGATTTGGACCCATCCAATTAGAGTAGAAGGTTGTGAGAGCTAACATTTGCCCTTACCAGCCAGGAAACAATAGATTGGGTGGCATAGTTAAAAATTCGATGTACTCACCTTAGTTAGGAGAAGATAGATTAGGATCCTGATCAGTGGTAAAAATGCACAATACATGGATTATGAGTTGGGCTTGCAAAGAAACAACAAGGGAATAAGAGGATCACGAACATAATGAAATGAATTGTTAACTACCATGTATTCCTTTGAAATTCTATTTGAATGCCTTTAAATGTTACTTTTTTATTTCATTTAAAATGTTTGCAAAGTCATTCTTCTAATTGTTATTTCTCATGTCTATTGGTAAGTTGAAAAGATAGGTGTTTCCATTTACTGAATGAGTTATTACTTACCACTATAGTCAATGTGTTTTACAGAGGATGTTGCGGATATTGTCAGACTTGAGGATGGTAGAGGACAAGAGCATGGACTCTAGGCTAGGATGTGGGATTTGATTTTATGCTATTTTGAGACTATTCATAGATGTAATAGAGAGGCTATTGTTTTATTTCCACTGCTAAGTTATGTTTTTTTGCTGCAAGTGACTTTGAATGTTGAAATCACTTTGCCAATTTGAATGGACTTGTTTGGTTTAGTATTGCTTTGTTATATGTTTAGCTTTGGTATTTGCTAAGTTGGTTTGCGATTACTATTATCTCATGGTCTTGGATTTTTGGGTGTGACATAAAGCACGGGAAGACCCAACTCTCTTATCAACTTTTTGATGGTGTAGTAGTTTGATGACATTTGATGGTCAGGTGGAAGGATCTCTCCAATCAAGTTGCAAACATCATTGAAGCTACCATCTACCAGGCCATGCTCCACCTTTATACTCTACCATTCTTGCAACAATTAACAACTGTGAAGAACTCTCACACACATCATACTATAGTTGGTCTTCAATCTGAAACTCATCAAAACATCTAGTAGTAATCTATTAATGTCAACAACACTGACACTCGCTGCTACGCCCACGACTATCATCTTCGTGCAAATCATTACACCCATTAGGCCCTACTTTCGCCATCCATGGTGGTACATGATGTCTCTAGGCATTATATATCATCTTTTGATCGCATGGAATGTGCTCATCATGTCCCTACTCCACATTGTATGATGTAGACGAGTTTTTCGAGCCAACAGAGTGGTAGCTGTTGAAGTACTCACTTTTACCATGACGAATCCAATTGTAATAATTTTTTATGAAGTCTTTCCTAAACAAGTGGACTTTCACTTTTTCTCAATGCAAGAACTTACTGTTCCTATATCAAGCACAAAGGCATTTGATAATGCAACCGTCCATATAATTATGTTGAAGTCTGCCTATTTAGTGAATTCATTAAGACCATCAATGAATTCCAAAATCGAACCCTTACAACCAGGGAGAATTTTGTTATACATCCGAGTCTCAAGATCTCTCAACATTAGTAATGTTTCTACGCCAACACCAAATACAAAAAACATAGATTCATCCAACATCAACTCCGTCTACAAAATACACTAAAAACATCTACAAAATAGCACCGAAGTACATTGCCTCCGCTCCATAACATGTTCAACACAACACATATAAATTCACCAAATTAAGTTCCCAAAACAAAATAAAGAAAAACACACATCTATGGCATTCAAATTTAGTAATCTGAAATAACTGCTCAGCATTCCTAACATAACAAAGAATATATATTTGCTTAATATATAAACCAACCAAAATGGAAAGTCAAAAATACTAACATCTTCCACGAAATCAATATTCTTCATACATACACACAATTACTAAATAGCTAAAAAATAAGAAGATACCTTGGAAAATAAGTTAGAGCTTCCTCTCTTCTATTGCAATGGCTGATGGGTGTTTTCAGAGTGAGAGGGGCCGCTAAAAATGAGTTGGATGAACCTTAAATTTGATTTTATATCTGTGAAATTTACACGGACCTAGAACGACTTCAAAAAGTTGTTCTAGAGCTTGGAATAGCTTTCAAGAGCTGTTCCAGATCCTTGAATCTGGAACGGCAATCATAAATTGTCGCAGATCCTAGAACAACATTTTTAAGAATATCTTACAAAGTCGTTCTAGATTTGAAAGACTTCCTGCAAGCCGTTCACTTGGAATGGTTTCCATGTCCATTCTAGATCCGAAACGGGTTAAAAAACTATTCCAAATTTGGAACAGCTTCTTGCAAACTGTTCCAAATCTAGATTGGATCTGAAATGGCTACTTTTTTTAGTTCCTGATTTGGAACGGTTTTTATAACTGCCCTTGTTTTGGAACGGACTTGGAAAGTGTTCTTATGCTTTGGCTTTTTAAGAACGATTTGTGAAGTCGCAATCCAGAGCCATTCTAAAATCATTTCAAATTGATTCGGCATTTTGAAATAGCTAAAAAACCATCCTAATTCATAGTTTTTCTAGTAGTGATTGAATGTTTTAAATTAAATGTTGTTGTACACAGATGTGTGTTTGTGCACGTGGAAGCCTAAAAATGAATAAAAATTTTGTAATTCTAGCATATGTTTTAGTTATATTACAAATACGGATAAGATAATATACAATGGTAATACATATGTACATATTTAATTTTATGTGTACTTGTGTAATCTATATATATTCAGGTCTTCACATATGATATTTTAAACATTCAATTTATTTAATAATAATTATAACATATAATATTTGTTGATATATAAAAATATATACATTATAAATACAAACTTAATAAAATTATTTTAATAATGCAAAATATAATTTTTTTTATGATATATTAACAAGTTTAAAACCTTCCCAATTAGTCATTGAAAGGAGTATGAAAAGACATTGAAAGTGAGAAAACCTAAAAGAAAATAAAATTCAGATAATATAAAAGAAAAGAGAAAAATAAATAGTAGAAAAAACAAAAATTATTTAAAAAAGGATAAACCTGTGACTTCAAACTGTGTAATTAAAATGAGGTAATTGATTTAAACACTAATATAGTGTATATTTGCATATGTAAGTGTTTCTTAGTATCTAAAGAAATCAGTGAATTGATTTACGGTCCAAAAATAGAAAAAGTTCCACTAAACTTGTCATTTAAATATTTGCCCTATATTTGGACACGTCGGATATTATTGTTTGACCAACACATTTTAAATAAATGATGACCCTAGTCTAAGTCATGCACGTAACTTCATCCACTTTGTGATGATCAACACTTTGTGATAATTCACGAATCGTCTCCCCTCTACAATGCTTTAGGCCTGTAGCCCTTTGGTCGGAAGAAATATAGAGGTGTGGATAAATTTTATAATTTATGTTTGGAACCCATTTTTCAATCCCTGACGTCTTATCCAACTTTGTATTTCCAAACATATAACTTAACAAAATTTTCTTTTAATTCAAATTCAAATTTTGATATTCTTACATGCATAACTAATTAATTATTCTTAAATTATTACACCTATTTACAATCAAATCAATATTTATATATATATATATATATACTCACATTTATATATATATATATATTTATACTATAAAATCTAATTATTATTTTTATATACTATTATATCATCACATTATTTTTATTATATATTTTGTACACTCATTTAAATAAATTAAATTTTTTAAACTATCAAAATCTTACCATCAAATATATTACCTATTTTAATATAACTTCTACTATTCAACACAATGCCTATCAAATATCATTTTCAAACATAACCTACAAATGTTCGTTATCTCAACATATTTCCAATGAACTTTTGTATGTCTGCGTTGCCTCTTCTCCTGCTTGTGTGAGTATAATGTAGTTGACATGGCCTACTTGCTACAAAAATAATTTAATCTACTAAAATTTGTATACTCCATTTGTGTGTAAATTTATTTATAAATTATATAATTATTATATTTTAATTAATAAAAATGAGATTAGTTAATATTAGAAGTATAAAAAAATTTTAAAATAATAAAGTAAAAATATGAAAAGAATTTAAAAAAAAAAGAAAATTTGAGAGAAAACACAAATAAAAACTTAAAAAATTAAAATTAAAATTAAAAAATTATTTAATTTTATATTATGCAAAAATATTCAAAATAAAATAAAATGATGAAAGATCAAAAGAACTTTAAAAAATGATAAAATTTACATGTGAATATAAATTATAAGTTGGATAAAACAAAAAAAGTAAATGATCAAAAGAATAAATATACCTAACATTGTGTAAATTTACTTTGTAAAAGCAAAAATCCTAATTGAGATAATAAGATAGTATACATATATAAATATATGTATGTATGTATGTATAATATGTATTTATATAATGATTGAAAGACGTGAAAATCGTAAAGATAATAGTTAAATATATAAATTTGTCTGCACATGTATATAATTTATCTACCATATTATTATTTCACGAAAGAATAGTTGCATATTGTGTAATTACAGAATGACCCTTATTTTAAGTTCTTTTTATCTTCTTTACCTTTTTTACTTGTTCTTTTAATTTATTACATTTGTTTGTAATTTTTTTTCTCATATTTCTCTGTTTAAGTTCTTTTGATTTTTTTTTTCAATTTTCTCATTTTCTGTTATATTCTATACATTAAGTACATATGCCACTTTTTGTTACACAATACAAAATTACAATAATGCCCTTTTTTATATATTCTCTTTTTAATTTCTTTTTTCTCAATTTAAACTTATTTATTTTTTAATTTCCTCTCTCAGATTTAAATTATTATATTTATTTTTTAATTTTTTTGTTTTCTATTATTTTGTAAATGACATAAAATATATATTTATAATTGTTAATTTATTTATATAATTATGCACGCGTGTCAATAGTCACTAGTTATGTTGAATGTGAGAAGCTCCTTGAGTAACTGTAATTTGTTATTAAACATAGAGATACAAAACTATCCTCACTTTATTTATATTTTTTTTTACCTTTTATATATTTTCTCCTTTTTGTCCTTCTTAACTGAAGTTTTGTTTAACTATATTTCTTCTTATTTTATTTATTAATAAACTATTTTCGTTCATATCTCACTATATTATATAAATTTTTAATGCATTTTAATTTTTTTTCTATAATCCATCGATATTATTAAAATTTATAAAATGCAACAGGTTATATTTTGTCATTACTAATATATAGTTTTAGATAATCATACATTTATATATAGAGTAGGCAATATTTGTAACATGATAAATTATAGACTAATGTAATATAATTTACATTTTTATATAGTATAAATAAAATTTATATACATTGACAATAATTTTTATTTTAAATCTATATACACATGCACAAATTGCTAGTATATAATTATTAATTAATGTAATGATTAAGTTTTAAATATATATATATATATTTATATATAATATAAAATAATTTAAATTTAAATTTAAATAAATATTTTATTGAATAATATATTTAAATTGTAAATTTTGATGGACGTGAAAGGAGTAAAAATCATCATCCTAACCTAGCCTCGGTGGATGGTGGCAACTGGTGTGGGTGGGGACCCTTTTGTGGGGCCAAGTAGTTGTGGGGATTTGTGCAATTTTGGACAACATTTTTTGGCCCGAATTTCTGCTCTCTGTGTCCGACCCATCATTTCCGTTTTCAATTGTCACACTGCCCTTTGTCTTCCACTCTTCCGCTGAACATATAAAAATAAGAGATTGATTATGGAAATGTGGCTCTCCAATTGAAATCAATAATATAACGCAACAATAATGTTTCGACGATAGCAGTAAAATTTAGATACAAGAAGTGATTAGATATATGTATAAGCAAGAAATTTGGCGACATAGCGACACCCTACCCTACATGTCTTATCTCTATCTTCCTGCTATGGCTCTACCCTTTATTCCCTTAGCTTCCCCACTCACACCCAACTTAAGAGTCATCAGCTCCACATGATATTGCTGCTCCAAAGCTTTGTCTGTCGAAGGCGAATTTAAAGTCATCAGCTGGGAAACTTATCAATTACGTGCTTCCGTTGCTTGCCACTTTTTTCCTTTGAATCTTCATAATATTTGGTGGAGGGTTGTTTCGCAAGCTGTTGGAACGCTCGATGAATATATGAGTATAGATGTAGAAATGGCGGGTTACGATCAGCCAGCTTCTGGTTCTTCTCGCTACCCTCCTCACCACTACTCCCAGGAGGCCGCCGCTACTACCACCAACCGCCGCCCGCGGGGCCGTCCTTCCGGTTCCAAGAACAAGCCCAAACCTTCGGTTGTTGTCGCTCATGACAGCCCCAACGCGCTCCAATCCCACGTTCTCGAAGTCTCGTCAGGAAGCGACATCGTCGAGAGCGTTTCTGTGTACGCGAGGCGGCGGGGGAGGGGACTTTGCGTGCTCAGCGGCAGCGGCACGGTGGAGAATGTGACTCTACGCCAGCCAGCGGGGCCTGTCGTCGTCACGCTGCAAGGTCGTTCTGAGATTCTGTTGCTTTCCGGGACGGTTCTTCCTCCGCCTGCGCCGCCGGGGGCCGGTGGGCTGTCGATATTCTTGTCCGGTGCAGAGGGGCAGGTGGTCGGAGGGAGTGTGGTGGGACCGTTAGCGGCGTCGGGGCCGGTGCTTTTGGTGGCCGCTTCTTTTGCGAATGCAGTGTGGGAAAGTTTACCTTTGGAGGAAGAAGGACGTGCGGCTGCTCAGTCTCAGCCTAGCGCGTCGCAGACTTCAGGCGTCACCGCTGGCGGTGGCCAGGTAAGTGAAGGTGGCGGTGATGGTGGTGGTGCAGGGAATTATTGTATGGGGGAGCAGCACTTCTGCCAGGCCAACTTTTACTGAGATTCACAGTTTTGTTGAATAAGGCGCCGGCTTTATTGTACTGTGATTTTCAGCCTTACTTCGTGCTTATATTTTGGTGCTGTTCGGACATCTTTTGCTCAAACTTCTGTCTATCCATCCGACCATTGGTTTGATTTATGGTTTCTATATCTTTGCCAAGTGTTCGTAGTGATGCAGACTATTGGCCGGACTCAGAGTTGCTTGCCATTTTTGATGTATGTTTAGAACGGTGCAAAAATTAGGAGAGGGAGAGACATATAAGAGTGTTATTTCAACGTTTTTAGTTTGTTTGGAAGAATTTAATTGGAATGATGCAGAGTTGTACTGTCTTAGTTATCTTCATCCTTATAATTGTTTTCTTTTTAATTGTGAATTTAGAGGGTATTTGGCTAAGGTTTTATATATATATATATATATATATATATATATATATAGCTTATAAGATTATATAACTTATAAAAGATTTTTAAAGTTTATAAGTTCAAAATTTTATTTTAAAAATAAACTAATAAAATATTTGATAATATTATTTTATTAAATTTCATTGAAATTATAATTGTAATTTATTATATTTTTTGATGTAATAATAATAAAAATAAATTAAACACTATCAAGAAAATATAATTTAAGGATATTTATGTTATTTTTAATATATAAGCACTACTAGAGAGTCGGTTAATTGGAACGGTTTTTTGGCACAGTTTCTTTGTAAAGGCCATTCCAAATTTGATTTGGAACAATTTTGGAACGGTATTTTCTCCATTCCAAAATGACACGTTCTAAATTTTTTTGGCACGGCTATAAAAAGCTGTTACAAACTTTGGAACGACATTCGTAAGCCGTTCTAAATACATACTGTCGCTATAGTATTTGGATCTGTAATGGATCGGATTTGGGACGGAAATTTGGAACGAGTTATTTTTGGAACAGTTTGGGAATGGCTTTGATACGGAACTTTGGAATGGTTTTGGCACGACTCGTTTTGGAACAGTTTTGGCACGGTTTCTTTTGGAATAGCTTTGGCACGGTATGTTTTGGAACCGCTTTGAAACGGCTCTGGCACGGTCTTATTTGGAATAGCTTTGGGATGGTTTTATTAGGCACGACTTTGGAACGGTTTATTTGGCACGGTTTTGGAACGGTGTTAGTTGGAATGACTTTGGCACGGTCTGTTTTGGAACGACTTTGGCACGGGCATTTTGGAATGGCTTTGGCACCGCTATTTTGGAACAACTTTGGAACGCATTTTGTACAAATGTATAGGAATGCAGAAGGATCGTTTTGGACGCAAATTCAAATTGTTTTTTTGCATATTTTGGCAAAAATTCTTATGCAATAATTGTCAAAATTATTTTTTCATCTCTGCTTCGGCGTCAACTAAAATTTAAAAGCATACAACCATTATATTACCCCATTAATACAAAATAAAATTGAAACTATTCAATCTAAAACATTATGTGTATTGTAACAATAACGTGACATACGAAGGAAGATTAAAAACTCTAAGTGACATGGCACACTAGTCAAGCCTCTCGTCATGATCATCATCTGCATCTTGATTCGGGGACCGGGATGGCTTACTAGAAGTGAAAGCTTGAGGGTAGTTTGTGTTAACCCAATTCAATAATTGATTTAATTGTGCCTCATTTCGGTCAAGCCTCTCCTCCGCACTCTTCCATTTTTTTTCAGCTATAAGCAGTTTCTCTTCTGTTTGAAGTAGTTTTTGCTCCACATTGCGTAACTCAAGAGAAGGTGAGGAGGTTTGCGAGGTAGATCCCCTACAAAAATTGCGAAAGTTCTTACCCTCTGATCCCATGCCTGGCAGTCGACCTTTCTTAAAGCTACCAAGAACTATTGCGACAGTATTGCTACTAGAAGAACTGTAAGATGATCCCCCTGGTGCGGTTGGATCATCGGAATCCATGGCATTTACTTCTTCTAGTGCATTCGCGATATTCTCCTGTATATTAATTTATTTATATAAATGATGAGAAGAAATTAAAAGATATATTTATGCATACTGTGTAGAAGAAACAGGCAAAGTTACCGCTTGGATCTGTGCACGAGGTCTTGCCCAATCCCCAGATGCAGTCTTCCAAACCTTATAGTACAACTCTAATAGATTTGGCGGCCTGCCCAAAGTTGTCTCCTATGAGAACATAATATATGAATTTAAATAATGAAATAATAGGAAATTTCAAATTACGGGAAAATAACGTGTGTTGATTTTTTGAATATAGCTCAACTAACCATTCGATGGCTGTGGGCAGTAATGGATATCGAACCCCCTCAATAAATAGTGGATACTGAGGCCGTATCAGCAAGTCGATTGTTTTTATTTTTTTCACACATTTCAGTAAATGACTCCTGTGCCCACTCATTCTTTATTTCTACCCAATTCTCTTGGAATACCCATGGTGGCTTTATATCAAAAACCCTTGCACGATGTAAGTGCTTCCTTAGGAGCTCAGAAGCTTTCTTCTTAAAGTTCTTCTCAATTGTAGTCGTGTTTGCAGAGTTCCATGCAAATTCTCCCTGTAAGGAAATTTACATTTTTTACACAAACACGTGTCAATGGTACTTCATGTATGCATAATAAGAATCAGATAATTCACAATATACAATCACGATTCACCTAAGTACTTCATGTAACTACTATTGTGCAAACACTACAGCAATATTTAACCATTGCTATGTAGAAACTGCACGTTGTTATATGGCAAACTTGTGCTCGAACTCTTTCCAACACTAATATCTCGGCCTAATCGTTCATGAACTAGTCCACCACCATGCATAAACACGCTGGTTTTCTCATCCATAAATTTTCATTTAAATCAATACTGAGATTCACAAGTGGACTACAAGGAATGTTCTTATAATTAATTAGCGAGAAATAAAGCAAAAGAACAGACATACACATATATCCGATGGGTTCAAAAAGCAAGCAGGAGAAAAAAACCACATGTGCACACACAAACACAGGCTATCATATATTAAATCATTTATATTATTGAATTTGTTCAAATAGCACATATAACAACATCTATGATACATCCATACATCTATGTCAAAAAGTATACATTAATTAAGCAACTCACCAACAACACAACCCATAGCCGACCGAACGTATAAGTTCATGTATTTTGAAAAAGTACACCAACATGTAACACGTTATGTGCCAACATGCATAAATTTATGCAATATACAAAATTCGCCCTAGTACTTGTCTACTAACCTTAAATAGGCGAAACCAGAATTTTTTGATGTCGAGCTCAACATCCTTGAATCGAACCCAAGCACCATTGTAGTGGCCAAATATAACATTTCTTATACAGTCAGTTACTTCTTTATATGCACTATGAAAACAATCTATGTTATGATAAAACTTCAATAACATACATTGAGGAGTATAAAATGAAATATGCAACCATACTGGAAGGTTCACGGGGTTATGTGTATAGGTCCTCCAGTCCTCCAATGAGATGTTTCCGATAGTTGTACATTTGGAGTTACTTCGGCAACAGAGTTTTCTTGTTGGGCATTGGAGGCAAATGTGCCACCCTCGAAATCCAGAGGGCTAGGAAGACTATTATGTAGTGGAGATTGTGTTGGTGAGGGTGGCTGCATTTCAGAGTCTTCTGAAATAGGCCTATCTATAGCAGAGTTACTCCGAATTGTATTGAGCCTTCCTCCAATAGATTGTGAATTACGTCCATGTCCCCTTGAAAAAGCACCATGTGTCATCTGAGAAAAATTAAACGAATAAATAATAGTTCCAAATAACATGAGACAACTATGATTTGACAAAAAAATTATCATACACAAAGTACCACATTACCCCCTTCACTCTAAATTATGTCAAACATGATAGATACGACTAGCCAACATTCAATTTGAAATGCTATTTCACACAGTTTAACATATAAACATCAAACAAAATTGGATGGTGGCACAATGAGAACACATTCAACACATATGTGCTTAAAATCAACTGCAAAGTGTCTCAGCATATTCATCATCATTGTTCACTACATTTCCTCTATGTTATTTGACATAAAAATAAATTAAATTTCACTTAGACATTTCATCAAACACTTATCATGTATAATTTATGTAGAAGAGCTTTTGCTATTACATTAAAACACAATCAAGCATTTCATTCACCATAGACAATAACAACACTAGGATGTTGAAATTTAGCTCAACCATGACCCAAGTACCATTATTGAGAAAATGTCGTTTACGAGTCGACCAAATTCATGAAGATAAGAAGTAATAATACCTTGAAATGTATGGTATACACAATATTAGCTTATCACGAACTAAAGTTGTGGAAGATTTAGCTTGGATGACTTGACGATTTTCACGGTTTTGCGAGCAAGAGAGAATTATATTGCGTATGTTTAATTTTGGAATTGAATAAAATGAGGTGTGGGAGGGGATATATTAACATTTTGGAACGGTTTTGGAACGTGAGGTGGAAAATTACCGTTCCAAACCGAAATGGGAGGTCAGCGTTGTCACCATCGTCGTGAGGATTATGTTGACAGCCCAAATTTTCGCGACCCGTCGCCCTATCATCGCGTGGTTCATGGGGACGGCGAAAAATTTGAAATCCGAATGCACCGTCGAGCTCGTTGTCGCGACGACGAAGGGAGACGACGCGCCGTCCTCTTGCCGTCGAGACACGGATGGCGACGGGGACTCTAGAGATTTCTGGAGTTCCCGTCACCCTCCGCGTCACGACAGGGACCCCAGAAATTTCTAGAGTCCCCGTCGCGAGGGGCTGTCACGACGGGTGGGAGGACAGCGCACCGTCCTCCTCGCTTGTCGTGACGACCATGATTTTGGCTATATAATTAGGTGGGTTTGTTGCCAAAATCTCACATTCTCCTCCAAACTCTCTCATTTTTCACCAAAAACTTCCATCATCGTCGTTGTAGTTGTGTTCTTCGATAGTGTATCTTTCATTCATGTCATATAATAGTAAGTTTAGTTACAATACTGTCATTTGTTTAGACAATATGTTTATTTAATCTCTTGATTGAGGTTTAGTATAAAATTGAATAGTATGTTATATTTATTGTTCATAGATTTGTGGCCCAAAATGTTTAGGTTCGTATGTTTACATATATGTTTAGGCTTGAAAGATAGTGGTGACAACAAATTTTATTTGAAATTGTATTATATATAAGGTGTTCGATGAATTACCCCTGTTGATAATTAGCAATATTGTGCCACTGAACGGCTATGTAGTATTCATAAATGGGTAATTGGAAATCTTGTGCATTTGAATTATGCTACTTAATGTATGTATGGATTTAGAATGATTTGTTTAGAACAAAACCATTACAAATTGCATTGCATATAAGGTGTTTGATGAATTGCCAACGTTGATAATTTGCAAATGTTTTCACGTTTATGCTACACCGTCGTAGAATGTGGATAGTTGGGATTGTTGTACTGTTGTTTTGGCATGCATGCAAGTTTGGGATTGTAGTACCGATTTTCTTATATGGTGCGATTCTTATTTGGGGCGCAAATATGACACATTATGTGTACGTTGGCATGTGTAGTGTATGTAAAATGTTGATTAGTAGCGGGAGTTGATAATATGTGATAAGGTTTGAAAACATTGATAATTAAAGATATGATCATTTAATGTGTTGTTTTGCAAGATAATGGCACTGAAAAGAACCCGAGATGCACCATCATCCATCTCGGATGAAAGGAGAATCTTTCTAACAGACGAGGCAAAGGAAAAATATGAAATTGTCATTAAAAATCGAAGCTTTGTGCCTGAGCACGGAATAGTTCGAGCGATGCGACACCACCAATTATACCATCAAACTATTAATACTTTGGGTTGGTGGCAATTCACTCAAGAGCCCGAGCACCTCGCGGCGAAGCCTGTGGTTAGGGAGTTTTACTCCAACATGGGGAAATATCAAAATGATCGAGTTTGGGTGCGAGGCGTTAATGTATATTATGATGCAGCCACAATAAACCGGTTGCTGGGAACACCGCAGAAGGAACATAGTGCAAGATTCAATCAGTTATTGAACTTACACAACCCATTGGCTGAAATAGCTAAAGAGTTATGTTCAGGCGGAATCCAGTGGACTGAGCGTTCGGTACGAAGTGCAATTCAGAGTGCGGGGTTAAGTGATGTGGCTCGTACATGGTTTTATTTTTTGGCAGCTCGAGTGCGACCTATAAATCATCATACAAGCATCACCAAAGAGCGAGCCATACTGTTATATGCCATCATGAACAGTATATACTTCAATATTGGATGCGAAATTAGTGATGGCATATTCAAGTGTTCGAAGATGTCGAGAGAGGCAATGTGGCACCCCCATCTGATCACTGAATTATGCAGGGATGCTGGAGTAGCTATTGACTCTACAAAGGAGACACTTTCTACACAGAATGAGATTATTTTAGATCTCCCCCTAGATGCGCCAATAAAGCCAACAGAGGAATATGAGGAGCCCCCTGTTATTCAACAATCTCCCCCACAGCGCCATGGTATCCGAGGTATGGAACAATTACTTATAAATTTATCAGATCGTATGGATACGGTAGTCGGGCTATTGAGGGAGGAGAGAGAGCATAGGACGCAACAAGATGAGCACATAGGACGGCTTGAAGCCTAAATAGCTTCGCTCATTACTTGGCAGGATCATTATTACCATCAGACTCATCAATATTGGGGCTACGCCACAGCACGAGACGAGGCCATCTATGACTACCAGCGTATGATGGCCACTCACTGTGCAGTAGGACCTATGCCGGCATGGCCTCGTCCATTCAGACCTGTCCTGTATCCCGTACCCCAACAGCCACATTCTCTTGAGGATTTGGGCCCATCAATGTCAGAAGACCACGTACCGTCGGGAGATGAGGGTGGTTATTAGTGTAGCGTTTTATATTCAATTTATGTATGTCGAACGACATGGTATTTACAGCTTCGCTTTCATGTATGAACTTTTTTCTTTAGTTGTTCTACTTATAAATATTTGGTATGCATTTTGATATTTAACTCACATTTTGGAACAAATTCATGGCTATAAGCCTTGTCAACACCCCAAATACCTAGCTTCGAAATTATGCTTGCATATATAACAACCACAAGATTTGAAAGCCTAATAGGAATGATTACACATCACATTCTTCTCTAAAATCATCAGATTCACTACAACTAGGTGAGGTATCTGTCGCGGTATCTCTACAACTATCAATGGACTTATTACTATAAATATCGGCCTCTATATCCTCGTCTGAATCTACATGCAGTCCAATACCAAAAGGATCATGCAAAAGAGGAATGTCTAACTGTGTGTACCACGCACCGTGAACTACTTCATTGTCAGGTTGAAAAGGGACATTAGTCCACTTCACTTCCACAGTGCTTCTAGCCTTCGTCTTGCATGCAGCAATCCAATCAACTCTATTCCTCTTCGAACCTGAGTAACCTACATAATATACTTGAGTAGCTTGTTGAACAAGCACAAATGGTTCATCTGTTTTGTAGATACGTGATAGGTTAACATCAATTATGCCATACTTAGGATGTATTTTTTGTCCGGTTACAGGGTCAACCCATCGACACTTAAAGAGTGTAACATACATATTTGGCAAGTTACAGTATTAAAACTCCAATATTTTCTCCAATAGTCCAAAAAAATCGTACTCAGCGTTATTGTAGCAGGATGATCGGACGCAAACCCCATAATTCATTGTTGATTTGTCTTGGGTATGGTCTATCGTGTGGAACCTAAATCCATTTACCATGGTTTCTGAATAGCACGTGACTCGATTGCTTAGCCCATAAGCTAAGCTCCTTATTAATAGATCACTTATGCCGCTACTTGGATGTAGGATTTGTTTCACAAAACAATTCTAACAATGATATATGCTATTTAATGATTAAACTTAATATTAGTGTTATTATGCTTACATATGTTTTAAACCATGGGAGGAACTGCTCAGCTACTATCTTGTCCATGAGGAGATTAGCCTCGTCATATTGGGAAACAAACAGTCTGCTTACAAAAGCCATATGTTAGCTCAATGCGAAACCATCACCATGCAATTATATTTGCGCTACATAGTGCGTACCTGTAAATTGGTTCAACCTCTAGACAGTTTAATAAAACATATATTTCTGCTACGTGCTTCTCCAGAGTAGTGAGATAACGTAGAGGCCTGCAGCAACATGGTCGACTGGGATAATTGAATATGGAGAAAGCTACAACTGTAGAGGGCGTAGCTCGTGGGTCATTATGGACTAGTCTATTTCTTTTTTATGAAACAGATGAGTCAAAATAGTATGATGCAAATGTAGCTATTTCCTCCACAACATATGCTTCACATATTGAAGCTTCAACGCGTGCTTTGTTTTTGACTTTCTTCTTCAGGGTTCGAAGGAACCTGATAAGAAAATTAGTAAAATCATCTTCATCTTTATCAAATAGAAATTAAACCAAGAACATTTGAACAACATTTGTTTTGCAATCAAACCTTTCAAACAGATACATCCATCTATATTGCAAAGGCCCACCAATCCTCGTCTCATATGGCAAATGAATAACCAAGTGTTCCATTGAGTCAAAAAATGATGGTGGGAAAATTTTCTCAAGGTTGCAAAGTAAAATTGGGGCCTTCTCCTCCAACTCTTGCAGTTGCACAATGTTTTGAATAGGTAAGCAAATTTGTTGGAAAAACAAACTCAATTTAGTCAATGCATTCCATACAAACCCCAGCAACAGCTCTCTAAATGCAATGGGAAGTAGGCACTCCATGAACACGTGCGCATCGTGAGTCTTCATACCATGCAATTTCAATTCCACCATGTCAACGCACCGACTGATGTTCGAAGCATACCCAGCTGGAAATCTTAATTGCATAAGCCACTGACATATCATACGTTTCTAATCTCAACTAAGGGTATATGCTGCCTTGGGCTTAGTTCCACCACTTTCTAGTGGAACTGCAATCTCAGCCCGATCACAAAAATTACTCATGTCCTTACGACCATTCAAGGTATATTTTGTCTTTCCTTTAATATCTATAATTGGGTTGAACACGTTGTCGAACACATTCTTTTCAATATGCATGACATCAAGATTGTGCCGTAACATATTATCCTTCCAATAAGGTAAATCCCACAATATGCTTCTCTTTGTCCATTTATGTTTAGTACTATAACCAGCCACCGTTGAGATTGGGTCATCAATGACTCGAGGAAGGCCACATACCCGATCCCATATAAATTCACTTGACATAATAGGAGGTGGGGTGCAGTAGTCTACACATCCTTTTCTAAAATTTTTCTTATTCCTCCTATAAGGGTGATCAGGGCAAAGAAATCGACGGTGACAATCAAAATAACTTGGCTTCTTACTATGGAGAAGGTAAGTGGCCTTAGTATATTCCATACATACTGGACAGGCTATCAACCCAGCACAACTCCACCCAAAAATTATAGAATATGCAGGCAAGTCATGAATTGTCCACAACAAAACAGCCCTCATATTGAAAGTACTATGCCGTGATACATCATATGTTGGATCGTCTTCATGCCACAACATGAGTAGTTCATCGATCAAAGGTTGTAGATAAACGTCAATAAGTCTTTTAGGATTAGATGGACTAGGAATCACTAAAGACAAAAACATGTATGGGTTTTTCATACACAAACTTGGCAGAAGATTATATGATGTCACAATAACAGGCCAAGATGAATATGTCTTGTCATACGAACTATGCGATGCAAATCCATCGCACATAAACAGAGCCTAACATTGCGTGGCTCAGCAGCAAATTCAGGATGGCTCTCATTAAAACTTTTCCATGCTGCCTCATCTGAGGGGTGACACATAGTTCCCTCATCAGTTGTATGTGCTGCCTGCCAAATCACCTGGTCTGCTATCACATTTGATGCATATAATCTCTGCAAATGGGGAGTTAAAGGTAAATAATGTAGGCGAGCAAATGGTATCTTTTTTCTATAGTTTTGGGAGCCTGACCTGACCTTGTATTTAGGTGCACCACAAAATTTGTAACAATGAAGGTTAATATCAGATTTCCAATATAACATGCAACCAGCTGGACAACAATCTATCTTCTGCACAAGAAGTCCCAAATCTCTTATAAGTTGTTTCGTACTATATTAGTCTGCCGGCATTCTATGGCCACGAGGTAGGATCTCATCAAGCAAACTACATATATCATCAAAACAACTTTCTGACATGCCATGGCTTGCTTTTATACTCACCAATCTTGCCACAGCCGACAATTGAGAAGAATTTTCACAGCCGTCGTACAACGGTTCATCTACCGCATGTAACACATCCAAGAATTTATTTGTTAGACCATGAACATCACCTTCTTCAACATGCTTTGTGCCATTAGCTCTGTCATCACCATCATATAATTGATTTGTACCGCTACCACTTGCTTCCCACACATATGAGGCACCATGTTGCATTTGTGCATCGTGCAACACCCTTTGCTCCCACGAAATCCTTTGATAATTGCCTTCACCTAGGTTGTATTCACTCAATGTGATGGTTGGCTCAGCTAGATAGAGCTGATTTAAGCACTCGTTCTCACCATGACTAGTCCAATTGAAATAATTCTTCACGAAACCCTTTCTGAGCAAATGCAATTTCACTTCTTCAGGCTCCAAGAACTTACTGTTCTTGCATCGACAACAAGGGCACCTAATTCTAGAACCATTCATATAACTTTCTTGTTTTCTTGCCCATTCAACAAAATCATTCACACCATTGACAAACTCCTCAACTAATCCTCGACGTCCAGGGAGGTTTTTGTTATACATCCACGCCCTAATATCTCTCAACATTGTGTACTATAAATTTAAATACAAATAAAAGTTTAAATTAAATATTTTTAACACATATAAACACATTGTGGCAAAATATCTCTTAACATTGTATATTCATAACCCTAATATTTCTTAACAACGGCACAAAAATTTCATCTTCACTAGAAGATTCTCATCATCCAATTAAAAGATTATAATACACAATTATAATCTGACCTCATTACTTTATATCCATACACAAGCTAATGGGATATTCACAATAAACTAAATCAAAAAAGTATAAAAAATCTACACAAATAACAACATTAAACATATAAGGAAAAAATTGACAGTTTATTAGCAAAACCTCTAAAATTAGCAAATTAATTTGGACAATCTTTAAAAAAGGCTTTCCTACCTTTTGAGAATGGCTTAAAGGTGATTTAGAGCCAAAAATTGCGTAAATAGCATCTGGTAAGCCGTAAGGATATTATATATATCTGTAATGGTGGAACTGATTTGGAACGGCAATAGAAAGCCATTCCAAATTTGAATTTCGAAATTTGGAACGGCAATAAATGCCATTCCAAATTTGAAATTTGAAATTTGGAACGGCAATGTAAAGCTGTTCCAAAGTCCTGAGTCATATTTGGAATAGTTTGAGAAAACCGTTCCAAAATTGGAACGGGTTCAGAATACCGTACCAAAATTTGGAACGGCTTTCTATTGCCGTTCCAACATTTGGAACGGAAATCTATAGCCGTTTCAAATTTGAAACGCTTTCTATTGCCGTTCCAATTTTGGAATAGTTTTTTTTACCGTTCCAGTTTGGAACCGCTTTGGCACAGAGTTTTGTATAATGTCATATATGTTCCAAATTCGTGCCAGACAGGGACAATTTTTTGGAACGGCTTGGTAGCCGTTCCAATTAGCTGAATTTCTAGTAGTGAAGATAAAGTAGTTTATATGATATGTCAAAATAAGTTGAGAATAATTAACTTATTTTCAAAAAGCTTATAAGTTTTAACATCTTATTTTGAAACTTATAAGTTTTTTTATGAAATAAATTACAAAACACTCATAGAAGTTTATAATCTAATATCTTATAAAATATATTAAAAAACTTATAAGCTAGTTAATTATTTCTGAAGTGTGCTAAAACAAACGAATAATGGATTTTACCTTGAAATTGGATCTGTAGGTCCAATGTAAAATAAAGTAATTCTTACATTACCAAATAAAGTTCAATAGAACTTTTGCACCCACCCACATAAATATACCTTTCTAGAAATTGTTGACCTTATGGCTTGATTTATTCATTGAAACTAAATTTCATTGGTTAACAGGCCAACTTCTCATTGCAGGCGGAGACGATTGCCTAATCATGTTAGTGGATGCAAGAGGGACTACGCGAGCGGGTATGAAATTCTAAGATCGTCGCAGAGATGGCATAAGCATCAGTATTGATAAATAATATATCTAGAAATATTGTGTATAGGAGGCACACAATTAAAGTAAAAAATCAACAGCGTAATGAAATTTTATTTAGAAGTATCCTAGTTACAAGTTATAAGAGTATAACTTTCAAATTGTAAGCGGATATGGATGGCAATTACAGACTGTTTTTTGTTATCTCAATTTGAAACGAGTTTGGGACAGAATGGAAATGGTTTCTAAACACCATCTCAAATCCATCTCGAAGTATGTTGTCGAAATAAACCTCTTAGGTATGCCGAAATATCGTTGCAAAGCCATCCCTATTAAAGATAGTATTACATAACCATTCCAGAATTAGTGATGGACAACATAAGCCGTCTCAATTTGAGGTAGTATTTGATTTGCGATGGTTGTATGAATAACATCTCAAATTGAGACAACAATGTAATTTGTCTTAGAATTTGGGGATAGTGTACACTAAGTTGTCTTTAAAAACGATGGCACATGCGATTCGTCTTAGAGTGTGCAACGGATCCATAGAAGCCATTTTTATTTGCAACGGTTGTATATTATCGCCGAAAATTTTGAGATGGTCATGGGGATGCCATTCCAAATTGGAATGTTTCCTATGTTGTACCAAATATAGAGATGATTTAACATGGCTCTCTATTTCTAAGATGGTTTTAGTTTTTCCATCTCAATTTGGGATAGTTCAGAAAGTCATCCCAATTTTTGAGATTTCATTGCTATTCTAATTTAGTGTGAATTTGGGATGGTATTTAGCCATCCCAATCTGCAAAATACATTTAAATCCCTAACTTTTCATCTATTTCATTTAAAACACAATATATCCTACCTATACTCTTTCCATCTTGGCCAAGAGGCCTTTTCTCACACAAGTGTGACGGACTATTATTGTTTTTGTCCATTGATTATGTTAGTTTTGGTTAGTTATTTGTTTTATTATTATTATATATATAATGCAAATGCCTATGAACAATTTGATGGACAACAATAACTAAATTAGGATGGGATAAACGAGGATATTGTTGGTCTAGTGTGTGAGTGCTAGCTTTATGATTTTGTACAAACAATTTGTTAAGTTTAACATGTACACACACACATTGAAATATATGCTGCTTGTTTATACTATTAGATGTTTGTATGTATTGTATGTTATGAAGTTGAAATGTTACATTATGTAATTACTAAATTGTTGATGTCAAAGGTTTGTCATGGAAAAATGTTCAGGGAAATAAGGGGGTGGATGGATCAAAAATTTTTGCTAGGATGCCAGAATTTGAGACTACAATTTGAGAATGGTGTGACTCAATTCATGGATTAGGCTAATGTGTAGTATCACTACATGGATGGGAGCAAGATTAGATATCTGTACATTTGGTATAAGAATAGCAAATTTATAGAGCCAGATGAAGTGAAGCTTCACTTGTTCAAGAAGGGGTTTTATAGCAATTATTTTAACTGTACAAGCCATGGCGAAGCCTTTGTTAATGATTCATTAGTAGAAGAATTCAGTAGTCAATTTGCAACTTCAAACATGCAAGAAATAGTGTTGAATTGGGAACATCATATGGCGTGCGATATAGTTGGCTATCATGGTGGGACAGGGGTAAGAGGTGTGGGACCATCAATTATACAAAAAGCCAAGACATGGTGATGGTTAGGTGGTTGCAAGTGTGAGGGGCCTAGGTGTCGTGGTCTTGAGTGCTCAATTTTAATGTTCTTTGGGCGGTGGATGAACCATTGTATAGTAGTTGTGAAAACTTCTCTAAGCTTTCAGTAGTGGCAAAGTTGGTAAATATTAAGGTAGAGCATAACATGTCTTAAAGTTGCTATAATAACATATATAGACTGATTGGGGACATGTCGCCAAGTGGCAATAGAATGCTGGCGAATTTCTACACCACAAGTGGTTGATCAAGGAGTTAGGACTTCCTGGGGTGAAAATAGATTATTGCAGGGCTAGATGTATGTTTTGAAAATGTTATAAGGATCTTGAAAATTGCAAATTTTGTAGAGAAGCAAGGTATTCATCATGTGAGAAGTGGGTTGCACATTCATGGATGTATTGTTTACCTTTGATTTCTAGACTGCAGCAACTATATGCCTTTATTGTGACTGCAGAGCACATGACATGGCATGTACGTCACAACATTGCTAATGAGTGTATGTGCCATCCTGCAGATGCTGAGGTATGGAAATACTTTGATTGGACATATCAAAATTTTGTAGCTGATTTGCATAACTTGCGTCTAGACCTGTGTGTTAGTGGATTTGTACCATTCGAGTCATAGATAAGACATACTCATGTTGGCCTATAATCGTATTACCATATAACATACCTCCAAGATTGTGCATGACACTGCCATATATAGTCTTCACAATAGTTACTTCTAATCCTACAAACTTGAAGAGATTGATAGATTTGTACTTTCAATCGCTTATTAACAAGTTGTTTTAGTTGTGGTGTGAGGGTGTAATAACGTATGATGCTCATACAAATTCATATTTCAAAATGTGGGAGGAGCTTAGTTGGACTATTAATAACTTATCATCTTATTCGATGCTTAACGAATGGACTGTAGCTGGAGTCATGGATTGCCCAAGTTGTTTAGACTATAGTAGAGCTTTTTAGCTACAACATGGGCATAAGGTTTGTTACTTCAATTACCACCGACATTTTCTTCCAGGGAATTATCTATATAGGAGAAACATGAAGAATTTCACAAAAGGTTACATTAAGCATTGAGTTGTGCCTTCGAGCAACTTAGGGGAGTAGATATGGCAGCATGTCTATCATATTGATCGTGTGGTTGACAACTCGAATGTACAAGTTTTGAGTTATAGGGTTGAAGACAAGTGGGCTAAAAAGAGCATATTTAGGAATTTTCCATACTAAAAGACTAATTTAATCTGGCACAACTTGGATGTCATGTACATATAGAAGAATGCGGCTAATAACATTATTAACATGGTACGGGATATGAAGGGGAAATCAAAGGATAATTAGAATGCTCGTAAGGACCTAGGCATTATATGTGATCGATTAGAGTTAGTTGTCTCACCTGATTGTGATGAACCAAAACCTAAGGTGGCTTACACGCTTAACTAGGATTAAAAACATAGGTTCTGTGAGTGGTTGGTTGGATTGAAGTTCCTAGATGAAAATGCTTCCAACATTGGTTTATGAATAGATATGCGAGAGTTAAAGTTGCATGGCATGAAATCTCATAGTTGCCATGTTTTCTTAGAGTGAATGGTGCCTATTGAACTGAGAGAGATGTTGCCCGAATATGTTTAGAATGTATTAACTAAGGTAAGTTTATTATTCTAACAGCTGTGCATGTCTGTGTTGAATAAGGAGAGCATGCAAGACATGGGGTAGATGTGGCATTAGTGATATGTAACTTGGACAAAATATTTCTGCTACTTTTTTTAACTCGATGGAGCACCTTATTGTCCACCTACCATGGGAGGTAGTTGTAGATAGCCTAGTATAGTATAGATGGATGTACCCTTTTAAGAGGTTAGTATGTGGTGCATGTTGTGCAGTTATAAGTTTCCAGAACAGGATTTGTATTATCTAAGTTTGTCATTATGGTAGGTTTCTATATGGTTTAAAGAAGAATGTAAAGAACAAAGCACATGTCGAGGCATCAATTGTAGAAGCATACATAATTAAGGAGATAACCATGTTCACCACCTTTTATTTCTAGTCAAATGTTGCATCTAGGCACACAAGGCTCTCGTGTAACATATTCACATCTTGCTCAAATTTTGCATCTAATTCTCCATTTTAGCTAACCTAGCAAATTATCTAGAAAGCTAACTCCAAAGTATCTTATGGATGATGAGCACCACGTGGCGAGACCTATGTACTACTGAACTGTCTTGAAGTGGACCTACTATATAAGTGAAGCCTTTATGGTGTTTTAATGACTTTGTTTGTGTATGCTTTTATGAATGTTATGCATGCTCTATTGCATCTCTTGCATTATGTTTGTTGAATAGTATGAAGATGCGTCAATTGATATAGATGGAGTTGTTGCCCACAATTTTGTCCCACAGTTTAAAGTATTTGTGAGTTTTGCCATATATTCTTAATCCATGCTTGTAATGATTTTATGCTTAGAAAATGGTTTCATTGTATTTCCATCTGTGTAGGTGTTGGATAGGAATAATAATATATAGATCTTATGTTTCGTAGCTTAGTAAAGGGACCATCTAGTTGCATGACAAGTATGTGTACTTATATTGTGAATGGGTTCAAGTTTCACAGCCTAATTTATGGGCAAAGGCATCCAACACAAAATTATGATGTATGTGTGCATAGCTCATCTTATGATAACTAAAAGTACGACTTTTATGTAGTGGTCAAAGAAATCTTGTAATTGGATTACATTTGTTAGATATAACAGTGGTTTGGTTCAAGTGTCAGTCGATTGACCCTATAAAAGGCTAAAGAGTGCATCCAAAGTATCAATTTATTGAAATGAACCACAAGAGTCTATGGAAAGAATAAACCATTTATATTAGCACAACAAGTTATTCAGGTGTAACACAATAAAGTATCCTACCACAAGGTCAGGGAGAGTTAACTAGTAAGTGGTTTGCAAAAGTAAGGCCAGGTTAATAGTGGAGAAAAAGTGGGAAGCCCAATATGGAATTCCTACCCTAATGCTTGATTACAACAACTAATGTGTCCCCTCTCCACAATCTAGAAGGAATACAAGAGTTTGTCAACCTTGATAGGGCAAACCATGAGAACAATGATGATAAATTAAACTCTAAGTCATACACAAGCACCTTGGGTGATAACTATAGCTCGGGATATGAATGAGTTATTGTAGTCTATTTTTCATGTATTTTTTGATCATGTCAAAGTAATGAAAATCAATATGATGTGCATTAATGTGTGAACAATCATTTGCCATTAATAACAAAAAAATTACATATAGTGCATGATACAATGTGATACAACGCTATTACATATAATTTCTCATACCAAAATCTAGGAATGAAAGCATGTATATAACTATCTAATCCCCAGCTAATCTCTTATTGTCAAATACTCATGTGCTTTGGGTGGATTTGGTGGAGCAGAAGGCCCCTCTTTTAGAAATGGGATAGGAACAGGCTCAACATGCCTGGGGGGATGTGGAGACTGTGCTCTGGTCACCTGGTCCTTACCTAATCCTTGGCACCCACATAGAACATGAAGTGATGTAATTGAGATATAACATGTATTTGTCATCACTCTATGCAGTCTATCTAGGCACAAAACTCACGAAACTCTACAGATATGTCATGATTAAGCTAGTTAATCTGGACCTACAAAGCTTTAATGGTGTCATACAATCCTAGTTGCGGCTGTGGTAATGGAAGTTGTGGGCCAAGGTCGTCCGGTATACCCTGTAGCTCCTCATTCGACTGAGGCAGCTCTAGAAGTGGCTATGGTAGTAAGATGAAATAGATTGCGACCTATGGTGGGCAAGTCTCCTCGTGGTCGCTACTCAATTTGGTACAATTGTGTAATAATGTAAATAAGCCATAGAGACTTGTGAGAGTTGTGAGCATAATGCTCCAAGCTATCCTTGATCAACATTCCCACATTAAATTGCAGCCCCTTTAGGATGGCAAACAAGATCATTGCACAATCCGTATTTATGATAGCATGATGCTTTATGGGCTTTAATCGTGCAGCAATGAAGTACCATCATATCTTTTTGATGTTGTCCAGGTTGGCTATGTTGAAGGATGTAATGAATCGTCTCGATATCTGGGACATGTTCTATCACTTTGCCTATAGGCCAACACTATATGCCATAGCCTCACATGCCTTAGGGTTATCTATTAGTAGTAAAAACCCAGCACTATCAAGGTAGTTTAGCATGCCTAGGTGCCTGTTGATCTTTTATACTGTTATGTCCACATGACAACCTTGAACATATACTTGATTTGGGTTAATGTAATCAACCAAGCTTGCATAAAGCTCTCGAAGAAAAGGCATTGCAACTGCATTAGTGAAATTTTAAGTGAAAGTGCCCCATTCCCATTTGGCAATAGTTGGAGTGATCTAATCACTCCTTTGCATAGTGTCTGCTATCCCATGCTCTAAAGCGAGAGATCGGTGTTTTGTAGTCCCCTAATGCCAGGTAGCTGGCTCCAGACTCACATATTTGTGTTGATCATATGATGGAGTTTCTTGTTTCATCCTCATCTTTGTGCCAAACTTGCACCATAATGCATTTATCATTAATTTTGAAACCGAATGAAA
This sequence comes from Avicennia marina, assembly GCA_019155195.1. Lineage (NCBI taxonomy): Eukaryota > Viridiplantae > Streptophyta > Magnoliopsida > Lamiales > Acanthaceae > Avicennia > Avicennia marina. Next base: position 8,794,006 of record CM032781.1, on the reverse strand, counting down.
TCCAATCTCACCTATGTTGATGTTCCAACAATGTTAGCATATCTACATTATCTAAGTGCAAAAAATTTTAACATTCCTAAGAAAATTCACAACTTAACATAAACGTGATAATTCAAGCAAAAACTTTGTGTGGTAGGCAATTTTATCACCCAATATGACATTCTAACAATAGAAGCATATCTTTATTCATAATTGCAAGAAACTTAACATTTCTAGGAAAATTCACAATCCAACTTGTAGAAGATTGGTCAAGCAAAAACTTAAAATTGTTAAGCAATTTTATTACCTAATATAGACAATTGTAGCCTAGGTACAAATAATTCATCATCCCACAACCCACTCCCTTCTTCCAACACACAAGAACATGAATAATAGCAATACAATTGTACATTCCTCATACAATTTCTTCGATTGCATGCATAATGTTCAATCAAGCTATATAGCTTTTGGCATGCTAACATTTACAAGATCCTCTACAAAATCCCAAACAATAATTCCCCCATAACAAGCATTAGTGAAGAAATGTCACACATCAAATTCTCAACTAATCAAAGAGTCATAATTGAATAGGGCAACAATTGTGTACATTGAGCATACAACCTCAATTTTCAAACCTTCGTGAAATTTGGGCAAAATTGCATCTACGTACATTTAATTAGTGACCAAATGAGTTGATTGTAAAACCAATTTCAAATTTATATGGTAGATTAACATTTCTTGAGAAAGATGGGATATCAATAAACGAGCTTAATTGTGAATTTAGGGTTGTAGAAGGTGGTGTGTTGAAAGGGTATGGAATGGTTTCTTTATATAGGCCATTTTGGTATTCATCATCATCATGATGTATAGGGCAAAGTCGTAATTTTTTTATGCTCATTGAGCCTAATGTCACAATGTCAAAAGCAATGAGGGACATGGACTATAATGGCAAGGACACTGGATTTGTTAGCGCACTGGGCATCACAATGACATTAGGTGATGAAAAATCTAAAAATGGATTTGTCTTTGCTTAGATCTTTGCCATGACACATGCGAAAAAAAATCTAGTGTCCTTTGGACTTCTCATTCCCAAGCGTTATCATGACAAACTGTGCAACATAAAATCGAGTGTCATCTAGACTTCACATTTCCAAGCATCGTCATGACAAACTATGTGACAAAAATTATAGAAGACATTGGATTTGTCATCACATATATTGTCACGATGATGAGGACAACGAGAAACCCAATAGCAATATAAATTTTCTCATTAGGCGTATTGTCGCGATGTCAAGGTCGATGATGGGATATTGGATTTAAACTTTTCATAATCAAAGGAGGGTTTGGGGTTGAGACTGTTGCTAATCCATCCCAGCATTTCTTAAAATCTAAAATGCCTTACTTTTTGGCCATTTTAGAGTCAAGGGAAGCAGAGGCACAACTTTAATTCTCCAACAAACCAATTTCTAGGTTTGTTAATGCATTGAGAAATCTATGTTGCTTGTTTTTGCGTATTTAACTTTTTTTAAGAAGTTCAAGTGGATGGGAAGAAAACTAAGGTTTCTTCTATTTGGGAGATTTGTGAGGTTATATTTTTGGTTGTCTTATGTTCATTGAATTCATAGAGGGCTTTGTAAGTTATTATTTCTCAATTTCACTATTGATTGGGAATAATTCACATGTAGAAATTGTATGGGATTGAATGATAGAAATCGGGAACTGAATGCTTTGGATGTATAAATTGAATGGGCTATGTTCTAAAGTGTTTTGGATTATGAATAGAGCTTGAACATGCTCAAACTGAGCATGAAAGGAAATTTCATTTGATACTAATTTTAATGATGGGTTGAAATTAGATGGCTTAAATATGATGTTCAGATTGAATCATTTCATTGGATGGTTTGAATAATTGTAACTTGTATGCATTGGATGTATGTATAAATTGAATGGGATTCATGTTGTCGCCAAGGAGTTGAACTTGATGTTTAGAGGTGAAAAATTATTGTTATGCATGGCTCATGGTAAAATTTGCAACTAAATTGAGTTCTACCATTGCTTTACATTCTTTTCTTGGTAGGCTTCATGGTTCCACCATGCTCCACAACTATGAAGTCTATTTCATTTGAATTATTTCATTTGAGCGTAACTTTTTATGTGGTGGGTGGATTGAATGTGTAAGGATGCTTTCTCATACATTGAAACATGACATGAGGAGCATTTTTTAGTTTGCATTCACAAAGCGGGTAGCGAGACCCCAAGAATGTAGGGGACAATCCACAAGATTGGTCCCCTATGCCACAGTCAATGGATGAGAACAAGACAACCACCATCTCTAACATAGCGTGATGTCTTGTTTTCTTCCACATAACACACTAACCACCTATTAACTTCATCGAGTACGGGGGAAAGGACTATGATTCCCAACACTCCAAGCATGAACACAATAGGACATAGCCAATGATAGGCTAGGGGGCTGGTTCATATCACGCCATATACAATTTAGTAAGCACACGTTAATTTCATTTTTTTTTTTGTCAATTTTATCTTTCGCATTGTAACAGACATACTGCATCTCACCTAAAATACAAAACCTTTTTTTTTTTTTGTTAAAATTTCAATGCTCAGAAAGAGGTGGTTGATTGTATTAAGTCCATCATCATCAGCTATTACCATGGCGGATGGATTCGGAACACTAACATGCCACATGGCATAAAGCAATGTTAGCTTGAAACATTCAGGGTATTGTATTGTTTTCAATTTTACTTGTTCATATTTCAGTCATAACAGTTAAACATCGATTTGAACTTCTTGTGCCTTGCAATGCCAGAAGTAATATACTTAGAGTCTAGTTGACAATCTTGCTATTTAGAGGGCATTTAAGAAAATGTGTCGGAGATTATTCAAAAGCTTCTACTGAGCTAGGGCATCAGGGAAGAAGGTCAATTAGGTTTCACAGGAAGGTTGGAACGAAATGTTCACAAAGTGGGTTGAACATACATTCAAAGCCATCAGCAATAAAAATAAAAACAACTGATTAGCTAATGACGCTCAGTTTCCACTATCTTTTGATGTGGTTCTATATCAGTTAGTATACACAGTGTAAGTTTTTTTCATGTGCCCTAAATTTGTAATATATATCTTCATTTTTTGGAAAGAAGTAATTTGATTTTTTTCTATGTTTTCCTAGGAATCGAGTTTGGGTAGACCCTCGACGTCTCTTGAATTGTATTTAAGAGTTTGGAAGAATGCAGTTGGTGATTAGGCTAGTCCTTGAGTACAAACATAAGGGTATTTCCTGACTTCCTCTCAAATTAAATTGAATATTACATTTTCAATTGTGCTACATGTATAATAATGTGCGTTAATGAATTTATTTTGTATAGGAGATGTCAAAAATGAAATAGGAGTAGGATGTAATAGATTAGGGCTCCCCTTCGCAAGAAGTTGGTGGAGTTTCTTCAACCTCCAATAGCAACAACATGGTCCTAACCGCTCTCTAAGGGTTTAAAAAGGGAAGATTGCTAGGAATGTGATTAAAGGTACTATCATATCAGCAACTACTTCAAGGTTCTTGCTCCTCGTTATCATCACAGTTAACAAAGCTTTCCAAAGTGAAAGATGAGTTGCAACACACCTAGGACAAGTTGAAAACCATGAAAGGGGAGTAGAATGATTACAAGAAGGAATTGAAAAAGATACAGTCAAAACTGGATTGTATTATGAATACCATTGGTTCAAAGCTTAGCATGTCTTCAGACTTCCTCATTGTCAGATAGTTAGGACGATGCAAACTGGGGCGAGAGGCTTGATGATGAAAGTAATTCATATTTCGTAATGCCACTTTTTTTGAACTATTATTGTTACAAAAATTTTTAAAAATATATAATAATTATATTTATTTCTATTTCCTCTAAATGTACATTGCTTATATTACATAGCTTGTTGCAATTTGTCACTTGCATGTGTAAATGCATTTAATTTTTTGAAGAAAATTCCAAAAAAACATATTTGTAAAAAAATATCCCAGATCTGTCTTAAATTAGTCTTAGAATCATCTCTAACCCATTGCAAAGTGGTGCCAAACGTATCTCAGTTCCATCCCAAATTGTCCCAATATTAATTGTCTCAAACTCATCCTACAATTTATCATCTCAAAATCATGCCAAAAAATATTATTCGAGTTATGTCTCTAATTTTACCATCTCAAATCAATCTCAAAATATACCATCTCAGATTTACCATGAAATTGGGGATGGGTTATATTGCCATCTCAAAATTTTGAAATAGTTTCCAAAGGCTATCTCAAAATTTGAGACAATCTATCTTAGCCATCACAAATATCTAAGATGGTAGAGTTAAACCATATTAGATTTTGGGATAGAAACTGTCGCCAAGTTTTTGTGACGGGGTTGATAGGAATGAATAAGAAACTGTCACAAAGCTCGTTGCAAATTGAATTGAGACGGCTTTTTCAAAAATGGCCATCCTAAAAGGCCATCCTATCCGTAGATATTCTAGTAGTGTATGTATTTACATGTACAACCAAACCCTCAAAACCTAACTCATTAGAAACCCAGTCATGCGCTTCACGATCCGTTTAGCAATTGCAAAGACTCTTCTCATGGTTGTGGACTTGTTCCTCATGACTGTGTGTCTTGATAGCGGCAATTATGTAAATCTTGCTGCTGGGATTGCAACCACAAATTTTGGTCTCACAGTCTCAAACTCTTGACTATCAATAATAGAGTTGGCCGCAGTGCATTTTGTCTCTCTGTTGCCCTACTACCTATGCTCATGGTCCTGTGCTTTGTGGTTGTAGAATGTGACCTTGTGGTCATGACCATGCTTGCGATAGAAACTATCTTTGCTCATAAATTGTCTTGCAACTGGGCTTCTTTTTTCACACTTGCAATACCTACTTGTGGAAACAAAGATCATGAACCACTCTTTAACAATCTCAACCTTAGCAAATGATCCTCTAATGCTTGAGGCACCATACTTCATAACACCTTGAGACATTTAACAAGTTCAAGCAATGCTTGAACTTATTTGTGATAACCAAATTGGTCCACATATGTGCTACATTCTCCAAAGTGTGCAGCTTTTTTAGTAACACTTCACCCAATTAAATCTCTAATTTTGTGATACTTTACTGCTATGTTCTTGGTTTGGACATGGTACACATGGTTCTTTGTTAGATGAATGGCACTCTAGTTATTTGAAAGTATACAAACTCCACTTTATTCTACGCCCAATTCTCTTTCTAAGCTAGTAACCCATAGAGCTTCTTTAGTTGCTTTAGCAATAGCCATATACTTTACCTTAATTGCGGAAAGGGTAACCCCTAACTAAATTATTGACTTCCAAACAATAGGCCCACTCTAGTGTAAATGCATAACTTATAATAGACCTTCTATTATCCAAGTCGCTTGCATAATCTAAATCCACAAAGCCCAAAACTGATAGATTCTGAGTTTAACTGTTGAAAGGGATTTTCAAGTCCTAAGTGCCCTTCAAATATGGAAATATCCACTTCACTACTTGCCATTTCCCTAACTTAGTACTTGCTAAACTGACTAACACATGTGTAATGTTTGGCCTAGTACAAACAATATCATATATCAGACAACCTATAGCATTAGCATAAGAAACCTATGACATACCTTGACTTTCATCTTTTTTCTACAGACACAATTCTCGAGAGAGTTTGAAATGATTTGCTAATGGGGTGCTAACAAGTTTTTTAATTTTTATCCCAAACCTATCTAACACCTTCTCAATGTCATCCTATTGAGATAACCACATCCTCTATGATCTCCTATCTTGGTGAATCTCCATGCCAAGTATATTCTTTGCAGTACCCAAGCCCTTCATGTCAAATTCTTTACCAAACATAGTTTTCTGTTCATTTACATAATGTAAATTTTTCCTAAAAATGAGTATATTAGTAACATATAGCAACAAGTAGATGAATAAACTATCATAAAAAACCTTTAACATATAAGAAGCAATCAAACTCATACCTTTTATACCCAATTTATATTATGTAAGAGTCAAACCTTTCATACCATTGTTGTGGAGATTATTTCAAACCATAAAGTGATTTCCAAAGCCTATAAACCAAATTTTCCTATCTAGTCTACCGAACCCCTTGGGTTGTTTCATATATATATATATATATTATCTTTCAAATTTCCATGAAAAGAGGCAATCTTCACATTAATTTGCTGTAAAAATGTATAATAATGGGCTACTATGGCTAGCATAGCCTTAATGGAAGTGTGCATACCACGGAAGAGAATACTATTATAATCCACTGCCTTTCTTTGTGAGTAACCCTTTGCTACCAACTAAGCCTTGAAGTAAAAAAGTAATGTGAACCTCCTAACAAGGCTTTCTTAATAGACCATCAAACATTAGAATGCACATAATCTAGAATTTCTGCAATCTTGTGCTACCTAATCTTAAACTGTATCATAGACTGTTTTTCGAGCACACAATATTTGTATAAATCCAATTTGTAGCAGTTCATGCCCTTCAACAAGCCTCATTTGTGCAATTTAGTCATACCTCAGTCACTCATGTGGCGTAAACTCAAATTCCATAACATGGTGGCATCTGATTCAGAGTCAAATGTAGTTATTTCACGTACAATTGTACTCCCTGAAAGCTTTTAGATGTTCACATCAATCATTTTGGCCTTCCTTATTGTCAACACGTTCTCAGATACTCGTAAAAAATTTCCTTTAAATTTATAATTGAAACCATTCTTATGAAAGGTACCTAGCAAAATTACATTCTTTTTTAGTTCTGGCACATGTCTAACATTTAAAAAGTTCTAGCTACACCGTAATTCATCCTATCTTAAGTTGTGTTATTCCAACAACCTTACATGGTTTATCATCTCTTAATAGAGCATGTCCTAGATTAACTGGCTTGTACGACTAGAATGACTTCTTGTTGAATGTTATGTAGTATGAGTACCTCATATCCAGAATTCATGAATTTGACTACTGTGTAGATGAAACCAACCTATTGTCGTAGCTACCATCTGAATCAACTTCCTCTGCCACATTTCCAGACTTTGATGACTCTTCACTTTTCCTGTCATCACCTTGCTTCTTCATGTTTGGACAATCCCTTTTCATGTGGCTAATTTGCTGGCACTTGAAGTACTAGACGTTCTTCTTATTCCTAAACTTTGACTACAAATTCTTCTTCATGAATCCAACCTTGCTTTGTCTACACCTACGCTGCTGACTACCTCTCACATGTAAGCTTTCACTTTATGAACTTTCACTTGTAGTCAATTTCCTTTGATTGTGAGACACCAAGCTTGATGTAATCTCAAGCACTATCATCTCCTTCCCCATGCGAGAGTAGTCACAAAATGTTCATACGACGCAGGCAAGGACCCTAGCAAAATCAGGGCCTTGTTCTCATCCTCAATTTTCACATCAAGTTTTAACAAATCAGCAACTAAATAATTTAAAATATTAATATGTTGGACAAAAACAACACCTTCTTACATTCATAAGCCATACAACTTCTACTTTAGGTATAGCTTGTTTGTGGTTCTCCAGTTTTTGCTGCCCTTCTGATGGAGACTCAATATCCATCACGTAGTATGTCACTTCATTTGCCAAATGCAATCTAATTGTTGCTACAACTCACACCTATAGCTCTTTCTAATTGAGTTCATCCATGTTCTCTGGCTTTTTATTCTACAATGCCTTCAAAAATCCTTCATGTGCTAACAAATCCTTCACCTATTATTGCCACAATTTGAAATTTCTCGAGCCATCAAATTTTGCTACTGAACTGGATGCCATTCCAATTTGTTGCTTAGTTGTGTTCACCTTTTAATTCTTAGCTGGCTCTGATACCAGGTGTTAAGTATAGGATTGCATACAATTAAAGTAAAAATCAAATAAGAACATTAAAAAGCACAAGAATTTAACAAGGTTCAGCAACAAAGGCCTATGTCCTCGAGAGTGGCAGCAGCTATGAAAGTTTATTCAAAAGTGTCCTAGTTACAAGTTACAAGAGTATGTATTTATATGTGCAACCAAACCTTTAAAACTAGCCCACTAAAAACCCAATTGCACACTCTGCGATCCTTTTCGCAATTCTAGAGACTCCCTTTGCGGTTGCAGACTTGTTCCTTGCAACCATGAGTCTTGACAGGGATACTTATGTGAATCATGCCATTGAGATTGCAACTGTGAATTCTAGTCTTGTGGTCATGAACTCTTGACTTGCAACTATGAAGTTGGCCATATTAAATTCTTGGATGATCAGTTCCACCCTTGATCAGTGATGAGGAGGGGAGAGGTGGTGGAAATCATCCATACAACTCATGGATAATAAGTGGAGAGTTGTATGCACTGATCTCATTATTAGATTCTATCGGATTAGGATAGCTTTTTAGGATGGCCAAAGGGTCGCCTAAAAAAAGTCTACCCCAAAGTCATTACAAATGCATTACTCTTTGTGACGCAAAAAGTTGCCCCACGATTGTCCTAATTTGGAACAACCTTGAGAAGCCTTCGCAAAATTTGGAACGGCTTCCTAAAGGCCATTCCAAATTTAGGTATGGCTAAAAAAAGCCGTCCTAACTTGGTTAGATGAGTGCAAGTGCCTTTTGATCTTTCACTTTAACTTCTTTCATGGCTTTCTAGAGATCCGTTCTTATGGTAACCTAATTCTCCAATACTTTGAATTCTTCAACTATGGCATTCCACACATTTGTTAATAAAGGAATTCCTTCATTAGATGCTCCATTTTTCAAAAGTTTCCTTTCGTAAGTTTTGGAATTAGAAGGACTCCGTTAGTGGTGGTCATCTTAACAAGGTTGTGGTACCATTTGTTGGGTTACGTGCTAGCCCTGTCTTAAACTTTGATTGGAGTTGTGTGGACCTTACATGAGATTTACGTCTCACATGGGATCAAGAATATTGTCCATCACTTCTGTTGACTTTCCATGGATTTAGGTGTTCACCTTCGGCTCTATACCATTTTTTAGGGTTTAGGGTTTAGGGTTTTAGCTGCACGCACAATGAGTGTGAATGAATTGCTAATTTTTAAGAGCTTGGATATAATTTAGTTATACATTGTAAATTCACAACATTACCCTTAATTAATAAATTTATACAATTACCCTTAATTGAAAAGGTTAAACACACTCAAAAATAACTTTTAATACTTCATTACTTATTTTCCATTGCCTATAGCTAAACTTACTTATGTTATTATGAAAATAAATTTTTTTGGTTGCATATTGTAAAATCACACAATTATCCTTAATTAATTTTTTTTATTTTTTATCCTTTCAACTTATTATTTTTATTTTTTAATTCAAATTTTTACTCATTTTAAATTCCTTATATCTTTCTTTTTTTATTTAAGTTATTCTTTATATTTTTAATTTTTATCATGTTTTATTATTTGAAATATAATCAATTTTAATTTATGAATTAATTTACATAATATCATATATATAATATAAAGACATGTTGGTGGTGTTGACCAAATTAAGAAGAAGTATGACCAAATTCAATTTTTTCTAGAATTTAGAATTAATTTGATGGATTAAAATTTTTTGATTGGTGAGAATTAGTGAATATTTTAAATAACTAAAAAACTGTATTACATAGAAAATGACTATTAAACAGGCATTCTTATAATCTCTTACCATTATTTTTATTACTCAAAATGTCAACTTTTCAAACCAACTAAAAACAAATTATAGATTTTTATTTTTGATTCATTTTTATTTAATTTCATTTGTAACATATTAGTAAAGGTGTAAATTATTTTTACTGGGAAAGTCATAAATTTTAAAAATTTATATTTAATTAGGTTTTTTAATAGTATATTACTTTAGCTTGTGTGCCTAGAAAATTACTAAAATTTAATCTCAGGAATCTTATTTTAAATATTGCACAATAAAATGTGAATAAATACATAAAAAATTAAAATTATAAATTCTAAAGTCCTAATTTAGAAAATCTATATAATTATTCATAAGTTTAGAAATTAAAATTAATAACTTATAATAAATCAAAATTAAAATAAACATAATATGCAAAAAATATTTTTTAAAATGCTACTTCCAGAAAAATAAATTGTTTAATTCATATGTTGTTAAATTTAAACAAATTTTGTAATATTTAGTTTATATTTATTCAATATAAAATATATTTTAATTGACTCATTATATTTAAGAGGTACTAATAACAAAATAAAAAAATATTATGCATTTAGTGTCAATTTGAATAATTCTCTTTTCTTTTTTGGCATGCGCATTTATCCTTTCTAATGAATAATTTAATTATAATTACTTTTAATATTTTGTACACTAATTAACTTCACAATTCCACATTTTTTTTGAACGAAAATAATATTATTATTAGAACAAATAGTCCGAGAATACGTCAAGGACCAACAAGGGTATTTTTTAAAATATTCTATTTTTTTTCTCATTTTTCAAAATAATCGAATACAAAATCTATACCTGAAATGTGCCATTCCGCCATTTTAAATGGTATATTGTAAAAAATTGATTATAAAATACTAAATATTGTATTTAAAAAAAATTAATAAAATTAACAAAATTAATCACTATAACAAAAATTTGATTATCAAAATTTCACATAAATATCACATAAATTTTAAATATTATAAATTAACAAAAATCTAAATAATTATTATTAAAAATATATATCAATTATTACATAATTAAATATTTAACTATAAAAACTAAAAAAAATATTTAATTATAATAATTTAAAAAAATTTAAATATTATAATTTTGTCTTTGTACGTGAGTCCGTATATACATACACACACACACATATATATATATATATATATATATGTATGTATACAAAAGAAGTTGTAGCTAGTTAGTAAATGACGTTGACTTGTACCTATCATGTCTATAATTAGCTAGACACGTCTGTTCATATAGTGTGACTAATTAATATGTGACGCCTTTTGATTAACCTTGGTCAGACTCTCTTTTTTTTCTTTTTAAATTTATCTTTTCAACTCATGAAATATTATTTTAATATGATAAGACTTATATATGCCTGCATAAATGTTTGCCATTGGGTATATATATATATATATAGATATATTTGATGTGAAAAAAGTAAACTTTGAAAAAAGTAAACTTTTATAATAAAAATAAAAAATTAATAATTTAAATAAAAAACAGCCATTTCGCCCTTTTAAAGGGTAGAATGGCTATAAAAATAAAAAATAAAAAATAACTAATTAAAAAAATAGTCATTCCGCCTTTGGTTAAAATAAAAAATAAATAAAAAAGTCTGCCAAAACGGTGGAATGGCATATTTTGGGTACACTATACTCGATTATTTTAAAAAATGAGAATAAAAGAGAATATTTTTTACACAAAACCAGCCAATAACCCCGCGCGCCAAGATGTGCGCCTCAACATTACTTGACCTAGGGATATACTTGAAATCTACTGAACGAATTTTGCTGCACACACTAAGAATATCAGCAATGAGAACGCCTCCTTCTGAATGGTCGCTGTTCCTTTCTGTGAGCTTGGTTACAAGGTTAGAGCAATCTCCCTTGAGAATGACTGAATTCCAGGCCCTCGCAACTGCAGCTCCGCTGCCTCCCTAGCAGCGAGACACTCCGCCATAAAAGGTTCCGAGACATGACCAACGTACTTCACCAGAGTGTCCAGTTGACACCCCTCGCCATTCTTCGCTACAACTCCAATCCCAGCGCCTTGTCTTACACGATAGAGTGCCCCATTGACGAGTAACCTCACTGGAATCTCTGTGTCTTCCTTCTCAGCTTGGCACCCTGGTCTTGTTGCTTGATTTCCCTAGCCAAGCCAGCCTTCTCAAACTCATGGAGATGTCTACGTGCCATCTCTAAAGCCCTGTGCACTGGGATTGCCTTTCTCTCAAAGAATCTTTTGTTCCCACGCTTCCAAATTATCCACATAATCATTAGTGTCTACCCTGAATTGACTCTCCTCCAGGTTTAAATGTAAGTGCCTCAACCAGACAATTGATGGATCCCTCCATCCTCCAACAATTCTCCATCGCAAATCAGACAACGCCCGAAGTTGGCTTCAGAAGTGGTAGTCCACAAGAAAGTGTTTCATGTCTTCCTCAGCAGTGTCACACAGAATACACCCCATATTTCCTCGACAGCTTAACAGTCGTGGGCAGGATGTCCCTTCCCGCCCTCCAAACAGAGAAATGAACTTTCCTTGGGATTTTTGTGTTCCATAGAAAAAGCCAAGGCTCGGCAGGTGTCGAGCAGCATGCCCGTCCATCTCCTTTCTTTGTTCCTGATACACTAGTGTCTGCAAGATGCTAGGCCGACCTTACACTAAAAATCCCATTCTCTGCGTAATACCTCGTCAGCACATCTTCAGATTGTTAACGCCCCAGAGGGGAATTTTCTGAATGACTTCTGCATCTTCAGGTTTAGAAATAGCCTACACAATTACACATTTTAGTGAGTAGTTTTCAAGTATCATGCATATATTGTATGAATTTATTGAGAGGTTAAATTTATAGACTGTTAGTTTATTAGGTGTTTATAATTGTTTTATAAATATGTATAGTTCAGTTATGAGTTGACAGTTTATGCAAAAACGTATTGAGTGGATTAAACTTATTTTTCTACTACTCATCATTATAGTGTAAATATATATTCAATGATTTTTTGGGGTATTTCATATGTTTTAAGAGTAATTCAATTATTAATCTTCAATATTTTTAGCCCAAAAAATGTTTTCTTCGTATAAATAATTTGACATTAAATTTTGAATGCTCGATGTTTAATACTATTTATTTATGATGCGACAAAAAATATAGATAACAAAAATACTTAGATACCAAACAATTTAATAAAAACTACATTATTTAAATCCAACTTCATAAATAAGTTAAGCTTCATATAGTTTGCACTTTTAAACGAAATTACTATTATTATTAAATTATTAATTTTTAAAAATATATGATATTTCATTATTTTCAAACCTAATTTTTAACAAAAAATTCGGTAAAAAAATGCATTAAATGGGTTATTAAGTTTAACTATACAAATAAATTCTTTTGAAAACACCATTAACTATAAAATAAAATTTTAATGAATAGTTATTTTTCCGTAATAAAAAATTATTTTGTAAAGAAATATTTAAGTAGTATCTATTATAAATTTTGCATTCTTTAATTCAAAAATTAAAAAAAATCTAATGTGAATTATTTAATTCTTAATTTTTACTCAATCTTTCAAAAAAATACAATTTGATATTTGAAAAAAACTCATTTGTATATTGCTAGATGAAGACATTAATTTGTACTTTAATCTTATCTCTTTGCATATGTTAAGTAAACTTATAAACTAAATTATTATTAATTATGAGTTGTAGGTTTTTGCAAAAATGTTTAACAAAATTTTATTAAATTAAATAATTTTGAAAAATAAAATAAATAATATAAAAAATAAAATGTTATTTTTTGTGCAGGTTTAATGCTAGTATATGTATACAATATTTTTAAAATCGAACCGATCATCGAATTAGATAATTAACTAGATCATTAGTTTGATTGATTCAATCGTTTTCAAAAAAATTATTGTTTTAAATTATATATAATATAATTCATGTCCATCATTTAATATATCAAATGATATAGTTTAGATGAAACGTTAAAAATTTAATAATTCAATAAGAACCAAAAAATATTAAAAAAATATTACAAATTATAAAAGAAACTAAATCAAATTCAAAGCAAAATATAAATATTGAAAATGAGTTTTGCAACATAAAAAGCAACACAGTTGATAGAAAATTTTTAATTTTAAGATGCAATAATTAAATTTTGAATAACTTAATTAGAAAAATATATAGATAAAAATAATAAAAAAATACAAGTCAAAAAGTAGATAGTTTAAATTATATATAATAATAAATTTTTAGGAGGTAAAAATAAAATTATAAGAAAATATAAAAAACATTTTATTTTATTTTTTTAAGTCCAATTTTAATTTAACAATTTTAATCAATAAAAAATAATAAAAATCAGTTTTGAACCATCGAGTCCAGTCTCGTTTTGAAAACCTTGTATGTACACAGACACACACGCGTCGGTTTTGTGGATGTTTCTTGATAAATTAAACCAAAAAATATAATCTTGTTAGCTGCAATAAATTAGGGCGTATTTGGTTGGACGTCTTGGGAGTTGTTTGTGGGTTTCGGTTGGGTATCGTTGCTGCTTTCAATAGCGGCTGAAGTGTTCTAATCAAATAGCTCTTCGGGTCAAGAGCTAAAACGACATTATGGCGATGGCAAGTGTGTTGGACAATATTAAAATTTAGGTAAAGCTTCTTTTTTTTTAAATAGTTTATTGGGGGTACAACCTTCAATTATTACGTCAATGGACAAGTTCACTAAAATAGGATTAAAATTAATTGAAATTATTTTAAAAGATTATTTTATTTTATGAAATTTATTATCCTTGCTGGAGTTAACATTCATTAAGAATTTTTATACGATTAAATTTGATAAAATAATTTATTTAACTTAAATTAAAAAGCCCAATAACCATATGCATTGGGGAATTGTGTTTCGTGTGTCTAATGTTAATATGTAAAATACACACACACACACACACACACACACTTTTTTATTTAATTGGAAGGAAATGCTATTTGACCTGTAAATTAATAAGCAGTAAATGTTCTTTATTATAGGCAAAGACAAATGGTTTCCAAAACAACACAACCCGGCCGGAACATTTATTAGTAAGTACAATAATACATTGGATGATAGGGTATGTTTGTTTTCAATTTTTTCACGTGTATATTTAGGTATATTTTTTAAAAAAGTTATGTAAAAATAAAAAAATAAAAAAATAAAAAAAAAATTTAAATATGCAATGACCATGGGGTTAGGTGAAGAAATGAAAACCAACCTAACCAATATGTTACAGACGATTGCCGTGGAAGCCTGACCAACGACAGCAAGGGCATATCCGTCAATTAAACGATAAACACGGTGCATTAGCGTTCCCTGACGTTGGGAGTATCGCCCCTTCCCACACCATACCTTGCTATATAAGCAAACCGCGAGGGAACAGGAGAGGAGCACCTGAGACTCTGAGTGTGTAATTATTAATAATCCGACAGTTTTCAGAGCTGAGAAAAAGTAATTTAGCAGATGGACTCAGATTTCGGAATACCAAGGGAACTCTCTGCTCAGCAGAAGCTTCGATCTCTTTACCAACCTGAACTCCCGCCCTGCCTTCAGGTCCCTATTATTCATTTCTATCTATATATATATAGGTCCCTTTCCCCCTGTTCATGTTATAGCAGATCTGTGCAAGTTTATGGGGTTTTGTTTTATTCTGATGGATTGATGATCTATACTAAATTGTGATTTATTGGAGATGAATAAATTTGTGGCGACTGTGCGAGCTTTATTTTGATTTCGTAGATGCCGATGTTCACGGGAGTAGATCTGTTGGGATGACTCGCATGTACTCGCTTTTATTTTTCATTCGTCCATTTGGATGGAATGCATTTTCTTGCCTTAGTGCATTTTTTGCGAAGGAATACCATTTTTTGGTAGAACAAGGACTTTGATTTTGCTGCTGTGGATGAATGATGATTCCAGGTGGTATTAATGTGTTTCGGTCAAGTTTGAATGTATCTTACAGAAGGGGAGGAGCTAATATACTTCTTTCTGTGGTTCTTTAGCTAGCCTGTACTCCATTTTACATCTTTAGCCTAGAGTTACAAATGCTTCTTTCCATTTTAACCTTAATACTTGTCAGATAGAATATAATTCTATACATGGCTTAGGATTGCCGTTTTCATACCTTACTTAAGGAAAAGGTGGCTGTTTCTATAGTTAGTTCACAGTCAACACACACTATCTCGTTTCTTAAACCTGAAATTATATCCAAAATTATCTTGTGCTCGAAACTGCTTTAGATTTTTAACCCACTTGTCAATAGAAATGTTGGGTTAGTTTGAACTTGCAATATAACAACATTATATCGCACGCAATAATTAGTTTTAATAATTCATATTTTTGTTTCTCAATTCACACGTAAGCTATTAATGTTTATTTTACTTCCTAATTTTCTGTTTCTAGGCTAATAGCTTGGTATTCAACCATATTCTTATACCCTGTCATCTTGTATGACTTCTACAGGGAACTACCGTACGTGTTGAGTTTGGTGATGTAACCACAGCCGCAGACCCCTCAGGTGCCCATACAATAGGTAGGTCTTTTCCTCACACTTACGGGCAGCCTATAGCACATTTCCTGAGGGCAACTGCTAAGGTTCCAGATGCTCAAATAATTACTGAGCATCCTGCAGTTAGGTATGTGTTCCACTGGCTATGCAGTTCCACAGTTTCATCAGTATCCGACAATCATAAGTTGTCACATCAAAATCCAATGCAGAGAAAATTCCACTTCAACTTCATGCTGAATGGTTTTTGCCTTCATAATACATTGAAACTGCCAAGTGCTTACTTTTCCTTATTCTTTCTCAGGGTGGGAGTTGTTTTCTGTGGTCGACAATCTCCTGGAGGTCATAATGTTATTTGGGGTCTTCATGATGCTATAAAAGTTCACAATCCAAAAAGTTCTTTGCTTGGGTTTCTAGGTAACGGATCTAGTCTTTTGGATTAGTAATGTATCCTTTTTATCTTTTAGGCTTTAAATTCTGTGCCCCAATGTGATGGTGCATTAAATTACCTTTATTTGGTTTATTGATTTCTTGTAAAAGCTTGGTTTTGTTGCTATACTGCTGTCTGATTCATGAACCTGTTAGTTGTTCTCTACATCCTTACTGTCCTATGTTAGCATATACATTTTTTTCACTTGAAAGTTGGACACTTTCCTGGCATGTGTTGCCTTCTATTTTAGAGAAAATAACATCCTAAAGATTCAAATTTATGCATCACCAGGTGGTTCGGAGGGCTTATTTGCACAAAAGACTTTAGACATTAATGATGACATTCTTGTGACCTACAAAAATCAAGGTGGGTGAGCATTATAGAGTTATAATATATAATATATATTGATTTATAGATTATGTTTTAAAGAATTAATCTATCATTAATGGATTTTATGGTTTGAAGGCGGTTACGATTTGCTTGGACGGACAAAAGACCAAATTAGGACAACTGAACAGGTCAATGCAGCACTTAATGCATGTAATGCATTGAAGTTGGATGCTCTCGTTATTATTGGGGGTAAGTATTGTGTTCATTTTAAGGTTCATGGCAATCTAAGATGTTTAATGTGTCAGTTTCCTCATATGCCAGTGTTCTGTTTGTGAAGGAGTGACATCAAATACAGATGCTGCCCAGCTTGCAGAAACATTTGCAGGAAGGAAGTGCCCGACAAAGGTATATCACCTAAAATGTGGTATTTAATCAAACTTAGTGCTTGTTTCAATTTTGTTTTTCCATTGGTTGGCTGTCTTATTCGTCTATGTTGTTTCATGCTTATTGTATGCAATATTATTTTAAATTTGAAAGCCCACTTCTTCAAATATATGATACTTCTTGCTTTCCTTTGTCTTTCTTTTTCATTATATTTTTAAAACCTTGCTAAACGAAGTGTGGTAAAATTTCTGCAGGTGATTGGTATTCCTGTTACCTTAAACGGAGATCTTAAAAACCAATTTGTTGAAACTAATGTGGGTTTTGACACAATATGTAAGGTAAAAACATCACTTTATCATTTCTTGTATACCCTTTCTTTTCTTTCTCAATATTATTTGTTTTGCCAGGTTCAAATTTTTCTCACTCTCCTGGTTGACACTCAATGTCACATTAGTCGAGCAAGTGCATGGCCATTTTACTGTTTTCCGATCCATTAAGTGGACGCTCAAATTACATTCATCTTATCAGTCTTATTGTGTTAATCTGATGTAAATTTTAGGAAGTATTCTCATGGCTTGTCATCCTTGTTAATTCATCTTTCTCTGCCGTAATCTGTTCTTACATATTAGTGCAGATTAAAAACACTGGTAAGGTCCCCTTTGCTTTTGCAAAGAATTAAATGATTTGGGCTTCTTGTTTCAGGTTAATTCCCAGCTGATTAGCAATGTCTGCACCGATGCACTATCTGCAGAGAAGGTAAAGTGATTGCTTCCCTGTGCTTTTGAATATTGTGTTTGAAGTTTCCTTCTGGTGGTCCTGTTCATGTTATTCATTGGCCCACAATTTTAACAATTTTGACCAAATGAAGAAACATTAAGATTGCATACAGTTTGTGTGCTTTTCTTAAATAAAGAATTCCTGGAGTCTGCTGCTGTTGACATTGTGACTTTGTTTCATCTGTTTTGTGTATATTCTTTCTAAATATGCTCTTTTATATATTCGTTCTTAATATTCTTTTTGTTATATATATTCTTTCTTATTTACCATGTTCTAACCATTCTCTTGTCTATTTGCAGTATTACTATTTTATCCGACTCATGGGCCGGAAAGCATCTCATGTTGCCTTGGAATGCACTCTCCAGTCCCATCCCAATATGGTTCGCATTGAATTCTCAGTTTTTTTTGAATTATATTTTTTCAGAATATTGTGGCCTTTATATGTTTTTGTGTTCATATGTTAAAGAGCTTTGATTATCTTGGAGGTCATACTTGCTGAAGAGGTGGCTGCATCAAAGCTTACACTTTTTGACATCACAAAACAAATATGTGATGCAGTTCAGGCCAGGGGTGAACAAGGTAGGACATGTCATGTACTCTTATTTGTATCATTGTCATTGTAGCGCTATATATTGTTTAACTTGTTCTTTGCTTCAGACAAGTACCATGGTGTCATTCTGTTGCCAGAGGGGCTTATAGAAAGTATTCCTGAAGTCTATGCTCTATTACAGGTATTATATTTTATGAAGTTCCTGATTTGGCTTTGATGTTTTAATCATTTACTTATGTCCACTTTCCCCATTCCCACCTCTGATTAAAACAAAATACACGAACTCATTCCAACATTATCCTTCTTGATCCAAAGGAAAGTCTCAGTGAGGGCTTAGTCTTTAGGATGAAACTGGGTGTTGGGAGGTTAGGATTCCTGTGGTAATATAGTCAATATATTCAACAAATTGTTTGATGCTGCACCAATGTCATGCCTGTCAGGAAATTCATCATTTGCTGAGGGAAGGAGTGTCCGCTGATAATATTTCTGCTCAACTTTCACCTTGGGCATCTGCATTGTTTGGATTCCTGCCACCATTTATAAGGAAACAGGTACATGTTAGTGTGCTTCTTGGCATTAGTTTGAGGAGCTTAGACATTTTTGGATTATCTTGCTCACCCTGTTGTTAATACCGTGTGAAAGCTCCTTCTCCATCCAGAATCTGATGACTCTGCCCAGCTATCTCAGGTACTTGAAAAGGCCTAATTTATGTTTGAACAAGGTGAATTTTCAATTTAACTTATTTTCAGTTGATACTTCTGATTTGACAGATTGAGACAGAAAAGCTCTTAGCTCATCTCGTTGAGGCAGAAATGAACAAGCGATTGGTAAGCTATCTATTATGCCATTTTTGTCATTAACTACCACCATTCCTTTTACTTTGTCAAAAAACTTAGTCATAATTTCATCACCTTTTTGTATACTATTTCTTACGCATGACATATATTCTCACCTTTTGTTTACATGATTTTCATTTTTGATTAAATTCTTGTACAGCTAAAGTGAACTCAATGAAACCTTATGTTAATGTTATTCGGGTAGGTTTTTCTCTGCATGGATAACATTTTGCTGCTTTTACACTGTCTAGCTAAAACCCCGCCTTATATTATTTTCCAGTATTTCCTGCTTGGTTTACCCCTTTATTTGTTTCTTGATATTATGATGTCTGAAAAATAGACTTCTAATATAATCTTAAGTGATCCATTCTGCATTAGAATTTCTTGTGAATATCTTGTGGTTTTGAAAGTGTTTTGTTCTAGAATTCCTTGAAGTTGTAGACTGGTTAGTTATCTATCTTTCTATATATCTGTACAGAAAGAAGGTACCTACAAGGGCAAGAAATTCAATGCCATCTGCCATTTCTTTGGTTATCAGGCTCGGGGATCATTGCCATCAAAATTTGATTGTGACTATGCCTATGTAAGTTCTGTCTATAATTTGAATCTGGCCTTTTGGTTTGTATCAGTAGAGCTCAATCTATGACATGCTGATGGTGGAGGCTTTAAGGCAAACACCAGGGCAGTGCTTGGGTGATGGCTCTGTCTTATACTGGGGATATGTATTTTTGTGTGTTTACTTTCTTGCGGAACTTGAATTCTATTCCACAGTTTCATTTCTTGTTCCAATAATCTGTTAAATTTGATAGGGTGTGGGAGCTTTTTATGCTTAATCCTCTTCGCCTGTCAATCTTTTGTATGAAAATATGCTTGTGATCAAAGGTATCTAGAGTTAAAAGCAATAATGCCCTTATTATAGGTGCTTGGTCATATTGGTTATCACATAGTTGCTGCTGGTCTGAATGGTTATATGGCAACTGTAACCAACTTGAAGAATCCTGTGAATAAGTGGCGATGTGGTGCTGCTCCAATAACAGTAGGTTTCCCGTACTGTACCCATTTGCTCTTACTATTTTCGTTCAAGTTGTACTCTGCAATGAATACCTAAGCAACTTCCAAATTTTACCTGTAATTCCAGGCTATGATGACTGTTAAGCGCTATGGTCGTGGCCATGGGGCTTCAGCCCTTGGAAAACCAGCTCTGCATCCAGCAACAGTTGATTTGAAGGGAAAAGCTTATGAGTATGTTTTGTATTGGCATTTTCAATTGTGCTTTGTTAATTGCAGGCTTGAGTATGATCTCTGAAATGCATTTTTGGTTTCATCCCTTTCTAGCTTCTATATAATGCTTCTTTCTGTATCACAGGCTAACTTCTTGTCAATTTTGTTTGCCAGGTTACTAAGACAAAATGCAACCAAGTTTTTGATGGATGATGTTTATAGAAACCCGGGACCTCTCCAGTTTGATGGCCCTGGAGCTGAGGCGAAGCCTGTTACTCTTTGTGTTGAAGATCAGGATTACATGGGTCGCATAAAGGAATTGCAAAAATATCTCGACAAGGTTGTGTTGTCTCCCAAGACTCATTTTTCAAATGCTTGCATCATGGCTTCATGGAGATAGTACAGTTTAACATCTGTGCTTGCACCATTGCTTCTTGAACCGCAGTTTAATTCTCTTTTATTATTTTTCCAGGTGCGATCTATTGTAAAACCAGGATGTTCTCAGGATGTTCTTAAAGCTGCTCTGAGTGCAATGGCTTCAGTGACTGACATTCTTTCCGTGATGTCATTACCCTCAAGCGGGAATAATAACCCCTTCTAGAAGTACATTCTTTTCACTAACATTCTTGCTGCCTCGACACAGCATCTGAGGTGCTATTGCAATTCCTGGACTGCCTTTTTTTCCGTTCCTTCCTTTTTCTAGTCTTAGATAACGGATACAGATGCAGTTTTGTTTGGTAATTTGGATTTTGCTGACTGTGACATTGATAAAGCATCATCGCGTATTGTTCCTCGTGGCATTGTGCCGTCAACCATGAGGGCCCTTTTAGAGGACACATTCATGCGAGTTAAACTGCTACCAAAATTAACTTTCATGACTGCTTTCTAGTGAAATTTCCATGTCTGCGTTTCTACTTGAAATCATTTTTGGGTTCCTTAATTGAGATAGAATAATAACTGGGCCTATTTCTTATCAGGACCAAGGCCAATGACATTTGCCTGTGAAGAATTTTAGGTGGGGTTGAGGCTTTAAAATGTCTAATGCGCACTAGAAATATTGCATATACTAGCGTTTGCTCTTAGTTATATTTAGGTTTTAAAAATGTAATTGCGCCTTGATCTGTGACATTTTCCTTCCAATTTTCCTATTGTTATCCTATAAGGGTAATGTGTGTGTGAGTGTGTGTGCTGGGTATTTGATTTTATAAAATATTAAAAATACCATAAAATATTTAAACATTTCTTAGGGTATTTTGAAAATATGTAGATCTTTTAAACATAGTTTCTTTTTGCAATGAGAAAAGAATTTCATTTAACCGAAAAATTACATTTATATTTGTTAAAACTTGTTGATCACAATCAAGATATTTGCCTTCAGTTGTAATGTATATTTACACTCGTGACAATTTTGAATATCTTATTGTCTTCTTCGTGTAGCTAACATGGCATCTTGTATTTTGGTCAAAGCCAATTAAGCCTGCATGTTACCGTTAAGATATGAAAATTCAATTTGGTACAACTAAGTTGTGGAAACTTTCAGGTTGTAAATTTATCAGAATACTGAGTATACTCAAAATATTTTATTGTTATTCTAAAAAACTTGAAAATATATAAAAACTAATTGAAAATCTTTAATAGAACTTTGAGTACTTTCTGATAGAAAAGGTATTTTGGAAGATTATGTAGTCCTTCCTTAGATGAGTCAATTGATACCATAAAAATTAATTTTGATGTTGTAATTTATCATATATTTTTATTATAAATATAATTAAAGTAGATCTTATGGCTTTTAAATTAAAATAAAAATGTTGAAATATATAAATAATATTTGATAAAATAATTTTCAGCCATATATTTATTTTCGAAGTTCTGTATTTGAAGGGAAAAATGGTCATTTCAATAGAAGTAATTAGAATACTGACCGTTCGGCCAAGTTAGGAGTGATGAGTATAATTTTTCAAACCACAAGAGTTTTTTGTTTGATATGATATACATTCACTTATATTTATATTAGTCCAGTCAATGGGTTAGACAAAATCTTGCCCATACCCATATCTACAAATACCTATATATAAAATATCCTTAAATACAAATAATATAATACACATATCTACCCTACCCAATATAACATTAGTCTCATTGGATAAGGCTCAAGTTCTACCCACATGTTTAAGGTCTAATTGAGTAAATATTTATCATATTTAAAATTTATTTTTTTATATTTACTATACTTAATATAATACATGTAAATATTATAATCACTTGATATAGTACTTAGTTTGAATTATCAAATATCATTTCAATGAAGTCAACTTTATTACAAAATTTCATTATATTTTAAAATTTCTCATGGATATTTAATATAAAAAAATATATTTAAGCATGTTTGCTTATGAAAACTCATGAAGCTTTTGTTTATGTATTTATGATTATTTTTGTAAAATTGAATTTAGAAAAAAATTTAATATCAAATTATTAAAAATAGCCATGGTTATTAATGGATAAATATAGAGTTCAAACACCTATGGGTATTGATGGATAGGATAAGAGCTATGCCAATAGTTTTAATTTCATTAGATATGGATATGCACCTAAGTATTATATATTACATTGGGTATGAGCCTGAAGTTGGGTACTATTTTATGGATATGGGTAGGATAAGACCCTACCCATTGGGAGCCTAATTCGTACTACAATTCAACATACCACATACATGTGATGTGACGACTTAATTACTTTTTAATTTTACATGTACAAATTTGGGAATGGAAGAGTGATATTGCATTTACTAAAAAAAAATTCATATCATTTACCTCACCTAAGAAATTAAGTTTCTTTTTTTGGTTGGTGATAAAGTGGCGTGATTCTCATTTTTGGCTTAAGGTAAAGTGGTCGTGTGGCAGTTAATTTGAAATTAAATGTTGTTTATCTTGTTATTTGACTTTGTGTGTTACAGCGGTCTAGATCATTGGGGATCTAATGGAGCATAGTTTTATGAAGAAATATTGATGAATCTTGAGGATATATAAGTTAGAGATATGCTCAAGTCTTACATTATGATAAGAATCATTAAAGATATATTAGATTTATTGTAGTGCAACATAAAAGTAATATTTGGAGATCCAGTATGAGATTTTAGGTTAAATCTGTTGCATACTTATCACATCATTAAATCATACAAATTAGATGTTAAGTGTATTTTGAAGCAGGATTTGGAATCCTCTAAGAGTGCATTGAATTGGAACAATATCCATGTCTTATCCATATTATCATATTTATGAATTTCCTATCCTCGAGAGAGGTTCATGTCAATGCTAAAATTATCACCAAAACATATTTATGAATTTTCTATCCTTGAGAGAGAGAGGCTCGTGTCAATGCTAAAATTATCATCAAGAGGGAGTCTTGCTTCAAGTGGAAGCAAGGGGATCTTGTAGTTAAATATGTCAACTGTGTTAAGGCAACAAATCTCAACAATAAATTTGGAGATGATTCTTGTGACATAAACCATCAAGAAAGGATAGAAATTTGACATGTAAAGAAAAACAAAGAACGAAACCTTGGCATCTGTTAATTTTAATAATGCAATATCAAAAGCAACATTTGACACATCTAAATATTGCAGCAATAGCTTTAATGAACAAACAAACTATGAAGAGTTGCTAACATCAAATTAGATATTGCTTCAAAAATTGACTTTCACTTATAACAATAGAAGATTGAAGAAGTGGCATTGATGAAGAAAGAAAGGGAAGTAGTCATTAGTTCTTATTAAAAGCTGCAATATTATTTCACAAGTTAGAGATATCTTATCAAGGGATGTTAACTAGAAATGAACAATCCAAAACTACATTGAGAGTGTTGAATATTGAAAGGACATAGCTTAAAGAAATTCTGATTGTGGGTAAGCCATTTGACAATGATTATAGAATTAAATACATAGATCATGTCAATACGAGTAAGTTAGGATGTCAGAAAAAAAAAAAGTTGCCAAAGAAGTATCATCTACTAAGCAACATGTTGCATTTCAAAACCTTTTTGCAAGCGGAACTCCACCAGTTGCAACATACAATATACCATTGAAGAACAAATTGGTGTGTACTTCTTGTCATATCATTGGATGCACAATAGCAACTTGCTTCAAGTCAATGAAAAATTTCATGAAAGAAAAACATGTCACTTTTAGAGAAAGCTCACCAAGAAAGGTAAAATAGAGGTCAAATTAAAAAAATATAGGTAAGAAAATCTGATTTAACTTGTTTTGTAGAAAATAAAGATTATATGCTCTATTATAAAAGATGCTCTAAGGGATATGATGTAGTTGATGTTGGTCAATGAAATCATGTTATCAACAAGGGCATGTTGAAAATAAGTGAAATGTTCGTACTTCAAGATCTACTTGAGAATAAGAATTCTACCACAATATAGGATGTTGCACCAAGTGTTAAGAGGCGAGAAACAATAACAGGAGATGTGAGTACACATTTTACAAATGTTACGCAAAATTATAAGAAATTATCCAATAGACATCAATGCTAATTATACGATAAAAATTTCACACAACTAGGTATGGGATGACAAAATTTTTAAATTTTAATCATAAAATGATCAGAAAACACAATGGAATAAATAAAATCTCAACCTAGACTACTTTAACACACAAACATAAATTTCAAGATAATTGTATAAATGATTATCTGGAAATAAATCCTATAATTTTTGTTTATGATTCATAACTTGCGATAAAGTCCTGATTTCTTGTTTGTCTATATCAACAAGTTGTTGGATATTGCTTTCCAACAAAATTTTACAAACTCCTTCATGAAATCCGCAATTCCTGCACTTGGAGAATTGTCTGATAGAAAATTGAGGGAGGTTAGTAATTAATTTTCTCTTGCATGCAATCAATGAATAGTGCTCGTGTGAATAGTAGTGGTGGCATTGTTCACATGAACAGTGTCTCTCTCTTGGAACTCTTCTAAATAATTTATTCTGAAAACACAATTCTATTTATACTAGAATTCCTAAGATTTGTAGAATAGACTCCAAGGCTTTCACATGAATCTTAAAATTAACCCAAGCCCTTCCACTTTTAATTATTAATCTAATTAATAATTAAAGTCTATTTAGATTATTTCCTTCAATTAGTTAATCCCATTAATTAAATTAAAAGTCTATCATGTTTCCAATTAATAATTCCCATTGTTAATAAACATAATAGGTACAAAATAAATCTCTTGTGCTTTGTCTCTTCAATTTAATTAATATGATTAACTAAATTAAAGATTCATCGTGTTTCTAATTAATGATCTTATTACTAACTAACATAATGAGGAATAAAGCATTCTAATTTGGTTTAATCCAATTACAATCAAATTAAATCCATCATAAAACTTTTCAAGCATCATCTACAAGATTTCTCAAACTTTATGATCACCACTTTAAAAATGCTTCAAACTATCATTGTGTTTTTTATGTAAGTAACTCTTAGGTTTATCCTTGGCAGACAACAAACATAACCCAAAGGATATGAATAATACCTAGTATGTGGCCCATATTTTAACCCGTTCAAGGTAAAGTGAATAAATTAAAATGAACCCTCCTAATTGCGAATATTATGCGATATAGACATTTTATTTTATTGTGTTCCAATTGAACTAGAACTATGAATTTAGTCAAACTCACAAATTTGGTCATATGACCAATTAATGCTTACTAATGAGACTAATGTTCCTATCGGAAAGTCCTTTCTGATCACATACTACTTTGACCAAAGATTTCTGTCTCATAAAATATTTACTGCATAGAACAAATACCTTACTCACTTCTAAAAAGATAAATCCTTTATCGAATGCACACATGCCTCCATATACACTCAAGTAATGGTATTTTAGGCTTATGACCCTATCTCATACCAGGATAAATATTAGTTCTTAATGCTCTAATGACACTTAACCGTCATGCATACATGACAACTATATCGTCTCAGTTCTAAAGTCCACGTACACTTAAAATAATCATGAACCAAAACATTAACAGCAAATAGTGAACTATATGTGTCGACTTCATTCAACGAGCCATGTTTAAATTCTCATTCTTCAAGGACGCATCCACACACATGTATTCTTAGTATCTCATATTGAGCAGTATGACACTCACCATACAAATACAAGGTATGCAAGCCGTACTGACTCTAATACTTTTTAGAATGTTTGTGACTCGTGGATTGATTTTAGTAATTGTGTACTAAGACAACATTATATTCATATTCATAATCATAACCTTTTATAAATAAAACTTCTTAATACAATCATATGAGCACACGCAATGCTTAAACAATTCAAAATTTTACATTTTACATGCATAAAAATACTAACAGAATATTGATAAAATAATCATCAATATTTTATTAAATAATAATAATAAAATTTACTCCCAACATCCCTTGATATATCCCTTATTAACAATTAGGTATTAGAAAGAATATTACTAATGCAGTTCTTGTAAGATTTAATGAAAAAAAGTATAATTTTCATAGAACACATTACAATAAAGAAACTACATGCTGGTTTTGTCACCAAGCCTCCCAATTCTACAAGGGTTCAAAATTTATGACGTGGGATTATCATTAGCTAATTGTGATGCTCAGTTATAATGATAGTTTTGATAGAAAAAATAAAATCAAAACAAAAAGGAGGGAGCGAGTTGTTCAAATTTTGCAATCTGCAGTATTAAGATATAATTTTTTTGCTAACGTTTCATGATGATGGTGTTTTAATTGAATGTTTCAATTTGATGCTATTGTTAATATTGTTTTGGATGTTCTGGCATCAAGACAATTCGATATGTAGAAAGAGTAGTTAGTATGACTCTAGAGAGAGGTCATCTTCAACGTAAAAAATTGTTTGATATAAATTATGTTACAACAAGAGATCACTATGCGACATCTCCAATATATCTCTAAACAATGCAAGGTTTGAAGTTTTCTGATATTATATTAGGGTTCTGGAAGTTTTTTATGCTTTACTTGGGCTAAACTATAGTTATAGATTATGCAAATGGTGATACATTTTTTGGACAAAAGTATTTTAGCATTCATGCCAAAGATTTTGGCATTTTATTTCTCTACAGGGGAGAATTTTGACACATTCCACGTATATGTGTGTTTACTTAAGGGGAGTCTGAAAAGTTTGAATAGGTTTATGTTGGTTGTTATGTTGCAACCTATAAACACAATATGTTTCGGATGTGGTGTTCGACATGTTAGACCTTGGTTTTGATTATACACTCTGACATATTCTATTGATAACTTCATGGTTTGTAATTTGTATATTCAATTTCTCTTTTGTGCATATATTGCAATTCATATTTCTCAATGATTTTAATTATTAAGTGGTGTCACATAATACTAAAAGGGAACATTGTTAGTGCCAACATAGAAAGGTTGCCATTATTTGGCATAATAACACATGCACAGAAGCAAGAATTAATAATGGCAACCTTTCAGAGAGAGAGAGAGAGAGAGAGAGAGGACTATCAAAGATATAAAAGTTGTTGCTCATAAGCCAAAAGCCCTATTTATATTTAAAAGAGTTTTAAAAGACCTTAAAAATTGTGTATAATTATTTAGAAAAAATCTTATGAATATTGAAAAGAACTCTATCTAATCAAGGAAGTAATTTTGTTGCACATCGCTGGCATGATTGATCTTACCTTCCTTGCAATTGATTAGCTAGTTGTCAAATCAATCTTCATTGATTTGCTTCTCATCCAATTGTATTACCAGAAAGTTGGCCGCGTCATACGCGTCGATTGGGCCCTCTTAGATGATCAGATCATGCGTGATCGACTCTATTGTCGATTTGTGCTTTGCTAGATTGATTCATCTCATGCTAGATCACATTTCCAAAAGGTTCCTCCAAGTGCTATTGAGCCGGCCCAGCATAGATCAATCTAGACTTCTTGGGATTGATTGGGTCTTCACTTGGATCAATCCAAAGTCCTAATGCATCTAGAATGTTGTTTATTTCTTCGCTTTGCACTAGGTTGATCCATGTGTACTCTTTTTGCTCCCCAACCTCTCTACATGCCAAAAATGCTCTTAGAACTCTTTCACAAGTGTTGGCATTGATTCCTTAAACTTCTTTAGCTTAGAACACATGAATTGGTCCCCTAGTTATCCTTAGATAGTGGCGCTCTAATTGGACGTTCGCATCACACAACTTAAAATGGCTTTGTAGAAACTAATTTAGAATTGAATGTTCTTTATCTTGTAGTAATGGTTAACGAATTGAAACCTTTCTTATTTATCATATTTGACAAGATTCTTGTTACAATATTTTACAATTAACAAAATCATTTGGGATTTGATAGAGTTCATTTATATGTAGAAATCTTAATGAATATCGTGGATATTAAAGTTAGAGATATGTACAAGCCTATCTTTGTTAATATGTCCATATCTCATCAGATAAGATGTCAGCTTTTTAAGGAATTAGGATTCTATTATAAAATTGAGAAGTAACATATGGAGATCCTATACAAGATTTTAGGTTGGATTTATTTGATAGTTATCACATCATTAAAGTTTATATATTTGGGTGTTAATTATAGTTTGAAGTAGGCTTTAGAGGCCTAAAAATTGCATTGAACGAGAGCAACATAGAAGCCTTATCCTAATTATATATTGTTAATTTTTCTATCTTTGTGAGGTGGAAGCTCGCATCAACTTTAAATTTGTAACCAATTGAGAGTCTTGGCTTAAGCAAATATGAAGGGATCTTGCTGCCAAATAAAGTTTGGTTATAAAAGCATCAACTAGTTAAGGCTAAATGAATTTTGGTCACTGCAAGTTTTTCGCTAGAGAAACTAGCATTAGTGTGAACATATTGCAAATGGATCTGGCAACGTGTAATCACTTGTAACAATGGATTAATTTTCTATGTATAACCTCACATATGTATGTGTGGTAGGCACAAATTGTATTACAAATTTTGTGCCTCATTCTTACTTCTATTTGGTCCATGCGCATGTGTTACATAATATACTATATCACAAGCACAACAATCGGACCTGTATTTTTCAAAGCACTTTATTTTATTACTGCCCAAGCTAGCTCACGCATGTATGTTGGATGTAAAGAATATTTAACAACAAAATCATACCAAGACTACAAGGTGTGGGATGATATTGCTCAATTCATAATATTATCAACATTTGAATCCATAACAGACATTGTTTCCACCAAATTGTCCCGTGCCAGGTTGAAAAAATTCTACGATTGAGAGCGAGATGGAAGTCTTGACATACAAAGATGATAGAGGATTGAAGCATTTTCTGAACTATCGAAATGAAAAAAGAAAAAAAGGGGCTCTTTCTTCATTTGGTTTGTAGCCACAGCGTAAAGAGTTCAAACTTCCTTTGTTTGGGAGCAGCTATATTCAAGCAAGATAGCTGACAACATCAGTGGGTTGAGTTATATAACTCCTCTTGCCTGCTCTCCTACAATGAAACATCAGTTCAAACTAGCTTGATTTTCAAAATTGAACTACGTTTCAATTATGGTTTATGGCTATGAGTTAACCTTCAGTTTCAATAATACCCGTAATTGTTATAATATCCTTGAAGAAGACTTTGACAAGCCATGGCTTTTTGGGGGGCTGTAGCTTGAAGCCTTGAACGCAGGCCTGCCTTGTGTGCCCCTTTCTTGAAGCTCTGGTCATCTGAATGCTATCCCTCTGCATTGGTACAGCCAAACCCCTGAAGGAGCTCCAAACGGGGGTTTGTTCTAGGGAGTGAAAAATTGCCACTAATCTATCCAATTTCTCAAGCATCTTCTATCCTTCAAACTATAATATAAATAGGATCTAGGAATTTTTGTCACATCCACAGCTATATAAATCAATATTACACTATCTTAAATTTTAAATATTTAGGTGTTTCAATCACTAAAATTTTTTTTGATGTCATTAATCAATTAAAATTATTCTCTCAATATACCCCAATTTCAAGTGACACATACGTCACATTTACCTTCCCATTACTCGAACAAAAAATTTAAATGGAACATTGTCGGACATGTTCAGTTCATTCTGGAAAGTATACAAACTACACCTAACAGTGCATAACAAAACAATTACTATAACCAGGGAAACGAATTAGAACAGATATTGAGGATATTTCACCAGCTGAGGTGAATCTGATCGTTCCTAATCTTATTTTTCTTGTACGGAAGAAAATTATAAGCTAGAAAAGTATGTGCATGCAACCTTATCATGCCATCTATTGCTGCAGGAGCTGAGCAATCATTTCACCAATGCACTAATCCGAGCTTCCTCCTTCATCCATTGCCTCCACCAATGCCTTCCAATAAGCCACATTCTTCTTCATCTTGTCTTTTTCTCCATGCTTGATTTCTTGGACGCGTGTATATGTCCCATCAATCAAAGTAAAACCCTTTTTTCCTCAGTTTTGGGTTAGATCCCCACCATCTGAATATGCTCCGCAACATGTGCTATGTTCATCTGGTCTAAAAACTGAGACATTGCAACCACAGGCACTCCCTTGCTTATTTAATGCTTCCATAGTGGAATTACACCTGCAGTGAGACATGAAACATCCAACCGCATCTAGTACTAAAAGCTGCCGACCAGGGAAATCATTTTCACTGCCGAACATTTTGTGAGAATTGGTTGAAAGATTACTTTCATCAGATGGTTTCACCACCCACAAGAAGCTCTGGTTGCTACAGAGAAGGGCTTTGGCTTTTCCTGCAGTCTGTTCTGCACTCCCAAATGATATGTAGACAATCGACCCCGCCTCCTCGCAGTCGAGCCATTTAATGCATGTGCTGGTGTTTGGCTTGTGAATGTTGAAGCCATAGTAATCAATTTCCACCAGGTTGTCAGGGTAAATGGAAGGTAGTGTAGGGTCAATCGTCTTTAGAGGCCAAATCTTGAAATCCAATTGATCACCTTTATAGCAAAGTAGTGCTTGCTGAATATCATTGTTTAAAAAAAAAGACAAAAAAACCGACTCAAGCACAGTAGCAGAATCCCTAGCACGATTACCTCCACTTCCAGTTTATAAAGAGCTGAAGAGAACCCAACCACCTTCTTCACTGTCAACGAATTGACTCAGCATTTACTGGATAATGGGAGGAATAGAGGATATCACCCTCTTAAAGGGTCCAATGACGTTAGTTTTGAAAGTCAAAGCTCAGGCAATCCTGACATTGAAAAAACAAGGACTGACGAAGGCACTCCTTAACCCATTCACTACGCATCAGTTGGCAATGGGTGACATAAACACAATACTAAGTAACAAGACAGGGTGCAATGCCCAGTAGAGTCACCACATTTGAGGCCCATGAAATGTTGGCACCATAAAACAGGTATTTTCAGCCATCTCATAATCTTGAAATTTTCTGTAAATTCTATCAAGTTTGTTGAGACAATTGCTCCAAATCTATCAAGAAAGGCTATAAATGCACCAGGTCCAGCCACCCTGTCCTTATGGTGCAATCATCACTCGTCAGTTACTCAATTAAAATTAATTGAACCAGATGAACCTTCCATGGCATTGGTACTAGACATTGAAGTGGTTACCTTTAGTTTGACTCTTCTGCAGCCAATCATTTAGAAATTGGATCATGTGAATATAACATAGGCACTTGATGAAAATCATAACATCTTCAGTCACCAGTAATTACCACAAGAGCATTCACCATCCTTAAAATGATGGAACCTCTTTCCATCTCTCACAATAATCTCTCTACCCTCTGCTTTGGACATGAACTTGATTGCATTGTGGCAGTCTCCACAAATACGTAGGTTCTTGAAGATTCTAATGGTAGCTCCACGAGGAAGTTTCAGGATCCCATAAACAACAGCCAGCTTCTCACTATGAGTAGACAAAGCATGTTCTTTTTGTTCCGACTCCATATCATGCAAGACATATTTAGTGTCTGGAACATATCCCAGTTTCCTTAACCTCAGTACTAACTCTTTCAGATAACTATATACTGCCTGTACCTCAGGGTGCACAGTGTCATCAACTAAAAATACATGCACCTTGTTCTGAACCTCAAGCCAACTACAGCCGGGTTCTTTCTTCACACCTCTGTCCCTCATAAATTTTCGCACCATTGCTACCTCATCCCATCGGCCTGCATAGGCGAATATATTTGCAAGAAGTATATAGGTGCCATCATGTTGTGGAATCATTTCAAATAGTTGTTCAGCAGCATGGACCCCCAAATCCATATTTCCATGAAGCCGGCATCCAGCAAGTAAAGCCTCCCAAACTGGTGCTCCAGGCTTAAAAGGCATGGTTTCAATCACATTTTTGGCTTCTGTTAATCTTCCAGCTCGACATAACAAATCAATTAGTCGGGCATAATGATCTTCACCAGCAGTTATTCCGTATAATTCATACATGGATTTAAAATAACGCTTTCCTTCTTCAACTAGACCTGCATGACTACATGCAGAGAGGACTGTAAGGTATGTAATCTTATCAGGCAACATTTCTTCCTCCAACATCTTTTCAAAAAGTTCTAGTGCTTGGACACCATGTCCGTGGTGTCCAAGTGCTGCTATCATCGCATTCCAAGACACAGAATCCAGACAAGGCATGGTAAGAAACACACTGTGTGCAGCATCAAGGACACCACATCTCGCATACATTGTTATTAGAGCATTTCCAGCAGAAAGGCTTGAATCAAAACCAAGCCGGACAAGCTGACCATGGAGCTGGCGTCCCTGTTCCAAAGCTGCAAGTACAGCACAAGAGGTAATGGCTCCTGAAAATGCATAATCACATGGTTCAAGCCCATATGACTTCATCTTGTTGAAAAGTTTCAAAGCTTCTTCACCTGAACCATGTTGTGCTAATCCTGATATCATAACAGTCCAGGATAACATGTTCTTATAAGACATCTTATCAAAAATTAATTTCGCCTCACGAATTCTGCCAGCACTCACATAAGCTGATAAAAGTGCATTCCATGAAATAAGATCCTTGCTGCAAGTTGCATCAAAAATACTTCTTGCTTGGTCAATCTTACCACATTTCCAGTATAATGTAATCAGTGCATTATTCACAGACACCATGAAATTCCAAGCAGGTTTTGTCTCTGTCCGCAATATGTAAGCATGAACTTGCTTGCCATGAAGAAACAACCCTGCATCAGCACAAGCACTAATAACACTGGTATAGGTAAAATCATCGTGCTTAATCCCCGAAAAATGCATTTTTCTGAACATTTCAAACACATCAAACACCATTCCCTTCTGTACATACCCAGAAATCATGGCATTCCATGCCACAACCAACTTTTCATCCATCCCATCAAAAACTTCCCTAGCCTCATCAAGATTTCCATTCTTAACATACCCTGTTATAATTGTCGTCCATGATAATTCATCCTTCTCTGGCATCTCATCAAACAGCTCCCTCGCTGTACTCATTAATGTAGAAGATGAGGTGTGTGGCGAGAATGCACACTTGACGTAAACTGAGATGAGTGCATTCGCCACTGAAGTAATTGATCCAGTCCCTGACTTGACTACGACACACTGTAGCTGTTGGCAGTGCCTCTCGCGATCAGCTATAAGTGACAAAGCTCCAAGGACACTTGTATACGTAAAATTGTCAGGTTTGAAACTCTTCTGCCTCATTGCGTTGAAAAGTTTAATGGCCGCATGTCCATCATTGTTGTGGGCATAGCAAGTGATCATGGAGTTATAGAAAACAGTGTCGCGAATTCTTAACGGTGTCTGGTCAAATATTTCTCTGGCCAACTTGGGGTTTCCGGAGGTAGAGTATGCGGCAATAAAAGTGGTTCTTGCAACGACATCTGGTTGGGGAATTTCATCGAACAGTCGTTTGGCATACTTAAAATTGGAGGATTTGCAATAAATATCCATCAACCGGTTCAGAATGTGGCCGCGTGGCATGAATCCAGAAGCAATCATGTGGGCGTGGACGCTGAGGGCGAGAGTGTAGGCTGAGGGGCCACGTTGGCAGCAGACCAGAAGCTTGGCCGCATAGGCGTTGGCCACTGCGGTGATATCCGCCGTTTGGAGGAGGTGTTGAGAGGGGTATAAGGATTTGGCGGCGGCATTTTTCATATTGGTAATGGGCGGACATCGGAATTTCCAGAATTCCAGTTCGCCAGCAGGAGACTTAAAACTTGGAGGCTGGCGGGAAAGATGGAAAGGAGCAGCGACATCCTAATTTGCAAAGGGGTCTATGGAATCTAATATTGGTTTTTCATCCCTCAAATTTTGTAAATTGCTCATATTACCACCCAGATAAATTTGGATGTATTTTTAAGTATTTTATTTTTAAAATTATATAGAAATAAAAAAAGTGATAAAATATAAAAAATTATAATGATTAAGTAAGTGTTTGTAAATTCTAAAATAAACGTAGCCAAGATTTTTGACATTTTCCTAGACCTAAAGCCCGTTCCAATTGTAACTATATTTGTACCGTAACCCTTGAACAAAAGTGGGGTAAAAATGAAATATTACAATAGTATATTAAAAATTGTATTTTATTTTACTTTATTTTTAATTGTTAACAATTATGGTTAATTAATATCCACACATATGAATGAAAGCCAAACATATAATCTTATTGAATATATAATTTTAGTACATTAATCTTACTATTGATGTAAACTTTCTAGGCTTCATATGTTAATTGAGATAATACACTTTAATGTATAAGGAAAAAATTGGTAATACACTTTAATTAAAAACAGTAATTACATTAATTATATTTGATAACTCAATGAGAAAAAACCAAAAATTAAAAAACAAAAAGGAAAAGAAAAGAAAGCAGAATGTGACAATTTGTCACGCAGGGTCGAGTAGTCCCAAAAGTGGGCACGAATAAAAATTTCCAATTACAAATAAAAGAATAAAATAATTTTTTAAAAGCATATTTTAGAGGACATTAGATTATCATAATATAAACAAGTGTTTAAAGATGCGATGAGAAAAAAAATATATAATTACATAAATTTTTAGATATTTTTCAGTGAATTATCAGAAATCTATTATGACCATAAAATCAAATTAACAGCCAATGTTTCGTTAGATAGGACCAGCGTAGATATCAACCCAACCAAAATCTTTAGATTATTAACATAATCAGAGTTTAATTGTTACCAAGTGTGAAGCTCTTGAAAACTAGGCTTAAGAACTTCTTAGAAGTTTTAGTTATTCAATTTAGGGTTTTGGCTTCAAATGCATATATGTTAGCACCATCAATTAATTCTTCAAGTTACGAATATGTAGGTAATGTTTGTAACCAACTCTCACTTCCAAAACATTATATCAAACTTCACGTTAACAAATATATTATTTAACAGAGTTTTCATCTAAATTTTAATTTTAATTTTCTTTCCATTACATATATAATTAATTAACTACTTTTAATCATTATACATATTTACAATCAAATCAATACCTATATATGTAATACATGTATTCACATTTATTTTTATTTATATCTTAAAAATTAATCATTATTTCTTTATATCATCTGATCATTCAATTACTATTATATATTTTATACGTATGTTCAAATAAATTATATTATCTATCCCGTCAAATCTTTCTTTCCAAATATACTATACATCTCAGCATTACTCCTACTAAACATCATCCTCAAAAAAAACAAAAAAAAGGAAAAACCTCTTTCCCAAACATGGCCATGGCTACTAATAATAATGGGAATCATACAAAATAATCAAGGTTTGGTTTGGATGTAAATTTTGTTGGAGAAAAACGTTAGTGTGAAAATTTTAAAAAGTGTAAAAGTAGGAGAAAATATGAAAACAAAATAGTTTTTAACTACTGGAATCTTTAGAAGTGTGAATTTTGATCATCAAAAAAGTTGCAAAATTGACATCCAAATGTAGCCCAAGAATCTGGTTGTCTAAGAAAGTAAATGTTATAAATTGAGAAGTTTGGGTCCATTGAATTTTGTTTAGTTTTAAAAATAACCATCATTGTCGAATAGATGTCACACCCCTAACTTAGGAATACAACATAGTAATGTCCATGAGACATAAATTTCAACAGATCCGAAAATCAAAATATCAAAACAACTAATTTATCACAATTCATTTATGATAAGTGGAAAAATCTATTACATTGCAGCAAAAAAAAATAATAATAATAACTTATGCTATTACATCATTGGTCTTGTTTGCTAACGAAAACTATCGCTAAACTTTTTCTTTCTCACGCCTTTTACCACACTACTAGAAATTCGGCGAATTGGAATGGCTTTTTGGCACAATTTCTCTATAAAAGCCGTTCCAAATTTGATTTGGAACAATTTTGGAACGGTATTTTTTCCGCTCCAAAATGGCACGTTCCAAATTATTTTGGAACGGCATTATTAAGCCGTTCCAAATGTTGGCACGGCTATAAAAAGCCGTTCCAAATTTTCGAACGGCTTCCTAATGCCGTTCCAAATACATACTGGCGCTACAGTATTTAGATCTGTAATGGATCGCATTTGGGACGGAAATTTGGAATGGGTTATTTTTGGAACAGTTTAGGAACGGCTTTAATACGGAACTTTGGAACGGTCTTGGCACGACACGTTTTGGAACAGTTTTGGCACGATATGTTTTGGAACAGCTTTGGCACGGTATGTTTTGGAACCGTTTTGGCACGGTATGTTTTGGAACCGCTTTGGAACGGTTCTGTTTGGCACGGCATTGGCACGATCCATTTTGGAACGACTTTGGCACGGTATATTTGGCACGGCTTAGAAACGGTTATTTGGCACGGCGTTGGCTCGGCATTGGCACGGGCCGTTTTGGAACGACTTTGGCACAGGCGTTTTGGAACGCATTTGTACAAATGTATAGGAATGAAGAAGGATCGTTTTAGACGCAAATTCAAATTGTTTTTTTTCATATTTTGGCAAAAATTCTTATGCAATAATTGTCAAAATTATTTTTTCATCTCTGCTTCGACGTCAACTAAAATTTAAAAGCATACAACCATTATATTACCCCATTAATACAAAATAAAATTGAAACTATTCAATCTAAAACATTATGTGTATTGTAACAATAACGTGACATACGGAGGATGGTTAAAAACTCTAAGTGACATGGCACACTAGTCAAGCCCCTCGTCATGATCATCATCTGCATCTTGATTCGGGGACTGAGATGGCTTACCAGAAGTGAAAGCTTGAGGGTAGTTTGCGTTAACCCAATTCAATAATTGATTTAATTGTGCCTCATTTCGCTCAAGCCTCTCCTCCGCACTCTTCCATTTCTCCTCAGCCATAAGCAGTTTCTCTTCTATTTGAATTAGTTTTTGCTCCACATTGCATAACTCAAGAGAAGGTGAGGAGGTTTGTGAGGTGGATCCCTTACAAAAATTACGAAAGTTGTTACCCTCTGATCCCATGCCCGGCAGTCGGCCTTTCTTAAAGCCACCAAAAGCTATTGCGACAGCATTGCTACTAGATGAACTGTAAGATGATCCCCCAAGTGCGGTTGGATCATCGGAATCCATGGCATTTACTTCTTCTAGTGCATTAGCGATATTCTCCTGTATATTAATTTATTTTTATAAATGATGAGAAGAAATTTAAAGATATATTTATGCATACTGTGTAGAAGAGACAGACAAAATTACCGCCTGGATCTGTGCACGAGGTCCTGCTCAATCCCCAGATGCAGTCTTCTAAACCTTAGAGTACAACTATAATGGATTTGGCGACCTGCCCAAAGTTGTCTCCTACGAGAATATAATATATGAATTTAAATAATGAAATAATAAGAAATTTCATATTACGGGAAAATAACGTACGTTGATTTTTTAAATATAGCTCAACTAACCATTCAGTGGCTGTGGGCAGTAATAGATATCGAACCCCCTCGGTAAATAGTGGATGCTGAGGCCGTATCAGCAAGTCGATTGTTTTTATTTTTTTCACACGTTTCAGTAAATGACTCCTGTGCCCACTCATTCTTCATTTCTACCCAATTCTCTTGGGATACCCATGATGGCTTTATATCAAAAACCCTTGCACGGTGTAAGTGCTTCCTTATGAGCTCAGAAGCTTTCTTCTTAAAGTTCTTCTCAATTGCAGTCGTGTCTGCAGAGTTCCTTGCAAATTCTGCCTGTAAGGAAATTTACATTTTTTACACAAACAAGTGTCAATGGTACTTCATGTATGCATAATAAGAATCAGATAATTCACAATATACAATCACGATACACCTAAGTACTTCATGTAACTGCTATTGTGCAAACACTACAGCAACATTTAACCATTGCTATGTAGAAACCGTATGCTGGTATATGGCAAACTTGTGCTAGAACTCTTCTCAACACTAGTATCTCAGCCTAATCGTTCATGAAGTAATCCACCACCATGCATAAACACGCTGGTTTTCTCCTCCATACATTTTCATTTTAATCAATACTGAGATTCATAAGTGGACAACAAGGAATGTTCTTATAATTAATTAGCGAGAAATAAAGCAAAATAACAGACATACACATATATCCGATGGGTTCAAAAAGCAAGTAGGAGAAAGAAACCACATGTGCACACACAAACACAGGTTATCATATATTAAATCATTCATATTATTGAATTTGTTCAAATAGCACATATAACAACATCTATGATACATCCATACATCCATGTCAAAAAGTATACATTAATTAAGCAACTCACCAACAACACAACCCATAGCCGACAAAACGTATAAGTTCATGTATTTTGAAAAAGTACACCAACATGTAACACGTTATGTGCCACATACCCGAAAATTTATGCAATATACAAAATTCGCCCTAGTACTTGTCCACTAACCTTAAATAGGCGAAACCAGAATTTTTTAATGTCGAACTCAACATCCTTGAATCGAACCCAAGCACCATTGTAGTGGCCAAATATAACCTTTCTTATACAGTCAGTTACTTTTTTATATACACTGTGAAAACAATCTATGTTATGATAAAACTTCAATAACATACATTGATGAGTATAAAATGAAATATGCAACCATACTAGAAGGTTCGCGGGGTTATGTGTATAGGTCCTCTAGTCCTCCAGTGAGATGTTTCTGATGGTTGTACATTTGGAGTTACTTCGGCAACAGAGTTTTCTTGTTGGGCATTGGAGGCAAATGTGCCACCCTCGAAATCCAGAGGGCTAGGAAGACTATTATGTAGTGGAGATTGTGTTGGTGAGGGTAGCTGTATTTCAGAGTCTTTTGAAATAGGTTTATGTATAGCAGAGTTACTCCGAATTGTATTGAGCCTTCCTCCAATGGATTGTGAATTACGTCCATGTCCCCTTGAATAAGCACCACGTGTCATTTGAGAAAAATTAAATGAATAAATAATAGTTCCAAATAACGTGGGACAGCTATGACTTGACAAAAAAATTATCATACACAAAGTACCACATTACCCCCTTCACTCTAAATTATGTCAAACGTGATAGATACGACAGACCAACATTCAATTTGAAATGTTATTTCACACAGTTTAACATATAAACATGAAACAAAATTGGATTGCGGCACAATGAGAACACATTCAACACACATGTGCTTAAAATCAACTGCAAAGTGTCTCAGCATATTCATCATCATTGTTCACTACATTTCCTCTATGTTATTTGACATAAACAAAATTAAATTTCACTTAGACATTTCATCAAACACTTATCATGCATAATTTATGTAGAAGAGCTTTTGCTATTACATTAAAACACAATCAAGCATTTCATTCACCATAGACAATAACAACACTAGGATGTTGAAATTTAGCTCAACCATAACCCAAGTACCATAAACATGCAGTTTTAACATATAAACATAAACACGCTGGTTTAGCTCAACCATTACCCAACTACCATAAACATAAACACGCTGGT
Source organism: Avicennia marina (assembly GCA_019155195.1). Classification (NCBI taxonomy): domain Eukaryota; kingdom Viridiplantae; phylum Streptophyta; class Magnoliopsida; order Lamiales; family Acanthaceae; genus Avicennia; species Avicennia marina. The sequence continues at coordinate 8,753,299 of CM032781.1, read as the reverse complement.
TTAGCTCAACCATAACCCAAGTACCATAAACATAAACACGCTGGTCGCGTGTTTAGCTCAACCATAAAAATAAACACGCTGGTCGCGTGTTTAGCTCAACCATAAACATAAACACGCAGTTTTAACATATAAACATAAACACGCTGGTTTAGCTCAACCATAACCCAAGTACCATTATTGAGAAAATGTCGTTTATGACTCGACCAAATTCGTGAAGAGAAGAAGTAATAATACCTTGAAATGTATGGTATACACAATACTAGCTTATCACGAACCAAAGTTGTGGAAGATTTGGCTTGGATGACTTGACGATTTTCACGGTTTCGCTTGCGACAGAGAATTGTATTACGTATGTTTAATTTTTGAATTGAATTAAATGAGGTATGAGAGGGGATATATTAACATTTTGGAATGGTTTTGGAACGTGAGGTGGAAAATTACCGTTCCAAACCGAAATGGGAGGCCGGCGTTGTCACCAGCGTTGCGACGATTATGTTGACGGCCCAAAATTTCACCACTCGTCGCCCGATCATCGCGACGGTTGACGAGGATGGCAAAAAATTTGAAATTCGGACACACCGTCGTGCCCGTCGTCGAGATGAGGAGAGGGCGACGGTGCACCGTTCTGTCGCCGTCGCGACGCTGAGGGCGACGGGGGCTCCAGAATGTTCTGGAGTCCCCGTCGCGATCGCCGTCGCGACGCGGAGTGCGACGACCCAAAAAAAAGGCGCCGTCGCGCTCGTCGTCGCAACGGCGGTCGCGACGTCCATGTTCCCTTGATATAAAATTGTTGACACGTTGCCAAAATCTCACATTCTCCTCCAAACTCTCTCATTTTTCACCAAAAACTTCCATCGTCGCTGTTGTAGTTGTGTTATTCGACAATGTATCTTTGATTCACGTCATATAATAGTAAGTTTACTTACAATACTGTCATTTTTTTAGACGATATGTTTATTTAATCTCGTGATTGAGGTCTAGTATGAAATTGAATAGTATGTTATGTTTATACATTTTGTTCATAGATTTGTGGCCCAAAATGTTTAGGTTTGTATGTTTACATATATGTTTAGACTTGAAATATAGTGGTGACAACAAATTTTATTCGAAATTGTATTGTATATAAGGTGTTCGATGAATTGCCCCTGTTGATAATTAGCAATATTGTGCCACTAAACGGCTACGTAGTATTCGTAAATGGGTAATTGGGAATCTTGTGCATTTCAATTGTGCTACTTACTGTATGGAATTAGAATGATTTGTTTAGAACAAAACCATTACAAATTGCATTGCATATAAGGTGTTCGATGAATTGTCAACGTTGATAATTTGCAAATGTTTTCACGTTGATGCTACGCCGTCGTAGAATAGGGATAGTTGGGATTGTTGTGCTATTGTTTTAGCGTGTATGCAAGTTTGGGATTGTAGTACCCATTTTCTTATACGGTGCGATTCTTATTTGGGGCGCAAATATGACACATTATGTGTACGTTGGCATGTGTAGTGTATGTGAAATGTTGATTAGTAGCGGGAGTTGATAATATGTGATAAGGTTTGAAAACGTTGATAATTAAAGATATGATCATTTAATGTGTTGTTTTGCAAGATAATGCCACCGAAAAGAACCCGAGATGCACCATCATCCAGCTTGGGTGAAAGGAGAATCTTTCTGACAGATGAGGCAAAGGAAAAATATGAAACTGTCATAAAAAATCGAAACTTTGTGCCTGAGCGCGGAATAGTTTGAGCGATGCGACACCACTAATTATACCATCAAACTATTAATGCTTTGGGTTGGTGGCAATTCACTCAAGAGCCCGAGCACCCCGCGGTGAAGCCTGTGGTTAGGGAGTTTTACTCCAACATGGGAAAATATCAAAGTGATCGAGTTTGGGTGTGAGGCGTTAATGTATATTATGATGCAGCCACAATAAACCGGTTGCTGGGAACACCACAGAAGGAACATAGTGCAAGATTCAATCAGCTATTGAACTTACACAACCCATTGTCTGAAATAGCTAGAGAGTTATGTCCAGGCGGAATCCAGTGGACTGACCCTTCGGTAAGAACTGCAATTCGGAGTGCGGGGTTAAGTGATGTGGCTCGTACATGGTTCTATTTTTTGGCAGCTCGAGTGCGACCTATAAATCATCATACAAGTATCACCAAAGAGCGAGCCATACTGTTATATGCCATCACGAACAGTATATACTTCAATGTTGGATGGGAAATTAGTGATGGCATGTTCAGGTGTTCGAAGATGTCGAGAGAGGCAATGTGGCACCCCCATCTGATCACTGAATTATACAGGGCTGCTGGAGTAGCTATTGACTCCACAGAGGAGACACTTTCTACACAGAATGAGATTATTTTTGATCTCCCCCCAGATGCGCCAATGAAGCCAGCAGGGGAATATGAGGAGCCCCCTGTTATTCAGCAACCTCCTCCACAGCGGCATGGTATCCAAGGTATGGAACAATTATTTGTAAATTTATCAGATCGTATGGATACGGTAGTCGGACTACTGAGGGAGGAGAGAGAGCATAGGACTTAACAGGATGAGCACATAGGACGGCTTGAGGCCCAAATAGCTTCGCTCACTGCTCGGCATGATCATTATTACAATCAGACTCATCAATATTGGGGCTACGCCACAGCACGAGACGAGGCTATTTATGACTACCAGCGCATGATGGCCACTCACAATGCAGTAGGACCTATGCCGGCATGGCCTCGTCCATTCAGACCTGTCCCGTATCACGTACCCCAACAGCCACATTCTCCTGAGGATCTGGGCCCATCAATGTCAGAAGACCACGTACCGTCGGGAGATGAGGGTGATAATTAGTGTAGCTATTTTATATTCAATTTATGTATGTTGAACGACATGGTCTTTCTGGAGTTGCTTTCATGTATGAACTTTTTTCTTTAGTTGTTCTGCTTATAAATATTTGGTATGTATTTTGATATTTAACTCACATTTTGGAACAAATTCATGGCTACAAGCCTTTTCAACACCCCAAATTCCAGAATAGGTTCGAAATTATGCTTGCATATACAACAACCACAAGATTTGAAAGCCCAATAGGAATGTTACACATCACATTCTTCTCTAAAATCATCAGATTCACTACAACTAGGTGAGGTATCTGTCGCGGTATCTCAACAACTATCAGTGGACCTATTACTATAAATATCGGCCTCTATATCCTCGTATGAATCTACATGCAATCCAATACCAGAAGGATCATGCAGAAGAGGAACGTCTAACTGTGTTGACCACGCACCGTGAACTACATCATTGTTACATTGAAAAGGGACATCAGTCCACTTCACTTCCACAATGCTTCTAGCCTTCGTCTTGCACGCAGCAATCCAATCAACTCTGTTCCTCTTCGAACCCAGGTAGCCTACATAATATATTTGAGTAGCTTGTTGAACAAGCACAAATAGTTCATCTGTTTTGTAGATACGTGATAGGTTAACATCAATTATGCCATACTTAAGATGTATTTTTTGTCCGGTTACAGGGTCAACCCATCGATAGTTAAAGAGCGTAACATACATATTTGGCAAGTTACAGTATTGAAACTCCAATATTTCCTCCAATAGTCCAAAAAAATCGTATTCTGTGTCATTGTAGCAGGATGATCGGACGCAAACCCCATAGTTCATTGTTGATTTGTCTTGGGCATGGTCTATCGTGTGGAACCTAAATCCATTTACCATGGTTTCTAAATAGCACGTGACTCGATTGCTCGGCCCATAGGCTAAGCTCCTTATTAATGGATCACTTATGCCGCTCCTTGGATGTAGGATCTGTTTCACAAAACAATTCCACCAATTATATGCTATTTAATGATTAAACTCAATATTAGTGTTATTATGCTTACATATGTTTTAAACCATGGGAGGAACTGCTCAGCTACTATCTTGTCCATGTTGAGATCAGCCTCGTCATATTGGGAAACAAACAGTCTGCTTTTAAAAGCCATATGTTAGCTCAATGCGAAACCATCACCATGCAATTATATTTGCGCTACATGGTGCGTATCTGTAAATTGGTTCAACCTCTGGACAATTTAATAAAACATATGTTTCTGCTGCGTGCTTCTTCGGAGTAGTTAGATAACGTGGAGGCCTACGGCGACATGGTCGACTGGCATAATTGAATATGGAGAAAGCTGCAACTGTAGAGGGCGTAGCTCGTGGGTCACTACGGACTGGTCTATTTCTTTTTGATGAAACAGATGAGTCAAAATAGTATGATGCAAATGTAGCTATTTCCTCTACAACATATGCTTCACATATTGAAGCTTCAACGCGTGCTTTGTTTTTGACTTTCTTCTTCAGGGTTCGAAGGAACCTAATAAGAAAATTAGTAAAATCACCTTCATGTTTATCAAATAGAAATTAAACCAAGAACATTTGAATAACATTTGTTTTGCAATCAAACCTTTCCAATGGATACATCCATCTATATTGCACAGGCCCACCAATCCTCATCTCATATGGCAAATGAATAACCAAGTGTTCCATTGAGTCAAAAAATGATGGTGGGAAAATTTTCTCAAGGTTGCTAAGTAAAATTGGGGCCTTCTCCTCCAACTCTTGCAGTTGCACAACGTTTTAAACAGGTAAGCAAATTTGTTGGAATAACAAACTCAATTCAGTCAATGCATTCCATACAAACCCCGGCAACAGCTCTCTAAATGCAATGGGAAGTAGGCGCTCCATGAACACGTGCGCTTCGTGAGTCTTCATACCATGCAATTTCAGTTCCACCATGTCAATGCACCGACTGATGTTCGAAGCATACCCATCTGGAAATCTTAATTGCATAAGCCACTGACATATCATACGTTTCTGATCTCGACTAAGGGTATATGCTGCCTTGGGCTTACTTCCACCACTTTCTGGTGGAACTGCAATCTCAGCCCGATCACAAAAATTACTCATGTCCTTACGACCATTCAAGGTATCTTTTGTCTTCCCTTTAATATCTATAACTGTGTTGAACACGTTGTCGAACACATTCTTCTCGATATGCATGACATCAAGATTGTGCCGTAACATATTATCCTTCCAATAAGGTAAATCCCACAATATGCTTCTCTTTGTCCATTTATGTTCAGTACCATAACCAGCCACCGTTGAGATTGGGTCATCAATGACTCGGGGAAGGCCACATACCCGATCCCATATAAATTCACTTGACATAATAGGAGGTGGGGTGCGGCACTCTACACGTCCTTTTCTAAAATTTTTCTTATTCCTCCTGTAAGGGTGATCGGGGCAAAGAAATCGACGGTGACAATCAAAATAACTTGGCTTCTTACTATGGAGAAGGTAAGTGACCTTAGTATATTCCATACATACTGAGCAGGTTATCAACCCAGCACAACTCCACCCAAAAATCATAGAATACGCAGGCAAGTCATGAATTGTCCACAACAAAACAGCCCTCATATTGAAAGTACTATGCCGTGATGCATCATATGTTGGAATGCCTTCATGCCACAACATGAGTAGTTCATCAATCAAAAGTTGTAGATAAACGTCAATAAGTCTTTTAGGATTAGATGGACCAAGAATCACTAAAGACAAAAACATGTTTGGGTTTTTCATACACAAACCTGGCGGAAGATTATATGGTGTCACAATAACAGGCTAAGATGAATATGTCTTACCATACGAACCATGCGGTGCAAATCCATCTGCACATAAACAGAGCCTAACATTGCGTGGCTCAGCAGCAAATTCAGGATGGCTCTCATTAAAACTTTTCCATGCTGCCCCATCTGAGGGTTGACACATAGTTCCCTCATCAGTTGTATGTGCTGCATGCCAAATCATCTGGTCTGCTGTCACATTTGATGCATATAATCTCTGCAAACGGGGAGTTAAAGGCAAATAATGTAGGCGAGCAAATGGTACCTTTTTTCTATGGTTTTGGAAGCCTGACCTGACCTTGTATCTAGGTGCACCACAAAATTTGCAACAATGAAGGTTAATATCAGATTTCCAATATAACATGTAACTAGCTGGACAACAATCTATCTTCTGCACAGGAAGTCCCAAATCTCTTATAAGTCGTTTTGTACTATAATAGTCTGCCGGCTTCTATGGCCACGAGGTAGGACCTCATCAAGCAAACTACATATATCATCAAAACAACTTTCTGACATGCCATGGTCTGCTTTTATACTCACTATTCTTGCCACAGCAGACAATTGAGAAGAATTTTCACAGCCATCGTACAACGGTTCATCTGCCACATGTAACACATCCAAGAATTTATTTGTTAGACTATGAACATCACCTGCTTCAACATGCTCTGTGCCATCAACTCTGTCATCACCATCATATAATTGATTTGTACCGCTACCACTTGCTTCCCACATATATGAGGCACCATGTTGCATTTGTGCATCGTGCAACATCCTTTGCTCCCATGAAATCCTTTGATAAATGCCTTCACTTAGGTTGTATTCACTCAATGTGACAGTTGGCTCAGCTAGACCGGACTGATTTAAGCACTCGTTTTCACCATAACTAGTCCAATTGAAATAATTCTTCACGAAACCCTTTCTGAGCAAATGCAATTTCACTTCTTCAGGCTCCAAGAACTTACTGTTATTGCATCGACAACAAGGACACCTAATTATAGAACCATCCATATAACTTTCTTGTTTTCTTGCCCATTCAACAAAATCATTCACACCATTGACAAACTCCTCAACTAATCCTCGACGTCCAGGGAGGTTTTTGTTGTACATCCACGCCCAAATATCTCTCAACATTGTGCACTATAAATTTAAATACAAATAAAAGTTTAAATTAAATATTTTTAACACATATAAACACATTGTGGCAAAATATCTCTTAACATTGTATATTCATAACTCTAATATTTCTTAACAACGGCACAAAAATTTCATCTTCACTACAAGATTCTCATCATCCAATTAAAAGATTATAATACACAATTATAGTCTCACCTCATTACTTTATATCCATACACAAGCTAATGGGATATTCACAATAAACTAAATCACAAAAGTATAAAAAATCTACACAAATAACAACATTAACCATATAAGGAAAAAATTGACGGTTTATTAGCAAAACCTCTAAAATTAGCAAATTACCTTGGACAATCTTTAAAAAAGCCTTTCCTACCCTTTGAGAATGCCTTAAAGGTGGTTTAGAGCCAAAAATTGCGTAAATAGCATCTGGTAAGTCGTAAGGATATTATATATATCTGTAATGGTGGAACGGATTTGGAACGGCAATATAAAGTCGTTCCAAATTTGAAATTCAAATTTGGAACAGCGATAAATTCCGTTCCAAATTTGAAATTTGGAACGGCAATGTAAAGCCGTTCCAAATCCTGAGTCATATTTGGAACGGCTTTCTGTTGCCGTTCCACATTTTGGAACGGTATTCTGAACCCGTTCCATATTTGGAACGGTTTTCTAAAGCCGTTCCAATTTTGGAACTGTTTTTTTAACCGTTCCAGTTTGGAACTGCTTTGGCACAGAGTTTTGTATAATGTCATATATGTTCCAAATTCGTGCCAAATTTGTGCCAGACATGGACGATTTTTTGGAACGGCTACCAAGCCGTTCCAATTAGCCGAAATTCTAGTAGTGCCATCTCTACATTTGCTCTTTTTCACTGGGGTTCTATGCGAAAAGAATTGTCAAAATCAATTAGTGGCTAATTGCCTAGCAAATAGTCATCAGCCTTTTTATTGAAATGTGACTATAATAAACATTTACAAAATCCAAACATTTGTGCGAAAAATTGCAAGAAAGTAAACATATAAGAATTCAAAAATATTGTATCACATATTTGTTTCTCATGTACTATTCTTTGGCGTGTCTAGGAATTCAGATAATTCATGTACACTATTCACTAATCAGAACATTAATTTTTTACTTTGGTTAAGGTCATGTATCTCAACCTATAACTCTAATTCAATGGGTTATATATCCCAACCTGTTCAATGGGTTATATATCCCAACCTATAACTCCAATTGAGTAACTCATGCATTCTAATCTATAACTCCAATTGAGTAGTTCATGTATTTCACCTGTTACTTGGTGAGTTGGTAAAACTAGCTCTTACAATATAATACTATTTGATCCCCAAGGCAACACACCTCAATAGTCTAGTACACTCGATTAATATGTTTGGATCAGTTTAAGGACATAAACCGTTGGGTACTTGTCGACATCCAAAACACTTTCAAGAAAAAAAAATTTAAATATTCCCATAGTAAACCATTTCAAAATATATTTCAGAATAAGCCTTAATGAAAAATAAAATTCTCAAAAAAATGTTTCACTCACAAATAAAATTTTCAGGAAAAGCAGTTCATTTAAAAAGCAGTCAAGAAATCTTGCGAAGAACCACTTAAACAATAAAGATGTCATTTAGAAAATAAAACCATTTTTCAAAGGTAGGAGCAAAAATTCATAGATAATCACTTACTCGGTATTCGCTTATTGATCCCGAAGCTCATCGGTTTGGTTTTCTCGATTTCCCATTGGTCCCCCGCAAAAACGTTGTCCATGTCCACGAAATTTGGTTTCACAATTGCGCGACGAGCCGCAAGACATTCTGAATGTGTTTGCGCTTCACCTCACAACCATGGAATGTAGAACCACACCTGCGAGAAACCTCTTTGCGCCTGTGAAACGGGCCACAGTGCATTCTGTTTGGAGCCACAGTCAATACTCACACTCACAAGAAGAAATGCTGTGACCATGAGGCAACCTATCGTGGCCGTGTCATCAACCGCAGAGCACGCTACGTAGCGTCACGACCCAATTCGCACTCGGAGGTGCTCCCACCACAATCATGTGGCTGTGTCTCGCGATCGCGGAATCCGCCGCAGGTCGCGCCAAGCCTGTGCATGAGGCATTGTTAGGCGTTAGTTTCTCTTGCTATGCAAGTTTAATCAGTCTATTCAATAATTAAACGCATTCAACTGCGTTTTAGGGACTATTTATCACATCCTAAGCATAAAGATTTTACCTTTATAATTTTACTTAATAATAACAAGAATTATCAACATCATCCTATTTTCCCATATCACGTCTATTCCAAAAATATTTTCACGCGAGAGTTTACACTGTCATTGATACGCTTCTATTTAAGACTACGTGTGACCCCTAAAATTCACATTGGTCATGTGCCTAGCACATAATACGTAATCCCTATGGCCGTGCATGGAGTCTACGGCATTTGGGTCAAGAAATTACCTTAGTTCTGTCGCGGTCTTGGGGTTGGAAGTCATCGCTCTTTCTCTGCTCTCTACCTGGCCGATTTTTCTGCTTCTTTTGATGTGGGGAAAATTTTTAATTGCTCTAGGTTAATAGGTATATTTATACTTATGTTAAAGGACTTAATTATGACATGGTTTGATGCTCACAATTTGGAAATAAATTTTCTGTGAATTCCAGCCGCCAAATCAACTTCAAAGCTTCCTAGTTGGTCTCCTAAGTGCACGGTAATGCTCCCATACCAATCTACTTGTCTTTGGTAACTTTTTATGCATGCATCTAGCCATACATACACATTTTCTACGTGTTTTTTTACTGTTTATATTAACTTTTATTTTATTTTTCAAAATATCTTAATTTTAAAATTGTTGATGAATTTGAACCAATTTCGTAGGATGAAATCATATAATTGTAATTTCGTGATTTCATTTCACGAAATTAGAAAAAAGACAAAAAATACAGAAGAAGCAAAAAATGTATTAAAAAAATAAAAAAGGTAGATTCCATGATTTGAGTTCAAGAAATTAATTCCGTAAATTCAAATAATAGAATTCCATTAGTGCCTTGTTTGTTCACTTTCCATAAATTTATCCTTGAGTTTTTTTTCACTATTTGTCTCAAATTTTATTTTATTTTTTAAAATATCCTCATTTTAAAATTATTTATCAAACTAAACATTTAAAAATAGACAAAAAAACATAATTATTATGTAACAAAAAATACACAAATAAGCATACAAAAGACAAACATGACATAAGGTAAAATATATCTATATCAAATATTGCATAAATATATTAAACAAAAAATAACAAAATTACTTGCGTATGAAACTTCTTTATGATTATACAGTGATTAATTCTATTTTTTTCAACAATTCTAATTTATGTATCAAACATCCAAATCATACAAAGTAAAGTTTGTCAATTTATTATTCACAGTTATTATGCTTTAATAGAATAATTGACAAAAACAATTATGCAATAATTTCAATTAATTTATCTAACATAAATATTGACATATTGATAATAAATTTTGTTTGTTTGTGTATTTGTGTTACATGACAAATTATGTTTATCACATACTAATAGAGAATAAAAGAATTGTAATTTGTTTTTTGTTTTTCAATTATGTGATTCTAAATCATGAAAATCTAATTCCGTAATTTGGAATCACAGAATGGGGTTAATTTAGTGAGTGATTTTAAAAAATGAACATTTTGACAAATGAGAAAAAATTTTAGGTTAAACAGTAAAAAAAAAACCCCCCACTTTCCACACCCATAAGATTTTCACACAAAATTAACTATTAAATTAGACAAATTACTAAATAAATCACACATAAAATTTCCTAACAATATTTGTTTAATCCTTATCAATTAGACAATTTAGTAAATAAATCTCACATAAAATTTCCTAACAATATTGTTTAATCCTTATTAACATCAGTCAAAATTTTGGGGTATCAGGGGTTGAGTTTAAATGATGGTATTGATAGGGGATGTCACTGACAGAATGTGAAGAAGTTTCCGTTCATTTCTTGCGGTTTGTTGCCAACCAATATTATGACTGGATAGTCTTAATACGAATCAGGAAGTCCTTTCTCTAAGAACTTTTCGTCATGCATTTCCACATGCAATTATGGTGTTGAAATCTAATTTTTAAGCATTTTATTAATGATTATGACAAAACATTTTCATGGATAAACAACTTTCTTCTAAATTTATATCAATTGTACCACTTCATCTCACAACTTAGTCTAAATTAGATTAAAAATTTTCTTTTCCTCACTTAAAAAACAAAGCAAAAAAAATTCAAATATTTTACTATCAACAAATGAAAATGCAATTAAGTGATCACATTTTTAATGTGAAATAATATTATTTTGATTTTGAAAAATTAATTAAGTGGATATAAATATTAAAAATTGATAACTATATCAAATTCTTTGAATTCAAATTTTTTCTTAAAAAAAGATAATAATATATGTAAAAACATTATAAGATGATTATATGATGGTTTCTAATTGTAAATCTTAATAAAAAAAATTTTTTGGAAAGCAAAGTGCTCCGGTTATATTAATTTTATGAAGTAAAGTGCATTTAATTTATTTATAAAAGATCCATCAAAATTAGTCATTCGATGGGGATAAAGTGTCAAAAGTAGGGGGCCTTCTCTTTCTTTCAATGGGCATGCCGCTAATGCAGGGGGAGTCATCACTGGTATCACCTAAACTACATGCTGATACTAATAACTATTGCAAAAGAATGGTAACTTCCCATTTCGTACACCTACTTGATCTACATTCAAATTACCTTATTATGACATAAATTTACCTGCCAGCAACAATTAGCATTTTATCCGATGACTGTGAACAATCAACAGTCAAGCTCACGAAAAACCTCCATTAATTTGGCTTTACCCGAAGCTGCATGTTGATACGAACTAAAATTCCTTCTAGATTGAGATCCGTGTCACTGTATTGCAATAGGAATTTACCAGTGAGCAACACTAAACATTTAATCTAATAACTATGAACAGTCTGCACGCCAGCTGAACAAGTAATTTGTCATCTTAGAAAATAAGAAACAACCAATCCCAAAAACTAAACTAGAGGAATGTACAAAAAGCATCCTTCCTGTCACGTTGCTTCTACAGATTTCATTTTGCCTCAAATTTTTCCTCTAATTACGAGCCATCTAGGAGATTTGGAAAATAAAGTATATTAATGCAGTATAACAAAAATCTTTTCATGCACATGCATTGAATTTGCCTAAATTTTTGGTGCTTTGCACTAGCCTGAAGGGTTTTGAGTTGTAGTGAGCCATTTAATATATGGATATATTTAGCACCATCAAATGAAGAAACGTCACTGTATTTTCTTTTTGTTTAATTTTTTTTCTTAATTTTATTTTTAGACAGTCTTAGTTTATTTATCATACATACAAAATAAACAAATGTAAAACACTTACACATGTTTCTTTATGTGTTTTTGTGCTAATTAATTACACCGATTATAGTGGCGGCTGACACATATATAGGATCTTCTTCTCAACCCCAGAAAAGAATGGTCTCAATAATTTTTACAATTCATATAAATTTAGGCAAAAAAAAGTGCAATTTTAGTATTTATACAAAAAAGGTATGAAAATTAAATAAGCTTTATTTTTATACACATTTTCATAAAGTTAAATTATCAAACATGTACATAAATTTAAAAAACAATCAATGTATTTTAAATTATTATTTAAATAAAATAATTCATGTACAAAGTATGTACAATTTAGTAGGGTTTAAAGTTTAGGGCAAAAAACTTGTTTTTTCTTCTAGTGGATCAGTCTTTAATTTTTGAAATAACTACATTGTTACAAAACAACTTTTACTGCTAATCATGTAGCTTGGATGATATGAACAATAAGATTCCTATCTTGTACGTGAAGAACCCTACGTGTACGACTATAGCTAGTCCACGGGATTTGAAGTTCAATTCGTTCGGAAATGGTGAGTTTTAAATTTTTGTTTGTAGGAAAATATGGCTAGGAAAAGATAACACGCCATCGTGTTGCTAGATCTATTGAATGTGAGAGCTGCCGTGGTAAAGTGACCGTTAAAATTGTACACTCTATCTGTACTATATTATTAAGTATTTGAAATTAATTTTGTCACACGCTATAATTTCACAACATTACTCCTAAGTATAAATTTATACTATCACTCTTGATTAAAAAAATCTTAATACACTTACCACAATTTGCTTCTTTTTTATACTGTATCTATACTTATATTATTAAGTTAATAAGATGTTTTGATTACACAATATATCTATATTTTACTCAATTAAAAGAATTTTGAGAATATATCGTTGTAGTTGTTAAATGCAAAGTTATATGACTAAGCCCTACTATTAAAATTTTAAGATTACAACAATTTAAATTTATTAGTTAAATAACTATCTATTTTTTGGCCTACAATTTTGAAAACCAACTAATTTATTTCATTGTTTCAAGGATTCAAATTAAATTATTTTTCTCCTATTAGAGGTAGGCTCGTGGAATGTATTCTAAGTTAGAACAATTGGTTATTAAATTTAGATTTGCTTATCTTGAGCTTGCGATCAATCATAAGCTGAAAGAATAAAACTAGGATTAGCTATGAGAAAATACGTTTATACAAATGTAATGTGACATATGGTTTTCACCCCAATTCTCCGTGTAGGAGGTTTGAGGTTTAAACTCCATTGGTGCCATTGGATGGGTAAGTTGGTGTTAAAAAAAAGTGTAACACGACTTATTCCTATAATTGCCAGTAGGTTAAGCTCATGTAGCCAATTGTTAATTACACAGTAGAACGTTTGCTTGCCAATACAATGTACACTGAATACAAGCAATGCTAGAAGTTCTATTTTTATCTCTTATCTATTAGAGGGTGTTTGGGTGAGCATATAAGCTCCCCAAACCAGCTTACAAGCAATATAGCAACTCATAAGCCAACTAAATTTGTTTAGTGAAAAATATATTTTTTGGAGCTTATAAGACAAAAAATAAAATCTTTTACATCTTATAAACTACTAAAAAATAAGGGGGATTTATCCAACTTTTTTAAATAGCTTATAAGACACATGCATTAGAAAATTAGCAATTGACAAAAGTATCCTAATTATATCTTACAATTACAAATTTACCTTTACGCACCTAATTTTCTCTCTGGCTTGTCTCACTCTTTAGCCAACACGAATCACTCAATCTCTTTTATAGGCCACCACCAATCTCTTCAATAAAGGAGTTGAATCAACTAATCTTTTTAGCAAAACTCATCAATGAATTAACTTGTAAGTTCTACTTAATTTTCTTTTATAATTCATCTGCTATTCTCAAAAATCAAATGTTGGGAAGAGAAATTTTTGTTTTGATTTTGCACAAAATTTAGTTTATAGGATTAGTTGATAAGTTTCTCTCATTTGATCAGTTAATTTCAAACCGAATTTTCACTTACTTCTGTTGAATCCATTCTCTACTGTTATCTCTCCAATCTAGTTACCCAATGCATATCATCATAAGTTCAAGTTAATTTTCCATCTTTTAATCTTGCTTCGTTCTTGAATCAATCAGTAGTTTCCTAAATCTTTCTTTCGTTATTACACTTAAGATAATTAGTAAATGGTCTTTAATGAGATTGTTTGTTAAGGAATTTTTAGTAATAATTACTAATTTTCCATTGTTTCCGTAACTTTTGGCTTATTATCCTTCCCAACAACTCTCACTTAACTAAAAGTGTGCAAAGGTTGTATTGGGATTTAAGGTCCTCTAGCTGTACTTTGGTTGAATTTTAGCTTCGTTGCATTTGTTTTGTAATCACATCTACCAACTACTACATCTAGTTGTTGTCTAATAGTTTAGATTTATTGTTTTTATGTTATAAAAGCCCAAAATCTTATTGCATTAGCCTAGAGCTGTGGTTTCCCCATCACACACTTGCAAGAGGTTAAGGAAAGTAGGGTTTGGTATTAATTAAGTTGGCTTTGAATGTGTTGAGAAAATTGAGGGTATTCTTTGTCAGTGGTATGTCTTCTAATGTTAATAGTAAATGAAAAACACTAGAGAAGATTATTGTAATATATGTACTATTTCAAAATTATCAATATAATATTGATTTCCCATATCAATGTTTTGTTAAGTTTATTTTATGCATGTAAATCTTAAATGGCATAAAGTATAGCAAATACCTATATGTTTGAATTAAAAAGTCTTATTCACAAAGAGTTATAAATATGGATATAAGGTTATCTTAGTATTCAATTATTAAAATTAATTGCAAGTAATAGATACTCTAAAGAGTATTAGAGAGTCGGTATAACTTACATGTCTTATATTTATACGGTGAGTGTTATGCCATTCAGTTTGAGATACCAATAATATATGTGTGTGGATATGTAGTTGGAGAATGAGTATTCAGATAATGATTCTCAAAACGAAACAGACACATAGAGTTTACTCTTAACCGTTCATGTCTTGCTTCGTGATTCTGTTATGTATATGTGGACCTTAGACCTCAAACAATATAGTTGTCTTATGCACGTGACAATTAATGTGTTATTAGGGCGTTAAGGGCCAAAGTTTATCCTAGTATGGGATAGGGTCATAAGCCTAACATACTATTACTCGAACGTGTATGGAGACATATGTGTGTTCATTAAGGAATTTGTCTTTTTGCAAGTGAGTAAGGTGTTTGTTTTATGTAGTTAGTATTGCATGAGACAGAAGCCCTTAGCTAAGGAAATATGTAATTGAAAAAGAGTTTTTAGTAGAAACATTTGTCTTATGAGATAACACCAGTTGATCATATGATCAAGTTTGTGAATTTGATTAAATTCATGACTCTCATTTAATTAGGACAAAATAAAACAAAAGGTCTATACAGCATGGTATTCATAATTGGAAAGATTCATTGTGATTCAATTCACTTCATCTTAATTAGACTACGTTATGGGTCAAAAGTTAGACATTATTCATATCCTTTGAGCTTTGCTCTTTGCTAATTAAAAATGAACCTAGAGAATCATATCCAAAAAGTTAGAAAATAAGATGAGTGTTAAATTAACGGGTTGCAAACTTGGCTTGAAAAAGCCCGTGAAATAATTTATTTATTTGTAATTAAATTATACTAAATAAATTACCATGATATTTATTGATAGTGAGATTATTAATTTGAAATACAATGAGAATTTAATTTAATTAATGGAATTAACTGGATACAATTGGACTTTAATTATTAATAGAAATTAATAATTAAGGGACAAATGAGCTAATTTATTAATGAAAATAATAAATAAAAATTTATGAGCTAGTTTTAATTAAAAAGTTCATGTAAGAGGGCTCATCAAGCCCGTGTCTTAAACCTTAATATCAAAACTCTCTAAAGGAGTGCTTGAAGAGTTCAATACATACTTTTAGACACAAATTTTCGTGCACCCCTCTAAGTAAGAAATGACAGATACTCTAACTACCTTCTTCCACTCTTTTTTTTGTTCAAAATTCCTTCTTACTCAAAGTATTTGCATTGGAGTTCGCAAAAAAGAGTTATGTGAAGTATAGAAAGAGCTTGTCATTGTTTCAATTGTATAGATAAAATGTACGTCGGGTTTTGATGACCACAACTTGAAGATCATAAGAAAGTTTGTTGGAAATGTATCAAAAGGTAAAAGTTTTTACTTTTATTTGTTAAAGCAATAACTTCCGTGTTTTGCAACGGAAAAGGATGGGATTTGTTTCGTTTATTTCCGCTGTGTTTGTATAATGTTTTCATGCTTGAAAGTTTTAACTTATATCTACAAATCCCAACAAAATCCAACATCATTGTCTGAGACAATAGCATCAGTTACTAATTCATGGTGTTTAAGTATAGTTCTTGGGCGGAGTCTTGAACTTCGAGAATTATTGGTTAGTGGAGAATTTATGACTAGAATTAATAAATTGAGACTGCTGAGGAATGAAGAGAGACATCTCTTTGGATTGGATTCTTGATTTTTCTTGAACATAGACTCTGCCATGAAAATGCTAACAGAAAGTACACATGATGCTGGCTTAAAATTACATAGACATTTATTTTTAATGTCACCAAGTCAAATAGCGGTAACATCTTTTAATGTCTTATCCTACAATGGATCCATGAAAATGGATACTTCCTTTAAGTTGCCGGACCTTGTGGCAAATTAGAAAAGGGGTAATGTTGGTTGGATGAGAGAGCAAGATTAAGTAATTTAATATTAGCACTTTGGGCAATTGTATTTTTTTCGTTCTTTTGGTTATTTGTGTAATTTTGATCACTACTTGCACAGTGCGAAAATTGAGGGCACCTTTCCTTTTGCCTTGTTCTGACTGTACAAAATGAGTCCATTGGTTTATTGCATTACACAGCTTATCAAGTTCTACATACGGTTTGCTGCAAAAAACTCTTTAGCTTAAACTTTACCAATAGATTTCATGAATGATTCGTTGTGTTGTACCATATTCTTTAACTACTGTAAGTATGTAAACAAGTGTTCGTTTACACACGCAAACTTTATGTCTAAACATGCAGTCAATTCAGTTGATATGT
Source organism: Avicennia marina (assembly GCA_019155195.1). NCBI lineage: Eukaryota > Viridiplantae > Streptophyta > Magnoliopsida > Lamiales > Acanthaceae > Avicennia > Avicennia marina. Next base: position 8,735,915 of record CM032781.1, on the reverse strand, counting down.
GCATATGTTAATGCAGGAAAAGTCGTATCATTCTGCGTGCTCAATTGTCCACGAAAATTCCTGTTAAGAAGCATACGTTTTTTGTCTTTATATTTCTACACTACTAAAGATGCAGCACTCAAGCAGAACAGATGTGCTGTGTTGCATGGACGTGGATACAGTAGCTTGGGTACATGGATGCAAAAAGATGTTTAAAGTCCATCACATGAAAAAAGTGCATAAATTGATCCAAATTTTGAAAATAAAAAAAAAACAAACTAAAATATTATTAAAAAAAGCTCTTCATCAAAGTGGTTGTTGCCAAGTCCTGGCAGTTTGATGATTGAGGCTGGAAAGAGCTTGTGGCTTATTTATTAAGTGCTTGGTGCCATTAGTCCTTGTTAACTAAGTTTTTGGCTGAAGATTTTAAATTCTTGCTTTTGAAATTCAAAAGGTTTAGTATTCCCTTATGACCGACATTGTGTTTTCAAACTCAACTTCTTTGGTTTATCAGCTGCATTTGGTTAGAATATGTTAGGTATGATACCAAGTATAAAAATTGGTAGCTAGTATCTTTCTGTCTGCCAGAGCACAAGCATTTTCACATGCAAACATTTCAGTTTATTTCTTGATTTTGGCTGAGATGCTTTGCGTTCATATTGACACACAGAAAATCGTGCTGGCAACTATGGTGATCCACAATCACATAAGAAAGAAAATGTTCCAAACGAGACATTTCAAGTAGTTGAGGACGAAAATTATGAGTCACGAATTGAAAATGTTGATGAACTATTTGACGGAATTGTAATTTTTGAAGATGAAATTAATGTTAGTAATGCTTATTGAACGGCTATGCATGACTAGGTTGCTAAGGAATGATAATTTAAGTGACGGTACCTAAAAAAAATATTTGTTAAATGTATGAACGCAGTTTGAAATTTTAATTGTACTTTTATTTTAGAATAACCCCTTATTTTATTTGTGTATTTAATTTTGTATACTAAAATGGTTTGAATTTTTTTGGTGATTTCATTATGAAGTACAGAATAATACTAATATTTAAACATGGATAGTAAAACTATTTGCAATTATCATAATAATTTAAAAGAATTTTTCTCTAAAAACCTTTTCCTATTTTCATTACTGCGTTAGTATAAGAGTATATGCAAATTTTTACAAATTTTCTCAACAAATTAATTAAATAAACAAGTATTTTAAATTCTTGACAAAATTTGAAGCATAAAGACAATATAATAATACTTCAAATAATTTATTAATTCTATCAAAAGGTTATTAGAATCATTAATATTTTGTAATTCGTATTAAGTCTTAATTCAAAAATGTAGATGAATTTTTTTTATTTTTTATAATTTTGTTAAAAAAATGTCTAAAACATTTGTAATATTTATGAGAGTATTATATTAAAAATGGATTCAGATATTTTCCAAGAAGTAGATGTTCACATGAGTTTAATGATATTACCTTCCTTTGTAGCCATTAGGGCATAAAAGTGCTTATAATACCAAACATCCTACCATCTTATAAGGTTTAAAAATAACTAATAAGTAGAAACATCTTATATTTAACCACAGCCTTATTTCTAAAACTAAGATCTTTTGCATAGAGCTTTTAAGTTCCTAATAATAAGCTTACTTGTTTCTGTCTCTCAACTTAGCAGAATAACCCCAGAGGTTGCTTCTTTCCCGTCGGTCTCCAGGCTTTGCTCCGATCGCCTGATGAAGACCCTTAATATTCAACTTCACTCTTTACACGATTATTTTCATATTCATGGGTACATGATTCCGTATTCGCATCAATAATTGAATGATGAAACATAAACGCGGGCTTCTAGATGAATAATACAATGAGTTCGCAACAAACCCACTCCTACACAGATTGATTCGTGTTGGGGATTTATCAAAGCACGATCCAGATGATTGGCTGACAATCTTGAGGGCTGAGGCTATTGCTACTATAATCACAATAATCAATTCATTGGATGAGTGGGCACACAAAAGAGAGCTTCAAAGAGATCATTTTTGAAAGGGTCGCTCAAGATCTTTGGTCTCTACCCGGACCCGATGAAAAAAAAAGGATCACTTCTTATGGACTCGTTATATATATATAGACGTTCGCTGATTGCATCCCAATTTTTGGTTGATTCCGTCAAGAGATTAACCAAAGAAAATGCAACAGACTATTGCTTAGCCAACAATGGTTGTTGATCATGATACCCCTCTAATAATTTTGAAATTCATTGTTGCGATTGCCTCTGTGCACTAGCTAATCAAGTAACTTATAAATCTCACACTCCAATAAGGGCTACAATTGCAGAAACGAAGTCATTAGCGTTACCCGCAGTGCTCAACAGACGCATACACATGTCTCGTTACAGAACACGTACGAATCACACATTATAATTTAAACGAGCCAAACAGTAGAAACGGACCACAGCTGCCAAGCAGGGACTGGCGCACAACCAACATATCACCCGTGCCTGTACAGCACAGAAAAAAAATGGAGATATGTTAGAATGGTTTTGAACGACATAAATATCTAATGACATGTAAATATAGCAGAAAAAGCAGTTGAACTTCAACTGAGACGTCAAGAATAATCATGACAATAATGAACATAAGTTAATTTCTCAATGAACATACTAGGTCAAAGAATGATTCCAAGCGAAAGACAAAAGCATCAATTAAGGATCATGTTCAAAACATAGAAAGTGATGTTGCTGAATGATCATGCCCAAAGAGCACAAGGAATTTCAAATCATGCTCTTGATCTGGACCTGTGTTTCATTTGAAAAGGAGTTCATTTCGGATCAAAAATCCGATTCCCCATTAACACCATAAGGTTTCGAGAACTGAGAGGCTTCAGGCTTCTTCACAAGTCCATTACACTTATAGCAGATCTTCTCGACAAACATGAAATTTGAAAGGAGAAAATATAGCATTGCACATAATCAAAAAGATTCCTGAAGACCACAACTTACGTGAAATTTCAGTCAGCCGAACAGGTTAGATCAGCAGCTTGCTTGATCATCCTGTTTAACTATCCTCTTCAACATTTCCTGCCTCCTTGACATCCACAGTGAAACTGTACTCCTGATCACAGCCCAGATAAGAATCACACATGAAATATAGAGTATATGTCTTTTTCCCAGCTTCTGCAGGGGCAGTAAAGTCAAGTTTCGCCCTAGACTTCCTTTGGAGAGTTACTCTTTTGATAGCAAGCAATTGATTGGTTTTAGTATCACCAACAACCAGCCACCATCCCTCCTCTTTTGGTTTAGGATATCTAGGGGCATCCACAGGTCCGACCTCAGTTCTTCCTTCAAGATCTCGTTCAAGACCGACATGGATGCTGATATCTTCTCCTGCTGTAATGTCATCACTATCAACCACCTCATAAGTCAGATCAATGTTTGGGAAACGGTTACAAAATCGAGCAATATCCATCAACTGTGAATCCGACATTTGCAGGAGCTCTCGCCTTTCATCGTCCTCCATTTCCACCAGATCAAAGACGGTCTCGATACTTTTACCTGGATTTTCTTGGCACCTCTTGGCCAATTCCTTTGTGAAGTGAGGAAGTTGGAGGAGCATGGAATCACGCTCCCACATTCCCTGAGTTACCATCTGACTCACTTCCATGGCAAGGATGGCCAGGCTAAGCCAGCCATTGCTCGAAATAACATCAACCATAGCCTGAAGCAGCCTTGTAGCGTAAAGGAGCACCTCTTGCTGGTCAGAAGCCAGATTTCCACCAATCGTTTGCCTTGAGAAGTGGGCTTGCAATAGAGCATTTGCCTTCACATTTGGATCAGTATACTTTGGGTTTTCAAAGGAGAAGCGCTGGTGATTGATTAATCTTCGTATCAAATCTTCTTCACCAGGTCTTATTGGAAGCTGTTCATATTCTGAAGCAGAAGCCAAAATTTCCAAAAGACCCTTCAACTTTGTTTTGGGAGTCAGTGAAGAACTAAAGCGCTCAATTGTTGTGTAACTGATATAGTAATAAGAGGCAATCATGCCAAGATTCAAAGGTGACAACAAAAATTCATCCTCAATGGTAACACATTTACTTGCTTCTAGATCACTGATTGTGTTTTCCACAAGCTCCGAGAGATGATCAGATAGATGCCTGTGACTAACACCCTGAAGATTATAATAGTTTGGATTCTGAGTAAGTCTCCTGTACATAAATGTCCAAGTGAGGTAGTCGACCGCATCCTGCTTGTTTTGAATAACTCCCACAACCACCTCAGCATTTAGATTATCATGCAGGTAATGATGCAAATGGCTTTCCACGGGGAAAGCTTCATACAAAAATTTCTTATAATATTCTTTGCGAGGTGCATGACAAAGGATGACACATTTTCCAGAGTTGTCTACAAGAGGTCGACTGGCATGACCCATCATCTGCAATAAATCAGTGACTGGATAATCAGTATGAGCATTTTCCCTGCCATCGTAGTACTGTGTTCCCATAACCACCACCAGATGTGCAGACAATGGAACTCCCCAGCACATGGAACTGCTCATCACACAGACTTGAATCCATCCAGTTTCAAACAGAGTCTTCACAATATCTTGATCTGTGCCACATAGGCCCTCGTGCAAATAACCTACACCAAATTGAATAGTCTCCTTCAACATAGGTTCCTTGATGTTGGCAACAAAAGGCTCCATCTCCTCAGCAGACTGTAGGAACAAGGGTATTTGTTCACTGTCTACACTGGAGTATGTCATCAGGTCCACAGCAGTGAGACGGGCATGCTTCCTGGTAGGAACAAATACGATTGCAGGTTTCCCATTCTTGGCATGCTGCACAATTGCAGTGTATGTAGGTTTTGTCATGGCTTGCATCCTTGCTTCAAAATTAGCAATATCAATTCCTTGAATGTAAATTTCCAGAGGCACTGGCCTTACACCAGGCGGAAAATTGAAAAGACCGTGAGATGTAGCCCCAATCCATTCTCCCAGATCCTTGGCATTTGCAAGAGAAGTAGAAAGAGCCACAATACGGATTTTATTCTCCAGCTGACTAGCAATGTACCGCATCCTAGAGACTATGATCTCCAAAATAGGGCCACCTTGACCCCCAATCAAATGGAGTTCATCAATAATGAATAGACTAACCTGCTGAACATGCTTCCGCTGTTTCCATCGGCGAGATAAAGCATCCCATTTCTCAGGAGTGCTTATAATTATTTGACCTTTCTCGAGTAGTTTCAGGTCTGGTGCAGTCTCTCCAGTTAATTCAACCACTCTCATTCCAAGACCCTCTCCAAATTTTTTCTTCCAATCAAGATATCGTTCCTTTGCAAGTGCTTCCATAGGAGCAATATAGACAACACGCAAGACACTATCAGATCCTTTTTGATGATTCCTTAAAACAGCAAACTCAGCACATATAGTCTTCCCACTACCAGTCGGAGCAGCAACCAAGACATTGTCATCTGAGTTATACAAGACTGTGAAGACCTGAGTCTGGACAGGATTGAAATGCTTGAATTGTTGATAAAGAGCTTCATATGCAGGGTTTCTTAATGCAGTCACAGGAAGGGGTTGCAAATCCAGCAGTTCTGTCGGAGGAGGATATTTTTCAGGCAATATGAGGTGCCTGAAAGAAACAGGGAGAACAGTCTGTGACCCTAGCCATCTATCAGACACAACATTAATGAAGTACTGTGGCGGTAGTGGTTCATATATGGGTACAGTGAAATTTAAAGTGTGGTCCTCATCAATATACCGCTTTTTTAACATGAAATATTCATGATGAAGAACATATTCCCCGTCATTATCCTCAACAATGATCCAAAAGGGCTCCACATATCCATGAACCTTGTCATCCCACTGGAAGTCCGGGGTGATGGTTAATTCAACCCTCAAAACAGAGCGAGTAATTGGTTGGACATGTGCATTCAGGTTTAGCTTTGGGAATTGATGAATAAATTTATGAAGAGTTCTTCCCATCTTAGGAAAACGAATGAGTTCTCCAATCTCCTGAGAAGAGAGATCATAGTACCTTTCCCAGGCCAGATCTTTCTTTTCCAGCTTCATCAAAATTTCATTCGGAATACCATGAAATTGACGAAGAGGAGTCTGCACGCTCCACATCCTCTTGGCTACCATTTTGCATAGTTTCAAAGCCTTCTCAGTCAATTGGGCCCATCCCCTTTTCAGAACTATCTCAAACAATGCTCTCATGAGACGTCCAGCACTCTGAGGAAAAAAGAACACAAAAAAGATAAATGAAAGAATAATATAGCAGCAACTTTGAGAAGATTATCTAACTTTGCACTAAATTAAAACTCAAATAGATAAATAAGTGGTCCAATAAACCTGAGTAATAAAAACCATGTCAGAAGTCAATGACAGGCCTTCAAGCTTCAACTGTGAAATATAAGCTTGAAGTAAAACATTTATTTTCGCACTAGGTTCCTCAAGACTCTCTTTTATTGGTATCGGGACCCGGTCTAAGAGCTTGGCTAGTTCCATCTTCTCATCTTGTCTCACCGTCACATATTTAAACTCTTCACTAAGGGAGAATAGACGACAAAGCTCAATGTCACCCATTGTCGGCTTCAAATGCTCATTGTATGTTGATATCGTCCCATGAGTTATATAGTAATAGCTAGCAATGCGGCCCAAGTCAGTGACCTGGAAATATCCACTTTTCCTATCATACTTCACCAGGTTGTTCTTATCCAATATTGTAGCAGCCGAATGAATCTGAAATGGGTCACAGAAATAGTTATTCAACAAAAAAACAGATGACTAATTCAAGAAAAAAACATAAAAAACTATACTGGAAATTCTTTAAGCAAACCGAAGTGAACAGCGTAGCATCCAAAGAGAGGAGAAAAAATCCGGTTATTTTTTCTGCTCTATTTTGGGTAGATAATGTGTGTTGGGGTACAAAGGTCCATAAGAAAACCACCGCATAGAAGTGAAGGGCCAGTATCAGCCCCCGCCCCACTCCTAACATCTCCACACAACACCCATCTCCTACATACCACCCCCCACCCCCAAAAAAAAAAACAGAGAGAGAGAGAGAGCGAGAGAGAGAAAATGAGAAAAACGAGGCATGGATAAGCACTCTACAAGAATAGAAATACAACCATCCAGCGCAAATCAATCAAGTAAATGCTATCACCTAATATCAGCACATACACAAAACAATATATCGAAACATAATATAAAACTAAAGACAGGTTCACCAAAATCAGCAAAAGTATGCATAGATCTTACCAGATCAGCTCTTCTCTCCTCCAAGGTTTCATCTCTTTTCAGAACATCAGGTGCCAAACCATATAGGGTAGGATTTCGCACCATGCGAACACAAAGGTATGTATATAACAGCCATTTACAAGCTTCTCTAGCATTCTGCACAGTTCCAAGGACAATTTCTGCATTCAACTGATCGGCTAATTTAGAAATAAACTGGCTCTCAATAGGAAGCTGCTGATTCATTAAGGACAGATAATACTGCAGTTCACTATGTCCGGTTATAATTATTCCTTCACCATAAGTATCATATTGAGGCCTTCCAGCACGACCAAGCATCTGCATAACATCTAGAGGACTTAACTCAGTCCATGCTCCTTTCTCAGGATTGTAGATCTGAGTGCCTTTGATAATAACAGTATGCGCAGGCAAATTGACACCCCAGGCAAGAGTTGCAGTAGAAACCAAGACTTGCACGTGTCCATCTGCAAAAAGCTCCTCAACAATTTGCCGATCAGCTCTAACCATTCCTGCATTATGGATTGCAAAACCATATGGCAATAGATCCTTCAGGTCATTGCTTTTCACCAGCTCCGTGTGAGACTGAAGAATTTCGCGGCTTGCACTGTCCTCCTTCAAAAATTTGCTAAGAGTGTCATTAGCAAGGGCAGTATCACGAATTGCTCGGGCTGTTTTGGTTGTCTCCTTTCTTGAGTGCACAAAGATCAGCACCTGATGTTTTCCAGCAACACTTATTACCTTCTCATAACACACATCATTCATCAACTGAAATCTCTGCAATGGCTTCTTCACTGTAATCCCAATATACTGCTGAGCTAGAGGAACAGGCCTGTAGCTATTATCAAAATGGAATAGCCCCTTGTCTAATTTAACCCGTAAAAAAATTGCAACATCTTCATAATTTGGAAGTGTAGCAGATAACCCAACTAGCCGAATGTGCTCTTTTGTGGTTTCAATTTGTCGAACAGTTCTAGCAATGATACTTTCAAGCACAGGACCTCTATTATCATGCAGTAGATGGATCTCATCAACAATTAGGAGTTTCACAAGCTGGGTATATGTGCGATCGCCCGATTTTCTGGTGATAATGTCCCACTTCTCAGGGGTTGTCACTATAATCTGAGTTTCCTCAATCTGCTGACGAGTCAATGTTTGATCTCCACTCAGCTCTTTGACCTTGACACCATATTGCTCCAGCCGATTAGAAAGGTTGCCTACAACCTCAGCGACCAGGGCCTTCATAGGTGCAACATACACAATCTTATAATTGGCATGATTAATCGACCCGTCATCATTCATATTCAATGCAATCTGCTGAAGGATGGTAAGCATGGCAACATTTGTTTTCCCAGCCCCAGTAGGAGCACATAACAAGATATTCTCTGCACTGAAGAGTGCAGTCTCATAAACTTTGCTCTGGACCCTGTTCAACTGGTTCATTCCTTTGAAAGCTGGTTGTGCCCAATCAGGCATGTCAGAAATCTTCACAAGTTTCTCTCCAGAAGCTAATGGTATTGGCTTCAAAGCCGGCACATGAACTTCTTCGTAACCCTTCCTATGATTTCTATAAGAACCCACCGGGAGCTCACACTTTTTGTTCGCCATTAACAAGCCACCTTGGTGAAAGGCCAGGTTCTCAAGATCTAGAAGTTGCCTCTGCCCCTTCAACCAACCACCATCAGCATCTCTATCTACTTGACCACGACGCTCCCGGCCCCCCTCTCCACCAGTTTCGTCCTTTAGTCGCCTAGCCTCCTCCCTAATGCTTTTCTCCAAGTTCTTCTGCCTCTCCTTTGCAGTAGCTCGAGTGGCATGCAATTGCTCCAGGATAGCAGCATGATCTGGTCCCAACCCCATCATTTCCTCTTCAATCTCCTTCCTCTTCTCTTGGTCTTCAGCCCTAGCCAGGCGGGTGCAAAATACTATTTTCAACCGGTTCCGCAGTAAGTATTTGATAAGTTTGAACTGATCAAACTGCAGATGCACCAACAGCTTGGTTTCAACTTCACGGTCATCACCTTCAGCAAGAATTTTTAGAACCTCTTCAGCTAGCTTCTGACTCTGCTGCGGATCAATTTTCTGGTCATATGCCTGTGAAATCTTCCTTTGAAGCCAGTATGCATCAATATCCTGTACATTCAAGGCCATCCCTTCATTAGCTTCCTGCTCATTGTCATCATCAATCCCACCACCCATCTGCATAGCCCCAGAACCATCCACTTCTGTCACATCATCTTCCTCCTCTTCGTCCTCAGGCACCATGTCCAGGTCACTCTCTTCTTCTTCCTCTTCATTCTCTTCAAACTCCACAGCAACACCAACATCATCATCAAGACCATCATCTCCATTAACAGCAGCATCCCCAGCATCACCACCGTCATGATAATCAGTAATGAGCCTCCCAATGGACACTAGTTGATCGAAAGTATGGCTTGGTATCGGGTTCAACAACTTCTCAATCTCCTTTTTCTTATCAGGATTCTTTATGTTTTCATTCTTGAGGACTGCCAAGATCTCATCAGCCGCGCCACTCACAATATTCAGGGGCTGCCCACCCAACTGTTGCTGAATTACACTGAGCATGGCTTCATAAGCAGCTCTTGTCTCTTTAGTCTTGGGCTGGTAAACACCTTCCTCTGAGGAAGTGAGGACACTCTCCTCCTGAAGACGCCTCCTTTTGCTCCTCGGAGGAGCAGCATCAAAAACAGGCTCCCTGTCCTTCTTCTTCTTCGATTTCTTGAGTTTCTCCTCCAATTCAGGGGGTTTGTCCCTGTAAGCTCGGTCGCCAAAGGACTTTGGATCAATCTTCCCCCAAAGAGATTCTGGTTCTCCAGTAGGTTCGTGGGTGTCGCGAGGGCGAGAGTCAGTGGTGAGGACAAGGCTCGAATTAGCTCTGTACTCGTATTGCTTGAAACGGGCATGGGCTTCGGCACCACCGCCCAGGTGAGCCATCTTCTAACGTCAAAAGTCAAGAAAGCTCACTAGATTACAAAAAGCATAAACCCCCAATTAGTAACTAGTCCGAGGACATCCATCATTACTCAAAACCCTAACAGTGTGCTGCGACCTAGGGTTTTAGATATACTCGGGGGGGATGAAACAAGTAAAACAAAAATGTGTCCCAGATTGGTCGTAATGCTTTAGAATCAAGTATAATTACTGAACGAGAAGCCTACGAAACAAGTAGAATACTGGTTATCAAACACAAAGTTAGAAAAAAGGCAGTAGCCCAAGGAAAAAGCAACGAGTACAGAAGGAAAAAACTGACCGAAATAGGGAATCCCACAGGAATTAGCCGGAGCCTGAAATCTGGTTCTATCGATGCCAAAATCAAAGCATGCGCGCGTACATAAATATATAGAAACACAGAGTTTGTGCTCGGCCGCCACTAGCCTGCAAACCGCCTTTCCCCAAGTTGCGGAAGCTACTGTATTTATCCACCGTTGAAGCATTTTATTTGAATGGTCAAAAGTAGCCCTGGAGGTGGAAAAGAACGCATGCCTACATCAATATCATAATTAAAATTTTAATTTCCAAAATCTCTTGGCTGTGTTTGAATCCAATCTAGAGAGAATGAAAATTTGACATGAAAAATAGGAGGAAAAAAAACAAAAGTAATATTTTGACGTGTATTATGATTGAAAGAAATGAAATCGATAGAGCCAAAATTGTATCCAAACACAGTTATGTTATTATTGCACTTAGGGATGCATGTGGATATTATGTTGCCATACCGGATCGAGTTTTTACATAAAAATGTGTATTGGAAAACAAATATTTGGTTGTGTTCTGATGTAATGTATGTTTCAAAAAAAATTGATTTTAGAAAAAAAAGTAAAATAATTTTTTTGATATAAATAGTAGAGTTTTTTATGCATTCAATAGGTTTTGCAAGAAATTATAATTATAAAAGAAAATATGATATAAAAATAATGATTGTGCTGAAATATGATATATTGTTATGTGTGGTTTTTAGCATTTATATGATGTATTGTTAGAATAAAATATTGATAGGAATTGTATATTTGTTTTAATAAACTAAAAAATTATTAATAGTAGTAGCAGTAGTAACTGTATTTGTATTATTATTACTTCCAATGAATATTAAGTGCAATAACAATATCATTTTATTGCATAAAATTTTGAACAATACTCTAACTAAAGTAATATATATACATATATATAATAAAAATTACTTTTAACAAATATTTTCCATGGTAATATATCCCCATAATTCATGACAAATTGAATAAACGAATGTTATTTCTACAGCCGCTTTTCTAATTATTATATTTGGTATCTTTTTTACACTGCTAAAAATTTGAACAAAAATTTTGAATGCAATTAATTTTAAACATGCACAAATAAATACACATATATTTATTGGGGATTAAAGGAATAGTTTGGATGGTGAGTGTTAAAAGATTAAATTTATAATTGAAGAAACGTGCACGCACGCGCACACACACACATATACATACATACATACATATATATATATATACACACGCGTGCATGCGCACACATGTACGCGCACACACACATATATATACATGCATACATACATACATATACACACACACACACGTATGAATAACGTGTGTAAACATTGAAGTGTGCTTCTCGGTTAGGCATAACACATTATTTGCTTATGTGCACTAATCAACAGAATACTTCCCATTCAACATTGAACCTCTACTTGTATTTCCTATGGGTTGAGAGATGACTTTGAGTCTCTGATTGCACCGCCACAGCACTTAGATCTCTTCTGACATCACAATTCAATTGACTGCCAGCGCAATTAAACAGCTTCTCGGTCTACTTCTCCCATTGTCATACTTCAGCTTTAGCACCCACCCCAAAATCTTCTTCGAGCATTTGTTAGTCGCCTTGTGCCAGGGCACCGTCGATAATTTCAAGCTGGAGGTTTTTCTATGATGCAGCTACCAGGAGGATGAACATGCATACGAGTGCAAAGAGAAGAGCCTCGCCTGCATTGTACCCTTAGACTAACCACCATAGCCACTCATTTATCTTCATTCTTAATGATCTATCCTAAAACGCCAATAGAACATGAGAGATATCTTAAAACGCCAATAAAATATAAGAGATACTAGTTATAAATATAATATTTTGATCAATTAATGAAATATTAGTAGTTTCTTTATATTAATATTGTAATAATTTTATCACACATGTAAATCTTATGTGGCGTAGAGTCATGTATGTTTTTATATAATAGCATTACAAAGCCATATTTATAAAGGGTTGTAAATATAGACGCAAGATCTTTTAATGCACAATCACTAAAGCCTATTTGTAAGTGGTAGATTATCTAAACGAACATTAGAGTGTCTATACGACTTGTATAACACGTGTTTGTATAGTGAGCGCCATGCCATTCAGCATTAGATATTAAAGATATATATGTCCAAATACATTATTGGAGAATGAGTGTTCAAACATTAACTCGGATAATGAAACAAATACATAGAATTCATGCTTTGCCATCAATATCTAACTTTATGATCATTTAAAAAGTGTACTGACCTTAAACTTGCCTTGAGTTCCACTAGGTTTTGTAGCCTTTGGGTTGATGACAACCATCAAACAATGCTAGTAATTGGCCCAAGTTCTAATCCTTGATGTTTTATTTTTTTATTTTTTTATTTTTGAAGCTAGAAAAAGAGACATGGCTATCTTGTTTATTTAATGATCTACATGTTATTATGTTAGTTGGAACCAATATTTATCTTGATATGAAATAAGATTATATGCCTAGCATACCATTGCCCGAATGCTTATGGAAGCATATATACATTTAATAAGAGATTTGTCTCCTTACAAGTAAGTAAGATATTTATCATACACGGTTTATATTTTCTAAGATAAAAACCTTTGATCAAGGTAATGGAAATCAGAAATGGATTTATGATTGAAAGTTATTAATCTCTATGAGGTAATATTGATTTGACTATATTATCAAGTCAGTGAGTTAGACTAAATACAAATTTTGCTTAATCAAAACAATATAAGACAAAAACTTGTACCACATGGTTTTCTTCTTGATTGGAAGGGTACATATGATCCCTTCATTTTGTTTTAATTAAGTTACAATGTGAGTCGCAAGCTAGGTATTACTTATGTCTTCAAACTATACTCATTCTTAATTAAAAATAAACTAGAGAGTTCCTCGTAAAGGAATTGAACAAGGACAAGTTGGTAAATTAATTAAAGGTTCAACAAGACTTGAGAAGTCATGTAGTGGAATTAATTTAATTGCAATTAGAGTGGACTAGATTTTTTATTATGTTTATTAATAATGAGACTATTAATTAGAAATATAATGATATTCTAAATTAATTAATGAGATTAATTAAATTAAAGGATATAATTTCAATAGATTTTAATTATTAATGTGATTAATAATTAAATGTGGTGTGAGCTTAAATTAATTAAGGATCCATGTAAAAAGCTCATAGAGCCTATTTTATGTATGTCTTAAAGTGCCATACATAGAAATAAAAATCCTATCTTATTGTAAGATCATGTGTATTGGAATAAAAGATTTGGAAGAGTTTTAAATTAACATAACTTCAAAAAAAAAAAAAAAACCTGATTTTCGTTTGCTCCTACCAAGTAAGAGGGAAAATGTTGTCTAGCCTATTTTATAATTATGTCTAGTCCTTGAGCCTTTATACCCAAAAGAATTTGAGCTAGGCTTTTGCAAACAAGTTCATGGAGGATTTTGGATGCAATTGTTTGAATTCTTTCTGTATGGACAACTTAAAAGTTACAGCTTGTGAGTTACGCGTATGCCTCACCTAAAATAGTATTTTGAGAGGTAATTTTAATTATTTTTTCAAAGTGTTTAGCTATTATTCATGTTGTATGAAAAATAATTTAGAGTTAGATTTATTTATTTCACAGTTTTCATCATAATTTGATGCTTTTTAAAATTAAAAATTTTGCACCCAAACCAGTGAAACCCATCAATCATTTAACAACAATATCCATAAATCCACTCTAGTTGCTGTAAAAATCATCAACCATTTTCAACCGAAAAAAAAGGTTATGAAATAGATTCACCGAAAACCACAACCGATCTCGACCTTCTCCTCAATGGAAAGTAGCGAAAATGAATCTTAATTTGGAGCTTGTTGTGTGGTAAACACAATTTGAAGTGAATCAAAAGTTGAAATAGTCTGATTTTAAAGAAACAGATAAAAAAAAGTTTCCTTTAAAATGGTTAAAAGAAATGACGGAGAATCGAGTGTCTCATTCTAAAACAATTGACAACACGAGGACAGGGAGTTTTATTAGGTGGGCTGTTTTTTACGAAAATAAATTTTTCTACAGAATTTCTATAAATCTACCTTCCTTTTTTTTATTTTTTTGACCATTACATGTCAAATCCAATATCTCGTATTCTGGTCATTCATCTCAACACAATCTTTACATTTTACCTCATTTATTAGATCTTGTGTCAATAATACAGATATGCATTATGAAGGAAATTTCTTTTCCATTTTGATTAATAAAGTTGATTTTTTATTTTAATTATTTTTGGTGGCATTGTTTTATGTTCAACTTTTACAATTTTGAATCCATTCAATTAAAATAATCAAAAAAATTACATTAAAACTTTATGTTACTGAGATGAGACAGGACTATGTGGTTCGTAAGGCACTTTTTGATTGCCAAAAGTGTAATTACCAAAATAACCCCATTCTTTTAATCTATTCTTCTAATGTAAAATAAACTTACTATAATACCTATATTCTTCTATTATTTTTCTTTCCTCCCAATTTCTTTTTTATCTTTTGATATTGTCTTTCTTTCTCTTTCCCTTTTTATAAGTTTTCTAACACTATATTTATTGTTAAAATTATTAAAAACATAATAATCTTATGTTTTTGTATTAATCAATATAATTATTTAAGTTTTTTAAATCATGCACAAGAAAAAGTGCAAATTTCACTGGTGGCTATTGAAGCGAGCATATTGACTGTGGCGATGGAACAAAACAGATTGATGCACATGCTTTCGATGAGTTTAAACTTGATATTACTTAGTCTTGAATGTAATATTAGCTATTTTAGGACTGTAATAATAATAGTTTTATAAAGATGACAAGAAAATAACAACAAAGAAAATTATATTAGAGAGATAATATCTTGGAGGATTCATGCAGTAATCTGGTGTGTAGGAGGAAGAAAAGGAGGAAGATGATTTTATTAAAAATACATTTGCTATACTTCGATGTGTGTTTCAGTGAGAGAATGAAGTTGGTGGAAAAATTTAAAAGCAGTGTAAAAATAAGAGAAAATGAGAGAAAAGTTATTTTAATAAATAAATATTTAGAGTACGTGAATTTTAATAGAGTGAAAATGATAAAATTAAAACTTCAACTTTCTATTACTATGACTAAGTTATGGTTGATATTTTAAAATTTTCATGAAACCATATAACGGATGTGCTATGCCTTCGCCATCTTTAATTTTTAAAAAAGAAAACTAGTGCAGAAAACTTAAATTAACTATAATGCTATGTAGGTAAAATATACATGAGACAAATTTTCATTTGAATTAGTACTAAATAATTAACTTTCTACATTACAAAGACCTTCTTGGTGGGGGTTTTTTAACCATTCAACTTTAAAAAAAATATATTTGCCAAAATAATCTGATTTTTAGAGAATTGATCAAAATAATCCAATTTCATGAAATAAAATTACTGAAATCAATTCCGTAATTTTATATTACAGCATTGGCCATTTCTGTGATTTTGTATCACAGAGAGGCTATATTTCATGTCATGGCCATTTCCATCAATATCGCAGAAATGCTTCATTTCCGTGATACCATATCACGAAAATAAAAATAAAAATTTATTTTATATTTTATAAATTTGACATCATAAATTAAATAAATAATTTAAATTTTATATTTTATAAAATTGACTACATAATTTTTATTATATATAGAGAATAAATTAAAAAAGTAAGGGTACAAATTTATAAAAATAGAATGTTTATTTGAAATTAAAATTAATACAAAAAATGGAATTAATCACCATATAATTATAAGAAAATTACACATGTAAATAATTCAAAAGTAAATACTATAATATAAAATTTTGTTGACAAAATTTTGTATTGCATAGAAAATATCCTTACTAATTTAGTTACAATAATATTATTTTAATAATAAATTTTTGTTGGACAAGTAAATTAAGAGAATTACTTTTACGTTAATTATAATTATAGTTTAATACTATTATATGTTTTTAGGCAACTAATATAGGTTTTAATTACAATCATATGTACATTACTAATTTATAATTAATTATACTTGAATAGTCAATAATAATTTTAAATTTTATAAATATATGCGAGTAATGAATAATAAAATATGATAATTTGAAAATAATTCAAACAAACATATTTATCCAAATAGCTTATAATAATTATATTAATATAAAGTATAATATAATTCTATATAAATGTCTTATGTTCTCTAATGCCACGCCTGGGAGGGCGTTGATCTCTACAAGGTGTCGAGTTAGAATAATCGTCCATATACTATGACATGTCATCATATAACAATGCAATTGATTATTTGAATGTATCATCCTACCGCACCTCCCTATGCGACTAGTAGCTACCCCATGGAACAGGTGATGTATGAAAAGTATGTCCATAATTCTCTGGTGGCTCAAAATACTATATGGATGTCTAGACATTATCTCTTGAATTATAAAGAGCCTACGCCATCTGCGTTAAGTACGGATTCTGTATGGATGCGTCTGGTGGAGTAGGTATATAAATATCGTCATGCTGCTGTGGTGCAGTAGGCATATAAGAGATTTGTGCTGCACCGTAAACCAAAGTGGATTGCCTATCAAGGTTCAAAGATGCTGTAGTACGAGATACATAACAACGTCCACTGTGCTGCTCTACCCTAGGCTTGCTTGTGGATGGGCGCATCTCTACAGACACGCTGTGTGTCGTAGGGGTGACATCCACCTCAATATAGGCACACAATCTCCTAGCCTATCTCTCACAACCGCGTGATAAAACACATGTACAATGACTAACATAGCCATCAATAAAAAACTGCTCCATCTCATGGACTTGAAAATGAATAAATATTTTATTACATATTAAATTTTTGTAGTCAGATACACATAAGTAGATAATAAATATTATTTGAAATTACATACCACATAATCAGTACAGTAATCATTTTCGGGTTGAAATCTAGACTCTATGAAGGTGGTTGGTAGAATAATCTTGCGGCGAGTGATCTAATAATATTAATTAATGTATCCACTCATTACTTAGAGCAAATGGCTGTGATGTCTTTATCTATGCACAACCACTGCTCACAACCACTACTAGACTCTGTCAATGATCCACATATGCCTGATGATATATCATCTAATCTCTTGCCGACCCCTTTCGCGACAATCAATGGTATGTAGGCATTCCTCATCGAATCGAGAAGTAGGTGGAATGTCTTGTACCATCATAAACTGTTGCAAAACTCGCTCCGACCGGTACATCTCTGTCTTGCACCATCATAAACTTTCGTAAGACTCGCTTTGACCGGTACATCTCCACAATATCATATAGAATAAGTGGACTTGAGTACATCCACATATGATGCCCAGATCTCGCTGACAATGCGATATACCACTCAGGAGCATATGGCTACTAATTAAACTACACATTGTTTACAACAAACACCTTATGATAATTATTTCAGTCAAATATCATATTGACAATATAACATAATATATATACTTTAATAATGAACCTGTATGTACCTTAGAATCAAAAATCTCTCGAAAAATCTGTACATTGTGGCTACTAGTCTCAGTCTCAGTCATCTGTCTCTATGCACAAAACCATCTATATATTTATAAAAAAAAAAAAAAAGAAAAGGCAAAAGAAATAATTATGTATTCTAAAGTAAGTTATTAAAAAATTAATAAAAGTATGTCAAGATCATATGTAGCACCATACGATACTGCCGAAAGCTCTTCACCATTAGATAAAGTCGGTGGACTTAGGTTAAAATGGTGGCCCACAATCTGTGGTGTAAATCTTGATATTTAAGACCATAGCTATATCTATATCATTAGCAATATAATTACCATCACAATCTAATTCATGTTTAGAATCAAAATCTTATTATATGAATTCAAAGTGTGCAAAATATACCTGTAGAAGAGGCAATGAGTCAAAAATGGACTAGTACCCTCTCTGGCAAGCAACACAGAGATTCTGGTTTATGCATACCAAAACTGCATTACCCCAACTTATCCGTCAACACTATCTAGGTCAATGATTAAGTAAAAATAAAGCGGCCTAACCTGGTTGTTGGACGAGTCAAGGAACAAACTGCCACTTGATAGTAGTAAAATGAAGCCACGAGCCCACTATTATACATCTAGCTGTGCACTATTCACATGCAATGAATGCAACTCCATATGCTATATGATTTGTGCAAGGGGAAGGCTTAACCTTTGAAATCTTAATCTCTTGGTGTCTGACCTAATACCACATATAAATCTGCATCCACTGCGCACATATCAGCCGGGGCTCTAAGCCAGTAACTGGGTTGCCCTCCACCAGTACATGTCATATCAGCATCACGTTCTCTAGCGTAATGGTGGCCTCTTCGAGCACGAAATGAAATGTGTGTGTCTCTCGATGCCATCTTCCAACTAACATCGTGATCAAGTGACGATCTAGCTACAACGCATCACATCTGTATACGTTTTACAAGCCAATACGGTGATGGGTATGAAGTACTCTAAGATCTACATCCTCAAAACATAGCTAGTAGCTATCAGGGACCTCTGGGGTAAGGTATCTATCAAAAGTGCCTGCCAAACCATCCTCTAAGCAGGGATTTTTTTATAAACGCAACATTGAGTTGTCAATCAGATCAGGGTAAGTGAATGTATCTGCTAACATCCTATAATTTTAAAAAATAGGTGTTAGTTTAAAATTATATTTTTGAATATTTAAGTAAATTAAATAAAATGAAAATGACAATATATATATATATATATGTATCAATCAAATATATTTATTACTAGAAATTAAAATTAAAATTAAAAAAATAGGTAACCCTATTTTAATAAAATTTTTGTATACCATGTTTTAATTTAATATTTATTACTAAAAATTAAAATACTTAAACCCTGTTTCAATAAAATTTTTGTCACACTCACCCATAAGTGAAAAAGTGATTAAATCTAATATTGGTGCAAGTGAAAAAATAAAAATATATTAGGACATTTATATTAAATAAGAGTTAAATAAGTATTTAATTATTTGTATTACAAAAAAAAATTACGCACGCATAGATTTTCAACTAAATATCTTTATTTTAGTGAACAAGATATTAAAATACAAGGCATCACTATTGACTATTTAGACTTTCTTATGTGAATTTTCTGTCTCTGCACATTTAAGAGTCTGCCTAGCATGCACTTACCCACGATCCATCTCATATGTAATGCGAGTTGTTTAGTCCCGCCCTTTGTGCTGAACTTGTCAACATTCTGCATTATGCGCTAACTGAAATGGTGTAGGGTCTCAATTGTCCTCAGGCAACACTGGTTGATATTCACTATAGTAGGTCCTCATCCATACATTAATTGAGTAATGGGTACTAAGAAGCTCTTTCGAGTTAACACGATATCGACGGCATGCATGGATAGTATGCGAGCATAGAATCCCACTTAAAATCCATTTGCCACAACTGCACTTGTGCTACATGAGACAAACAACATAATTAGTCCCAAGACGCCCACCGTGATACACAGTTCGTACATTAGTAGAAAGCACACGCTTATCAATTAATTGATATGTGTGCCTAGTAGACTCCTTCTTTGCATCTCGAAATTTGTTTACAGGCCACGTTGGTCAACCACAACTCTCTGTCTTCATGTTTTTTGCCTTTGTGAGTCTATCTAAAAAAAACCCCAACAACACGATCAAATGTAAGTTGAACAATTAAGGTTATTGGCAGCTACCTTGTACCTTTCAAAACTCCATTAAGGGACTCTAAATATTTGTTATCAGAATTCCTCTACGCTATCCTCTATTATATAGTAGTGTCCACTTCACTTGGTTAATTGTTATAAGCCAATTCCATGCATCATAATTGATTCTGTGTATCTCATCCATACATCTATTGAACTTTGGTAGCTCGTGCTTAGACCTCGCATTCCAACATAGATCTTTTAGAGTTTGGCTCTTAAATACTTTGCTAAAGTTCGAGCAAAGATGTCTCAAATAATAAACGTATGTTCCATGTGGTTCTTAAAAGCTAGGAACCCTTTTCACAGCTGCGAGCAAGCCCGCATGATGATTAGAGACGAGACAGGTGTACTCCTTATTGTGCATAACATAACAGCTAATCATATCTAAAAAGCAGTGCTATGACTGTGTAATCTCCTTATCCATAATAGCAAAAGTTAATGGCAATACTTTGTGGTTTGCATTTAATGCCACAGCAATCAATATTTTATGCTTGTACTTTGAATATAGGTGCGTCACATCCAAACTAATTAGGTTATGGCAGTGTTGGTATCCATTTAGACATGGTTTGAAGGACTAAAAAACACACCCTAATGTGTATTGACTCTGAGCACCATTCTCAATAAGGCGCAACTCCACAATAGTTCCAGAGTTATACTTTTGTAGGATGGCCATATACGTGGATAACTTCTGAACTGAACTCTCCCATGTGACAATATACTATCTCAACAGCCTGTCTTAAACCATGACATACTTTAGCATAGCTAACTTCAAACCCATACTTGTCATTTATTGTCCGAATGATAAGTTTGATCTTATACGATGGGTTTTGGCGAACCATATCTAGAGTAATCAAGTTATGGTGTTCTTGTTTAGGTTTCTATAGTCTATTGACATCGTTGAGAAGCAAGTGTACGAGCCTTCATATTTTGTAATTTGCTAGAAACCCAACTTTAGCTTCATAATTGCCCTTAAACCACACTTACAACCTTCTTCATCTAATTTACATTTCACCCTCCATAAAATTAATGTGTTCTTTACCACTTTATATTCACGCTATGCAACGCTGAATGAGTATTTTTTAACGGTCGAAATTACATGATTTGTATCACCAAAGTTCATACCTGCGAGTAATTCTCCACTATCCTCCTCATAAAATCAACTCCATATAGTAAGAGGAATATCTTGAGAATCTTGGTCGCAGTCACCAGGAATGATTTGTAAGAACATAGTGGATGGGTACGTATGTTGCCCCGAACCTAAATCTGACTGTATATAAGGTTGAGTTCATATCCCAACGTACCTTGGCTAATTTGCTCCTATGTTAGTTCCATTGCATTTACATGTCCAAGTCCCTCATCATTATCTTCTTCTGTGTCATCATCTAGCAATGCATCTATGGCACCCCAATCTTGTCCAAAACTATCCCATATATCCTTAACATATCATCATGCTGTTATGTTTTTAGGTTATCCTCCTCATTTAATGTATTATCTAATTACGGAGCCACATGTGAAGGTCTTTCATCAAAATTATGCTATTTGGGACTTTCGTGAACTCCCATTTATGTCAAACCTTCTGTGACTTGAGATAGCTCACTCAACTGCTCATTTGTGGGGCACGAATGAAAATCATGATCTGTTAAAGGATGTAGGGTATCATAGAATTCTAAATATAGCTCTAAAAAATGGAATCTATTAATAGAGTTCAGGAAGAAATATAAATTGTTGTTAGTGTTCAAATTAATTATAGTGGCTTTATCATGCCATGTCTATGACTTAGCACAAATGGCATGTAAACTTCCAATTTAAATCTATTACAATAAATATCATTCAATTGGTACAATTTTACAAAAAACTGTTTTAAGTTTGTGTCGTGAGAGATGATATCTAATGCACGTGGCTCGCGGTTGTATCTAACAAAATTTATATCTTGCAAAATGATGTGACCCCAATAGAACACGATTTGCGCATAATATCTATCAATCAACATATTTTCATAAAAACAAGTTACAAAGAAAAATATTATCAACTCCATAGATTATCCAATTATGTATTTAAATTACTAAATTATTTTCCATATACTTATGATTAAGTCAACCTATTAAGTGGATAATTTAATTGTTATAAATTGATATGTAAAACTTATTTATATCTTTAAAATAAACTCCATGTATTTATCATATGCATCGTACTAAGTCAACTAAATTTATTAATATCATTTTTTTTGAAGGTAAATCTAATTTTCAAACTGATTTGATTGTTATAAAATAATATGTAATACGTAAATAGATATTTAAAATAACCTCTAAATACGTTTTATATATTAGATTAAAAAGTATTTTTAAATTGTTATAATCAAATACAAGACATATATAATTTTTATGAAAAATACACACATACATGTGGAAATTATATAATAGAAAATAAATTTCTAATTAATTTAAAAATACATATTGAAGAACAAAGCAGCTTACTAAATTATTAGTTATACTTTTAAGTAAGTCAAACTATTAAGTGGAAAATTTAATTGTTATAAAAAGATATATAAAATTTATATATATTTTAAAAATAATGTATTCATTATATTTTTAAAATAAACTTCATATCAAACATCATATATATCAAATAATAAAGTAGCTTACTAAAATTCTAATTAATTCAAACATACATATCAAACAATGAAAAATCCAAAAAAATCAATTGCAACAACCAACTAAATTATTAAATTAATTCAAAAATATTTTTTCAATAAAGTAGCATATTCATATATTTAACATGTATAAATATGATAATATTTCTACATATACCAAAAAGCATGTACACATAATCAACAAATATATCTCTATATTATATGACAAAAGTTGTGTACATACCTTAGAAATTTCAAATCAAACGTTGCCTTAAATCTCTCCAACCAAACTCTATCTGAATTTAAAACCAAACATGGCCTTAAATCTCAAAACCAACCAATTGCTATCTGTCTACATTCAAACCAGATAAATTTATTATACTCTAACATATAAAATATAATATGTAAATAGATATTTAAAATAAACTTTATTAAATTCTTAAATTAATCAAATATATTTTTTTACTAAAATAACATACTCACATATTCAATACGTACGAATATAGTAACATTTCTAAAAATACTAAAACTATAAACATATAATAAAAGATTTGAAGTTATATTATATAACAAAAATTTAAAACATACTTTAGAATATAAATCTTAAATTTTCAAAGTTGTAAACAAAACGCAACTTTAAATAAAATTTGAAAAAGTAAATTTAATTTCAAACCAAACATTTTCTTTAGACTAATCTCAAAATTTAAATTGATATAACATCAAATACAACTTTAAACAGTAAATTTAAACAATTAAGCAATAATTTATTTTAACTAAACATAATTTTAAATTATAAAAAAATTGAACAAATTTTTAATTTAATTTAACATTAGTGTATAAAAAATTTTTATCAAATAATATCTAAACATTTATATACTAAGCACAATCTTAAACATATAATTTAAAAATATAAATAAAATTATGTATTTTAACTATAAAGATTAAATTATAAATTTAAAAATATAAAAAAAAAAGATATTTCAGTAAATGAAAAAAACAAACCGATCGAATTGTGGTTGCAAATTAAAGAATACCGGCCAATGTTGTTGATGTGTTCGACGGATCGCTAGTGGGATGGGAGGGAAATCACTGTGCAATAAGAAGGAAAAGATGAAGGTTTTATGAGGAAGAAAGAAGAAAGAAATGAGCAATAAATAGAGGAAGAAGAACAATGATCAAACAAGAAAGAGAAAAGCTGCTATTTCCGCGATTTGAGTTCACGGAATCACAATTTCGCAAACTCAAATAGTAGAATTGGGTTATATATATATATATATATATATTATTTTTATTTTTTTTCATTTTCATGATTTTAAATAACAAAAATCGTTCGAATCGAGACAATTCCGTGATTCAAAACCATGAAAAGGGATAATTTTAAATTTTTAACCAATTTGTGATTGTTGAAATTGGATTACTTCTATAAACCATTCTAAAATCAGATTATTTTGGCAAATAATAAATCTTTTTGAGTTAAACCGATAAAAAACCTTTCTTGGCGTGGAGCATAATGACACGTGAAAAATTTCCACCCATTTCATAGTTGTCGTTAATGGGCTATTTCTTCACTTCGTGTCGACAAAAAGGAAAAAGTCCAGTTTCGCATTTTAACGCCATCGCATGTAGTGTACTGTGAGTCCAATTATTTGACGCTTAATTTATTTATTTATTTTATCTTTTTTTCTTTTTATGTCATGCTCTTGTCTTTCATTTCAAAATAAAATTCCACAAAAATAATATTAAATCATGTAAATATTAAATATCACCATTTTCTTTTAAGTCTCCCTCGAAATCCAAACTTTGGTCCCGGAAGCCATTTCGCATCTCGTTCCAATAATGGATGTGCAAATTTATAAACTCAACAAGAAAGTAATAGCAAATCAAATTCTCAAATCACACCCCACCTTTATCTTTATTTTGGAGCAACCGTTTCCTTCTGTACTCCTTATATGCATTTCCCGCATTCATAACTCAAATAATACACTATTAAATAACATAATAAACTAAAATCGTCACTACTTTGTTTGATAGACGCTTCGCTTCACTATCACAGTCTCTTTCATCATTAATTCAATAATCACACTAAAGAAATATTATTTGTCTAACTTATATAGGAGTTCACAAATCAAAATTAATCACAGGCTGTTGGTGTGATATTCTATCCTAAAATCTCTCTCTACTCTCACCCACTAACACTGACATGTAAGCATTAGTTAGAATATTAATAAGTTAATCTTTTTTGATTTATCAGTGTCATTAACCAATAAGAGTACATTTTCTTATAAAATCTCATCACATATCATAAGCAACGTTATATTTGTCCCTATAATTAATAGCCAAATTGAAGAAAGACTAATTTTATCTAACATTTCATGTATAGTAAACAAATGAACATTCATTTGCTTGTGAATATTGTCCTAAAACAGCTGCTTGGTTAATAAATCACAGAGATAATCAGCGTTCAGAAATAAATATGTACTCTATATTCATACTATATATCAATCAAATAAGTCTGGAAAAAGATGAGCCTTGACAAGCTGTGAAATCAAGTAAGAATTTCCACGTCCAATCAGATCTTCATTTCAGCTTTATATCACAATTAATGATTTCAAAATTGCAACGTCCATGTGGCAATATTATTATAAACAATAAAACATTTATAGTGGTTGCAAATTAATGAAATTCATAGAGTCATTATATGATACAAAATATAACCTCCAACTTACGAATGCTTTTAATCCCAATTGGGGGTGTCAATGGCCAGTTGAGTATTATCTTATCCATATTTATAAAATAATATTGAAATCTAAACCCATATTTAATATAAGATATAATATCTAAGCCCATATAGGTACATACCTATTGAAATCAAAAGTATGGGTATGAGTTTTATCTTAGCCCATAGAGATATCATATGTATTTATACTCTAGATCTACTCATTGATGCCTATGAGTATTTTTAATAATGTGATAATAAAATTTTATCTAAATCCAATATTTACAAAATGTACTCATGAATATTTAGATTAAAGTTTTATGAGTTTTCATATGCAAACAGGGTTAAATATTTTTCTGTTTAAATTTTCTTTTTTTTTAAAGTGTAATTTATATTTTATTTAAATTGATTATGAATTTTTAACAATTAATATTTCATTTAATATTTGATAAAATTTGATTTCTAAGAATAAAATAAAATATTGATTCAACATAGTATGACTTTTTTGACCTAAAATTAAATTGAACAAAGTATTTCTCATGAATATAGCATTAGTCTCGAATAAAATATTCTGTTCAACTTAATATTTTAATTTTATGCATATATAATAAATTTTACAGACAGATTTTAAAAATCTAATTTGAACTTTTTATGTTTTCCATTTTTCCAAATTATAGTCAATAAAAATGTATTTCATTAAATTGAATAAAAGATAACTAAAAATAATAAAAGATATATGCAATTGTATTTCCAAAATATATTTTTGAAACTAGATTATAGAAATTTTGTAAAATGAAACTTTAATGAAAAATAAAAATATAAATGATGTACAATAATACAAGCTAATTACTATCAAATGATTATAATATTGATATAAATATTAATAAATATAAAAATATAACAAAAATGGAATTTTAAATATGGGTAACATTCACTTAATTAGACTCTAAATTTATGGGTGGAATTTGGGCGCTACCTAATGGATCTCATGTTGAATTGAGTAGGGTAGAAATATTATATTATGGACATTAATGGGTATGAATATTCACAATCATATTTGAAACTCATTTTAATGAAAATTAACTATCCAATTTAAAGTTAATTAACTATCATGCGAAATATTAAATTAGTAGCGGATAACCCATGCTATGCAGTGAAATTATTATAATTCTAAAAATGATATTTTATAATTTTTATAAAATATTGTATAAAATTAAATATTGATAAAATATATTAAATTTGACAAAAATGATTATCAGTGATTATGTTTTTAAAAAATGATTATGAATGTTAGTGACTATCTAATTAGTGCAAAAAATCCAATTATTTATAAATCAAGTAGTAGTTGAATGTACACAGTCTAAAAAGCCTAAAACTTCTGAAAAATAAAATTTGTGTAAAAATATTATTCATCGATCATAGCCAAATACCAAGACAAAAGTAAGATTTGATTCTAACAGTGAATTATTCGCAAAAAAGGATTGACATCCAACATATTTTTGAATAAATTATTGTGATTGATTATTAAAAATTCAATATAAAAAATATATATAAATCTGCCACATCTTAAATTGACAAAAACCAAAAATGTATACATGTTAGTAATAATTTAGTATACCTTTAAACAGACGATGAAATGTGACATCTAGTAATTTCATATCTTTATTGGCTAATCTTAATTAGAAAAGCTACATATAATACTAAGTAAACTTACTTCAATACTACTATAAGATTTTTAAAGTGTATCCAGGTCTAAAGCTTAATTTTAATTGAAGAAACCAATACTGGAAATGAATTATTTGGACATAATGAAAAAATAATTATCGTAATTTAATTTGCAAGAGTATCATATAAGTACTTATCAACTTTTGAAATTAGTCTACACGCGTAATTTTTTATGCACATATGTCACATTCATTTTAGTCATTGTCGTGTAATAAAGGCATGGCAATTTTTCATACAAATCATAATAATATTAGTTATATTTTTATCTTTCTAACTAAGTCAACAGAAAATATAATCATTGATCTTTGCTATAATCTATCAGATGTGCGAGAAGACGAAAACAATACGATGTTTTTAGTCTTTTAGATGCATTTAAGCAAAAACCATATATAAACATAAATATAGAAATATATACTAACTATATATGCACATAAGGAATATTTAATGTTGCTCAACTAAATATCAATGGTGATGTAAATTTATTTGCTTGAAATCATGATTTTGTGTATGATATATTTGATTCAAAAGTCACAGCAGTACGAAATCAATATAAATAAAGTTTTGAGGGTTTTTTTATTTTTTATTCAAATTAATATTAAATTTTGTCAAAATAATCCTGTTTTAAAGAGGTTACTTAAATGACCTATGTCGCCATTCCAAAATGGTGAGATGACGTTAGTGTATGTCATCTTGTCGTCTGAAATAGCGAGACAGGTTTTTTTTTAAAAATAAAATAAAATGTCGCGTATTTTGGGAGAAGACATACTAGAAGCCTACGTGTCATTTCTCCATTTGAGACGGTGAGATAACGTTATTTTTTTTAAAAAATCCTTATATTTCAATAAATTGAGATTTAGATTAATTTGTTTAATTTGTTATATAATAATATACTGCAATGACATTTTAATAATAAATATTTGTTAGAGAAAATAAATTAAGAAAATTACTTTTATGTTAATTATAATTAGAGTTTAACACTTTTCTTTGTTTTTAAATAAAATTATTATAATTTGAAATAAAATTGGAATTTTATTTAAATAAATATCCTTATATTTCAACAAATTGAGATTTAAATTAATTTATTGTATAATGATATACTACAATGGTATTTTAATAATAAATATTTGTTGGAAAAAGTAAATTAAGAAAATTACCTTTATGTTAATTACAATTATAGTTTAACACTTTTCTCTATTTTTAAGCAACTTAGAAATTATATTTCTAATTTAAAAATTGTATCATTTGATATGTAATTATTGTTTATTTAATGTATTTATGCACTGTTTTGATATTTATATGTTTTTTTGTTAGGCACAAACTTCCAATGGGACATGTAGGCAATATGTACGCACTATACTTTCATTTAATTTTGTTTCAGTATTACTAGTGAGATTTATGTGATAATAGTTACAAATTCAATTTATATTTCTGGAAGTTTCACGTTATCTATTTTTATTAGTACTACTGTACAACTTGATTATTCATAAATAAACATATCTATATAAATTGTTACAATAGACAAAGAGTGCTATTCAATCCCATTCAACAGAACATTTAATACATTCAAGAGGAATTAGTATATGCTACATACTATCCTCATCCCCTATGTAACTATTGGTGGCACAATTTGTTGGCCGTCTAGCATGATGTCCTCTCCGTGGTGCTAGATCTCCTTGGAGATCCTACATAGTATGGTGCTGCTGTGCTCCCGTATTCACTGAATTTTGCTGGAATGGCATTGGAGATCTACGGTAATGCCAATGTCGCTCTTGTAAATTGTATTTTTGAAGGGGTGTTTAAGGGGACTCAGGGAGTATTGTATAAGGAGAATCGGCTTGTAATGTGCATGGAGAGTAGGTGCTTTGATATGGTGGTTGAGGCACGTACATATCCTCTTGATATATAGTGTTAGGACTTGCTATATCATAGTGGTATGATGTGCTAGGACTTACTGCATCATGATGATATGATATGCTAGGTCCTAGACTGGGTTGTGTAGATGTAATGTGTCCATCTGGAAGTATGTTGGAAAATCTTGCTGAACTTACTGCTATGATAATCGCTTTATATATTTACAATCTACTGATTATATCTACCGATACGTAAGTGTTGCATCTTTTGTGCCTGCAATCAATCATATACATATTATGGAGTGACACACACGCACACACACATATACATATACATACATACATACATATATATATATATATAAGCATATAAACTAAGTATAATCAATGATGTATTGAAAGAGGTAACATAAAATAGGGGTAACATAAAATATACCATGTAAGGGAAATAAGTGATGTGGCCAAGCTAATATCCGATTTGCATGAATACATGTTCGATTGTGATAAACTAGCGCGTGACTCTACGGTACCACACTAAGTAATCTCGTGACACTTGTGTGTCCGAAGAGATGGGGCCCCTCATGATATGATTTTCGCTACCCCACTCTTAAACATATACAGCATGGTACTGAGTCCAATTAGTCCCTAGGTGCCCACATCACTGAGTGGACCACAAAATGTCTACAATTGTCGCCCACAATGTCAGGTAGCATTTCGTATGCCTCATCAGGATAAGGCTGCCACTAAAATTGAAATAAAATATGCAGTGTATATGGAATTGATAGTATGCATAAGGAAATGACCTAATGAAGTTTTTAATATGATATAATTTACTCATACCTATTATTCTGCCTCTCCATCTAACGTAGTATCACGCGAATAGAGTGAGATGCATTTGATGTGTTACTCCTCCTTACCCTAGTCCAGCTGTACAGAAAAAAAAATAAAAAAGATGAATTTAACTGTTGCATGATGATGATGCAATAAAAAATGTAATTTAGTGGAACATACTGTACTCTAAAGGGTGTGAGGGGCAATTGTACATCACCAACTACAATCAGTGGGCCAATATAAAGGCCATGATTATGAGCCTGTGGTCCCAACCCTAGAATCATAATCCAAGTCCATATCTGTAAAAGTTCTAGTCGGTCACTCATCGTTTGCTTGCTTCGCATGCACACAAAGCACAACTCTCTGTACATGTATGCTAACTTCGCGTTCTCCAAGCTGCATGGTTAGGATTTAGAGATATCCTCTAACATGCATAGGTATAGTAGCTGCACTGTATCTCTAGATGAATTGGGAAAAAGCCTGCAACCAAATAACACTAACATGTAACAATGAGCATATTAGGCGATGTCATCATTTATGCTATCAGTTGTGACCGCTCGATGTTGGACCTCCCTAACTAAAACTGAAAATGGTATAGTGGCACTACTAAATACATCCGTGGCAGCTGTAAACCTAAATATTCCATGCAATACTACTGCCAAACACTAATATCTAAATGCTTATTGACCCTTGTAACTAGGGTACCATCCACTAGTAGCTGCCAAATCAATGCTACGTACTCCAATGTAATAGTGGCCTCTCCAGTCACCAGATGAAATTTGTGAGTCTCACGATACTACCTCTCCAACCATTGCTGTGATTAAGTGCCAGTCAATTGTTACATGTCCACACTTGTATACCATACAGAAACCTAGTTTGTGCAGCAAAAGTATAACCCGTTAATCCAAGTCAAGAATCTTGGCTAGTGCTCTGGTTTGGTGCCATGGTCAAAGTATAGTATCTATGTCTCCAAGTCATACAGCTTCCAACCTATGGTTATACTGTAAGTAAAGTATACTGCAATCTAGTTGGCCCAAATTAGTTCTCATAGCCATCATGAAATAATCCTATACGAAGAATCACCTATAATGATTGGATGCTGAATTAATAACAATCGTATGAGGATGACAGAATTCATTAACTTATTTTAACTTTAATAACAATGTTAACAATCATATTATAAATAATGCATATTTTTATAAACATAAATTACCAAAAGGTAGAAGGAAAAGGTGAAACTTATACAGTAAAGTCATTGTAATAAAATAGTAAAAAGAAGATCTATTTCGACAACAGTAATTATTCACATAAACAATAACAAGAGAAATCCACTTACAAGAAGAAAGTAATAAAAAGTTAAATTTAGTTGCCTAATACACCCAAATAATTCACTCACTCAAGACATAGTTTTTATCCTTATGTCTAATGCACAACCATACATGTGTGTATATGAACTGCTTGCAAATATAAGATTTACACACATGTCGAACTAATAACGAAGTCTAGCAGATAAGGGCATGTCTAAATCTTGCAATCGACGTTAGGCTTCCCTCTGCGATTGTTGTCGGGCCTAATGTTGTGCCTAATCCATTTCATTTAGTATTCGATGCAATGACTCCCTTCCAACATGCCTAACATACGCCTGTGAGGATTGTGGACCAATTCAAATAATGGATCATCCCAATAATTTTCAACCTAAATAGAATTGAATCTCCCAGCATATGTATGTACATAACTTCGAATGGAAAAGTATGGCATTACCAACCTTTTAGGATTCACTCCATATTTTCTACAGACAACAATAGCAAGTGAGCATGGAACACTACACAACAACCACTTTCTACATGTGCAATCCCTACTGCATATCTCTACAGTGTGCACATTCCCTCCACCTCTTCCCCTATCTTGTGTTGTGATCACGCAAACTAACTGTACATTTTTATCATACAACTGCACCAAATGCCATACGGATTTATGCTGTGCCCTTGTATATGTTTTTGAAGGCTAAGTGGGCCACTTATCCTCCCTTGTAATCATAACTTCACCATCAGCTCGTCTCTCCCTCAATTTAGCAACAGCCCGATCAAATGTCATCTATACAATTGAGCATATTGGCAATCTTTATATTCTCTTCATTACTCCATTAATACTTTCTAATATATTAGTTGTCAACACCCTATATCTCCAACCTATATAGGCCTTCAAATTAATCTACTTTATATGGTCCAGAGTCTAAAAAAACTTTTCTCCTGGTTCTTTGCACCTGTCCTCCAACACTGGTCACGTAAATGTTGAGACTTGAAAGATTTCAAAATGTTTGCACACATATACTGAAGGAAAAATCAGTGCCTTCCTTATGGGGCCTTGAACACATCAATGTCTTTAATAGTAGATAGAAGGCTAAGGTATCTATTAGATATGAGACAGTTATACTCTTTATCACAAATAATGTGTTTGTCCAACATTTGCAAGAACCAATGCCATGACTCCGTGTCTTTATCATCTACCAAGGCATAGGTAAAGGGCAATACCTGTTGATTAGCATCAATGATAATTGCAATCAATACCTTATGATGATACTTTGTATACAGGCGTGTGCCATCCACACTAAACACCAACTTGCAATGCATACATCCATCAATATAGGGTTTGAAAGTCCAAAAGAAATAAAAGAGCATCATCCTATTAAGCACTCGTGTCAATGTGTCTCCACTCAATAACAGTGTCAGGGTTTCATTTTTGCAGTGCAGTTATGTATGATGGTAACTTCTTTACTGAGCCCTCCTATGTACTATATACATTCTCAATGGTACGTTTTAAGCTATACCATGCTTTCGTATAATTAATCTCATAATCGTACTAATTTTTAACAAGCTAAATGACATTTTTTTATCTTAATAGTAGGGTTCTGATGAGTCAACCCTACAAGAAGTGCCACTACCATGTTTTTATTCAAATTTGCATGATTTATGCGCAGGTCCCCCAGAAAACAAGTGTGGGTTCCGCCATAACTTTTTATCTTCCACAACCCCATTTTTTACTTCAAAGAAGCCCTAAGGTGCCAATCACAAGATTCATCAACTGTAGTGTGTCTACATTTAACCTTCTACGCACTCGGCGTGCTTTTTACCACGTGATACTCACACTTTGCATGTGTCACAAAGTAATCCTTCAGAGCTGTTTGGACATGATTCTTGCCTTTAAACACCACGTCCAAATGAAGCTCTCTTTTATTATTGTCATAGTACGTGGTCCATCTGCCATTGAGGTTTTCAAAACTGTCAGCAGTTATTTCTCAATACAATTGTGAGAAGAAAGGCACAAACAGATATAATGGTACCGTCGATGGCTCTATTACATATTCAGAAATTGGAAAGGTTGATGAACAAAATGGCATGGTTGAGAGCTCTACACCATGTTCATTTGTCGGAATAGTTGAAGAACACCATGGCATAGTATTCAATGGCTCTATCACATGCTGAGGGCATGGATTGCCTAATAGGTCGGCATCTGTTGGATGCAATACATGTTGCATCGAACTAATATTGACTATATTCTCATCTTCTTCATCCCCATTGTCTCCCTCATGTCTATAATCCCTATCATCGATGTCAGATATTGACCGGTATATATGTTGCTCATGGGCGTTATAAGTCATTTCGTGAGCATCATCCTCCCTTACCCTTATTCCCATGGCAGCAGTTGCTACAAGCTGTGATGGAATATGAGGCCTCTCTCCGTATTCTTGTTCAAAAAATGATACTTAAGTGTTAAGGCCAGACAACATGGTACTTTCCTAAATGTTTATATGACTCAGTGGTTTAATAACCCAAGGCATGCTACTCAATTGTTGTGGTCTAAAAAAAGATTGGTGGGAGCCTTGACCCATTTCACCCTCCACACATCGCACACATGGCACATTATCAGGCTTTCATTGTTCTATTTTGATATAAAAATCCAAATGCATTACCTGATTCATCGGATTTAACAAGAATTACAAATTTGTGTCATTTTCAATCGCTAATAGGACAACATCTTGTCTCTTGAATGCATCTCTCAACATAAAATTTGTTTTTAAATGGATGATAAAATAATTCCAATCTACTACAATCAAATCATACACCATCTTCTCTAACTTTACAAAATTGGTACTTTGAAATATATTTTGTAAATAACAAGACCCAATGTTGTAAATTATGTTGTTCAAGTTTTGCATAACAAAACTCCCTCAATACAGTACAATCTAAATATCACCTTTAAATGTCATATCTTCAAAACAAACAGTTTACATGTATAACCTAACCAAGTAAATTTAATCACTGTGAATATGTCACATAAAACCTAACATTGCTACTAAATAATATGACAAAGTTAAATTTACAAGTTCATACTTAATTGCACATAGTATATTTTAATACTCTAACTAATTGAAATTTTTTGAACACATTAAAAATACAAATAATTTTTTTCAGACTATTAAAATACAAGCATCACTTTTTGTAACCGATATTAAAATTTTTACATTACAAACAAATTATTTAATTTAGTCACATCTACTACTTTTCAATTTTAATTTAATTTTAATTTTAAATATTTATATTTTACTCAACAAAAAACTATATTTTTATGAAAAAATTTTACATTCTAAATACAATTAATATTTTATACATAAAAAATTATCAATCAAACATACATTTTCTATTTTATCATTATTTTTAAAAGCTCAATGTCAAAAAAGTAGACTATCTATTATGCAATTTGTGTCAATAGCAATGTCACAAAATCAACAAACCCTCCACTGGCCATAATTAATCAATTCATCTCCTCAAATTACATGACCTTTAAGTGGCAATAATCAAACAGAATCAAGAAATTGAGAGCAATAAAGGAAAGAAAAAGAAAGAACTTCAACATGCAATTTGACAAAAAGATAAATATAGGCACTCAAATTAATTATTGGCAAAAAAAAAGAGGTAAAAATAGACACTCACCTATTTTTAGATTTAGACTTGCACAATCGTTGCTTCTGCCGCCACTGCAAAATGGCCAGGTTGGTGTTTGGACCCCCAACAAAAAAATCTGGAATGGGAAGAAGGGCGTGTTTGGGTTGTCGGTTGAGGAAGGGCATGTTTGGATAGTTTTATCGGAGACCAGACGCAATTTGGAGGAAGAAGCCGCTGTAGATCTGATGACGAGATATGTTTGGAAGAAGACCACATTTGGCAAACGATGAGCTGAGTCTGGATTTAAGTTATAAGCCGACGTCATTTCACTGTTTCAAACGGAGAGATGGCATCACCGTATGTCTTCTCTTGAAATACATGACATTTTATTTTATTTTATTTAAAAAAAAGCCTATCTTATCGTTTTAGACTGCGAGATGACGTATGCTGAAGTCATTTTGCCGTTTGAAATAACAAGATAGGTCATTTAATTAACCACTTTAAAACGGGGTTATTTTGACAAAGTTTAATATTAATTTGAATAAAAAAAATAAAAACCCCAAAGTTTTGACCCATTACAAAAAGAATATCGAAAGATATAGTGATTAAAAGTAGCGAAAAAAATCATTTGCTATAGAA
Organism: Avicennia marina; assembly: GCA_019155195.1. Taxonomy (NCBI): domain Eukaryota; kingdom Viridiplantae; phylum Streptophyta; class Magnoliopsida; order Lamiales; family Acanthaceae; genus Avicennia; species Avicennia marina. Next base: position 8,700,282 of record CM032781.1, on the reverse strand, counting down.
ATGATATAAAAGAGAGTTTGATATTGTATATACTAATATTTTTATAGATACACACACAACGTTTTTATAAAAAATATTTTTATTAGGTTCTTTTACCTTTTTTAGATCGTGTAGCTTCCGCAACCCACTGAATTTTTAATACAAATTAGATAGTCACTGAAATTCATAATCATTTTTCAATCATAAAAATAATTAATATTGTATTTTATAAAATATTTTATTACAAAATCATAATATATTATTTTTAAAGATATATAAATTTAGTGCATGAGGAGGTGAAAACATGAAAGCAAGTTGAAAAAAGTTAATAAAAATTTACAATATTTCTATGCATGTGTTGTGTTATAAAGTAGGACATATATGATGTAATTATTGTATTCTATGTAATAACTTCATGAAATTATTTTAAATCTAATCGAAAATACCTATATGAACTAAAAATAGAATTGAGAATAAATATTTTGACTCGAATGATGTGTAAACATAGGAACACATGGCAAGTTTTCTATTTTTTTATATTAAATGAAAATAAATTAGATACTATTTAAGATAAAGAAGAAAATATTGAAAAAATAAATAATAGAAAATGAATATGACTAGATCAATAAATAAAGTAAAAATATCAAGCTTTTTTTAACGGAAAATGCAAACATCCAATCAGTAATTACATTAAAAAATAAAAAATAATTATAAGTGCTAGATTTTAAAATGAAAATGTAGAAATATAATAAAATGCCATATGAGTTTAAGAAAAAAATCTGAAGTACTGGAAATGCCTATTTCACTATTTACTATTTTAAATGATTTACATAATAAATGTGAAATTAAAAAAAAAGTCAAATTTCACAAAATGGATCAAGCATATAAAACATATAAAATATAGAAAATAGAAAGATGAACTCAATAAAAGTATATCAAATTTGAAAAATGTATTGGTGGAAGAAATGTATTATAAGAGAAAAATATTACTAAAACCCTTTCACAAACTGAATTGGAGGACGAGCCATGAAAATTAAAAAATAAATAAGCGAGACAATTGAATTATAAAGAAAGATATCTAAAAGAAATTTTGAGAAAATTATGACTATTAATACATCAAATATATGTTTTCTGTTGCAATAAAAATGTGAAGATAAACAACTATAAATTATAATTCAAGAGACAAAAATGTTTTAGCTTTTGAACGTAGGACTCTTATGGATGAAAATGAAAAGGACGCGCATTGGATGCCTTGTGACAGTAATTCTCATTAGAATTTTTGTCAAGGCGAATTAATTCAATTTTTGGAAGTTAGCCATTTAACTATGTGTATTTCAATTTAAAAAATTCAAAATTTAAAAGTTAAGTGTTTAATATTTGTTTGTTTTAATGAATTACAGGTAATATAGTAATAAATTGATATTGATTTATGAAAAACCTTCAAATTTATCTAAAACATAAAATCAAGGTGTCGGTTATTATAGTGAATTTTATAATATTAATGAGCTACATTTTGGAAAGGGAATACACAACTATGTTTTATATTGATTAATTAAAGAAAAAACTACACATAGAAGCAATTATATTTGATTGATTAAAGAAAAAACTACACATAGAAACAATTATATTTGATATCTTAAATCGAATATCAAAATGACTTGGTTGTAAATGATTAATAAAAATAACGTGATTTTAAGTTGATAAATAAGAAAACTTTCATTTAATAAAAAATCAAAATTCTAAAAATTCACCATTTAGTCTAAATTAAATAATCGGAAGGCCTTCATTATTATTTTTTGAATGTCTATACATATAGAAAATATGAAAGTAACCAAAAACATATAAAACAAAATATAAATCAAGAAAACAATGAAAATTTCTTATTTTATAACAAATATACTCTTCCTTTGGTTTTTTCTTTTTTTTGTTTGGTACATAGACTCATTTTCGTAAGAAAGCCAGAATGATATATTCACAATAAAAAAATTTTTTGGCATCATTTACGTTAATTTTTTAAAAAATTTTGCAAGTTCTATATCTAATAATTTTTATTTTAATGAATTAAAATAGGATGGATAGTAATAAGGTCGTAATAACTAACGGATAACTTCAATCATGCCTAAACTATGGTGTTCATTACTTTTACTTAGTGAATATAATAATTTTTTTTTTCACCAAAAGGTTATTTTCCAAAAAAATAAAAAATTCATGTAATAGTTTTGATAATTGAAAAAATTATAAATACATCATAAAAATTTTATTTGGTCTATTTAATACTAAGATATATAAAAGTAAATATTCCAACTGTATTATAATGAAAAGTAGATGGATAAAAGTGAGTAGTTATATATTAGAAAAATATATATTTGATGGTTTTGAATAAAAGATATGAAAATAATTTATTTATATACATAACTGGATATATTTTTTAGTGTGCGAATTATGTTTCATGCGTTAGAATTTTTATAGGATTGAAAATATTGATCATTATCAAAACTCCTATGAACTTTCGCATTTCTGCTCTCCAAATTATCCAAGAGATAGCCCGAGCCTCTCGGACTTGGTCCTCCTCTATTGACGATTTTGACAAGGTCCATACTTGTCGAGCAAAGTGGCACTCCAAGAATAGGTGTTTAGTGAATTCCTCTTGTCCTGCACATAACAGACACTCAGCGTTTGTGCTGCAGCCTCGACGCCTCAAGTTATTTAACGTAGGGAGCATATGTTGGCCAACCTCCAAATCAGGAACGGTATTTTTTCGTGGTAATCTATTATTCCAAATGAACGGCCAAACTTCACACCCATCATTACTACATTCAGCTCTACAGTCTCGTTTATTCAGTCCCACGCGCTTCGCCAGATGGTAGGCCGATCGAACAGAAGACAGCCCACTCTCAAAATGGTGCCAGATGATGTTGTCCTCAATTAGACGTGCCCAACGGGATTGTCAGAATTATAGCCGCATCTTCAGGACGAAAGACGCATGTATATCAGATCAGTCTTCCAAACTCTGGTGTCACTATCAATCAAAGCCACAAGTTCCGCGGGCGGGGCGTTTATCGGTTTGAACGTCCAAGGTCGAGGCATCCACCCATCCTGCTACACTCTGATTTTGTCGCCCGTTCCTACTTTCCATCGTACCAATTCCCAGCAAGTTTCTTGCAGGTAAATGCCTCTCCGCATAGCAGAAGGCCTGTACCCATCTTCGCCTTAAGGAACTCCTCATTCCGGTAATTCCTGGCCTTTAAAGTTCTTTCCATTAAGCTTCCGGGATATTTAACAAGACGCCAACCTTGTTTGCGAGCATTGCCAAATTGAATGCTTTAAAATCCCTGAAGCCCAGTCCTCCATCTTTCTCCCCGTTGGATTTTAGATACAAAAAGTAAGAAAACAAACCTGAAAATTTGATTGAAAGAGTAGGAGAATTGAGGGAAAAGTTTAAAATTTTATTGCATAAAATATATCAACCAAACAAGACTTAAACTATTACAAGGGTAAAGAAAAGGATGCCGGCCGGCTGAATTGGTCTCACAACCAAAAACTCAAGTAACCTCCTGTATATACTACCAATACCTAGCCTTAACAAGAAAATAATTCTACCTACCAACAACCATAATTAATGAAATTAATGTTGGGAAATAAATTAAGCTATAAAGAAAATAACCTTCTAAACATCAAGGATTATGGTAAGTCTTTAATCATCTTCAGTGTTCGAATATCCTTGCTCTTTAAGTTGCCACCTTTATGAAAATAATTCCTTGTACAAATTATGAATCAAATCTTCAACACTCCCTCTTAATTTAAAGTGGCAAACTCCGAGCACTGTCTTTAAGAACCCATGCTTAAGTCTAACTATGCTTCCATTAGAAGTTGAGTGCTATAAAACTCTACCAACACTTTACCTTTATTCACCAAATCTCTAATGAAGTGATACTTCAACTCAATATGGTTAGTTCTTCTATGAAAGGTGGGATTTTTGGTCATTGTAATAATGGACATATCATCACAAAAGATAATAGTCCCTTCCTCTTGTTTTTATTGCAAATCAAGCAACATTTTCCTTAGTTAAACCCATTGACAAGCTGCCAATGTAGCTGCCATATGCTCCCCTTGCACCATTGACAATGCAATTGTAGCTTACTTCTTTGAATTCCAAGTGATTGTACCCGAACCAAGTGTAAACACATTATCAAAAGTGCTTCTTCTATCATCCAAAGTACTTGCCCAATCACCATTACTAAAACTAATCAACTTAAGGTCTTCAACATATGTATACTATATTCCATGGTTCAAAGCACCTGCAACATATCTCAAAATCCTTTTTGTAGCTCCAAAGTGTTGCATGGAAGGGTTAGACATAAATTTTGAAACAACTCCAATAAAAAATGCAATATCTGACCTAGTATGAATTAAGTATAACAAACCTCTAATAAGGCTCCTAAATTTCGTTGAATTTGCCTTCTTCAACCCATCTTCAACTTACAACTTTTGGTTAATATCTATAGGTGTAGATGCCATCTTGCATTTTGACATGTTGAACTTCTTCAAAAGATTCATTCTTTGGCAAACAAAAATTCTATCCTGCACATGCAAAAGTCGAACCCCAAGAAAGTAATGCAAAAGTACCAAGTTCGTAATTTCGAACCTCTTCATCATGTCTTACTTAAATGCCTCCATTGATAATAGTCTTGATCCCATATAGATGATATCATCAATATATAAACATACTATTGTAATATCTATTATATCATACCCTTTCAAATACAAGGTGGGCTCATTCTCACTCCTTACAAACCCTCTTTGATAGAAATAGCTATCAATTTTGCTATATACCCTATGGGCTAGCTTAAACCCATACAATACCTTCCTCAACCTATGCTCCTTTCTTCTACAAACCTTTTGGGTTGAGCAACATAAACTTGCTCACTCAATTCACCATTTAAAAATATAGATTTAACATCAATGATATATACTCCATCTTAATTGAGTTTCTAGTGCAATTAAGAGTTTTAAGGTTCCAAACCTTGCCACCACTGAGAATGTCTCCATTTAATCCACACCTTGTTGTTGAGTGCACCTTTTTGCAACCAACCTTGAATCATATTTTTTTACACTCCCATCTATATGAAATTTAGTTTTAAAGATCCATTTGAGTCCAATAATATTCTTACTTTGACGAAATTACACAATTTCCAAGTTGCATTCTTTTCAATGAATGCTAGCTCCTCTTTTATTACATCCTCCCATTCTTTATTGCGTTTGGCTTCCTCAAAGCATGATGGATCAGGTGTAAAAAATGCATACTCATTAGTTTCACAGATCTCATGGAGTGATTTGAATCTCCTTGGAGGGGCATCACCATCAAAATAATCAAGTTGAGTAGTCTGCCACTGTCCATCTCGCACTCGCGAAGTCTCAGTTCACAATTGCGACACCTCCTTGTACAGTCGTGGAGCGTAACAAAATTCCCATTATTGGTACTATGATCGTGCCACCCCACCTGGCAATTGTGGGGCTATCGCTATGGTCTCAAGCTCGGCTGCAGATCATTTGGAAAATTCTAAGGTTAGGTTCAAAGTTGGGGACGCTATTTCGTGATTGCAGTTCTTGTTCTTGTGGTTGCACTTCCTCTTGCAACAGATGTTGTTTTCTTCATTAAATTTGAACATGGATGTTCGGCTTGGAATGAAGAAAACACAGATGTTATGGCGAATTTTCTCCCTCGTTTTACCAATTCCAACTTATGTGTTCATTAAAAACAACATTTATACTAACAATTGTTTTGTCACTAGTAGGATCATACAACTTATATGCTTTTGTCTCATTACAATAGCATTCAAAGATACACTTTTGGGATTTTTTTATCAAATTTGTGTCTTTTGCTTTCTCTTGCCAAACATAGGCTATGCAACCAAATATTTTGAGGTGTTTTGCTGATGGCTTCTTTTCACTCCGTGTTTCATAAGGGGTTTTATCTTGAATGGCTTTTATTGGTGAGATTTTCAACAAGTTGATGGTGATTGCTATGGCTTCCATCCAAAAGCTATTAGGTAGGTCCTTTTCCTTCATCATTCTCCTCTATCTAACCATAGAACCTTGATGCTTACACCACTTTGCTTTTCTATCTTGGCTTTGAATTTTTTTAAGTGTTCAAAGGTCTTCCCCTTCGTCTTTAAGAAATACAACCTACTTATCATTTAGTAGTTGTCTATAAAAAGGAGAAAGTAAAAACTACCTCTAAGTGACATGGTCGTCATTGGTCCACACAAGTCCGTATGTACCAATTCTAATTTCTCCTTGGCTCTCCAAGCCTTTCCTTTAGGGAATAGCTCCTACTTTGTTTCCCATAAATACAACCCTCACAAATATCTAAAAGTTGAATTTTTGGTAAGCCATAAACCATACCTTTCTTCTCTAAGAGTAGTAGTCCTTTGATGTTGAGGTGCCCATACCTCAAGTGCCACGTCCTTAATTTATTGTTCTCTTCTACAACAAGTGTAAAGTCTTTAACTTTTGACACTTCAAGTCAAAACATCCTATTTTTGATCATTTAAATTTTTGCCACAACTTGTCTAAATTATGTCTTCTTTAATGATGCACTCACCACTATCAAACATCAAAGAATATCCAGTTGCCATCAATTGCCCAACACTATGCAAATTGTGAGCTAGGTTAGGGACATATTGAACATCATGGAGGAGTTTAGTGTTACCTGGCAAGTCTGGATAGTCACGGTGCTTTTGCCTTTGACATCTATCTCTAGGTCATCCTTTAGCTTCACTTTCTTTTGATCCTCTTCTATGTGTTTGAAGAGATCAATCTTTCTGGTCATATGGTTTAAGCATCCACTATCCATAAACCATAGTTCATTCCTCACATCATTAGGGCTTGAGTAGGCCATGAACAACCTACACTCTTCACTGATCACCTCGACATTGTTTGTTTATCCTTCTACCAACAATTTGCTTTAACATGTCCAAATTTCTTATAGTTAAAGTATTAAATATTTTTGTTGAACTTTTGGTCTAAACCTCTACTTTTTTCATGGTAGTTTCCTCGCCACATTAACTTTCCTTGCCTTCGCCATATCCGATTCCCTTGCCTTAGTCCTAGCCTCATTCCCCTTTTGCTTGAAAGGCCTTCTCCTCCATCTAATTGATTCTTAGCTTATGGGACTGTAGGGATCCCAACAATTCATCAAAGGAATAGGTTGCCAAATTCTAATTCTTCTATGGTTGCCACAACATGATTAAATTTAGGGGAGAGCCTATAGAGTACCTTTGACACTAGAGTGCGTTTGGAGACTTCCTCGCCTTAGGATCATATTTAGTTGACCACACCCTCAACTTTGGTTAAGAATTCTTGTCTTTCACCATCCTTCATGTACAAGTTTTGGAACTCACAATTAAGGTTTTGTAATTTAATTCTTGCTACAGTGGACAATCCATGGTACACCATTCTCAAGGTTGTCCAAGTTTTATTTGCTATAGAAGTTCCCTCTATCTTCAAAAAGATAAACTCATGGACGACTTGTTGGATACAAAACAATGCCTTGTTGTCTTTCTTCTTGTTCTCCCTTACTCGTGCCTCATCATCTCTCTCGTTGTATCTATTCTCCACCAAGTCTCATAGTTTTTGAGACTTGAATAATGTTTTCATCTTGATACTTCAAAATTCATAGTTGTCTCCTTTGAACATTGGTAGCGAAGGTTAGGTAAGGGAATTGTTGTTGGTTGCCATTACCACAAGCCTAATCAAGTGCCTTTAGATGCCATAATGTTGGATTTTGGATGTTAAAAGTATGAAAAGAAAGTTGGAAATTTGATTGAAAGAATAGGAGAATTGAGGGAAAAGCTTAAAACTTTATTGCATAAAAGATATCAACTAAACAAGACTTAAAGACAAGGAGAAAGAAAAGGATGCCAGATGGCTAAATTGTTCTAATAGCCAAAAACTTAAGTAACCTCCTATATAGACTACCAAAACCTAGTCTTAACAAGGTAATAATTCTACCTACTAACAACCATAATTAAACAAATTAATGCTACAAAATAAATCAAGCTATAAAGAAAATTTCCTTCTAAACATCAAGGATTATGGTTAGTTTTTAATCTTCTTCCGTGTTTGAATATCTTTATTCTTCAAGTTGCCACCTTTATTGAAATAATTCCTCCCACAACTAATGAATAAAATCTTCAACGCACCTTGCTACACAAAAATTCTCAACTCTTCTAGTGGATAAGAGAAACCTTAGTGTGTTGCAACTAGAAATTTGCCACCATAGAATTTAATTCCCTTAACAATGAATCTAGCAAGAGGAAGCAAGACATAGCATATATGGGGATAGCTTGGAACACTGCTTTAATTAATGTACTACTGCTAGCATAGGAGAGCAATTTTTCTTTCCAACCTACAAGTCTACCCCACATTCTCTCCTTTATGCTCCAAAAAGCCAACCCTTTGGCCCATCCTACCACTATTGGAAGATTCAAGTAAGGTGATGCAACACTTGATGTCTTAATACCAAGTATGCTTGCCAACCACATTTGGTCATTCTCCCCTACATTTGGGCTAAAATGAATGGCTGATTTACAAAAGTTCACTTCCTAGCCAGATGCTTAGGCGCAACACCTCCTAGAGGGATCTAAAGTTAACATTCTTCACTTGGTAAAAAATAAAGGTATCATCCACGACTAGTAGTTAAGAAATTGTGGGTGCCTACCGCACTATGCAAATACCTTACAATTTGCTAGTAGCTTCGTAATGAATCAAAAGAGAAGATAAAACCTTAGCGCAAATTATGAACAAGTACAACAAAAGTGGGTCTCCTTGGTGAGTGCCTCGCTAAGGCTACACTGAACTATACACATTATTACTTGGAGTCAAGGAAAATGTAACTCCAGAAATATATTTCATCATGAGATTAATGAAAGAAGGATGAAAACCTAGCTTACCAAGAACAACCTTTATGAATATCTATTCTAGGTGATTGTATGCCTTGCACGTATCTAATTTCACTACTGTTAGACCTCTTTTGCCACTTCTTTTACCTTTGATAAAATGGTTTACCTTAAATGCCACTATAATGTTATCATAAATCAATCACCTAGGCATGAATGTTGCCTAATTTGGAGAGATTATTTTGTTGAGACAACCTTTAAGATGATTAGCTACACTTTGGATGCTATTTTATAAACAACATTATATAAATTGATTGGTCTAAATTGGGACATCTTTGTAGGTTTAGACATCTTAGGAATGAAAGCTATGTTCATCTCATGGAAATGTGCTTCATCTTTATCCCAATTCAAAAAATTCAAGCCCTACTCAGTCACTTTATCACCTACTACATGCCAAAATTTCTGGAAAAATAATGGAGGTATTCCATCCAAACTAGGCGACTTGAAGCCTTCCATTTGTTTTAGAGCATTGGCAACTTCCTTCCTCATCTAGGGTTACTACAATGTTTTATTCTTATCTAGAGAGATCTAGCATGACAAGTATTCCAAAGCCTTGTAATTGCGATCCTCATTAGGAGTAGAAGATAGAAATAGATTACTTAAATAGTCCAAGACAATTTGTTGCATTTGCTACTGTTTTAATACCCTCATGCCCCTTTTATCCTTTAGAAATTCTACTCGATTGTTCCTCTTCCAAGTGGTAGTGACGACATGGAAAAATTTGGTGTTTTTATCCCTAGCAGACAACTAAAATTGTTTGCTTCATTGTTTCTATTTCAATTTTTCCTCTCTCCAAAGTCTGACCAATCCCACCCATAGCTCACTTTCCTCCATTTTCTAGCATTGGCTAACTTCACCATCGCTTGGCCTCTCAATTTGGTGCTTTAGTTCTTTCATTCAATGTTGTAAAGTCTTAAAGTTCCTAGTGCCCCAACTAATCAGATTATGTGAACATAGCTTATTACAATCTTAATTGGTGAATTCCTTGGACATGCCTCCCAAGCTTCTTGTACTACATCCTCCCACTCCCCATGCATAGTCCACTTAGCTTTAAAATGAAATGGCTTTGAGTTTTGGACTGTTTGAACCATTTCCACCTCAACCTTCTTGATAAGAATTCGTGAATTGTCTAAGCATATTGTACTGAGATATACAGTAAAGTTAAGGAATAAGTCATTCCACTTTTTGTTTACAGATGCTCTATCCAACCTTTTGTTTACTACATTTGGTTACATCCTGTTATTAGACCACGTAAAGCTTTACCCAACAAAGCCAATGTCTAATAGACCCACCGCTTGTCGAGCTTCTCGAAAGTCCATCATTTGCCAGAAGTTAGCTGAAGATGTCCCTAACTTTTCATCTAGAAATAAAACAGAATTGAAGTCCCCACAGCATAACCACGGTAAGGAAAAACTTATACTTAACGTGACAAGAGTTCTCCATAAATCGTTTCTGCAAGCCGAATCTGATTCACCATAAAACCTTGTGAAACTCCATTTTACCCCCTATTTTCATCATATCCACAATCGCATCAATAAAGTTCAGTGAAAACTGGACCACTTCCACCTGAATCGACTTGTCCCACCATAAGGCAAGACCCCCTGAGCATCCAACTACCTCTACTCCTTACCAAGCAAATTTAATTGTAATTTAAGACAATTTATGAAAGTAGTTGATTGTTTAGTTTTGGTGAAAAAAATAATAGAGGGAAATGTTCTTGAAGCAGATTTCTAAGATAATGAACTATCTAGGGACCCCTCACCCTTGATAGTTCCATGCTAGACATTTTATGGCTGTTAGAAAGGCTGCGGTGCAGCTTCCTCCACCCAGAAAACTAATGAAGAATTCGTAGCATCCTCAACAGGAAGAGTACGTTCACTTTTCATTACTTGGTCATCAGGAAAATGAATTGTGTCACCCTGTGATCTTTTCTTGCTTGCAATGTTGGAGCTCTTGTACTTCCTTGGCCTACCTTATAGTCTTTTGTGGGACAAGATAAGTGGCCCAATATTGAATGGGTTCGTACTTAAAGGCTGCAAGACATCTTCCAAGTTTGTGGACTGAATATAATGATCCGATCAAAAATTTTAGGCTAGTGCTCCAATGCCTCTGGAAGAATTGACCTCTGTGTCCTTCATTGGTTCGACAATCTTATTGTTTTAGATAATCCCACATCATGTGAAATTAGGCCTTGATTATTAGCATGACTGTCATGTAGGGGTTTGACAAACAAAAACCTTTGTGCTTCAAATTCAGTTTCAACGTTGACCACACCACCATTGGTCTGTTCCACAATGACCTCTTAAATCTTCGACCATGAGAAATCCCTCTTGTCTACAGCACTGGTTTTGCTCATTGGAACTTGGCTATCACCCAACCCAAAAATACCCACACCTCTCCATTTTGATGTGTTGACATCCAAGGTCCTTGAATGAGAGGCTCCAGAGTATACCCTTCCATAATAGGAATTCGTGCTTGTACTATCTCCATTAGGCTGATTGTTGGCATTGATTGCAGCTTTTTTTAACTAAGGACCATATGGTGTGTTTTCTCCTAGATTGTGAAATTGTCCTCATACTAGAGGGGGAAAGCTTTTTAAATGTGATCAATCTTACCACATAAATAACAAAAATTCAAAAATCATCCATCCGGGAGCCTAACCGTGTGTGCCTCCCCCACAGATGTTCAGATTTGTATGTGTTAAGTTTTGCTCCTTCAGGTATAGTTGGTAATGTCGCTAATGACCAATCATCTATTGTGGACACCAAATGTAAGGTTTGGGTATTGAATGCATTCCACTATTGTGTATTATTTATAGATAGTAGCTAATAGAGGATTGACAATGTGTACTAACTATTCATGTGGTTATAGTGTTTCCAAATGCAGGTTTTTGGCTTTAAAATGAACTTGAACATAATACTACCACCAAGCTTCAATGTACCAATGCAAGAACTACAAATGTGAAGATGATCGATGTCCTCAACCCATGTGCTACCGGTGAAATGTGCAATGCAAATGTGAACATTAATAGATAGTCTCTCTAGTTACAAATTAGATATGCTTATTTTTCTCAAGGCAATTGGAAATGGAAAAGAAGATGATCCAATATGTTATAGGACTTGGCTCAAAAAATGTCGATGAAATTGCTTTGCAACATGTTTTTTTTCCTACTTTATAAGATTTCCTACTAATACTTCTTATCATTTGCAACTTATTAGTATAGAACTAATAGAAAAATGCTAATAGAATATTGACTCTTAGTGTTTTCATTTCATATTTTAGCTTGGCCGTGTGGTCCTAATATTATCAATGCTACAATACCTAATAGGGCATCGATTATGGATGGAGTTTTTCTTTTCATAGCCACTAAGTTTTTTTTTCTTGTAGACAATTCATATTTTATCTATTCTTAATATTATTCATCTAGAGCACATTGTAATAATTCAAGATAAGGTTAATGTTGTTGTCAAACAAATTCCATCCATGGAGAAGCTTATTCAGGTAGATTGGTGCATTTCATGTAATCTAGTTTGTGTTTATATTGTTATTTTATTTGAAAATTCTCACACAAAACTATTGCAGATGGAGCATCGATGGAACCAATTTCATCATAGCAAAGGCTACAAATCGATGTTGTATGTGAATATATTATGAAGAAAGTACGTGCCAAGGAGTGAGCCTTCAATTTACCACCAATTATTATTGTGATCAAAACCTTTAATACTAGCAAGGTTGGATCTTTGATTGATGAAACATGGGTGATTTTATAAGTGGATGTATTTTGAAGGTAGATCACTTGTCATATGTAACAAATATAATTTGTTTAGGTTGTGCATTATTTTCTCTACTTAAATTGTTTAGTCATTTATTTTCAACAAATTATTAGCCATATTGCCAGCTGCCATGTGTGAAATTTGAATTTTTTAGACAATTACCTTCCCACTAAATATTAATTTGTGTGTCATTTTTTGAGCAATGCATGCATATATATATATATATATATTTGTGGTGTTGAACTTTAAATGCATTATCATTGAGCATCAGTTGTGTTTCTTCATTGGGCGCCTTCACAATACCTCTTTGTTTCTTGTGCGTTGACTTCTAATTCATTCTCTAATTTGTACCAAGTTGTCTCACGTGCACGTGGAAAGTTATATTTTGCACAAATGTGTAAACAATACAATGTATGCCACAAATCCTATGAATAATGAAATCTAACAGAAGTGTACAAAAGTTTACAGATTCTAGCAGCTTCTGTATCAATTTTATAGCCAAATCGACTGCAGAAAAATACGATTATCACCCTCCATTTCATGCTTCATCTTCTCTCACACCTGTTCTTTTTTTTGGTTCTCTTAACATTTTTATATAGTTTCCTAATAATGCCTATTGTCTTTGTTATTCCTATTGAAGTTTCCGTTTAAATTTATAGTTTTTAAATGCTAACATGTTTTTTGCATTAACTCTCACCTTGAAAGAATACTTGATGTAAACATTTTGTCATATTTTTAGATTTACTTTCTAATAGTTTCCTACAAGACACGATGCCACTATACATTACTTTCATCAAAATTTATGATTAAATTTTGTCATTACTTTGTCCTTGTAGGTTACTGTGCTTTATATAGTATCTTTATATATTTTCTCAATTTCACTTTCTTTATAGATTTATATTAGTTTTCTGATTTACTACTAATTTTCTATGTGCCAGTTAAATTAGTAAATTTCTCATTTTTGTTTCCATTTAAGATTGATTTTCAAATTTTTTTGTAAACATTTTATATTAATTTTCTTATTTTTCAAAATCTGGAATGTTGTTTCCAGTAGTCATGACAAACTATTTTCTACATGCACTAAGATCTTGCAATTACAAAAAAGTCTGAGTATGACTTGGATGTAATTAAGCTGAATCCTCGATTAGTTGAGCTAATATCTCACCAGTGACAATAAATATAAGTAAGTCTTTTCAATGTTTTATTTCTCCCATAGTTTGTTTTGTTATGAATATTGTCATTTGTATATGCAAATCTTCTCCTTCAGGCATAGTTGCTGGTGTGGCTAACAAACAACAATTGTTGTGGATACCGTATGTGGGGGTTAGGTATTGAACCCATTCTATTGTTGTGTATTTACGGATAATAGCTAACAAAGGATTGACAATGTGTACTGACTATTCAACAAGTTTGTCTTTGTGTTTTGCTTTCACATTTTGGCTTGGCCTCCAGGTTTATATATTCTTAAAGCTACAATGCCTTATGAGGCATCAATTATGGATGGAGTCTTTCTTTCTTTTATTTGCAGACAATTGAGATTTTATCTTGTCTTTATATTATTCATCTGAAGCTCACCGTAGTAACTCAAGATAATATTGGTATTAATTAGAGGAAGGTTGCCATCAAATAGCTTCAATCCGTACTGAAACTTATTCAGGTAGATTGGTTCATTTCATCTAGTTTAATTTATATCTATATTGGTATTTTCTTTAAAGACTCTACACATGGGACTGTTGCACATGGAGCACCAATGGTACCAATTTCAGCACGGTGGAGGCTCAATAACGAGGTTGTATGTGAATATATTATATTAAAAGTACCAATCATAAAGAGAGACTTTAATTCAGATTGTGATCAAAGCTTTTAATGGCAACATTCCTAGGACCTCGATTGTGGGTGGTTTGTAGGTGGATGCATTTTGAAGGTAGATTTCTTACTATATGTAATATAGTTTGTTTATGTGGTTATGCATTATTGTCTGTGCATATGTTTCTTATTTGTTTCTTTCTTCTTCTTCTCCTTCTTTTTTTTTTTTGGCAAAGTATCAATTGTATTGCCAACTATCATAGGTGAAAACTGAGTTTCTTAGAGGATTGTCTTTGCACTAGATTTTGATCTGTGTGTCATTTTTGGTATATTTTTCTGTAAATCTCTATTAACAAATGTTAGGATATATACATATCCAAAATTTTGTTAAACAATTAGAATAGAAATAGAAAGGCCTCAAACTCTTCCACCAAAATATTGAATTCAATAGGACTGTTAAAATTATTGTATTTGGATAAGCAACATACATTTTGATAAAGGTTGAATGCATAAAAACTCGATTTTGGGTAACTTCAAATCTAAGCCATGTAGGTTGAGTTTGAAGGGAACTCACTTATATAAAAGAGGTTTTGGCGCTAAGGTCTCCACGTACATTTCTTATACGCATAAACCATCAAAGTGAGATTTTAGAGTGTGGAAGATTTTGATGTATTTGAGAAGTCAAAAACTGCAATAGTTAAGCAACAAATTTTGGTAATGGTTAGAGGTAAATGCCGATCTTTGTTGTAGCATTGTTTATTTGCTACTTGAATCTCCCACATGTTATCAAAGCCTTAAAATCCTCTGATTTGCATTAAAATCAATTTTTTGGTTTTGAAAATTTTGTTTCTAGTTGAATTTTGGGGATGTTTTTGTTCAACCAAAGGTTTTAATCTATGTTTCTATGATTTCTCAACAATTTTGAATTTAAAATTTTGAATTTTGGGGGCCATCTTTGTGGTTAAATTGGTTGTGTTTTTCAATTAAGTCATTGTTATTGGCTTTCACTAGGTATGGAATGCAAAAGTTTTTAAATTTTAATCACAAAATAATCAAAGAATACAGTGGAATACAAAATCTTAACCTAGTCCACTTTTCATTGCATAATACGTATAAATATAAATTCTAGAATAGTTGTATGGAAGATTACTTGAAATCAAATTCATGTAATTTCTATTTATGATCTACAAGCCGTAATAAAGTCTGGGCTTTTAGTTTGTCCACAAAAACAAGATGTTGGTTATAACGCTTCAACAAATCTTTATAAACTCATTTGTAAAATTCTGCAACTCTTTGTGCTTGGATAATTTTCTAAAAGAAAATTTGAGAGGGGAGGCTAATAATAATTTTTTTTGTGTGCAAATGGTGAAAGTGAATAGTAACTGTGCGAACAGTAGCGTTGGGAATGTTCACATGAATAGTAATTATCCTTTTGGAACTCTTCTAAGTAATTTATTCTCAAAATACAATCTTTTATACTAAGATACCTTGGGCTTTAGGAATGGGCTTTATAGACTTTTACATAGACCTTAAAATTAATTCTAAGTGGCGATGACATGGAAAAATTTGGTGTTTTCTTCTAGATTGTGAAATTGTCCTCATATTAGAGGGGGAAAGCCTTTTGAATGTGATCAATCTTACCATATAAATAACAAAAATTCAAAAAACATCCATTTGGGAGCCTAACCATGTGTGCCTCCCCCACAGATGTTTAGATTTCTATGTGTTAAGTTTTGCTCCTTCAAGCATAGTTGGTAATGTCCCTAATGACCAATCATCTATTGTGGACACCAAATGTAAGGTTTGGGTATTGAACGCATTCCACTATTGTGTATTATTTATGGATAATAACTAATAAAGGATTGACAATGTGTACTAATTATGGAGAATGAATTACTGTTCGTGCAGTTATTATTCACTTTCACCATTTGCACAAAAAAAAAAAAGTTATTAGCCTCCCTCTCAAGTAATTCATTCTCAAAATACAATCTTATTTATACTAAGATCCCTTGGGCTTTGAGAATGGACTTTATAGGCTCTTACATAGACCTTAAAATTAATTCAAGTCTATCTACTTTTAATTATTAATCTAATTAATGATTAAAACTCGTTTGAATTGTTTCTTTCAATTAAATTAAATGCCTATTATGTTTCCCATTAACAATTCCCATTATTAACAAACATAATAGTTATAAAATAAATCTTTTTTACCTTGTTTCTTTAATTTATTAGTATTCATTAATTAAATTGAAAGCTCGTAATGATTATAATTAATAATCTCATCGCTAACAAATATAATAAGGAATAAATCATTCCAATTTTGTCTAATCCAATTGCAACCAAGTTATCCGTCATGAGACTTATCAATCCTCATCCACAATACTTCTCAAATCTTGTGATTATCATTTTGCAAATGCCTTAAACCATCATCTTATTTTTATATGTGTAACGCCCTATATTCATCCTTAGCTAGTAATGAGCACAACTTGAAACATTTGAGCAACACTTAGCTTATAACCTATATCGTAGCCATCCAAAGTAAAATGAATGGATTACAATAAACCTTTCTGATCAAAAGTAACATACGGTATTTGACCATTTGTCTTGCTTTGTCTTAACTGAATGAGAGTCATAAATTTAGTCAAATTTATAAATTTGGTTATATGACCAATTGATATTTCCTTAGAAGACTAATGTTTTTATTGAAAATTTTTTTTCGATCACGTGCTATCTCAACTAAAGATTTCCATCTTATAGAATATTAACTGCATAAGACAAATATCTTACTTACTTGTAAGGAGATAAATTCCTTATTGAACACACATGTCTCCATACGCACTTAAGTAATAACACTTTGGGCTTATGATTCTATCCCATATTAGGATAAATATTGGTTCTTAATGTTCTAATGACATATTGATCGTCATACACACAAGACAATTATCCTCACTCAAGTTTAAGGTCCACGTACATTTAACATGATCATAAAGTAAGACATTGACAACAAAAAGTGAATTCATGTGTCTCCTTCATGTTGCGAGTTATTGCCTGAATGCTTAGTCTCTAATGATGTATCCGTACACTTGTATTATCAATATTTCATATTAAACAACATGACCCTTATCGTACAAATACAAGGCATGCAAATCATATCAACTGTTTAATGCCTTTTAGAGTGTTTGTAATTCGCAAATTAGTTTTAGTGATTATATACTAGGATAGCCTTGTATCTATATTTATAACATATTGGAAATAAGACCTCTTAACACAATCACATGGACACATGCAACACCTTACACTATTCAAGATTTACATATATAAAAATATTATCAAAATATTGATAAAATAACCATCAATATTTTATTGATTAATAAGAATAACATTTACAACTAAAACCCCTCAAATATCCCTCATTGATAATTTGACATCAGAGAGCATGTTATTAACAATTTTACCTACATTCAGCCTAGCTAGAGGTTGATGATGATGCTAAATGTTGTTGTTTATTTTCTCTTAAAAAAGGAAAAGATGTTTCTAAAATAGTAAATGCAGAAATTCTATAGCATTAATTTGATATGGTAGAACTACTACGAGTCTACCCATTATTTAAAAGGAGGTTCTGAGTTCAAGCCCTCTTGGTCTCCAAATTTTGATTTTGAAAAAAAAATTTCTAAAGTGTCGTAATAAATGGGATTCAAACCCATGTTTACTCTGTGGACGGGGGCCCACCCATCAACTAGGCTAGTTCCAATTTATGTTAAATGGGCATGGGGTTTAATATATAAATATATAATCCATGTTTAGAAAACTAACCAACTTTGTTCCATGAAGGACTCGAACCCCTGAACTAACTAACGTGGCATATAGTGAAATTTTTTCCAGTTGTGCTGTACTACATGTTAGAGCGTGGAGTTTGTATGCATATATATTTATATCATTTTAGTGCATATCTTAGTTATCCACCCAATTGACTAATTAGATCTTAGCCTCACCAAAATTATATGAAAGATCACACAAAGTGTTAAGATTTTTAATTGTAATTAGCTATTTTAATATAATAAATTTTACTTACAAAAATTTTTGTTGTATTAAAATAATTTATTAAGATAAATTATTAAATATTCCTGTACCACCTATAGGAATTAGAAATGATTTTAATAATTTTATCATAATGTTTACATCCTATTGAATTACAAATTTAGCCTAAATGCAATTTTTATGTCATAGGATTTATGTTATATGCTTATATTAGTAGATAGATATTTTGAGTGATTAGCCTCAATTTTATATTAAGCATATATGTTTATAAATGTAACATTTCAAACTATTTATATCAATTTTAATGATCCTGAATTAAATGGAAAGGACTATAAGGTATGAAAGGAGAGAATTGCCTTTCATTTGCGGTAGATGACCATTGATTATCCTACAAAAAAAGACAAACCACCTAAAGTTACAAAGTAAAATTTTACAGAAGCCAATACACTTTATAAAAATAAGGACATACACTTTATAAAAATAAGGACGGTCAACCAAGTCAGTATCATATTCTTAAAAACAAAAGTATTTTCAACTATTCATGATTCTATTGATGATGCTGTTCTTTGTTTAAGACTATTGATGAGCAATTTGAAACTTCAAACAAAGCGCTTGCAAACACCGCGATAATAAAATTCTTCTCAATGAAACTTACCATTATTCAAGATGTGCATGAGCACATCATGAAGCCAACCATGCACTTTTTGTCCTACACAGTCTTCTAAAAATAAAGGTAATTTCCACATAATACTTGCATCCAAGTGCTAGTATTGCTTAAATATGTAGTTTTTTATGTGCCTCGATCGCAAGACTTATTTAAATCGGATTATCACTAAGACTTGAGTGAGATCTAAACATATCTCTTTCAACCTTTTCGTCCCATTTGCTCGATTCAAATAGGGTTGCAAAATGCCAGATAAACTACCACATACAGAAACAGCACATTCCCTGACCAACCACACTGTTTCAGGACAAGATTTAAATGAGATTAATCATCAAAACTGATCCACATATAATATACAGCCTCACAAAATCTGAACTGAAATTTGAAATCTACAGGAACCCCTTGTAAAAACAACTTTATCCACAGAGGTATCATGTAAAACTCCCTGTAAATCAACTAGAATGATTAATCTATTAGCCAACAAATACTGGAAACATTGCAGATGTGACTCATGCAGTTCAAAGAAGACCTTGCATAGAAAGTCCGAAATAATGGTAAACTCCTTTTGCTTTGAATGACTGCTTTGATCCAGCAATCCTATTCCGATCGCAAAGCAGTGACATTGCAGAAGCATCAATCATCAGCTTAACTTACCTATTTCCATTTTCTTTTTAATTGCTTTTTGACCATGATATACAAAAGAGTCAATTATCCCCGAGACAGTAAATACCCCTGCACAAGAAGCAGAATTGGTAGGTTTGTATAAATATGAAGGGCAAGTACAAGTGTATTTTCTTGTGAGAGAGAGAGAGGAGTCACCTCCAACAATGGCACAGACATTGGTCAGGAAGTGCAAGAACGAAACATGTGTCTCTGAAAAAGTCACCTATCACCAGGAAAATGAATAGATAAACGGAGCAGAAATTTTTATGCCACTTCATATATATATATTGAAATTTGACTTTAGCGCATGTAAGGATCATGAAAACAGACTTGGGATCCTTTGCTATGAGGAGATCAGACACAAAGAAGAAGAGATAAGAAATAAGAACAATATAGAAATTTAATGACAGTGTTCATCCTCCTTGCATTTGGAACAGCATACCCACCTTAATTGGCGAGAGGTCATAAAAGAAAAATACTCCAGGAATAGATTGAAGTCGACCCAAATCTGCTCCTTTGACATGTTCAGTTACAGAGAACTGCAATAAGCCAAAAGTATGAATCTGATGTGTTTCCCAGAAATGATTTCTAAACATCACACACACACACACGCATACACAAGAGCAACCACGAAAAGGATAATGATACTTCACAGTGATAATAGAACCTGATTTGACTGGATCGCATGTCCATCGATATCTGTGAACACAGTTGGTACCACCTGCAATATTGACCAAAAGAAAAGCACTCATGAAATAAGGAAATCAGAGCAGAATAAAATTGGTGTCAGTATTATTCAAGGTAGCACTATAGCTAGACTTGGTACAATAATTTTGGGGAGGAAAAAAGAGAAAAAAAAATGAATAAAATTGGTGTCAATTTTATTCAAGGTAGCACTTTAGCTATACTTGGTACAACAATTTTGGTGAGGAAAAGAACACCAAAGGCTTCATAAAAGAATTTTGATTACTTGGTTGTAGAGAAAAATACCAATTAAAATCAAAGTATGAAAACAGTGGTAGCATTTGGAAGCTGTTTTTTTTTAGTTTGCCAAAAATTGATTTTGGACATTGACATGGTAGTTTTCTTGATTTTCTCAAAGTACCAAGCCCAAATGATTTTAGCTCAAAATAACATGCCAGAGTGTGATCAAGATTGAACAACAAAAAAAAGTTCAATCAAGTGGACGGAATAATAGGATATCACAGTTAAATAACAAAAAAATTTGATTGAGCGAATGGACTACCACTATTGAGCAAAAAAAAGTTCAATCAGTCAAAATGAAAGTTGCTAGATCAAACTTCCATTATTGAACATTTAAATTAAACCCATAAGCTCCGACTTAAAGAGTTCATAGCAGCTCAATCAAAGGGAGAGGGCTTTGCTGCAGCTAGCTCCGCCACAGGACAGCCTCATGCTTTTACGCTGAGACAGAAGCTAGTACAATCTATTTCCACCAAACTAAACAAAACCAACATAAAAAATCAACAAATCTTATTCTACAAAAAAACAAACATCATGTAAAAATCAAAAAATTATACACTAAACAAAATAATATCCGCAAAAACATACCACCTCAAAAAAACATTCAACACAGCTTCCAAACAATTGAGAAAAACTCAAAGAAAGAACTAATTTAACCCTTTTACTAATCCAAAACATTAATTATCCCTCTCTTCTGAACATAGCAACACTCACAAGTGCATAAATGAAAAAAGGAAGAACAAAACAATAGCAAAATTTTCCTTCCAGTGAGAAACCAAAGGCACATACATTCTAATAAACGAAAACAAGACATATAAAACAGTTTCTAGTTAATGGCCCCCATGGACCCACCATTTACAACAATTCCAAACTTCAAGCAATATGACAGCATAAAGTTGGTTGCATGTGCACATGCATAAGAATGAAATATTTTATTTACCAGAAAAATGTAAAATATTATTTGACTAAAACAAAGCTTTAATCACTGTCAATTCACGTCTTATGGTTGTATAACCCATTTATGTTTATGAAATTATTGTTCCAATCCATTTTGACTATTAAGCGGGTCTTGTAAAACTAACATAATCATGATAATACTCTAACCATCGCCAATCTCAACCTCGACCTACACAATCATCAAGCAATAGCCAAAATTGCTGACAGGAACAATACCTAAGCATGATCTCATTAACTTTGCTCTGTCAAAAGCAATTCGATTGATACAATTACTTATTTCATCTGATTAGACATTGAATTAAGTGAAAGAAAAACCCTAACTTCCAATCCTACCTGTCCAGCTTAAAGGAAAATACACTAACAAAACAGAATTGGTATTGACCTTAGCCACGAACCAACCTCTGGCCGGTATCAAGAAATGCACAGCAAAAAACAGCAGCCAAAATACTATATACATATATACATATATATATATATATCAACCACAGAATGGAGGAATTTACATAATTACTAACCTTGAGGAAATATTGATACATCGCATTTGGCGTATGTTGTGTCCATTGTACACTGCAGATGGAAACAAATGCAGATATGTTCTAAATTACATGTAATGGCTTGTCCAGAAAGGACCATAAATGCACGGAAAATTATCCAGAAAGGACCATAAAAGCACACCACTTAGATAAGGAAATGAACAAACTAAATACCCATCAAGAGGATTCACCACACCAGGGAAGTAGCCTCCAAACGCTAATCTGTTAATCTTGTGACTTATCTGTGGAACAAATGCTAAATTTGTTAACTTCAGACTAAGGAACTAGCTCATGAAAATTAATACCATAAAGTACAGCAAATCTAGAAGTAGAAGGATACCATCTTACATTGAAACTGTCCTTCTGAAAGGTTAACAGATCATGAACATGCACATTTGACTGCTGGAAACTTTTCCCGGGTGCAAAATGAAAATTACCACCTACCTTATTGACATCCAAGAACCCATAAATGTTACATCCTTCACCCTCTTCATCTTTGATCCTTTGCAGAAAGCCTTCTCTTTTGCACTGATTTATTATGAAAAATATGAAAACCATAAAATTCTATAGTTCAGAGCCAATGTAAGAATTACCAAATACGAACTTAATCATTTAAAACCGAAACAAATTATGATTTTGCTTTTTTCCCAGTAATTATTTGGGTGTGTTTATGCAGACAAAGAATCAGATATTTTTGGCAAGAAGAACAGCATAGTTTTTGGTCAGAAAATTGAAAAAATATAGGCAAAAAGTAGGAAGACCAGGTACGAAGTTTACTTATCTGAAAAAATTTCACAAACTAACTGCAAGTTAATCGTGTGAAGACTTTCACAAAAATGGTTTCCATAACTAAAAACCAAGGTTGTAATCTATCCTACTGCGAAAGATGGTTGCAATACAAATTCATGGACAATATATGAAAGGATCTCTCAGTGGAAAATTCAATGAAAATTATCTCACAAAAAGTTCAAGTGCACGCCATGTTGCTCATCCACCTCAGCACCACCTACAACACATTGATGCCGCCCAACTATGAGCAGCGCCTCATTTCCAAAACCAGTTATCATGTTCTGCAGTACTTTGGACATGTAAACACCAAAAAATTTCCCTACCTTGTTCACCCTTTTGCATGAGTTTTGATTTATTTCTTAATATTTTCTTAATCTTTTTTCCATAACAAGGGTCAGAGTTAGAGGACAGATATTACAGACTTGTAGCATGTAAATAAAGAGATATGGGGAAGTGTGTGGCTTTCCTTAAATCAATTGGCAGTCTCCAGTCCCGTAAAAGAATCATATTTTCTTTCCTCCTTGTTTAGAGTTGTATCCTAGAAAATCAAGGCTACATTTGTTTCCAAATTATGGACCCTAAAAACATGCACTTAATTATTACATTTTTTTAATTTTATCTCTTTCTCTCTTTTACTTTTACACAATTTTTGAGACAAAAACACCTAAAAGCACATACTGAAATTTGAAAATAAACAAAGCCCAAGTGAATATTTGCAGCCATGATCAAATGGATCTTGCATTCCAAGAGAATGGCTATATAGTTTCTTAAGAAAATTAACTTCTAATATCATCATGTTTGATGGAAAATATTTAATTAATATTGCGTATATATTGTTACCTAATTTAGTTCTAAAAATATTGTGTTTCCTAGTATATTTTGTTTCTTTGGGTATAGAAATTGTACTATATTAAGTTCATACCTATGTTTTAGGCATAATTGTTAGTGGCGAATGGTGTTGTGCGGCACAAAAGCTTTTTAGAGCCAGAGCACATGGAGCACGGCCTGACGCGTGCCATATTGAAGCATAGCTCAGCATTACATAATATGTAAAATATATTTTACTGCTAATAATTTTTTATAAAATTATAATATAAACAATTTCTACATGTAAAATAATAGTTGCAAATAATTTTCAACTTCTTGCCTTTAAAATAAACAAATAACAAAGAATTAGTGAATAACCAACTATTAAATTTGTCAAAAACTTAAAAATTATAAAATTTTAAGAATAAATAATTGAGAATTTTTTCAATATTTAGCCACTTAATTTGAAAATTTTTAAAATCTAAGCAAGCTCAATCACTTAATTTGTAGAAATTGAATTTTCTACTACACTCAACTAGAATTTATAAAACATTTTAAAATTTAAATTATGCCCAGCTTATTAAAGAAACAAAGAAGAAGAAAAGAAAAAAAAAATAACAGTCCACTAAAGAAAAAGAGAAAATAAAAAGTGACAAAGAAAAAACAAGAAAAAGAAATAAGAAAAAATAGGAGTAAAAGAATAACACATGCCCAAATTATACAGGAAGAAAACATTTTAAATAAAGACCAGATCATTTTAGGGTTCGTTTGAAGCAAAAAATGGAAACAACAAATCCTTAAAAAAGCAGCAATGCAATGGAAGAAAGCAATCATAGTGATTTAGAGCTTGTTTGTGGCAAAAAATTAAGATTCAACAAATCCCAAATGAATCTCCATTTATAGTTTTTTTTCTCCTTTAAGAAAAAGTTTTGAGATGAAAAAAATATTTTTAGAATGCCATCTTCAATATGAAATGTGTCATAGTGCGAATTGCACCTTGCGTCGTGGCATGCCATAAGCGTGTCATATTGAAAATGGTCACCATTTTTTGTGGATGGCACCGTAGCCATGCCATTTGCTCCATGAGCCATGGTGCGTGTCATTTTGTGCCATTAGCAACTATGGTTTTAGGTAATCAAAGTAATTATAATCCAATTTCACACTATAAATTGAAGTAAGATGTTTATGAATAAAACGTGCATTAATTCTTCTAATCCTCCCAACATGACATCAAAGTGGATATGATCCCACTTCATTTTTTCTCCATCCCCAAAGAAAAACATTTTGGTAAATCCAATTTTAGGAAACCCTATGCCAGTGCCAAACGTGCCCTTATCACTACCACAAAAAAATGTGTGCAAGTGCCCACTGCCTACCCATCTAGCGCCACCATTGACTACGCATCCTCATTGCTGCTAGGTCGCACCGTCTATTGTCTTTTTGGCGCTACTGCCATGTGCGGTATTAGAAAAAAATGTTGCTTCAACTCACGTCGAAGCCCACTGCCCACAACCCTCCGAGCCTTTTGCCACCTACTACTTATTGCCCCTCACCACCTTGCAGCTGCCTCGTACGACTAAAATCCCACTGTGAGTCATGAACCATAGTCTAGTGTCCCTATGCAGCCCAACCTCAAGTGCATTGCCACCGTGTATGGCTGTGGGAGAAAAAATTGAAACAATAGATTCGTGTAGTGTTTTTGGGGTTGGTGTTTTCAGCCGTCTTCTTTTGGGCAATCTCTGGTCTATGTTGAGGTTTTTTTTATTATTTGTGGGCTAAAGTACTGTTTTAATGTTTGGCTACATAATGTGAGCTATATATGCGGGTTGCTTGCTTGCATTTTAGTGTCTGGCTAGAATAACTTCGGTAAATTAATGGACAATGAGCTGCATTTGTGGATTAAATTGATGTGAACTAGTTTTATGTGTTTGGTTGATTGTTTGGGTATCAACGAGTATGTTTGTTTGATTTTTAGGTATGTGTTTTTAGGAGTACTTTTCTTGAAAATTATGTAAAAGTAAAGAAGAAAGATAAAATTAGAAAACTGTAATGATTGAAGTAATTGCATTTTTTAAGTGTGAGCAAAATGAACACAGCTAGTGTATCTAAACCCAAGTGCACTTAATTTTTTGTGGATCACAAAAGTACACTTTGTAGCCATGAGCTGTGGCTTAGTTTAATGACTTGTATAGCTAGCTTTCTATTCACAGATATTTGTGTTAAGTGTTATATGTGTTATTATTGTCGTTAGTTAAGCCTATATGGTGTAGTAGCACTCTTGACACGATTTGGAATTCGTCAAACTTTTATTTATTATTTTTATTTTATTTTAATATATTTTGTTTTTGGCCTTTTTGTATTTTGATCCATATGGGCTTTATTACAGTTTAATAGGTAGTATAAATAATTATTGTATTCAATTGTGAGATTCAGAGTTTAGATTTGTGAGTTTGAAATTAATGACAATTTCTCTAGATTCCCTTGAATTTTTCTGAGTGATTCCACATTCTTACGGATCAATTCAAATTGATTTAATGAGAGTGATTTTTATTTGAATTATGACGTATGAATCAATTCTAAAATGTCAATTGTGGTTACCCTATCACACCACTGATCAAATTTCATTTCTGTTGGTACCTCTTATCACGTCAATTAGCATCAAAGCTAACCGTATCAAATTCTAATTCAATATTTAGTCCAAGTACTAATTTGTATCTTTTTCATTTCTTTCTTGTTCTTTACCTTTCTCTATCCTTCTCTATAAATTTCAAATATATTTATATGTATATATATATATATTAATTGAATGTTTTTGGTGTTGTCCAATTATTCTCCATTGTTTTCCATCAGTTTGAATATTTGAAGTTCGTGAGAGATTTGAACAGTTGAAAAACTGTTTAAAGAGTGAAAAAAGGTTGTTAAAAAGTGTTCTAGAAAATATTGATTGAAGTTATGGAGGTTGAAATTGAACGAATTTGAATTTAGGTTGAATTTTTGTGGAATGAGTTAAATATTTTGCTAGAGACTACTGCCACAATCAATCTCGCCTCATTTTAGATCGATCGCCGCTTTTGATTGCACTGAGAATAATCCTACTACAACCCAATCAGATTGCTTGCTTGTCCACCAAATCAATCATACCCTACCTTCTTTGGCTAAGATGGATTACATTAACCCACAATTGATCGCACTATCCCTTTCCTCGCATTGGCCAGCTTGCTTTTCACCTCCAAATCGATCATTCTTGTTCGAAATCAATCTTATACCTTTGAATTTCCTATTTTAAACACTTTCATGTCTTAGGGTGTTTCTCACTTGAATTTTCAAGGACTACATGGAATCCGATAAGGCAGACATAGGAATTGAGCAAGTGAGATTATTATCTTGACAGTTTATATGTGATGTACGAGCGGAGGTAATAAAAGAGTGATTTACATCTTGTGAGCCAAGAAGAGAGAGCTCACAAAGCACTTATGGTGCGTTATGGTGCACGGCACAAATGGTGCTATGGTGCACGCCATATTGAAGATGGTATTCTAGAAATTTCTTTTCTCATCTCTAAACTATTTCTTAAAGGAGGAAAACCCATAAAACATAAATATTCACTTGAGATTTGTTGAATCTCATTTTAGCCGCAAACAAGTCCTAAAACACAATAATTGCTTTCTTCTATTACATGATATGGCAACATTTTCAAAGATTTGTTGGTTTTCCATATTTGCTTGAAATAAACCCTAAAATAATTTAACATTTTTCTTAATATGTTCTTTTTTCTATCAATAGCATTTGAATAATTTAGGCATGCGTTAGTCTTTTACTCTTTTCCCTTATTTCTTCTTGTTGTTTTTCTCACTTTTTATTTTTTTTACTCTTCTTTGGTGAACTTTTATTCTTTTTTTCTTTTATCTTATTTTTTTCTTCAATAGGCTGAGCAAGATTTAAATATTAAAAATTGTTATAAATTATATTTAGGTATTGTAAAAAATTCAAATTTCTACAAATTAAGTAGTTAAGTTGCTTAAATTTTGAAATTTCCCAAATTAAGTAGATGAATATTTATAAAATTCTCAATTATTTATTCTTGAAATTATAAAATTTTTAATTTTTTTTGCAAATTTAATTGTTAGTTATTCACTAATTCTTTGTTATTAGTATTATTTTAATGGAAATTGAGCTTAGTCGTTACGAAGAAATTGACGATGTGGTGGAAAGAGCTATTCAAGTAGAATGACAACTGAAGAAAAGGGGCATTGTAAGGTCTATACAACACGACACTCACGAGATCATTGATAGGTCATGTGGACACTAATAGCATTAAATCCACATAAATAAAGGTTGTAAATTGTACACATTTTTGTATAATGAGGAGGGCAATTGTGACAAAAAACTATCTTTGGATGACAAGATATCTGTTGAAAAATTAGTCTGTGAAGCTAAAGATAAGTTGAATTTGCAGGATGAAGACTTTGGCAAATAAGTTAGAGAAGGAACATTAATGAAAAATGAGGATGAAGCATTATATGAGAATATATATCTATAAGGTCCATGAAGGAAGGAAATTGCAGCTTTGTTGAAGAAGTTTCTACATCTTGTGAATTTTTAGAGTTAGTTCAAGAAAATTCATTAAAATATCAATGTGAGCTAGGACTAGAGGGTGAAAAGGAGTGGGAATGAGGTGACAGAAAGAGAGGAAAAAGAGAAAAAAAATTGAGGCAAGAAAATGAATTAGCAAAGACAAGAAACAAGAGGAGGGTTCTAAAGCTTAAGAGGGTTTTGACAGCTTGTGATGAAAGGAATACTTTTACTAACCCATTGAATTATCCTATATCTTTTAATATCCCTTTATTGCAAAGCTATGAATATTTTCGAGAGGAGCTTCCATGGAGATTCAAACGCAAGCTAAAAAAAAACATATAAGAGAGTTGGTAAATTCATGTGAATTTATACCATGAAAAGAGATAAGCTGTCAAAAGTATTGTACTTCATCCACATATCCTTCAAATGAGTTGCATAATGTTGTATTGTTTACTAGATTTGACTTTAAAGATGATTTCTACTCAGTTAGTTTAGCATAGCATCAAATGGCGCGTTTCTAAGAGTTGTTCATAGAATCTTGAGTTTCAAGTACATAATTCTTGGTGATTTACAAGTTCGTAATTGGAATTTGAGAAATTGTATTTCATCATGTATGTGTGTAACTTTTGATGAACACTTCTTGAAATTTATGTTTATTGAGGAACTTCGATGGGCCATAAAAGATTGTGACTTACAACTTACGAGTTTGTTAGATGCGTTAAGATGTTGGGATTTGCATGTGAATTATAAGACAAACATAATATACATCCTAGGATCATATGGAAGGTCACAAATGGTTTAACTTGGGAGCTTAACTATGATTGTGCAATGGTAGTACTATTTGTTGGACACAAGTGTAATGAACTTCATTCTTTTGATGACTACCACTTGAATGGGTTTTGCCTCTCATTTCTTTATGTTACCAAAGATTTACTTTTGCAACATTTTCATGTTAGTTACACATCACGAAGGTGATAGAGCTTTCACAACATTATCTTAGGCTAAAAGAATGTGCGAGATCAATGTTTAATCTTGGGTTAAAAAGTGCGTTGAAATTCCTACGCATAGCATACTTGAGCATAAGACATAAGTTGAATTTTACATCCCATGTCATTGGCCATGCTTGTAGACAAAGTAATAGAAGGCTTGCACATGATTTGCATGAATGGTTTTCTTATGATCACTATATTGGCCAAATGAACGCATCCATCAAGAAGAAGCTATATTCTAATAGCAAGGTGGTTTCCACTTAGAGGGATTAAGAGACCCTTCCATATAATTATATTTAACAATGGATTTAAACTACAATTTTTGGGAAGTTTAAATACATTTGCAACTTGGGGAAGTTGAGGAACTTTTTACATGTCTACAACACACTCAAGTCGCAAAGAAGAGTTATGAGGTAAGAGTGTTATTAGCATGGTATCATACTATATCTTACACAAATTTATTCTTGTAGGTCATAAAAATGCACTATTAATTGAGGACAATTCGCCCTTAAGAGGAGAGGAATGACGTGATCCGAGATTCACCTAATTTTATTTTAATACATTTTGTTTTTGGGCCTTCTTGACTTTTTAGCCATATGGACTTTAAGATTAGAATTTTGTAGGTTTGAATATAAATAATTATTTTATACAATTGTGTGACTCAAAAGTGTTTGGACTTATGAGTTTAAAATTAATGAAAATTTCCCTAGATTCCACTAAATTTGTCAAGTGATACCAAGTTCTTGTGGATCAATTCAAATTAATTCAATAAGAGATTCTTATTTGAAGTGTGACATATTAATCAACCTGATCGTGTCGATTGTAGCCGTCCTACCACGCCGGCTATTCAATTTTGTTTTTGCTGGTACCTTACATCACGTCAACTTCCAAATGTGTAACGTTTGTTTAGGTATCGTGAAAGATGATAAGTCATCATTTTGTAGCATATTTCATCCCATTGTAATCTAATTTTGCATGAATTTTGAGTACAATGGCTACATTATGATAGTATGCATGTAAAAGCATTATTCCTGATGATATAGAGTGTTTAAGTGTAGTTTTAGTGATAATTAAATAAATTTGAACATGATCTATACTTAGAAAATATTTTTGTACAAAGTGCAAGTTTCGCACCCATGAGAAAGCCATCCGTGATCGTGAAAGGCAAGTTTGCGAGTGGGGAATACAAGAGTGGGACATTTTGGAGTTGTTCGCATTTGGCACTTGCAGCCACAAGTATAAGGATCACGACCGCGAGGCCATTGTTCGCAAGTGCGAGGACGACCGTATATTCTAGACGATGTTCACAGTCAAGGTCACGACCGCAAGAGGACATGGCTCAGTCGCAAGACTAAGATAACAAAAATTATGTAAACTTTGCGTCTAGGTTCTCTACCGACGGAGAGGAGTTCGCAACTACAGCATTGGTGTTTGCGACTCCGGATTGCAGTGCAAGAGAGTGCTTAGACATAATTTTAAGGGCCTCTTCATCTTTTCTCACTCATAAAAGAAACCCTAGCCCTATGCACCTATTTATGCATATCCCTACACATTTAGAGGGAGCCCTTAGCTAGTTTTTATCATTCCAAATACTTAAAAAACATAGAAACAAAGGAAAGAAGACGGGATTCCCACTAAGCTTGAACAGGTTTCATTGTCCCATGCAACATGCGCAAGTTTTAGATTAAGTGTCTCTAAACTTTTTCTATTACTTTCATTGTTATTGGGATGTTGACCAATTTAGCAATGGTTTTTGTTGAAAATAATATGAGTTGCTAAGTAGGTTTCATTGTCCCATGCAACACGCGCAAGTTTTAAACTAAGTGTCTCCAAACTTTTTCTATTACTTTCATTGTTGTTGGGATATCGACCAATTTAGCAATGGTTTTTGTTGAAAATAATATGAGTTGCTAAACTTTATTCTAGTCTCTTGTGCTTTTAATTAGTGAAAGATGCATGCATAATTTTATGATTAATTGTCCTTGTATTTGTTATTTGCAATTGGTGTTTTGAATTATAATAATAAGACTTGATAAACCTTGTAATTAATTTGTGACTATGTATGGAATAATAGGAGTGAAATCTGCACGTTAGACATACAATTGCAAACATTAATTTTGTAAGAGTAATGAAAGTGAAACCATAAGATTAGTGTTGATAACAATCATTAATAACAGAATCTAATTATTTTACTAAATAAAGCACAAAAATACCTGCTGAAATCTTAAGTCAAAACTGTAAAAGAGTTTAAAAGAATATCTTATAGACTTTAGAATTAACAATTTATAATAAGGTAATAAAACTGATAATTAACATAAAATGATATACATTGGAAATCAACATGACACAAGGGGCTAGGTTCTTCAATTATTGGACTTTGCTCATTCGTGTTTGGGACTTAAAAAACATAGAAACAATCATTGAAGCAGTGGAGAAGAGGAGATTTGCACCAAGCTTAAACAAGTTTCATTGTCCCAAACAATGCGCAAGTTTTAGACTAAGTTTCTCTGAAATTTTTCTATTATTTTTATTGTTGTTAGAATGTCGAACAATTTAGTAATGGTTTTTGTTGAAAATGATATGAGTTGCTAAACCTTATTTTAGTCTCTTACGTTTGTGATTGGTGAAAGATGCATGCATAACTTTATGATTAATTATCCTTGCATTTGTTATTTGCAATTGGGATTTTGAATAGCAATTATAAGACTTAATCAACTTTATAATTCAATTTTAGCTGTGCGGGAAATAATAGGAGTGAAACCTACGCGCTAGACATACAATTGCAAACATTGATTTTGTGAGAATAACGAAAATGAAACTATAAGATTAGTGTAGATAACAATTGTTTATCCCAGAATTTAATTACTTGACAAAGCCTAGGAAAACTTACTGAAATCCTAAATCGAAGTTGTAAGAGAGTTCGGGAGAATATTCTATATACTTTAGGATTAACAATCCGTAACAAGTTAATTAAATTGATGATTAACATAAATTGACATATATTGGAAACCAACAAAAAAGGCTAGGCTGTTTAATTATTGGACTTTGTGGATTCGTGATTGTGACTTTGTTCTTGAAGTACTTGTTTTCCCATTATTATTTTTATTCTCATCACCTTTGTGCGGCTTAACTAATAAGAGCTTAGTTAGATTGATAGACACATACCCCTCCTCGTAGATACAACACCCATACTTACCCATTAATAGTTTACTGTAATTTAATTTTGGTGTGTTGACAACACTCATCAAAAGATTCCTTTCAAGTTTAGGCACTTGCCATCACAAATGATGTTGTTAGTCTTCTGACATGTGTAAGTTAAAGTATGTGCCTCGTGCTCATGCAAACAAAGAAAACAGTGGTAACATGATCGACTAAAGATTACCTTCCATTAACTATCAAGACATATGAAGCGTGACTTATCCATTTGTGTGTCATGGATGGTGTTTGATCTAACCTACCAAGTATTACGTGAAATGTGACTCCTCTATTAGCATTAAAGCATACGTGAAATGTGACTCCTCTATTAGCATTAAAGCATACGTGAAATGTGACTCCTCTATTAGCATTAAAGCATGACTTTTCATTGATGTTTACTGAACATAGTGCAAGTTAAATATTTTGAATATTTTAAAAGTTGTCCATGTTCAATTTAAAGGGAAATATTGAAGGAAAAGAAGTTAGTTAATATAGTGTATTTATTGTTACCTAATTCAGCTCTAAGTATATTGTGTTTCCTTGTGTATGAAAAATGTATTATATTAAGTTTGTACTTATGTTTTAGCAAACTATTGTCATTGTTACCTAACCTCTCACAGCATAAATTGAGGTGGAATGTTCATGAGCAAAGCGTTCATTAATTCTTCCAATCCTATCAACAATTCACTTTTGAGATTCATATTTCAAAATAGGGAAGTTCTAAAACATCAAAAGAATAATACTTAATCACTTAACCATGGGCCTTTGTGTGATAGATGGCAAACTAAAAATCACGCACAAGAAACTGTCTATATTTGGCAGGAATAGTTTCTATGATACAACTATTATATTGTACGTAGTTTTAAAGCTAAACTATAGGAGTTGTACCCAAATCCTAGAATAATATACTATGATCCTTAACCTACAGGACTGCTAAGCCATCAATGGTGCCTCTGATTGTTATTGAAGTATACCATATAATGGACCTTCTAAAATAACATTTGATCCCATAGACCAATTAGAAATCTTTAACTCCTAAACATGTGCAGCATCCCGGTTTAGTTCATCGTACAAGAAGTCAAAAATGCTCATGCAAATGAAACATTTTGGTCAGTCAAACACATGAAGTATGTCAAAGCTCTGGTAGAAGTAATGCCAATAAGCAAGAGACAAAGACCTGATCAATCAAATCCGGGTTTGACAATGCCCAGCCCTTTTTTCTATATGCTTCACGGACGTCTTCACAACTGTTGCAACAATCATCATCTGCCTGCATAGTAGAGCACAATGTCTAATGAAGTAATCGAAATAATGGTAACAGTAAGCGATATTATACAAAAAATAAACGATAGAGCTAAAACAAACAAGAAAAGCTGAGAATAACAAAACAGCTACTAGTAACATTTTCATATCCACTCCTCCTTTCCAGTCCACCAAACCATGCTATAGAACAAAGCATAAAGATATACAATAGTGAGCATATTTGTCAAAATATATACAAGAAGAGTACCACTTCTGCACCATAACATGAACCACAGTAGGTTTCATTATGTTCAAGCCTTCCACCATGCCTTTGCAAGGGTTGTTCAATCTATGCAAGTTAAAAAACATAAAAATAGAAAAACCATCCATCAGAAACTGTAAGTCATAAGAACAGACTTTAAATGCTACAATAGTTGCAATTAAGAAAAGGAAGTTTTGAATAATGCATTATAATTATCATTCAAAGATATTCATAGCAAAGTTTGTTATTATACATCATGTGCCAAAGGAGTAAGCATTACTCTAATGCAATCAAGAAAAGGAAGTTTTGCATACCACACAATGATTGCCATTCCAAGAAGTTTATGGCACAGTGAGTAATTACATATTGCATATCAAAGGATTGTACACTCCTCTAATGCAAGAGAGAACATGGGCTAATGCGGAAGTTTGCATCTAACAGCATAAGTTTATGTAGTAATTTAACCTTGGGAGCTCCAATAGTATCTGGCCTTGTTTCGATTACATTACCATGAGCATCAATCCTCTTCTTGATAATGTCATGTCTCTGCAGGAGTAAATACAACGTCACTTCAAGAGCCACAAAATGAAGAACCAAACTGAGTAATTTTCAGGAGAAATCCATCAATTTAGTCTTTCTCAATTTTATTTCTACTTGTCATATATAAATAAGGTTTTCTTCATTTTCCTTATCTGGGAACTCCTCAAGCAATATGCCAAGAAGTAGATTGATGTTCATTGTATTCTTTTCCCCTCAGTTTTGAGTAAAAGTTGGGATAACAAAAGCACATTTTAAACTCATGTAAAGAAAATTATATTTGCTGCAAGTCTTATTCAATGATCAATCCAACAGTAATTAGGAGAAATGAGGTTACAACTATCAAAAATTTGAACTTTAATAATGTCACACTATTCCACCAACAGGTTGGAAATCTGCGCATGTTATTGACAGTAAAAATAGAAATTCTCTATGACCAAAAACAGAATCTTAGCTCATAAAGCAGAACCCAACAAATGATCACATTTAAGTACGTACAACATCCAGGTGTTGCTCTCCACTTA
The DNA here is from genome assembly GCA_019155195.1 of Avicennia marina. Lineage (NCBI taxonomy): Eukaryota > Viridiplantae > Streptophyta > Magnoliopsida > Lamiales > Acanthaceae > Avicennia > Avicennia marina. The sequence goes on along the minus strand of CM032781.1, from coordinate 8,665,005 downwards.
TATCCATCGCATCAAGACTAAGCATAGAGCATGGGAGTGCTGGAAAGGTCACATCAAACTGCAATTTTGGATGTGATAAAGGAAACAATCAATTAGCTTTCTAGTAAGTATAATTCTACATTTACAAACTATTTCCTTGTGCAAAAGTAAAGAAAACAGTAAAAACGGTGAGGAAATGAAAGGAAATCAGTAATATGGAAACAGAGATGGCAAATGAAATGGTCTAGCTGACATATTAGGTTGCTCAAGCTCAGCTTGATACTATAAAAGATGTGAAGCATTCAGCTTCACATTATAGACTGTGAGATACTCTCTAATCTCTAGCAGCTTAGCTAATTGAGTTGCACCATATGAAAGATGTATAAGTTGATTGAGATTAAACATGGCCATTTTTTCTCTTCATTTTTTTCCAGTTTAAAATCATCTAAATTTTGAGGCTGCCACAAATTAACTTAAATTTGTTGGAGTAGATTTAAAGGCCAAAGCAAATCATTTTTTCTAATAAACAAAGAAATTAAATCATGGTAAGAAAAGTTCAGAAGTCCATTGAGATTTTTTCAGATGTTAAATTTCAAAGTCATACAAAGTACTCCTTTATATACAGGCCCAATAAGAAGCAAACACGTTACATTCCTGACCCCCCACTCATCCTCCCATCAGGCAAAAGCAAAAATGAAAAGAAGAATTGCATCCCACACTCAAGCACAACCATCCATGCACGCACACAAATGAGAAGCAAATTAAAAAAAAAGGGAAAAGATAAGAATGATTGAAGCACAGAGCTGATTTTGAACGCATTACATAGAAACAAAACGGAAGAATCAGCCGAATTGTTAAACTGGAAACAATTTTTGGTAGAGTAATATTATAACACAAAAATGATCAAAATATTACATTAATGCGGAGTCTTTCCCCTCTTGATGTATCTACCACTAACTTAGTTTCTGTTACTTCATGAAGATATAACCCTGCAAATTGAAAAAGGGACGGGGTGGTTGTTAAAGCCAAGAGCAATCAGAAAAGTTCAAGAAACACAATTAACTTGTACATGGCATTGAGGGTCAAAAGAATGGTGATACTTGCTAAATTAAGAAACTCTCAAAACACAATTAAATTGTACATGGCATTCAATTCTGATGGCTGTGATCCCACCACACCTTGGCATGTTAAGGCCTTAAAAAGCTCACAACTCTGTAAATTTGCATTTTTGTGACCTCTACCTTAGGCATAAATGGACTAATTAATCCTTAAATTCAATTTTTTTTGCACCTTATACTCAGTGATAAAACCATATCATCACCAAGTATATATCCCATAACAGTAAAATCTGCTTCGGCTCACAAAAGCAGAATCCTGATGGAACTTGAAAAATGTGAAACTAATTTCATTTGGTCGTTGTACAGATTCCCTCGCACATGCAAAACTGTATTCTTTTGGTCATTGTCAAACATCGTCAAGAATCAAGACAAGCAACATTTCCTGCCCCAGCCCTTTCAAAATCCTTTGTTAATAGGTTATAGGCACAACCAATCTTATCCATCTGAATTGAGGCAAATGAGAAACCCCCCAAGCCCCAATAGGTCTTCTGAAAAAACAAGTGAAAAAGTTGTAGGTCTCTGAACTTTTTGCAAACATGTAAGGCTGAGTCATCTCAAGTTTACAGTGGAATCAATTATAAAACAATGTCAATAGCTTGGATGTTGGAAATTCTACTAGTACTGTATACTGGAAATGTGCAAACCCTTCTTGGCAGGCCTTAGTTTTTGAATTATTCCAAAAGCATAATTATATTTTCTTCAACTAGCATAGAGAGAAATATCTATAGTGAGAGGCCATGCCACCATAGTTAAGAACAGGAACTAGGAAGTTTTATTGAGAGACTGCCGTAAAAACTTCAAATACTACCGAGAATGGCTGCAGCACCACTGTACTTCAATGGGGAACATCATCAAACCAAATATCTAAAAGTGAAAATCCATTCCCAGCCACTGCATCAGCTTCAATAGGTGCTAAACCCAAATGCTGAAAGACTCAACTTCATAAACGCAAAACTGCTGGATAGCTTTCCAATTTAATTACCCAACACTTCATCATCAACCTCATAACAATTGTTTTGTATGCTTCCAACCACGAAAGGACTTTATAACCTAGAGATGCTTTACCAGAATAACTAGTAAAGCTATTTGAACTTAAAAAAAAGTGTAGATTCTCATGGTTGCCCTATACCTGTTTATCATAAAGATAGATCTCCCTAAACATCATAATTACTATTAGATTCCATTTCCATATTGAAGATATTCATGCAAATCTTAGCATATTCCTTTAGCACATAAGAACATACATTTGAGATACTTAGAACCTGCGGATGCATCATATTAAATTTTGTTATGACATTCAAGCTATAAATTTCAGCAAAGGATGAATATTGACCTAATGCTATAAGAGTCTGAAAATAACTTATAGGAACATTAACAACTAATGTATCTAAGAGTCTTCAGTTGTCACATATGAGCTTTAACAAGATTCAAGAATCCAGTGTAAAATCAACACAAAGTCATTGTAAATCTACAAATTACTACAGATGCTGCGCTTTAAACTATCTAGTTTGCAGCTTAATAATTATCATACTATTTCTCTTCCTTTGTTTAATACAAAATAATCAAACACACATCTAAATATCATATTCGAAATAATCTTCAAAACTAATTTTGCAAAAGCATATGAGAGCTAGACTCAAATGCACCAAGTGGATCTATTAGGCTACAGGCATAACCGTAAGAACTAAATTAGAATTTCATTACATATTCAGATGGAGCAGATAAATATGCCAGAGGAAGGAAATGTATAGAACCTTTACAAAATTAAACGACGTGGAGCTTATTGTGGCCTCGTTATCTGTCATGCTTTTGAAGAGATTAGTACAATATTTCCAGTGGAAGGATCCAAATTCTCCATCCTATAGGCAAAATTACTTAAAAACTAAATCCAAGCATTGCAGTTGCGCAAGACCAACTACACCCCAAAAGTTTCCCATTACCATCCAGCACTTCGCTCACTCTCCACAATATTAGCATGCAAAGATTGACAAATTTTCCACGAAATGCTCTACTGAATTGCCACTACATCGCATTATAAAACACTCAAAGGTACTTTCGCATCTTCCCTCAGCAAAAAATAACTATACAAATTTTTCAAAACTGCACAAAGATCCTCAACGAGTTAATAAGCACACAAGAAAAGTTTCATGAAATATCAGAATATCATATGAAAGCATAACACATATTTATCAAAACTCATCACACACCAGCACATACACATACATCAAATGCGTAAAGACTTATGAATCGGGAGAGACAGAGAGATATAGATTAAGAAATACGAACTGAGCTCCGAGATGAAGAGGAGGAGCATAACGATGGAGGAAACCACGGTTATAACACCGCCAGTGATGGTTCTGCTGTAGAAATCCGCGTTAATTTTCGGATACACGTCCAAGCTCCGAATTTTACCGATTATGCTCTCCATAATCCGTTAATCGCCAAATTACTTTAACAAAAAACAAAAACCCAGAAGCAAAAGATTACAAAATGACTAAACAGAACGAGATCAATCACCGGAATGATCGAAAACCCGTTTTGTTCAGTCCCTGCGCGGAGTCAAAGGTTTGCGGTTGAATTTATTTACGCCGTTGTGTCCCTATTATTGAATCTGGCAATTTAATTTGCCCACAGTGATAATTTTCTTAAGATAAAATAATACAATACGAAATTGGGGAAGAAGACAAAAAGGATAAGCACTCGCCCCAGAAGACGAGGGTCGGCGCTGTTTCTCAGGCTGCGTCTACGCTCTCTTAATGCATTCTTTCGCTTTGTTTTGTAAGCATGTATTTTAAATTATTTTTATTTTTATTTATTTTGTAATTATACTGTATGTATTTTTAATTATTTTTATTTTAAAAATTATATAAAAATAAAAAAAGAATTAAAAAAATATAATAATTAAATGTATATTTTTAAGAGGTAAAATTAATCTTTCATTAATTTTTCTACCAGTATTATCTATCATGCATTTATCTATTACCATATCTTATAGATATGATCCTATTTTGGATGCACAATGTGTGCTTACTAAAATAAACTTTTCATTTCATTTATTATTTGAAATTTAAAATCTAAATTTGTAATTTCATATTGAAAATTTACTGCCACTTTTCTCACATAAAAAGCTGCCAAGTAACCACATACGTCCCTATGACAGCTTCTCACAATGTGTTTTGGAGATTGGAAATGGGCTTCTTGAGCCATGGTAATAACACTTACTACTGTATGAGATGATTTTCATCTTATTATATAATTTTTTTTTCTTTTCAACTTTTAAAGTTTTTTTTAAATCTTTAGTATTTGTTATTGTGATTAGAATTTATATTTTTGAAATTTTACTGTTGGCATCACTGAATGACATTTAAAATAGAAGGCAAATTGATTTAGTCGCTATATGATTAAATTTTAATCATATTTCTATCATATACTTTGACAGGAGAGGGAGGCAACAAATTTGAGGACGCCAATGCGTGCTTTGTTGATGCGGATTCGACAGAAATATGTTTTTATTAAAATTCAACTTATTTGCCTAATTTTTACAAGAATTGAATTTAATGAGTGTGACTAATCGATAATATACGAATGGATAATTTATTTCTGATACCAAATTTAATGTTACCAAAGGCAAATTTGTTTCCAATTTTTTTACATAAATTTTTTCCAATATTAGGTTAACTATTTGCATTCTTTCCTCACAATTTTGTAGTTTGGTATTAGTTGTGATAATTGAAATGAATTAGCAGGGATTTTTATCGATCAAGTCTTACTTTTATGTGGACCGTATTTCTTTCAGTTGTAATATTTATTTTGTGTATGTGTGTGTGTGTGTATATATATATGTACACACACAAATTAAAATTAGTTATCATAAAATTATCATAAAAACTGATAATTTTAATTGTCATATTCAAGTAATTAGATAATTTTTACACACATATATATGTATTTATATATATATATATATATATATATATTCAGTTTCTAGCTACTCGTGCCAATTGTACGAACTGCCAATAGAATACACTCCATAAGCGTGCAAAACTTAAATAAAAAATTAATTTAAATATATAATAAATTTTAATATTAATTTATGATAAATAATAGATAAAAATCAAACTTAGTTGTTCAAGTTTTAGCATAAAAATAAAAAAATTACATTATGATTCTTTTGTTTAAATACATATAAATTCATTATAATTAATACTATATCTTTATTATATAATGTGTGCGTGAATGTGTGACAAAAATAAATAAAATTGAAATTTTTATAATTAAAAGTGAATAAGCATGATATTAAAAAAATAAAAGCTCATGAATTTCAATTTAAATTTGAAAAAAATATATGATAAGTTGATTGACATTGATTAATTAATTGAGATATTACAGATTATTATATTGAAAAACTAAAAATAAGTTATTATATTAGTAAATTAGTCATGCAAAATATTTTTAAAAAATGGTTAAAAAATCAAGGAAGAATTTAGTAATAATATAATAACTAGCATAGTGGCACACTCATTTAAAAAAAAAAAAATCAAGACTTGCGTGTGTGTGTTTGTATATGTGCACACACATACGCATAATAAATATTACAATTGAAAGAAATACGAACCTCATAAAAGTAAGACTTGATAGATAAAATAAAAAAAAACTCTACTTAATTCATTTCAATTATCACAAATAATACCAAACTAAAATATAGTGAGGAAAGAATAAAAATAGTTAACCTAATATTGGAAAAAAATTCATGTAAAAAAATTTGAAGCAAATTTGCCTTTGGTAACATCAAATTTGGTATCAAAAAGAATATCAATTGTATATTATCAACCAGCCACACTCATTAGAATTCAATTCTAGTAAAAATTTGACAAATATGTTGAATTTTAATAAAAACATATTTCTATCAAGTCAGCATCAACAAAGCATACAATGACGTCCTCAAATTTGTTGCCCTCTCCACTGTCAAAGCATACGATAGAAATAAGATCAAAATTTAACCATATAGTGAGTACATCAATTCACGTTCTATTTTCAATGTCATCCAATGATGCTAATAGTAAAATTTCAAAAAATATAAACTCTAATCACAATAATAAATATTAAAGATTTAAAAAAAACTTTGAAAATTGAAGAGAAAAAAAACAAATATACTAAGATGAAAACCATCCCATGCAGGCTCAAGAAACCATTTCCAAACTCCAAAGCACATTATGAGAAGCAATGATAAGGACGTATGTGGTTACTTGGCAGATTTTTAAATGGGACAGGAGGTTACAAAGAATTAGTTAATTTTCAATATGAAAGTACAAATTTAGGTTTTAAATTTCAAATGATAAATGAAATAAAAAAAGGTTATTTTGATAAGCACACATTATGCAACCACAACAGGGTCATATCCATATATATAGTAAAATATATGTGCGTGTGTAGATATAGTTTATGCTAAATCTTAAAAGAAAAAAGAAGTAAAAATATGATGAATAGTAAACAAATAAAAAGAAATTTTTTATGTTTGATTTAATTCAATAGATAAAACTCAAAAATCATAATCAAAATGAATATTTAACTTTCAAAAAATATTACCTCAAATACCTAACTAAACATTTCAATTTAGTGTTCTATGCCGTACTAAATTTTTAGTTTAGATAGAGATTGATCGATTTGTCTAACACCGTATATCTCACTTGATATATTTCTCACTCTGCGTCCCAATTATGTTTAAAATTGTTTAAAATGTCAAATACTTTGATAGAGGGGAATTGGGTTAACTGTTAAAGTTGTTGATGGGAGATGTCCACATCAATGGTCACATTCATATGGGATTCTTTGTCTCATCACATGTAGTTGACGTTTCAAAAACTAATTAATTTTGGTATTTTAATTTTTTCAAAATTTTTTAATTTAATTCTTTTATCACATGTAAACAATTACCATACCTCCAATACAAGATCAAGCCAAAAGCGTAAATGAGTAGTATTCTTTCATAATAGCCGGATCAAATTGCAGGAATTTCCGATTCTTTTAACGAGGGAAGGAAAGGAAGCCGAGCTTCATTAAAAGAATGATGGCATGTTAGTGGCAAAGAAGTTGATATAAGCAACTACAACATTATCCCTCAGATACACTATTTAAAACTACACACTTTTTGTATGTGCATATTTATTAAAAATAAATTTATTAAATCTACTAAATAGAATTGCAATGAAATTATTATATTCTTAAAATTTTAATAAAAAATAAAATCATTTATAAATTAAAATTATGTTCAAGATTTTATAAAAGGGAGAAAAAAAATTAGAAGTGAGAGTAAATAAAAAGGAAAAATCAAATTTTATTTAGATAAAAGAGAAACGAGTTCAAAAAAGTTTGAAAAGTTCAAAGAAAAATTAAAGAAAATAAAGATAATTTGATAATTTAACTTTAATGGTTAAACATTGATTCCTGTGAATATTTCACACTCAACTCAATACTTATGCGCGGATTAAATTAGTTGTGAATCATACTTAATATAATAATACTGTAGGACAAAAATCTTGTAATTAGATTTCTATTAAATAAGAAATTTGCACAAGTGAATTACAATTTGAATCGAATGAAATTTTGTGAGTTCTATTCTGTAATTTGGTCATCTAATTCTTCCTCCAAAAATGTCTATTTGAAACCTAAGTAATGTTTAGGTGAAGGGCTTGTACTTAATCTTTTTTGAAAGTTATTTGGGTTCCAATTAACATTAATCTTCGAGTTTAGCACCTGGATTTTGGATCAAACGTTAAGTTTCAAAGAACGCCTTGGATTTAGGGACTAACTCATTCAATTTGGTAAAGAGCTTATAAAATTTGGTGATGAACGGCTTGAATGTTCTTGAGGATTCTAGAGAATTTGAGAGAAACTCGAGTCCTTCAGGTGCTTCTTTTCTTCTTGTATTGTCTTGTTGATGTTGTGTCTTCTAGTTGCTTGTAGTGCCTCCTTCATTTCGTTGTGTGTACTTTGATTTGTAGATGGCACCCCTATTTATGAGGTGGAAAAGGCTCTGCTGCCATATATGCTTAACGATGTGACATTATCTAATTGGCCAAGAATATTAATTTAGCATTACTTCCTTTAATTAGATGATCACAAATTAATTGCTGAATCAACAATATTTCCCTTCCAAACTTATAGGACTTGACACGTGTCATGATACAACTGGCTCATCTCGACACTTGTCACAATTTAAGTGAGCAGTGCCATTTGTAATAAAAGTGATAATTTTTTTATTATCTAATTTTAGGAATTATGTTCTTAATTCCTAAAATACAAATAATCAATTACTAACATTTTATCATAATAAAAAGCCACATGGCAACATTTGATTGGGTAAAAATTTTAATTGTTTACAAATACTCCCTCGAGATTTGTCTATAGAGAATTTGTTTTTGGCATGGATGAATCTCGAAATTCCTATTTATTTATTTATTATTTATGTATTTATTATTCTTCTTTTTTTTTCTTCTTATTGGGCTTAAATGGTTGGCCCAATCCTCCCCTTTTTTTTCAGTTCTGTTTCTTTTTAAGTGTAAGTGAGCCAGTCCAATTCTCTCTTTCTTTCTTTCTTTCTTTTTTTAATTATCATTTTACAAAACAGCCTTCTTCCTCACCGGATTCATTATCGATTTCTTTCACCGTAATATCCTTAAAGGGATCACACTGAATTTCACGTCGGATTTTCTGCGTCTTTCCTTACTCGTGATGAAGCAATGCATTATAAAAGAAGCTCGGTGGCTAGTTGATCGTCATCTTCCTCAATCTTATAGTCCCGATTGTCGTCCAAAATCCCTAATCAATTTATCATACAAGTATAGGTGAAAACATTACAAATTGCTTCTATTTTTTTTAGGTGATGGTGCTTCATGTGATGTTGCGCTGGGCTAGGCGAGGGGAGCTTTTTTTCTTTTTTGGGTGAGGAAAACAGATGAGAGGGAGAGAGAGCTGATGAGGATTTAAGGCAATGTTCGGTGTCTCTCCTTTTTTAAAAAGAAAAAAAAAACTAAGGCCATGTTTGGTTGGGCCCAGGTCAAATTCGACCCAGCCACCATTTCCTTTTTTTTTAAAGAATAAAATATTTGTATGTTCTCTTGAAACTTAGACCTCAATATTTTGAAAACTTTGAGTTTAGGCTTTTGAGCATTTGAGTTCTTAATTTGTGGCCTTAGGTTGGACCCATACATTTGAACTTATAGATTTAGGTTCAGACTCATTAGAATTTGAACTCAAGACTTGAGTTTAGACCGGTGAACTTAGATTTTATCCACAGATTTAGGTCGATCCCTTAGACTTAGACTTGGTTCTATGGACTTGGACTAGATCATTGGACTTAGACTTGACCTATGGATTTAGGTTAATCTCTTGGACTTAGACTTGGTCCATGGACTTAGGTAGGCCTCTTGGACTTGGGTTTGACCCATGGACTTGGGCAGGACCTTTGGATTTAGATTTGGTCCAAGGACATAGGCTTAACCCATATACTTGGGCTAAACTCTTGGACTTGGACTTGACCCATGGATTTGGGCTGGTCCATTAGACTTGGACTTGGTTCATGGACTTGAACTGGACCCTTGGACTTGGGTTTGACCTATGGATTTGGACTGATCCCTTAGACTTAGACTTGGGCTAGTCCTCTGGACTTGAACTTGACTCATAGACTTGGGTTAGATCCTTGGACTTGGGCTTGACCCTTGGACTTGGATTTGGATTTGATCTATAGACTTAGGCTGGTCCTTTAGACTTGGACTTGACCCATAGACTTGGGCTGATCCCTTGGACTTAGACTTGGGTTGGACCCTTGGATTTACATTTGATCCATAGATTTGGGCTGAACTCTTGGATTTGGATTTGATCCATCGACTTAGACTGGTCCTTTAGACATGAATTTGATCCATGGACTTGGGTTGGACTCTTAGACTTGGATTTGATTCATGGACTTGGGCTAATCCTTGGACTTAGACTTGATCTATGAACTTGGGCTCAACCCCTTTTTAATCACTATATATGCTTTTAACCCTATTTTAACCTAATTGAGTCAAACACTCTCTTCTTTTCTATGTGGTGGTTCAAATGATTGCACATTTCAAGAGTCATGTTGCACAATCTGGTGAATAATGTTTGATCGTGCTTAACGATAAGAACTAGCAGATGGAGTGAGATACCTCTTTGGTTGTGCATATCCCCTTATTGGTCGCTTTTTGGTTTCTTAGCCCAGGTTGACTGTTTATAGGCATATCGATGAATGGTCGTAGCCTGCTTCTCTGAGGCGGTCCAACAAGGTATGGACCCTGCAGCCCAACCACCATCAACCCTCTGACGAGGTTGTCCCTTTGCCCATACTTGGCCGTCGTATCGTTAATGGGGAGGCTAAGTAGGCTAGCTACTTTGACTTGACTAGTGAGTTTTAATACATCCCTGCATATTAGGACTGGACTAAGGATGTTCTTAGTAGGTGCAAGCCTAAGCTGGATGTCACTAGAATCTTTGACACAGTGTATGCTTCGCTGTTCTCATATGATCAAAGTACGGAGATCATGAAGGTATTACTGGAAGCTTGGTGTCCTCTTACCAATACCTTGCAAACTTCACTCGAGAAAATGTCAATATCCCTTTATGACCTACGTTCGATAGCTGAGCTCCCTATTAAGGGGAAGTTTTATGATGAGGTCATCCTAAGTGTTAAAGAGCTGGTTGGCGTTGATGAAACAAATGCGAAGTTTGTTCCCCATTTGTGCAAATACCTGTTTCATACTTTCCATAAACTTTGCAGCCGTGTCCTTGCGGGCCAACCTTGGAAAATGCTGATTGTTGAGTGGGTGAAGTTCTGGTGTAAGAGGGCTGCAAGATGCTCCATGCCTCTTACTTGCAAGGAAAAGAGAACAGTATGCTCCCGATCCACATACAATCTATCTAGGGATATTGATCCCCTGCACCTTGGTATGTGTTAGAAAAGGCCCTGTTTACGAGTCTTAATATCAGTAGGGGAGCCAGGGAGGAGATGTATATAGCAGCCTTTTTATCATGTTGGCTTTGCACTTTCATTCTCCCTAACGAGGATATTGGGTTCATATGGCTAGGTTCATATCAGTAGAGGAATATGCCAGAGAGGTATTTTAACAGCTCGCATTTTTCATGTCGTATCACTTTTGTTAATAATGATAACTTAATTATTATTAATCATTATTGTTATTTTCAGTTGGTGGAGCATGTATTTGAGAGCGATACTAGTGAAGGTTTGCAAGAATCGGCTTCCGAATGTGATCCACTTCCGACTCCCGTTGGCACCCTGGGTGGCTTGACTTTAGGGGTAGTTGCCAAGGATACTCCTTCTACGGGGGATTTTGTCTTTGAGGCTGACAAATTCCTTCACGATTATTAGAAAGAATATTTGGAGAAATTATGGGCTGGCCTTCATGAGCGGATAAAAAAAAACCTAGCTAAGTCAATCTCCTCCCTTAGTGATAGCGTTTCATTGGTCATTTAGTCAATGAAAAGTTTAGGCCAATTCGATATTTCTCACTTGCAGGCTTTGTTGGGCGCATTGTTTGCTAAGACCACAGCTTATGACAATGCGAAGTCTCAAGCATCTAAGAAGCCAACTAAGGAGGTCCTTGCCTAAAGGTTGCTTGCATAAAGCTCAAGCTGATGAGAGCAAAGGGGCCGAGCAAATTGACCGGACAAAGGTAGAGTTGAAGAATGTGGAAACCCAACTTGCAGCTTTGAAAGAGAAGCAGGAGGAGCTTTTCAAGTCATTGGAGTTGCAGCTCGAAGCTCATGAAGGTGCTTCAGCCGAAGTTGGAGAAATTGAGGAAGAGATCAAGATCATAACTAAGACTCTTCCATTATATGGCGAGATGGCCAAGGCCTTGAAGTCTTTGAGGGCTTTTGTTGAGGCTGCCAAAATGGAGTTAGATGATTTGAAGCCCTTTAACTAGACTTACTTACTTTTACCACCTGTATTCAAAGTGTTGTAATCATTGACCCATGAATAAAATATTTCTTTTACCCATTATCAATGGATTGCCTTTCTGAAATGCATCTGCCATTTTATGACTGAACTTGAAATAATTCATTATTTATATTTTTTTATTTTTTATATTTGTTATTATTATTATTATTATTTTCAAGCTGCCTACGTACTTTATAAAGGGATCAATTCATAACGTGGTTCAAACAACTAAATATGTTAAAAGATATAGCCGTTCACAATTTGTACTTTTGTAGGTCGGGAGCAACTTACAGTTTAGACTCATGTGTTAAAGAGAATTTCATTTAATGATTTTGACAGTTTAAACTCATATCAAGGAGTGTAATGACTTGAAGTTTAATCAGACAGTTTATACTTGTATCAAAGAGGTTTTTTTTCCAAGGGTAATATTTTTTTAGGAATTTTCCACTGATCAGGTCAGTCCTTACATCGTCTTGATCGACGAGTCTATAGGCACTATTTGTATAAACCTCTCGGACGACATATGGTCCATCCCACTTAAAGGTGAACTTGTTTCAAATGCGGTGAGTGATGATGATAGGCCTCCTTATAGCGAGCACTAATTCCTCAACTTAGAAAGACTGGGCATGTACTTTTTTGTTGAAGTTTTTGGATAGGCAAGCTTAATAGCATTCGACCTTTTGTTGCATGGTGAGCCTCTTTTTATCAAGCACCTCCAATTCTTCAAGACGCAAATGAGTGTTGTCTTCCTCGGTTAATCCATCCTGTATGGCAACTCGTAGTGATGGAATTTGCCGCTCAAGCGAGACGACAGCTTCAACCTCGTACACCAGTGCATAAGAAGTTGCTTGCGTAGGTGTCCTGAAAGTGCTTCGATAAGCCCACAGAGCTTCCCCAATCCTTTCATGCTAGTCCTTTTTTAACTTTGACACTACCTTTTTCAATAAGTTGCACAAAGTCTTGTTGAAGGCTTATGTGAGACCGTTGGCCGGAGCATGGTATATCGAGGATTTCCTTTACTTGAAACTGAACCTTTGACATAATTTGTCAATGGTGTTGTTTACGAATGGCTTCCCATTGTCGGTGATGATGTACCAAGAAACTCCATATCTATAAATAATGTTGGCGCGGATGAAGTCTGTGACATTTTCCTTTTTCACTTCCTTGAGAGGGATTGCATCTGCCATTTGGAGAAGTAGTTAGTAACAGTTAGGATGTAAAGATGACCAGCAGATGACTTCGTTATGGGTCTGACGACATTCAATCCCCAAGCATCGAACAGTCATGAAGCTACCGTTAGGTGTAATGACTCGGGTGGTTAATGAATGAAATTAGCATGGTACTGACATGCTTGGCACTTTTGGTCAAACTCCATGTAATCTTTCACCATTGTCGGCCAGTAGTATCCCATTCTTTTGATCCAGAAGTAAAGTTTTGGTTTGGATTGATGGGCACCACGAATCCTAGAGTGTGCTTCCTGCATGGCTTGAATGGTTTCATCATCACCCAGGTAGCATAGGAATACTCCATTAAATGAGCGTCTGTATAGGATGCCCTTAAAGTAGATAAAACAGGTTGCTCGACATCGAATGTTGACTTTTTGATGTGGATCGTTTGGTAATTTCTCGTATATCAGCTAGTCTACGAATGGTTGGTGCCAGTCTTCTTTTTCCACGTCGAGGACTTCTATAGAGCAATTTTCTTCCTCTTCCTCGTCCTCAAGTGTTGATAGCACTACCCATTTCTTGCATATAGGGACATGACAATTAGCATCGGGTAAGGACAAAGTGGAGACAAGCTTAGCCAATGCATCTGCCTGCTTGTTTTCGCTCCTCGACACATGCTCAATTGTGACACCTTCAAGCCATCTCATAAGTGTATTGACATAGCTATAGTACGGAAGCAACTCAGGTTTCCTGATTTTATACTCTCCATGCAACTGATTGATCACTAGCTTGGAATCATCGTAGACTTCGAGGTGGAGTTGTTTGATATCCACTGCTATCTCAAGTCCAATGATCAGGATTGGTATTCTTCCACATTGTTAGAATAATTTTTTGTGAGGGTGAATGAGTTAGGTAAGACTTCGCCTTATGATGTCACAAATACTATCCTTGCACTGGCTCTGCCTTTATGGGAGGCTCCATCAAAGTACATCTTTCATGGAGTAATTTCAATCATTAGGGCATTTTCATCTGGCAAGTCATTGGACAGATCCCATTCAGCTGGAATGGGGTGGTCTGCTAAAAAGTCAGCTCACGCTTGTCCCTTGTACATACACAATTTCAAATTGTCGGAATTGTAAGTACCATCTTGCGAGCCTGTCAGAGAGAACGGGCTTTATCATAATGTAATTTGATGGGTTAGCCTTAGACACCAAGCGAATTGTATGAGTCTGGAAGTAATGCCCTAATTTTTGGATGGTGAAGACGAGCGCTAAACAGATTTTCTCAATTGGCAAGTAGTTCACCTCGTTTGGCGTCATCATCCTGCTTAAGTAGTAGAAGGCATTTTCCTTCCTTTCATCATTTTCTTGAGCCAATAGGGCTCCCACTAAGCATTCTTGCATAGCAATATACTGGATCAGAGGACGGTCGGACACTGGGCTACCAACATTGGGGGTTTTGTTAGGTAGGAATTGATATTTTGGAAGGCCTTTCTGCAATGTTCGTCTCATTCGAATGGAACGTCCTTCTTCATAAGTCTGTTGAATGGTTGACAGCAACTTGCGAGATTTGAGATAAACCTCCAAAGATATGCCAATTTTCCTTATAAGCTTTTGAGCTCATGGATATTTCGAGGCTGTGGCATCTTTAAGATGGCGTTAATTTTTGCCTGCTCAATCTCGATACCTCGATGGAGAACGCTGAAGCCTAAGAACTTGCCAAGAGTGACCCCGAAGGTGCATTTCAGAGATTCATCTTCAGTTGGTACCTTCTGAGGCGTTCAAAAACTTTCCTAAGATCATCTAGATGGTCCACCTTCTTCTTTGATTTGACTACAAGATCGTCAACATAGCATTCGACATTCTTGTGGAGTATATCATTGAAGATCTTCTACATGGCCCTTTGGTACGTGGCTCCTACATTTTTAAGGCCAAAAAGTGTCACCTTATAGCAGTATATGCTCTTAGGTGTATGAAAGGCCGTTAATTCTTCATCCTCCGATATCATGTGAATTTGGTTGTACCTAGACGATCCATCCATGAATGAGAGAGCCTCGTGTCCCATAGTAATATCGATCATGAGCTCAGTGATGGGTAGAGGGAAATCATCTTTTGGGTATGCCTCGTTGAGATTTTTGAAGTCAACACACACCTAGATTTGTCCATTCTTTTTCTTGACTAAGACAATACTGGAGATCTACGTGAGGTATTTAACTTCCTAGATGAATCTAGTCTTGATCAGTTTATTAACCTCTACTTCAATTTAGGGAAGCAATTCTGGTCGGAACCAGCATTGTGCTTATTTAACGAGTCGGATCCTTTCTTTATGGATAGGTGATGTATGGTAATCTTTGGGTTTAGGCCTAGCATTTCCCTATATGACTAAGCTAACACATCCTTGAACTCTTTGAGAAGCCTCATGTACATGTCAGCCTCTTCATTTGTCAGTAAGGCACTAATGTAAATGGGCCAAGGATCGATGCTATCCCTTAGGTCAATTTGTTTTAATTCATCTACCATGGACTTGGTTCCTGCCTCCATTTGGAGTGGCGCAGCAAGGCACTAATGTAAATCGACCGAGGATCGCTGCTATCCCCCAGGTCCATTTCTTTTAATTCATCTACCGTCGACTTGGTTCCTGCCTCCATTTAGAGTTGTCCAAACTCAACATCTTCTTCGATGACTTATCCTTCTTCGCATAGTGTAATATGGTTGGACGAGCCCACACTTTCCTTATTGTCATCTTCTACCACTTGAGTTTTAGTTAATACGACTGTCTAGAATCTAGTTTTAAGGACTCTATCGTAGGATACCACCAAATCTGTTTGTCACTGCATACGAGAAGGGAACAAGCTTCGAAGCTTTTCATCGTGCTTCAATGTCTTTCTGATGCCCCCTCTTGCCTTCAGCACTTTTGTTCTTAGGTGGACCAAGCCTTTCAAAGATCGACACCCATGTTGGCTTACCTTTGACCTTTGAAGAGCTGTCTCCCTTAGTGATACTATTGGTGGTAGCCCTTCTTGTGGCAAGGCGGATAGGGCCTTTAGGCTATTCATACCCAAGCCTTGCTCGCAAATTTTGACTTGAGGATTTTTGAGGAAGTTTTCCTAATGGCGATTGCTCCTACAGGTTGTATTCAACCTTGATGAGGAGTTTGTATGCTCTGCGACCGAAGCTCTTAGCAGTCCTCAGCTCCCAAGCCTCTTGGCATTCCCCTACAGCCTCTTCAAGCTGTGGAGTAGGTGCTTTGCAGTTAATTTGGGTTAGCAGTAGGGTTAGACCTTTAAGAGCATCATCAATCACTGGACTTTTACCTTGACAGCTTTTGGGGTGCACCTTGCTGCCCTCGTCTTTCTTTACCAAACCATCTTCTTACTTTTCTTGGCTTTAAGAGCTACTAGTTTCAGGAGCTCCGACTTTGTTCAAGTAATACTTGGCATCAGCGTGGGATTCAACTTCAATGAAGGGCTTGCAATCGTCCAACATTTTCTTCACAGCACCGTTGCGGGAATACTTAAAACATTGATGCCAGGTATAGGGAACTACCCCATTCTCATGAAGCCATGGCCATCCGAGAAGTAAGTTGTATGACATCTTAGCATCAATGACGTGGAACAGGACAATTGACTCTATATCGTTTACGAGCAGCTTCATCCTCATGGTTCCCAAATCTCTCTGCCCCCATTGGTTGAATCATTGAATCATTAGGCGACTATGCAAGAGCTTAGCGATCAGGATCCCCGGCTTAGTGTCTTTAAAGGCAAAATATTAACTGCAGAGCCACCGTCGACCAAGATTCTATTGTCCCTTTGTTCGCGGACATAACCTATCACAAATAATGGCCTGTTGTAGGGTTAGGACCTTAGCATCAAATCTTCGTTCGTGAAGACCACTGCAACCATAAAGTCTTCAACAGGCTCTTGGCTTTTCTTTTGAAAGTAGCCAACTTCATTAGGGGAGTTGCTCGTCTCATCAACTCTATTTGTTTGGTCGATAGAGGTAGTGGTGTTAACATTGGCACTATCATCTTCTAACGTAATTTTTCCTTGACAGGCCAATTCTATGACTTTGTCATTGAATATAAAATAGTTGTGGATGAGGGGCCCGACCAAGCGGTGCTACTTGCAATATTTGGGATTGTTAGTCTTTCTGGCTTTTGCAGGCCGCTTCATCTCCAGTAAGTTGATGAGTTTGGCCTTTAGTAAGTTGTTGAAAATCTCAAGGATGTCCATGTCTAAAAAGGGGTATGACTTGGCTTGCATCTCCTTTAAGGTTAGCCTCTTCAGTAGTGGAACTTCTTTCTTTTCAGCAGGTCTTTCCTTTACCGGTGATTTAATAGGCTTCGCCTTAACCGTCATTGACTCCTTGGCTGGTGCCTTAGTAGTGGGTTTGCTAGAGAAGGGTTTGCCCTATTTTTGTTTCTCATAGGACTTTTGAGAGTCATGTGTGGGTGGACCATAGACTCCGCTGGTTGCCATACTCAACTCCATATCGTGAGCATGAGTGGCCAACTCTTCGAGGGTTCTTGGTTGGATACCTTGTAGGATGTATTTTAACCCTCAGTGCATTCCTTGAATGCACATTTCAATGCCTGAAGCCTCTGAAAACCTGTCCTTGAAATTCAGGCTCTTATTCCTCCAGCGATTGATGTATCCGATGACAGGCTCATCCTTCCATTGGCGAGTGTTAAAAAGTTTGATCATACTAACCATTCACCTAGTGTTGTAGAAGCAATTGAGAAATTCTTGCTCTAACTGTTTCTAGCTGTCGATGGATTTTGGTTCCAAGTCAGTGTACCAGTCAAAGGTATTTCCTTTTAAAGACCGGACAAATTGCTTGACAAGGAGGTCACCGTAGGTTCTAGTGCCGTTGCAAGTCTCGATGAAATGGGCTATGTGCTGCTTTGGATTTCCCATTCCCTCGAATTGTTGGATCCTAGGGGGTTGATAACCTGCTGACATCTTCAGGCTATCAATCCGAGCCGTGTAGGGCTTTGCGTGAGTTAGAGACAATTTGGTAGTCCATTTAAATTTGCTTTTGATGGCCTCTTCGAAGAAATCTTTTAATTGATTGAGGGGGATGGAGCCATCTGCAGAGGGTTGTAGCTCCTCAATAGCAGGCCTTTTTCCTTTGTCTAGTTGCTGCTTGGATGTCTCGGACTCATCATGAACTTCTTGAGGCTTCTCTTCGATGCGACTAGCCTTAACTGTTTCCGTCTTTTCCATTAACTTAGAGATTTTGGAGTCATGTTCTTGTACATGCTTGGCAAGACCCTTAATTAACCTAGTCTATGTAGCGACTTGATCCTCTAGACTCGAGGCACCAATCATCATTGTTGGAGCGGTGTTGGAGCTGGGTGAGGCGACTAGGCCAGGACTGGAGGTCGATGAACCATTCTTATTGTCCTCGCTCCCTTAGCTTGGATAGTATGGCTCTTAGCGACCTCGGGGATGGTAATTCGCTCAAAGTAAGTCAACTGCCTTACTCGACCTCTAGTGACAACACCTCATTTAGGAGCAGCTCCTGAGATATTTGAGGTGGTATCTTTAGATGACTTTGCTTTTTCTCTGGCTATTTGAGATTCTTGAATTTGCTTTTTGTTGAGAGAAGAGATGAGAGGTAGAGATGTTCCACTGGGCGTGCCAGAAACTATAGGATAAGAATCTTGTAATTAGATTTCTATTAAACAAGAAATTTGTACAAGTCGATTACAATTTGACTCGAATGAAATTTTGTGGGTTCTATTATCCAATTTGGTCCTCTGATTCTTCCTCCAAGAATGTCTATTTGAAACTTGAACAATGTTCAGGGGAAGACCTTATGCTTGATCTACCTTGAAGGTTGCTTGGGTTCTAATTAACATTAATCCTTGGGTTTAGCACCTTGATTTTGCATCAAACGTTGGGTTTCGAAAAACGCATTGGATTTGGGGACTAACTCCTTCAATTTAGTGAAGAGCTTCTGAAATTTAGTGAAGAACGGCTTGAATGTTCTTGAGGATTCCAAAGAATTTGAGGGGAACTCAAGTTCTTCAGCTGCTTCTTTTCTTCTTATGTTGTCTTGTTGATGTTGTGTCTTTTGGTTGCTTGTCGTGCTTCCTTCAATTCGTTGTGTGTTCTTTGATTTGTAAAGGCCACCCCTATTTATAGGGGTGGATAAGGCTCTACTACCATATATGTTTGGCGACATGGCATTATCTGATTAGCCGAGAATATTTGATTTGACATTACTTCTTTTAATTGAAAGATCACAAATGAATTACTGAATCAACAATATTTCCCTTCCAAACTTATAGGACTTGACACATGGCATGATATGATTGACTTGTCTTGACACTTATTGCGATTTAAGTAGGCGACGCCATTTGTAATAAAAATGTTAATTTATTTATTATCTAATTTCAGGAATTATGTTCTTAATTCCTAAAATATAAATAATCAATTACTAACATTTTATTGCAATAAAAAACCACATGACAACATTTGATTGGGCAAAAATTTTAATTGTTTACAAGTACATGGATTAAATTACTTGTGAATGACATTTTAGAGAAATTAGCAAGAGACCAAACAATATTTAGCAGTAATATAATAACATAGATATTATATTTATTAAATTATAGTCATCTATTTCTTCACTATATTTTTATTACACGTCTACACAGATCTTATGAAACTATTACATAAAATCAAATTTTGAAGTGGCTCACTCGTATTAGAATATGCTTTTCTAAGTTTTGAATCAAACAAATATGATTTGAGAATAAAAGGTTGGCTTTCAAGGACTTTGAGTACAAAAACATTATACCATTATCTCATAATAAATTTTAACTTATTAATTCTATCCATGTGGAAATAGAAATATGAATTTGAATGATATATGCTATAATTGTTGGATTTTGTTAGGCTTGGAGTGGAAAGCTTATTAATATGAAACCATACATAAACAAACAAGAAAACATAGCAGAATAATAAACCAAACACAAATTGCTTTTGTTACATAATATGTATGAACTGAATGTATCTGAAAATAAAATTTTACCTCTTGGAATCCTATTCCAATTAAGGCATGCGCATGACTTACAAACCGCAACCTCTAATTCATCCATACAGAAAGAACACAAAAAAGTGTCTCCAAAATCCACAACAAACTCTTTTGTTAGGATCTGACACAAACTACTTTGGATGCGGAGACTTTAAGACAAGAAAGAAAACTAAGGAAAAGGCTAGACCCTTTTCTTTCTTACTTAGGTAGGACACACGAATTTTTGTGATAATTTTTTTTATTGTCTTGCAATTTAGAGCTCTTTCTAATCTATTTATTTTAAAAACATAACATCGTACTCAATGTAGGATTCTTGTTTCCAAGTAAAACACTTAAAGCACATATTGTATAGGCTACATGGGCTTCCTACACAAACCGTTAATTAATTCAAACCTAATTGTTATTTAATAATTAATTTAATTAATAATTAAGACCCATATGTGTCTTTCCTTTATTTAATTAATTTTATTAATTAAAGTAAAGGTTTATTATTAAGTTTATAATTAATAATCTCATTATTAACAAGTATAATAGAAAATCCATTTAGTCCAATTCAATTATAATCAAATTAATTTTTTCATGAGATTTCTCAAGTCTAGTATATGTTTCAACCAAGTTACCAACTTGTTCTTGTTTCAACTTTTTGGTATGTAGGTTTATCTTTAATTGTCAATGAGCATAACTCAAAAAATATAGGTAACACCTAACTATAACCTATATCGTATCTAAATTACACGAAGTGAATTCACATAGACCCTCCCAATCGTGAATCTCGTGTATTATAGGCCTTTTGTCTTATTTTATCCTAACTGAATCATAAATTTAATCAAACTTACTAGCTTGATTATATGACCAAATCAATATTACCTTATGAGACTAATGTCCTATCAAAATTCTTTTACAATCATTCACTACTTTGACTAAAGAGTTCTGTTTTATAAAATATCAATCATATAAGACAAGTGTGTCACACACTTATAAGGAGACAAATTCTTTATTAAACAAACACGTGCCTCCATATGCATTTGGACAAGGATATGTTGGACTCATGACCTTATTCTATATCAAAATAGATATTATTCTTTAATGTTGTAATGACTTGTTGATTATCATGTGCATAAAGAAACCATGTTGTCTTAAATTTAAGGCTCATACCCATTTAACACAGTCATGCAATAAAACATTGACAGCAAAGATTGAATTCTATGTGTTTGTTTCATTCTTCAAGTTAGTGTTTAAATATTAATTCTCCAATGAGGTATCCAAATACATGCATTCTTAACATCTCAATTGAATCACATGACGCTTACAATACAAATATATGGCGTGCAAGTTGTACCCATTCTTCAATGCCTATTTAAATAATTTGTAACTCATGAACAAGTTTTAATAATTGTATATTAAAAAATCTTGTGCTCATCTTTGTAACATGTAATGAATAAGACTCCTTAACACAACTATATGAGTACATGCAAACTCACATCACACAAGATTTACATGTATAAAAGAACTACTAAGACATCAATATAACTAAAATTAATATTTTATGAATTAATCAATAGTTTACATTTACAGTCAACATCCCTCACAATCTATTGACGTCAGAGAACATGTCTCTAACCATAATCTAATTTGTTGGGGTTACTTTGCATACTATGTTGATTAATAGGATAATATATCAATGTATATAATTCATTTTTTTATGATAAGTGGATTTAGATAATTATAAACACATTTATTTTTATAAAAAACTTAAATTTCAAATATCATATATTACTTAAGAATCAAATTAAATAAAACTATTCATTTTTAAGGTGGATGTATGATTTAAGAAAACAGAAAAATAGAAAATATAATAAACAAAAATATAAAGTGAAATAAGAAAACATTATAAATAAAAATTGAGCAAGAAGGGTGAAATTGGTTTTTCGAAGTTATGCAAGTTAGGACAATTACTATTACCTTAGAGGCCAAATACTTAATAGATATTATTGGTGTGAGAATTAGTCACAGAATTAATGAGAACGATGAAACAAATTTGATTAAATGCTGCAATCAAGAACGATTTTACGTTGAATTTTCAATTAGCATTAATATTAGTGGACTTTTATAATAATTTAGTAGTTACATAATAGACAATATAATATGCTATGATAATTTTTACATAAAAATGTTGTGAGCGAATGTATTAAAATCATCCAAGATTGACCATTTTGATAATAATGGTGTAATTCGGATATAAATTAATTCATTCAATTCATTGTAATATTATTAGTATAATTAACATCAAATTTAAACTTAGCGATGAAAATTAAAATCTTAAAATTTCATTCAGTAAAAGTTCATGGGTATAAGCGTGGGCATTAGTGTAAAATGTCGAAGCTCATAAAAGCATACATGACTTTGTTTCATTAATATTTTGGTTAAGAGAAAACGTAGTACAAAAATTTAAAATTATTATAAAATCTATTAAAATTCACTCACTTTATATTTGTGCAAAATAATTTATAAATTATAAAGTTATTGTATTTTTAAATTATAGAAAAAATCTTTTTCATAATTAAAAATACTTAACATATTTCGAATAAAAATAAAAAATAAAAAATTGAAAGTCAAATTCTATAGAAATGCAAATAAAAATAAACTAAAAGAAAAGAGAGAAATAAAGGATAGAAAATAATAAAAGAACTTAAATTAACAGTAAATCTATAATTTTATGTTGTACAATTTAGAGTAAATGTGTTATTTTTCATTATGCAATCAAAATAAGTCAAAATTTTTAATAATAATAAGATATAAATGTGTCACAGCAAACCCTATAGACCATGCAAAGCAAGAGTAAATTAAGAAAGAATGTGGCAAAAAGACTAGTTAACCACTTGCTGGTCATTAATTAAATTAATAATAACTTTAAAATCAGTCTTAATCACAATCTCATTTAGTTTATATTGACAAAAATTGCATTTCCAAATCTCCAAATGTTGTGTAGTATCCGAAAACAACCTTTTAAAAAAAAATCATTGCATATTTCACCTTTACAGGTAACCCTCAATACCATCGGTATGATAAACTCTACACTTAGTAGGGGCTGATCCATGTAAAAGAACATCATTTTTGGGAAGAAGGGGGATCTCTTTAACAAATCTTGCAATGTATAGTGTTTATTATCTAAATTTTTCATAATTGTATCTAGATTATAGGAGTAGCTGAGTGTTTTTGCCTAAAATTATTTAAGGTAATAAGTCTAGTGATTGACAATTAATCGCACATTGAAACGCTTAGAATTATAGAATTCTTCTATGATCAAAAATAGGAGTATTAGAGAAATAGATTCAATTTTCTATAAATCTGTTGCTTTAAACTCTGTATCAAACTTCTCACAAAACACTAAGTAAGATTGTCAATACTGAACAAATGTTAATAAAAAATTTCAATAAATCCATAAATGATTGGAAAATCTCAAAAATTTCCAAAAATCAAATTTACAGAACTTTTAAAATACTTTCTTTCGATACAAACCTAGCTATCAAAACCGAAGAAAGAGATATCAAACTCACAAAACCATTTGAAACAATTCATCTTCTTTCTAAAATATCTTTACAAAAACAAAAAAACAATGGAAACAAATATATCCATGTAGAATTAATTCAAGTAGGCATCAAACCTTTAACTAACGAAAGATTAGATATCTCAATTCTTGCTATATTTAGACATGCTAGATTTATAAATTTCGAAAATTCCTTACTTAGTTCTATTTAATCTAGTCTTTGTACAAGACCAATATCTTTTGGTTATTATCTAAATCTTACAATTTCCTTAAAAGACTAAAATATTATGAAATCTCTTGTATTACAAATCAAAACTTATAATTACAAAATACTTGAAGAATCAATTCTAGTAGCCATAATTTTCAGAATTCATTACAAAGCATTTTTTTCAGCCTTTTCAACCAACGTAAGATTTTATAGCAAGAAAGAAGAAACCCTTCTATTACAAGGTCTTAGAAGATCAAAAGCTATAGTCTCTAGTTCTATTTAGCGGAAAAATATCTTTCTCACAAGAATTGATTCTTGAAAAAGCTACCTAACCATAACCTGTTTAGCCTATAAGACCAAACTCACATTTCAAATTAATTACTCAATCAACGGATGGGAAAGTTAAACTTTCCTTCCATAGGAATTCGGTTAGTAGTTCTAGATCTTTCAGATCTAAAAATTCTGATTCAAATCTAAATACAATAGATTTAAGAAGAATTTATCAAATTCCTTCTATTATTAATATTCTTACAAAACCTACATATTCTAGATTTGATATTTCAAATCCAATTCTTATAAATTTTGATTATACTTCAAATATTCCAAGACCAATTTATACAAATCCGAATAATAAAAAATCTGAATAAGATCCCTCTGGTCTAACCTTTTCTGCTGTTACCGAAAATATAAATAAATTAAATGTTATAGAAAAGGAATTTTATATTAATAAAAAAAAACTCCTTCACAATAACTTCTATTTCCAAGAAATTTTTAAAAAGAGAGAAAGGTTCTTCAAAAGTTTTCTTGATACTAGAAAAAAAATTCAAGAAAAATATTATGAATTTATTAATAACCATAAAATTCATATTTTATTCTTTGATTAACTTGAAATTTATATTTCACAAAACTCAATAAATTATCATTTTCTAAAGACATTAAATCCAATTACCTTTAGAAACAAAAAACCTGAATGGGAAATAATTTAACGACTCTAAAAAAGTTCAATCATATCATCCTCCTCTCCAAGGCATTAGAATTACAGTTAAAAACCAATAAATAAAAGTTACATCTCTTAAAAATCTAGGAAAGATGATAAGAAAATATCAAAAATTTAAAAACTCAAAAAAATTATACAAACATTAATATAAATACCCTAGGAAAGCAATTAGATAGAATTGAAAATCATATCCAGAAACAACCTTTTGTCATATTTTAACCAAATGAATCTAAAGAAGTCTCTATACCTAAAACTCTTAAGAAACCTCTCTTTAATCTATATGAAGTTTCCAAAGGAAGTGTAAAAAATATCTGGGATAATAAAACTGAATTAATTAAAGAAATTTAAAGTCAATATCCAAAATAGGCATGATCACAAGTAGTTCAAACCAAAATAATGATTATGTGGCTTCAAAAACTCTAATTTTCCAATATTCATGTTAATGCCAAGACAATAAGAGAATAAACTTAAATGGAACCCATAACCCTTATAAATGATTTATTCTGAAACTAATCTAAAAACTATTGTCCAATATCATTTCGATACTTCATCCCTGTATGTGGTATGAATGAATACTAAATCCTTAACATGTTTTAACAAATAACTGTGGCCTCAAATGCCTATAGAACCCAAAATGGTACATAAGATAGCACAATTGTAGAACTCATAGAAGGCTTCTCTGGTTAACTTAAAGGATGGTGAGATTTCTATCACACTTCAACTGAACAAGAAAAAATTTTAAATGCTTTAAAAACCGATGATGAAAATATTCCAATCCCAGATGAAGATGGGAACCCTCAACAAGATGCAGTTGTAACCCTAATCTATATAATATCACACCATTTTTTAGGAGACCCTTCCTACATTAAAAATAGAAATACAAAATTACGTTTAAACATTGGGTGCAAAAAACTTAGTGATTTCTAATATTACAAAAATACATTTTTAAGTATGCTTAGAGATGATTCAAACCAATCTTTTTAGAAAGAAACATTTCTTACAGAATTACTAACTCTTCTAGGTGAAAAAGTTAGAAACAATATCTGTGAAAGTTCAAGAAAACAATTATTCCATCATATTTATGGCCAATTAGTTAGTATTATCCAAAAAGATGGATTAAAAATTTGTCAACACTTAAAACTCCAAAGACACTTAAAATGGGAAATGAACAAAGCAAAAGTAGAATTAGGAACTTTCTAGCAATAATTTGATATAAATCCCAATAGGCTCAGTTTATCCAAATGCTCAGGAAATTGCTACAAATCTTATAAAAATTATAAAATCCCTTTGAAATGTAGAAAACCTTATAAACCTCAAGAAAAATACTATAAAAAATCCCATAGCAAAAAACAGAAGAAAACTAATAAACCACAAGAATTCTTAAAAAAAGTAAAATGTTATAGATGTAATAAATCAGGTTACACTACAAATTACAATAAGCTAAAGAGAAAACTCCAAGAATTATAAATAGATGAATAAATCTTAGACAAGATCTCAAATCTTTTAACTGATTCTTTAGAAGAGAAATCATACTCTGAATCTAAAAAATTCTCATCAAATTCTAAAGACACTAACAAAATCTTTAAACTAGAAAATCATGATATAAATTCTAGTTCTAAAAACTTAAATTCCCCTTCAACAAATACTATTTCCAAATAACAACTCCTCCTCATTGATGTTATAAATCAAATCTGAGTCCAAAAATTCGGCAAGAAGACTTAGAAAAACTTTTTAAAACTTTTCAAGATATAAAACCTCTTAATACAGAACATACTAAATCAATAATTTCAAGAACTTCAAAAAATACTCATGACTTAACAAATATTTAAGGAAAATCAAAACTGATTAAAAAAGATGTAACAATCTAAGACTTCCTAAAAGAAATAAAGAAGAAAAAATGGAATTGAAAGAAATAAAACAAAAACAAAAACAAGATTTAGAAGCTATAAATTAAATTATTGAAATAATCAAAATTAATGAAGAAACTAATGAAACTGATGACGAAAATGAAATTCAAGAAAAAAATCCAAAATATACCAAAAGATTTTCTATTGTGCTAAAAAAATTACTTCTAGAAAATAGATCATCAAAATTACTTTTGAATTCTCCAAATCTTTTAAAATGAATACAATTGCTCTCTTTGATACATGTGTAGATTTAAATTATATAAAATATGGCTTTGTGTCAAAAAATTTCCATGAACACACACAAGAAAATTTCAGCCGCAAATAACTCAAAACTCCATATTAATTTAAAAGTAGATGATATATCCTAAATAAAGGAATTTCTTTAAAAACCTCATTCCTTGTTAAAGATAAACATCATACTGTTATTTTAGAAATTCCCTTTATAAGTCTAATTACTCCTTACAAGGTAGGAACCGATTCTATATCCTTCCATGTAAATTCCAAAAGATTTTATTTTCGTTTCTTAAAAAGCCAAAAACCAAAAATATTAATCTCCTCAAAGCTTGTTTCATTAATAATATTGTTCAAATAAAAACCTTTTAACTACAAGAATTAAAGAAAGATATTTCTTTAGCAAGAATTATATCCGCACTTCAAATAACTCAAGTCCAAACCCAAATTAAAAAATTCCAAGAAGTGGCAAAACACTAAGCCTATTCTAATCTGGCTAATACCTTTTGGAATAAAAAAAAATATGTTATTGACTTCCCACATGAACCAACCTTTAAAGAAAAGGATATCTCCCAAAGCAAGACCAATCCAAGTAAACCATCCACTACAAGAATTTTGTAGAAAAGAAACATAGGATTTACAAAACAAAAGACTTATTTTCAAATCAAGATCACCATAGAGTTGCACTCCCATTTATGTTTACAAAGCATTTGAAATAGAATGAGGCACTCCTAGATTAGTGATCAATTATGCATCTGTTAACAAAGCTTTAAAATGGATAAGATATCAAAATCTCAACAAAAAAAAAAAAAAAAGATCTGCTCAAAAAACTGCATAATTCCTTTTTATTCTTCGGTCTTAAAAATGCTCCCTCAAAATTTCAAAGAATTACGAATGAAAGATTTAATAATTATTATAAATTCTACATTATTTACATTGATGATGCTCTTATTTTTTCAAAAACCATAGATGAACATTTCAAACATCTCAAGACCTTTTTTCATGTTATCAAATGGATTGGTTATTATTAAATCCAAAATGAGTCTTTTCCAAACTAAGATTAGATTTCTAGGTCATTACGTCTCCCAATAAACTGTTACTCCTATTGAAAGATCCGTTAAATTTGCAAAAAAATTTCCAAACAAAATTATTGACAAAAAATAGCTTCAAATGTTTTTGATAAGTCTGAATTATGTTTTAAATTTCTATCTAAATATCAACAAAATATTCAAACCTCTCCACAATAGGCTCAAAAAAGACCTCGAACCTTGGTCTAATGAAAATACCTTAGTCATACAAAAATAAAACTCCAAATTATTGAAATTCCTTGTTTCCACCTAGCTGATTCAAGTTTGCCAAAAATTGTAGAGATTGATGCATTAGATATAGGATATGGTGGGGTTTTCAAACAAAAACAAGGTGAGAAAGAGTTTAATGTCCAATTCATCTCTACCTATTGGAATGATATCCAAAAGAATTACTGTACAACAAAAAAGAAAATTTTGAGCATTGTTTTATGCATACAAAAGTTTTAAAGTGATTTGATAAATCAAAAATTCTTACTTTGCATTGATTGTAAAAGTGCAAAAGAGGTTTTACAAAAACATGTTCAAAATCTTGCATTGAAACAAATTTTTGCATGATGGTAAGCATTGTTAAGCATTTTTGATTTAGAAATTGAATTTATCAAGGAAGATACAAGCTCAATATCCAATTTTTTAACTCGTGAGTTTCTACAAAATAAGAGCGATGCCACCAAAAATTCCAACATGCGGAGGAAAACAGCTAGTACAAACCACAAAAATAAACACCACAAAACCATAATCATTGTATAAGAGTACAATCAAAGAAGAAGAAGATCTAAGGCACATATTTAGTCAAAACCTACAAAACCTAAAATAGCCACAAAATCCAAAGACCCAAATTTTACAAATAACCTTTAAGTACAAAACCTCTTTCTTGCCGTCCTAAAATTACCAGAAGTCCAAAAAGCCCTTACTCTAAAACCTAATGATTCACGAGAAAGCACAAAACCAAAACTTGTTTCACCAAAACTAAATACAAAACTAGAAGAAAAACCACCTCTTTCAACATCAAACTCCTTTTTAGCCCTTTCACAATCATCCTCAAGTTTATAAATACAACTTACTCACACATTTGGACTAAAATCAGAAAATTTTACCAAGCCCACATATCAAAACATCGTAACTATTAAAAAAGGATACTTGCATTAAAACCCTCTCCAAATTGCCCAAAATTATTTTGAAAAAAAGATGGTTTTACAAACCTTTTGACCTATAAAAGACCCCATTCTATTACCAAGCCATTCTTGAATGCACCGAATCTGTTACCTTCAAATACTTCTACTTACAAGAAAATTATTTGGATTTGGCATATTCAACTTGCAAAATACACAAAGTTATTGCTCCTATAGATTGGTACGTGGACTTTTTGAGTCCATTGCCTTTCCAGACCACTACAAAGGTCATTCATTCTTCCAAAAGCATTTTAATTACTAGGAATACCAACAAGTCTGGTGCAATTCATTCCTGATACAAAATCAAAAAGATAAGCATTCTTGGCTTTTTGTTTTTGACTCACAAAAATTGACATTTCAAAATTTTCATCATGGTGGTCTCACTGGTGGAAAAACTTTAGTTTTCCTACAGATATTCAAAACCCAACAGTGTTAAAACCTTTTGAGATTTTCAAGGCTAAATATAACCCAACAGATGAAGAGTGCAGATTCAACCCCTTTGCAAATTTTTGCACAAAATTCTACCTACCATGGGTATTTGCATAGTACTTTGATCTTTAGAACTCAAAAATCCAGTGCTTAGACAAAGATTCAAAATAAAATAGTGGGACAAATGCAATATCATCAGAAGTTTATATTCTACAAACATGAAAGAATGGATCAACAAAAACTCTAGTAATCCAAACTCCTCAACAAATAGAATTCTTTATACAAAAATCACAAATTATAGCAATATTAGCAGTAGCAAAATCCCCTAATGAAGTTGAACAAATTCTTGTAAAATTTTATCCATAGCAGCTAGGAGAAGGAACCTCTACCTCCACAACGCAAAAGGAAGTTTCAGCTACAAGCTTAGAAAATTCAATCAATATTGGAGAAAATAAAGCCTTTGGCAACAGTAGATTCTAATCTAATAAAGAGAAGACAAAATTGTTAAAACACGTGGAGTACTATTAAAAGTCACTATTCAAGCATTACAAAAACGCCACTTCAGAAGTTTATATAAGGATGCATCCTCCTTACTTGAAGTTAGGCTTTGAAGAAAAAGGAGAAAAAATTTCAATTTCTTGTTCTTTATCAATCTCTCACAAATTGTAATAGAGTGGTTAACTTGACAAGTGGAAATCCTTTTACACCCCTTTCCTTGTGAATCCCTCTGTTACCTAAATATCTCTATTGTACAAACTTGAGATATTATTTCATTAGATAATTAACTCAATTTTAATATTTTACAAAAGTTTTGTATTTCACAAACATTTATTTAAATCTTGTTTAAATTATATGGTCAGTTTAGCCACTTACAAATTCTTCGCATTTATTATATGGTTGGCATAATTGCCTTCAATTTTTCTGCTGCAATTTATTTACTGCATTTAATTCCACTTGTTCTTTTTACATACTGCAAATTAAATTTTCTGATGCATTCTTGTGGTATTGAACATGCCTCGCTTAGATCCCGAGGTCTCCCCTCTCTCTCTCTCGCTCTCTCTCTCTCTATATATATATATATATATTCTCCCTAGAATTGAGAGTAGCCTTAGGGTATCATTGGTATTTATGAATGTAATAAAATAGGATTGTATGAGTTATTTTGTCATTGGTATGTATAAGAAATAGAATTGTCATATATAATTTCATTCCCATAATTGGCAAATAAAAATGAAGAACTTATAAAGATAAATTATCCTTAAATGGTATATTTTCATACAATAGTGCATCAAAAACTCAATTGATACTTATAAACACTTAAATCGGTAAACAACAAAATCCACCAATTAAAAAAAACTTTCACACCAAAATCATTTGTTTATCAATCCAAAAATATCATCATTTTTTCTTATGGCATAGAATTTCAATTTTATATGAAGAAGCTAATATAGAACAAAGAATTAAATTTTAATTTTATATGAAGAAGCTAATATAGAACAAAGAATAAAGGCGAAAAAGTCATATCACTCAAAAAGAAGATAGAAAGAAAAAAAAAATTATAAAGGAGACAATAACTATGATGAATTTTTATAAATAAACAAATGTTTACTTGATTGTGTATGTATATATATATATTATTTTACATTATTTAAAAATTAAAAGATAAAGAATGAAATTTAAAATAGGAAAAAGTAGAATAAATTAAAATTGGAAGATATTGACCAACAAATATAATAAACTAAAATTTAAAAACACTCAATATCTACAAATATAAATAAAATAATAGTAATTTTAAATATAAATTTTATACCATTCATATAATTCATAAGATGATAAAAAGGAAAGAAAGATGAGAAATAGAAAATATAGAATAAATATAAATTGAGATAAATAAATGAAAAAAATAAAAATTGAGGGAGTATAGTGAAAAATAATATATAAATAATTAAGGGTATTTTAGTAATTATATATTGTACAATTATAGTATATTATAGAAGGGTAATTTCATCAAATAAAATACAATTTCATTCCTAGTAGATTATTAGTACATAATCCCATGGTACTGAAAAGAAATGACAATTCATGTGCTATTAGGAATCAACATTCCTTTGGGAATGACCATTCGTACGTAGAAATCATACCCATTATATAATTGGGAATAGAGTTGAGAATGCTCGTTTCATTCTCAACTTATTCGCACGTACTAATAATGCCTTTACTAGGTTTAGTAGAACCCGACAAAGATTAAAAAAGGTCTAATCTAACAATAATTTTGGAATCCTTGCATTTTTTTTTATATTTATAAAGTAGAATTTAATTATTCTTAGTTCGATACGTTTTTATTTTTTCTAAGGTAAATTATTCCTTTTATTTCTCTAGGTAATAATAATGAATTGTTCATTAGAGTAGTAAATATATTTTGGGATGGCAACGGGATGGGGGTGGGGCAAGTGATGCCTCTCTCATCCCCACTCTGTTATCAAAAACTTCCCCCTACCCTCGCTCTATCCTCTGTCTTAGGATCCCCCACCCTCGCCCCATCATCTACCTTGATTCTCCTACGAGTACCTTGTTGGGGGGAAATCTTATTAATTTAAATTTATTTATTAATAACATTACCAAAAATACTATTTTATACTTATAGTAATTAATTAACTAGTTTAGTTTAGGGAAAAAATGAGTTTCAATCTTTGTATCTATTAAAATGAAGACTTTTATACTTTTGTTTGCTATAACTAATTGGGTTTTTTCATATTTTATGATTTTTTTATTGTAAAAAAATAATAGTTTTGTGAGAAAGTACATATTTTATTACAATTAAGTGTACATTTATTTAAAATTAATTTTTCTTAAGATTTTTTCTTTTAATTCTAAGTAGAGTGATTAAATTATTAATTTAGTGAAATAATTTTTAAATTAACCAAACTTTAAATTACATATAAATTCGGATTATTTAACATTTAAAATAACTATTTTTATTTTGTAATTTATTTTAGTTACATTAATATATATTTTTGTTAGTTTATGATTTACTTTAATCAAATAATACATATTTATATGTATGAAATAAACATAAGCATGTATATATTTTAATTAATACAAGTTGTTGGGCAAGAGTAGATTCCCCTATCCCTGCCCTATTTTGAAGTGGGGCAAAAAAACCTCTCTCACCCTTGCCCCTGCCCCTAGCTCTATCCTACATCAATGCCTATCCCATTTCTCCCCCCACGGCACGGGTGCCTATGATCACCTATTTTGATTGTCATCCTTATACATATTTGAGTCCTTTTGTATTTGTAATGACAAGCAACGGAAAGTTTAAAAAATCAAAGAAAATTCTCTTTCTATTTTTAAATTGGAGCAAAGATTTCTAGTATATAAAATAATCAAAACAGCAAATATTGTATAAATAAATTTGAATTCAATTGGATAAATTTTTGGGAACAATCTCTATATTCAACCATTTGACTATTTCTTCAATAATTAAATTTGAATTCTAGAATATACTTGATGTCTTGATCTCTTTTGAAACTTAATTTTCAAACTATTAGTGATATGTCATCTAATATCGAATTATTTATGAGGGATAATGGTTGTAAAATTTATTTTTTATTGATTAATAAAATATTGATGTTCATTTTATCAATTTTCTGACAATACTTTCATGCATGCAATTCTTGATATGGCGTAAGTTGTGTGTATGCCCATATAATTGTATTAAGGTGTCTTATTTATAAGAGGTTATAAATATGGAAACAAGCCTTTTTAGTACACAATTATTAAAACCTATTCTCAAGTCATGAATTTTCTAAATGAGCATTGGATAGTTAGTATGACTTGTATTCCTTGTATTTGTATGGTGAATATCATATTACTCGGTATGAGATACTGACAATACATATGTTGGAAGACATTTTGTGAATAATATATTCAAACAATAATTTGAAGAACGAAGTAGACACATAAAGTTTATTCTTTAATGTGAGTGTTTTGCTTCGTGATTGTACTAAGTGTGCATGAGTTTTATATTTGAAACAATATGATTATCTTATATACATGATAATTAGTGTGTCATTAGGGCATTAAAGTCCAATATTTCTCTTGATATGAGATAAGATCATGAGCCCTACGTGAAATTTTCAATTTGTGTATAGAAGCATGGGTATGATCAATAAGAGATTTGTATCCTTGTAAGTGAATAAGGCATTTGACCTATACGGTCAATATTCTATGAGATAAAAATCATTGGCCAAAGTAGTGCAAGTTGAAAAGAAGTTTTCCATAGGATATTAGTTTAATGAGGTAATATTGATCTGCTTATGTAATTGAGCTAGTAAATTTGAATAAATCCATTGCTCTCACTTGATTGAGACGAAGTTGTTAGTGATATGCTCTTTGATGCTAAATTATCAATAAAGGATACATTGAGAGATATTGGATGTAAATGTTATCATTATTTTAAAATAAAATATTGATGATTATTTTATCAATATTTTGGTAATATTTTCATGCATATAAATCTTGAATGGTGTAAAGTGTCGCATGTGCCCATGTCACTATGTTAAGAGGTCTTAATCATAAAGGGTTATGCATATGAACATAACGTTATCTTCATACACAATTACTAAAATTAGTCTATCACTCACACACACTCTAAAAGGTATTAGTGAATCAATACAACTTATACCATTGTATTTGTACGGTGAGTGCTATATAATTTGGTATAAGATACTGAGAATACATATATGTGGATGTGCTATTGGAGAATGAGCATTTGGACATGACTTGTAGAATAAAGGAGACACATAGAGTTCACTCTTGATTGTCAACGTTTTGCTTTGTAATTGTGTAAAGTGCGCGTGGACTTCAGACTAGAGATGACAATATTGTCTTGTGTGCATGATCATTAGCGTATTAAAGAGCATCATCTATCTTGGTATGGATACGGTCATGAGCCTAAAGTGCCATTACCCCCTTATATGCATGAAGGTATGTGTGCATTCAATAAAAGATTGCCTCCTTATAAGTGAGCAAGGCATTTTTCCTAAGCAATTGATATTTTATGAGACAAAAATCATTGGCTAAAGTAGTTGTGATCGGAAAGGAGTTTCCGATAGGAATATTAGTCTCATGAGGAAACGTCAATTGGTCATATGACTGAGTTTGTGAATTTGACTAGATTTATGGCTCTCGTTCAGTTGGGACAAAGCAAGATCAAAGGTTTATGCTGTATGGTATTTATGATCGGTAGGGTTTATTGTGATCTATTCACTTGACCTTAGATGGGCTATGATATGGGCCACAAGCCATATTCTTTGAGCTATGCTCATTGCTAGCCAAGGATGAACCTCGAGAGTCACACACATATGAGCAAAACAATAGCTTAAGGCTTTTATATAATGGTGATCACAAGGCTTGAGAAGTCTTGTAGATGAGGCTTGAAAGGTATCATCGTGGATTTAATTTGATTGTAATTAGATTGAACCAAATTAGAATGATTTATTCCTCATTATGTTTGTTAGTGATGAGATCATTAATTAAAAACATAATGAGCTTTTAATTTAATTAATGAGATTAATTAAATTGAATAAAATAATTCAAATGGGCTTTAATTATTAATTATATTAATAATTAAAGGTAGAAGGGCTTGAGTTAGTTTAAGGTTCATGTAAAAGCCTATAGAGGTCATTCTACAAGCCCTAGACATTCTAGTATATAAATAAGATTGTCTCTTGAGAATGAGTCATTTTGGAAGTGTTCCAAAAGAGAATACTATTCACATAAACAGTCTCAACAGTAATGTTCATGTGAGCACTATTCACTATTCACCATTTGCACACGAGAGAAAATTAGGTACTAGCCTCCCTCAGTTTTCTCTAAGAAAATTCTCCAAGTGTAAGAGTTGTGAGATTTCATGAAGGAGTTTGTAGAGTTTCGTTGGAGAGCCATATCCAACAATTTGTTCGTGTGGACAAATTAGACGCTGGGACTTTATGGCAGTTTGTGGATCATAGACGAAAATTACGAGATTTATTTCTAGGTGATCATCCATGCAACTACCCTAAAATTTATGTTTGTATGTTTTATGCAATCAAAGTGATTTTATTTATTCTGCTGCATTCTTGGACCATTTTGTGATAAAAATTTGAAAATCTTGGCATCCGATATCCAGTGAAACCTAACAAAAGTAAGACAAAAGACCTATACTGTGTGGTATTTACAACCGAGATAGTTCATATGATCAATTCACTTCACCTTAGATAGACTACAATATGGGCCTTAAGCTAAGTATTACCCATATCTTTCAAGTTATGATTATTGTCAGTTAAAGATGAACATAAAAAATCACACTTAAGAATAAGGCAATGACAAAAAGACATTTGTAGAGTGATATAAATTTGGTTGCAATTGGATCGGATTAAATGAAATGATTTATTTCTTATTATATTTGTTAGTGATCTAATAATTAACTAGAAACAAAATAAGCCTTTAATTTAATTAATATAGATTAATTAAATTAAATGACATGACATAATAGGAATTATTTAGTACTTATTATATTTGTTAATAATGGGATTATTAACTAGAAGCATAATGGGACATTCATTTAATTAATAAGATTAATTAAATTGAATGTACGATTCCAATGGGTTTTAATTATTAATTGGATTAATAATTAAGAATGGAATGAACTTGAATTTATTTTGAGGCCCATGTAAAAACCTATGAAGTCTATTCCATGTGCCTGAAGTGGATTAAAAATCTAACCATATATACAAGATTGTGTCTTGAGAATAAATAAATTTGAAAGAGTTCCAAAACTTGAGTCCTTATTCATTAGCGCTATGTGGAAATGCGTACCTCCGGTAGGATAGCTGGCCAACAAGGAATAAGGAAGACTACATGTTGATTCATTCAAAGTTGGGCGTGTTTCTTTTATCCAGAAGAGAATGTCGTTCATTTTAGCAGTCACGCTTTATCCTTTTTTGTGTTTTTGAACTTACGCTTTAATTCTTTAAGTTGTTCACCTGAGTTAGTTAATATTAGTAGTGTTTTTTGGTTTTGGTTAGTAGTTAGTTGAAGAACACGCCCTAATAAACACATTTTAGCTCCTCTCAACTATTCCTTCCCTCTAAAAACAAAATTTCGTTTGAATTTTTCTGGCCAACAATACGCTATTCGATTCGACGCATATTTCGAAATGGTATTAGAGCCATTCTAGAGAGAA
The DNA here is from genome assembly GCA_019155195.1 of Avicennia marina. Classification (NCBI taxonomy): domain Eukaryota; kingdom Viridiplantae; phylum Streptophyta; class Magnoliopsida; order Lamiales; family Acanthaceae; genus Avicennia; species Avicennia marina. The sequence continues at coordinate 8,627,920 of CM032781.1, read as the reverse complement.
AGGATGAATGATTGAAGATGTCGGATCCTCTTCCTCCAGCATGAACCAAGAGCCAAGAACTAACCGACAATCCACGGTAATGGATAAATTCCTTAATTTGACAAATCCAAACAATCCTTTTCAGCTAGAAAACGGAGATAATTTGATGGTTGGCTTTGTTTCTGATCTATTGACTATCAAGAATTATGTAACTTGGGAAAGAAGTATGAAGAGAGTGCTTTGGGCCAAAAACAAGCTTGGTTTCATTATTGGCCAGTTGAGGAAGCCTGTCAACGTTGAAAATCTACTACTGAATACATGGGAAAGGTGCAAAAACATGGTTGTATCATGGATCCTCAACTCAGTTGCTCCGTCCATTAAGTTAAGTCTTCGTTTCGTTGATGATGCATATGAACTTTGGAATGAGTTGAATGATAGAATGTCGCAACAACTGAAGAAGGCTTTGAGTGTTCTAATGTAGGGGGATGACCTCGTCGTTAGCTACTATGGAAGACTGAAGGCAATTTGGGATGAGTTATCTATATGATAATCTGTTGGAGTGTTCTTGTGGACAATTAAGAATATTAACTGAAAGGCAGCAACAAGATCAGGTTATACAATTTCTGATGGGGTTGAATGAATCATATGGCAATGTAAGGGATCAGATCTTGATTCTAGATCCTATTCCTTCTGTGAATAAGATGTTTTCAATTGTACAATAGCAAGAGAAGTAACATCAAGTGCTGAGTGGAATCCAAGCACCCGAGGCTACTGCATTAGCTGTGCAGTGAAATTTGAGCTACCAAAGGAGCAGTTCTAGAAAAGAGAGGCCTTATTGTGTATATTGCAAGATGGCAGGGCATAATTTAGAAACCTGCTTTAAAGTTGGGAATATAGAAATTCCAATTTGTATACATTGCAACATGAAAGGTGATGTAGTTGAAAAATGTTACAAGTTGAGAGGTTATCCTCCAGGTCATAGACTGAATCAGAAAAACAATAGGTACGACAGATCTGCTAATCTTGTACAAGATAGTACTCAAAGAATTGGAAGACACGGGACTGATGAGAGTGAGAAGATGCTCCTCACTAAGTTTCAATACTAGGAATTGTCAGCTATGCTTGTTGGAAGGAAGGCAGTAGTTAGTGGTGGTGAAGAGGTAGATCAACAAGTGCATTAAGTTGTTGTTAACACTGCTTCTAGAGTTTCATCAACCTTTAATGCCTCAGTACCTCCTATGAATGGTAACACAGATTCATTGTTTACTCACTGTCAAAACAACTCTCTCAATCCTCATAACCAATGGATTTTTGACACTAGAGCAACAGATCATATGATCTATCATCCAAAGCTTTTCACTATTGTCATTGCTGAACTTGTCAAACTAATTAGCCTTCCTAACTGTGCATGAGTTTTCTCCACAAATCAAGGCATTGTTAGATTAAACGATTCCTTGACCTTGCATGAAGTCTTGTGTGTGTCTTCATTTTCACTAAATCTGATTTTAGTCAGAAAACTCATTCAAACCAATAAATGTTGTGTTGTTTCTCTCCAAAGGTTTGTTATGTGCAGGACCTTGCTTCGTGGACCATTCTTGGGAAAGCTGAGGTGTGGGATGGTTTGTATGAGTATTCTGCAAGGAAGCTATCTCCACACCAAAACACAGCCTTTTTTGAGAGCATGAGGACCAATCCTTCCTATTGTATGAACTTAGTAACCAAACCTTTCAATCACCAGAGCCTTTGGCATGGTCGCCTTGGTCACCTATCCGATAAGTTACTGAGTTTGATAGAAGAATTTGCCGTAAAACCATATGTCAATAACTCTAATGACAACTTCTATGATACCTGTCCCATGTCAAAGATACGCAGACATTCCTTCCCTGTTAGTGATCATAAAAGTTCACATCCTTTTGAGTTGTTGCATTGTGATTTGTGGAGGCCCTATCATGTTGTTGCTCATGATGGTAGTCGTTATTTTCTAAATATAGTGGACGATTACAAAAGAGCCACTTAGGTGTACTTATTGACAACCAAAACAAAAACTGGGTAGTGCATTTAGGCTCTTCACACTTTGGTAGTGAATTAGTTTTGATGTACTGTCAAAGTAATTAGAACAGAAAATGGTTTAGAATTCAATCTAAAATAATTCAACTCAAGTAAAGGAATTATACACCTAAAAACTTGTGTAGAATGTCCACAACAAAACGGAATTGTAGAAAGGAAATATCAACATATATTGAACATAGTAAGGGCCTTAATGTTACAGTCTAGTATGCTTATGGTATATTGGAATGAGTTTGTTCTCGCTACTACATACATTATCAATACATCACCTAGTCTAGTGACCAACAACAAGACACCTAGTTAGTATTAGTAGCATTTTTCTGGTTTCGGCTAGTAGTTAGTTGAAGAACACGCCCCAATAAACACGTTTTGGCTCCTCTCAACTGTTTCTTCCCTCCAAAAACCAAATTTCGTTTGAATTTTTCCGGCTAACAACATGCTATTTAATCTAGCGCATACTTCAACATGCTATAGCAGCACTGTTCATGGAACTATAGTGCTACTATTTACTGGCCCACTTTGCATAAGAGAAAATATTCATTAACCTCTATGAACTCTTCATCAATACTATCTTGAAGTTGCCAGTTCCTTAACTCCTTGTCAACTACCTCAACACTTTTACAGAATCATCATTTGCTTCATGTTGAAGTTGCTTGCATGGACTCCTCAATGGCTTATTCATGGAATTGGCTTTCATGTATTCTTTACCAACATTTGGAAGTGGTTTCCATAGATGCTTTAGTGGACCTTCCCTTCAAGCTAGCTCCCCATGGGCTAAAATTATGTGCAGCACTCATTAGGTACTTGTTGGCCAAATTAAGCCTGATACTCATTGGTCAAATTCAAGTGTGATACTCATAAGTCAAATTAAGTCTGGTACTCAGAATGAAACAATTGTAATTGGTTGGGCTTTGGATGAAAAGAAAACAAAAATAGAAAAAATAGAAAAGAAACTAAAATTTAAAGCCGCATAAACATGGCCTTATTTCAAAGCCTTCCCTAACATAATGTGGAGGGCCACCTACCTAGTAGGCCCTCCTGACGCAATGTTGGCCCTGCTGCAGCCTCGTGTCGAACGAGTCATCATCCATTGCTGCTAGGTCTAGGGCTTTATACTTACTTGTAATATTTGTAATTATTTTGTAATTAATTTTAGATGTGCTTCATCAGCATTTTAATATTTATTGTTGTACTTGACTTTTTTTTGCCAAGCCTATTACAGGGTGTAAGGTGTTAATGAAACTTTAAGTAATCATCACATTGTCGCCGTGTAGCTTACGATTGTTAGAGTGGCCTCCCTCTCTAGTTATTGCCCATTGTAAATTGAGCCATTGTAAGTTAAGCTATTAATCAATGTAAAAAAATTTCTCTTGCCAATTGTGTACATAATTACCGCTTTCTTTACATTTCTATTAGAATTTTTGAGATTGTGGTGTATAATCATTCACCATGGGAGTTCAAGCAGACATAGAAGATTGCGAAATGACTACTAGCCATACGGTACCCCTTTGTCCCTATCTTCAAAAGGAGCCTCGTGACAGTTGGTATCAAAACTTCGATTTTGATTTGGGCTGAGACCAAGGATCATGGATGCTACAGCATCAATGAATGCGCTAAGGGGCAATGAGGTGGAAGCCTTACTGTGCAAGAATCTCATAACCAAGCAACAATTGGAAGCCCTAGAGGAGTAGGGTTCCTAGATGAATTATGTAGCAGCGACCTTAGAGGAGAAAGTCGAGAACTTGGAGGCTAAAGTTGCTGATCTCCAAGCCCAACTAGTTGAGAGTAGGAAATTTTGTCAAAAACTGGGTGTGAATCAAGGAGCTAGTACTATTTGAGAGCTTTGAAGAGAGATGGAACAGATGTCCATCTAATTAGACTGCTCCAATGGCCAGTCAACAATGCTCCACCAGTCGCCCAAGACCCTAGGCCAAAAATTAATGTCCTCGAGCCACCACCTTATGGAAGTGCCTGAGATGCCAAAGAGGTAGAGAATTTCCTCTTTAACATAGAACAATATTTCTTGGTGGCCAACATCATTGATAAGGTTAGGAAAGTCACCGCTGCCACCGTGTACTTGATGGGAGACGCCATATTATGGTGGTGCACCTAATATGTTAACATTCAGGCCAACCCAGTGTGCCTAAATATTTGGGAGCAATTGTGAGATACTATCAGGACCAGTTCTTCTTAGAAAATGTGGAATACAATGCCAGGAGGCCATTTAGGGAATGGAGGCAGTCAGTGAGTGTTTGGGACTATGTGAAGTCATTCTCGGTGCTCGTGCTAGATATATGGGACATGCCCAAGAAGACAAGCTCCTCACCTTCTTGGAAGGTTTGAAACCCACAACATTACTAGAACTGTAGTGCCAACGAGTAGCAGACTTGAGCTCGGCCATAAGTGCTACCGTGTGATTCATGGATTTTCATGACAAACCTCGAAAGAAACGTCAAGTAATAAGTGCACCCCAATAGAAAGCGAATAGTTGGAAGACATTCAAAAATAATTCGAGCAAAGGTGGGGGAGACCAACAATCCCAAATGTCAGTCAATCTCCAAAGCAACCCTAAGAAAAGACTTGCCAATAGCAAGCAGGGTATAGCGCTAAGAAAGACAAGGTGATTTCTTTGTGATGGGCCACACATGCTTTGGGATTGCCTGAAGGGCTCTATCAAGCCTAAAAGATGTAGGGCTATCAAACAAGCTCGACCTTCAGTGCCCAAATCAGATGAAAGTGAGTTAGATATTGAGGGAAATAATCTTGGTGCCATCTCCCATTGATACGGGACCATTTTCTGCCAAATAGTGACAAATCGAAAGGAAAAGTCCACAATCAGACGAACTACCCCAACACCAGTAGAGAACCTTGCCAAGGAGGGGAACTCGAAGGGCTATGCACAGTTCGATATATTGACCAAACCGTGTCGAAACTAAAATTATACCGAATCGTGTTGAAACTAAAATTTGGGTACATCATTTTTTTAAAATTTAGTTTTTAGTTTGGTATCGATATTTGGTTTTGGTATAGTGTATCGAACCAAATACCACATTTTTTTATTTTTTAAATATATTTTTTCTTCTTTCCAAATTATGCGTAACAAACATAGCCTTAGCTCCAAAACACATCTACGATTTCTTAATGTCACAGGTCACAGTATACGACTCAAGTCTAGTATACCGCACTCAAGTTAAACTTCTCTTGTTCTCCAATCTCCACGTTGAAGTTCAATCAATTGATTCAATTCCTGCTCCGCTCACGGTCACAGTCAATCGGTCATGACTTAGTCCTCACACATAGACACACCTCCAGACTTCACTGTTCACCTCTCAGTGATAGGCGACATCGCGACAGGAAACAAATCTCAGTCACCACTCACCACCACCGCTCACAGTACTACCGCAGCATTGTGTCTGGTCGATCTGCCACGCGACATCCATTGCCACATCTTGTCCCTCGCCATTCGGCATTTATTTTCTTGTTTTTATTTTTACTTTTTTTATTTTTTGATATTATTTTCTGAATATAAACTTATGATTTATGAAATCTAGAGTTTAAAGTATAATCTGCCTAAATAAGTCGGGGAAAAGGGTATTTATGAAAAGGGACTGATAATTTCTTGTATGGAGATAGATTAAAAGAAAGCAAACTAATGGATAAGGGAAAAGTGGGAATTTACTGCATCAGTCACGCATGCTAGAATACTGATGACTGTGAACCAACAACTAATCTTTCCAGGCTCCACAAAAGAAATGAAATGAACATGATGAAAACTGAATCTCTATAGAAAATTAGAGGAAACAGGTGTAGATGAATGGTTTTATTGGTTTTACCAAAAAGGTTCTAGGTTTTTTTGGCATCCGTTGGAATATGCTTATGCGTGATTGTGTTTGAATATTAATTAAGTGATTTTTGTAGGGTTGTTTCCAGGCTTCGACAACTCGCAATTCTTGAGTTATTTTTCAGTACTATTTGTTTGAATAAATAAAGAGGGGGTTTTGTGTTTTACTAACACCAACGAGTGGTTTTTTTTTGCAACTGATTCTCTTAAAAACTCCAGAGTCCTTTTCTTATTTGTTACAATGTGAATTGTTTTACTTTGAATTGACTTATTCTCCCTAGTTTGGCTTGTGAAATACACTTATTTTCATAAAAAATCCGGCCTACAAAATTGAATTTTCCATATTTGCGAATAAAAATATTAATGACCATTAGTTAGTAGAATAAATATGATGTTAAGTTGAACTGAATAGTGAATACCCAGGTAGAACTGCACTTGACTGACCATTGCTTCTGTCCTTTTTATTGTTTACTTGATAGCAGTGTTTTTATCTTCGCCATGATATTTGTAATAATTATATTTTTATTGCCATTCTTATTGTCATTTTAAATATGGAAGGTGAAGAGGGCGACTCGATAGGTTCCATGCCTATGGTTTCATCACCAATTCCTCTCCCGACTGCAATCCTTCTCATCTTGGCCATGAAAATGAAGAAAGGAATGATACATCACTATCATAAAGAGAAGTTGAACAACAAAGTCAAAGACCAAAGAGAAAGGAGATGTCTAGAAGGTCTCGAGTTTGGGATCACTTTACTAGCTACACAGACGAAAATGGAAAGCCTAGGGCCAAATGTAAATATTGTGATAAGAATTATGCTGCTAATCGTTCAAAAAATGGAACAACTGGAAAGAATAATCATATAAAAGGTTGCAAGAATCATCTTGATAATGCTTATGTGGGAGATAACCATACAAAACAAAGTTTCTTCAAGTACATCCAATGAAAGTACAATATCAAGTGAATCAAGTAGTCGATTTGGCGTTGAGAATGAAAGGAGGGCTATTAGGGTTCATCGAAAGAAATATCAATAAATGATACCAAAAATTGGAGGTATGGATGAGTCAGAGTTGGATACATATTTTCATGAGTGTATTGAAAAGATTCTTGTGATTTTAACATCATAGATTGGTAGAAGTTACGTAGCCCTAGGTTTCCCATTTTGTTAAAATTGGCTCGTGATGTCTTTGCTATGCTTATCTCTACTGTTGCCTTAGAATTTGGTTTTAGTATTAGAGATCGTATAATTGATGACTTTCGAGTTTCATTGACTCCAAAAATGACACAAACTCTAATTTGTTGTCAAGATTAGCTTCATCACGCTCCAATTAAGGCACTCAAAGAGGATTATGAATTTGTTGAAAAAATTTGAAAAAGGTATGCAATTCTTACTCAAGTTCTTAGTTTTTCATTCTATTCATCATGTAAGCATCTACTACAATTATTTTTAATCATATTTCATAACCAATATCATTTTTGCTAATGTATTTTTAGATATAACGTCTATTGTTAGCTTAAAGTCAAATATTATTAGTTTGTGAGTTTCCAAATTGGTAAGAAGTTACTCTTCTTTTTTTTTTCTCTTTGTTTAATGTTTAAAATTAATATCATAACAACATTTTCATTATGTTTTCACAGTGCTACTAGATGATACTTTCATGATGCTGCTAGTGTTTAAATGATGTTGCTGGATGATGTTTGCTGCTGCCATGCTGGTGTTGATGCCAAAATGATGAGTATTGATCCACTTGGTTGTTAATTTATGTTGTTATCTTGTTAGTAGAGAGAAGCATTTAATATTTATTGTGTAAAAGCATTAAGCAATGATGGATTGATAGTTAGTACTTTTTTTTCATTGCTGAAAATATGTTGATGGATTGGAATGTAGTTGGTGGAAATTAGAAAATTTGGTTTGTTGATGGAAAATCAACTGAAAATGTGGGTGCTAGAAACTAGAAAAGTGTTGTTGATGAATGTATTTTATTGTTTGTTGTGTTGGATTAATATCATAACAATATTATTATTATGTTTTCATGATGCTGCTAGATGATGCTTTCATGATTCATCTGGTGTTTAAATGATACTTTTAGATGATGTTTTTGCAGCAATGATGGTGTTGATGCCAAAATTATGAATATTGATAAACTTGGTTGTTAATGTATGTTGTTATCTTGTTGATGTAAAGAAGCATTTTATATTTGTTGTGTAAGAGCATTAAAAAATGATGGATTGATAGTTAGTACTCTTTTTTCGTTGCTGAAAACAAGTTGATGGATTGGAATGTGACTAGTAGAAATTAGAAAATTTGGTTTGTTGATAGAAAGTCAATTGAAAATGTGGGTGGTGAAAGTTAGAAAGGTGTTGTTGATGAATGTATTTTATTGTTTGTTTTGTTAGAATTTTTTAAAGTGTTGTTATGGGTGTTAAACGGTGCAAATTATAATAATTTTTGATTATTTATATGTTAAATTATCAGTGATAAATAGTGAATTAATGATGAAGAATTTAGCTTATAGTTTTTTCTGCCGAAATTCGGTTTACCGAAAACCAAACCAAAACGAACCGAAAAAATTCGATATGTACAAACCGAATCAAAAAAATCGGTTCGGTATTCGGTATGTGATTTTGGTATACCAAAATTTTGGTATGGTTTGAACAACCCTAAGAGCTTTAAAGGCCGTAAAAAGAATAGACTGATGTATGTGGACGTGAAAATCAATAGCAAATCCATTCGAGCTATGATTGACACTGATGTCACTCACAATTACTTGGCCACCATAGAGGTAGAGAGATTCGAGTTGGTATTGGAGAAGACAGTCGAATAGGTTAAAGCAATCAATCAGCAACCCAGCTTGTTGTTAGTGTGGCCAAAGGAGTGAGGATCAAGGTTAGGCCATTCAAGAGAAAAATGAACTTTTTTGTTGTTCAAATGAATGGTTTCAAGTTTATCCTAAGGTTTGATTTCCTAAGAGTGGCAAGATCGATGATCTTTTTATGTGGGGAAGCTTTGATGATGGTGGAATCAAACCCTATATTATTCCTAAAGTCTTTGGTCAAACTTAAAGAGAAGAGCTTGTCGGCTATCCAATTTGAGGAGTGATGCAAGTGCAATGAGCTATCCTATTTTTGCACCATTCGATTTGATGACATAGAGAAATAAGGACCAATTCCTGGTGTAGTGAAAAATCTTCTTGGAGAATTTAAAGATGTAAAGCCTGATGAACTTTCTCATAAATTGCTACACAAGAGATCTGTGGATCATGAGATTGAATTTCTGCCAGGCATCAAATCACTAGCCCATGCACCATATTGCATGACGCAACTTGAGGTTGTAGAGCTTAGGAAGCAATTGAGGGAAATGTTGGAGAGTGGTATCATTTGACTTACTAAGTCTCCATATGGAGCATTGATCTTGTTCCAAAAGAAATTTGATGGATCTTTAAGGATGTGTTATGACTATTGGGCTTTGAACAAGATCACGGTGAAGAATAAATATCTGATGTCGCTGATTACTGATTGCTATAATAGGCTAAGTCAGGCAAAATACTCTCTAAAATCGATTTGAGGTCAAGATATTAGTAGGTCAGAATCAAAGATGGGGATGAGGTAAAGACTACTATGGTGACTAGATACAGTGCTTAAGAGTTCTTAGTTATGCCATTTAGCTTAATAAATGCATCAATGACCTTCTGCACCTTGATAAATCAAGTACTCTATGGGTTTCTTGATGAATTTGTGGTGGTGTACTTAGATGACATCATTGTGTTTAGTGAGACCTCAAAAGGAACATTAGGCGCACTTAAGAAAGGTCCTCACTCAACTTCAAGAGCACGAGTTATATGCAAAGCCATCGAAATGTTCCTTTGCCCAAGAGACCATCCACTTCTTGGTTCACATTTATTGAGCGTGGAAGAATTCAGATAGACCCAAAGAAGGTGCAAGTTATTAAAGAGTGGCAGCCTCCTGGGGATGTTTATGAGATACAGTCATTCCTGGGATTGACCAACTATTACTGGAGATATGTGAAAGGGTACTCTGAGATAGCTAGGTTACTTACCAATCTTACGAAGCAAGCAAAGGAATATAAGTGGTTTTTGGAGCGATAGGTTGCCTTTGAGAGATTAAAGATGGCCATAACCACGAGACCTGTGTTATCTCTCTCAAACTTACAGAAGCTATTTAAAGTGGAAATTGATGCCTTAGATTTTGCAATTTGGGGAGTGTTAACATAAGATGGGTATCCTGTTACCTTTAAGAGTAGAAAGTTGAAGGATGTAGAGAGGAACTAACTAACACATGAGAAAGAGCTACTAGCTGGAGTCCATTACCATAGACTATGGTGGCATTATTTGCTAGGAGCACCGTTTGTGGTCAAAATGAATAACAGTACAATAAGTTACTTCTTGACCCAACTAAAGCTTACACAGAAGCAAGCTCGATAGCAAGAGATGCTGGCAGAGTTTAACTTTATGTTGGAGTTTTGAGCGGGCTGCTGCAACAAAGTAGTAGATGCCATTAGCTGGAGGGTAGATTTAGAAATGTTGAGGATGGTTGCTGTGCTTTCCTCAAGCAAGGTGGCCACTTCTATGAAGGATCTAATACATGAGCTGCTGAAGTGAGACCCAGCTATAGAGTGTTTGATTAAATTGGTGCAATAAGGGAAATCAAAACAATTTTAGCTAGAAGAAGGATTATTGAGGACTAAGGGAAACCACCTATATGTTCCCAAAAGCAGTAACTTGAGGAAGTCATTGATCGTAGAATGCTATAATACCATTTGTGCGGGACACCCAGGAAGCAAACGTATATTAACTCGAATGCAAAGGGTTTATTATTAGCTTCAAATGCGAGATGAAGTTGAGGTATATGTTCGAATCTACTTGATCTACTATTAGGACAAGGCTGGTTACTTGAAACCGAAGGGATTGTTGAAACCCCTTCCCATCCCCTCACGACCCTAGAAGAGTGTCTAGATAGATTACATCACTGGATTGTCTAAAGTGGGAGATTTAGGTAGCATCTTTGTTGTGGTGGACCAATTTTCAAAATATACCATGTTCATTATAACCCTAAAGCACGTGATAGCTAAGGTAACTATGCATTTGATCTTTGTGCATATTGTTAAATATTGGGGATTGCCAAAGGACATTATCAGTAATTAAGACCCTAAGTTTGCTGAAATATTTTGGTTCAAATTCTTCAAACTCCTTAAGTCCAAGCTGAGTATGAGCTCGAGTTACCACCTACAATTTAATGGCTAAACGGATGCTTCAATTCCATGTTAAAGTACCTTTGACACTTTATGAGTGGTAATCAGAAAAATTAGATGAAGTTGTTAGATGTTGCTCAATTGTGTTTCAATGCTCAAAAGAGTTCCTCTATCAACTGAAGCCCTTTTAAGATTGTTATTGGGTAGCAACCGCTGCTCCACACTCTTTAGACTCCCTGTAGAGTGCGAGATCTCCCCTTGCACGAAGTTTATTGAAGAGAAGAAGTGTAACTTAAAGGTTGAAAGGAGCTACCTAGAGAAGGACCAAAAAAGAATGAAAAAGTAGGTGGACCAGGACAGTGCTTAGCAGAATTCAACATAGAGGACCTCGTGTTGGTGAAAGTACCGAATTCATTACTCACAAAGTGTGTTCATGGGAGAGATCCTTAATTCTTGTAGAAATTCATTGGGCTGTGCTAAGTGGCAAAGAGGATTAGGAAAGTGGTCTACAAGATTGAGTTGCCCCCATAGTGGAAGACACATAATGTTTTCCACGTGAGCCAGTTGAAGCCTTTCATAGCAGACCCAAAGGATATCAACCGTATTCAAGAGACTCGACCATAGCATCCATTTGGGAAGGTTCCAAAGAGAGTAGCCAAGCAATTTTGGATCATCAAGTTATAAGGACTGCAAAGTAGGAGATTAGTGAGTACTTGGTGAAATGGGAAGGCTGCTCGGAGGATGAGAACACTTAAGAAAGGGTGATAGACCTCAAGGTGTTAAAACCTCTAGTGGAAGCATTCTTGGCTTTAAGGGCACCGAAGGCGTCACTATCTCAAGTGGGGAGAATGTGGAGGGTTGCCTACCCAGCAGGCCCTCCTAATGCAATGTTGGCCCTGCTATAGCCCCGTGCCTAACGAGACCTCACCTGGTGCTACTAGATCTAAGACTTTCTACATACTTATAAATATTTGTAATTATTTTATAATTATTTTTAGATGTGCTTCTTCGACTTTTTAATGTCTACTACTGTCACTTAGCCTTTTTGCTAAGCCTATTATAAAGGGTACGGTGTTAATGAAGTTTCGAATAGTCACCGTGTTATCGCCGTGTAGTCTGCGATTACTAGAGTGGCCTCCCTCTCTAGTCGTCACCCATTGTAAATTAAGCTATTAATCAATGCAAACAAATTTATATCCCAAATCGTATATATAGTTATTGTTTTCTTCACATTTTTGTTGGAATTGTTGGGATTGTGCCCTTGAGGTGGTGCACAATTATTCAACATGTGAGTTTGAACGAACTTAGTTGGTTCCCCTTTTGTCCCTATCCTTGGAAGGAGCCTCGTAAAAGAATGTGGAACCCTACCAACATCAACCTTAAGAACAGTCCTGCACGAACTCCGTATGAGCTAACTACCTCCTTGGGATACTAATGTTCCGGGGAGGGATCAAAACCCATGAAATTTTTGGTATCAGAGCCTACCTAATGCGTTAGTGCCTAAATGGGGACCTTTTACGATTGACTTAGAGGATGGGTCGAGCACAATTGTAATCCCGTATAGTGACTCGAAGAAGGGAGTTGGTAGTTGAGAGAAACAAAACACCTAGAGGATTACTACGCATGCATAAGGACGTGTGTGGCTTTTGAGTGAGGGAGAATGTGAGCCTTTATTAACATCAACCTTAGGAATGGTCATGTGCGAACTCTATGTGGGCCAACCACCTCCTTGGGATACTGGTGTTTTGGGGACGAATTGGATCTCGTGATACACAGCCTCCAAATATGGCTTTATTTTAATGCTTGCGCAAACATGGCCTCATAATGGAGGTGCCAAACATGGCATTATACCTTTCTCCCAAACACCTCACCATGCCGTTGCTGCACTATGCCCCTCCTTGATGCTAAAGCTTCAACTACCGAGAAGAATAGGCCACCAGACAAACACACGTTAAAAGGAGCTGGCCACTTATGGAACACACCTAATACATCTGCTCTAGTGTTGCGCCACTAGTTCTGTTCAGTCAAGCCAACCCTCCACCTGGAGGCTTCAAATTCACCGTGCTAACTACCACATAGAATTGTAGAGACTTTAACCTTGCTGCTGCATGATGTTGGTTGCTTTAGGTTTTGCCCCACACAACCCAGCTCAACCACCTGGAAGGGAAAATCTAATTAGCCACTACACCACCTCAAAACTTGTCTTCTTCTCCAAAGACTGTCATGTTTCCATCACCAAACCTACATTGACAACTACAGCAATGCATCAGAGGGGAGCTGCTAATGTTGCCACGACACAATCGGTAACCGCCGCGCTCGAAGGACTATAATTAGGGGAATCCGCCACTAGCGAAAGGTTTCTACTGCATCGTTGTTGCTGAAACGCCTCCTTAACCATGGTTAAAGCAACTAGACTACCAACACTCTCAACCTGGTCCATTTGGGTAGCAATCCCAACCTACTGAACAAAGGGTAAAAAATAGAAATGAAAGAAAGAAGGAGGAAGAATCTATTGAAGATTTGATTCATAGAGTCATGGCAGGAATTATTTCCATAAAGGTGATAACTTAGAGAGCAAGAATGTACAAGCAAGGAAGAGCTTCAAGACTTACCATAATCATTGATATTCAGAAGGCAATTTTCTTTATAACTTGATTTATTTCCTATCATTAGTTTTTTAATTATAGTTGTTGGTAGGTCGAATTATTACCTTGTTTAAGGCTAGGTTCTTGGTATTATATATATAAGTTTTCATGAGTTTTGGTTGCAAAGAAGTTCCAACCATCCAGCTCTAGTTCCTTTTCCCTTGTAATAGTTCTAAGTCATGTTTGATTGATTTCTTTTACGCAATAAAGTTTTAAGCTTTCCCCTCAATTCTCCTACTCTTTCAATCAAATTTCTAGCTTTGTTTTCATTCTTTTTGCATCCAAAATCCAACATTGTGGTATCTAGGGCACTTTATTAGGCTTGTGGTAATCGCAACCAATGACAATTCCTTTACCCACCCAACCTTCACTATTGGTATCTAAAAGAGACAACTATGAATTTTGGAGTAACAAGATGAAAACTTCATTCAAGTCTTAAGAGCTATGAAACTTGATGGAGAATGGATATAACAAAACGAATGACGAGGCATGATTGAGGAAGAAAAAGAAGAAAGACAACAAGGCATTGTTTTGTATCTATCAAGCTATCCATGAGTTTATCTTTTCGAAAATAGCAAGAGCTTCTACGACAAATGAGGCTTGGACAACCTTAAGGATGGTGTACTATGATTTGTCTACCATGATAAGAATTAAATTAAAAAACCTTAATCGTGAGTTCCAAAACTTGTACCTCACAGATGGCAAAAGTATACAAAAATTATTAACCAAAGTTAAGGTCGTGGTTAACCAAATGCAGTCCCATGGTGAGAAAATCTCCAATCCCATTGTGGTGTCAAAGATACTCTGCAATCTCTCCATTAAATTTGATCATGTGGTGGCAACCATAAAAGAGTTAAAAGATTTGGTAACCTATTCCTTTGATAAGTTAATGGGATCTCTACAATCCCATATGGCAATGATCAATGAGATGGAGGAGAAAGTGGAAGAAAGAGATTTTCAAGCAAAAGGCAAAGGTGCCAAGAACTAAGACAAGGGAGCTGAACATGGCAAAGGTAAGGGAAGTTAACATGGCAAGGGAAACTATCATGGAAGAGGTAGGGGTTCGGACCAAAAGTCTGACAAAAATATTCATGAAATTTGGACATGTTAAGGCCAATTGTTGGCATAAGGATGAACAACCAAAATATGCGGAGGAGACTAGTGAAGAGAGTATGTTGCTTATAACCTATTCAAACCTTAATGATGGAAGGAATGAAGTGTGGCTTGTGGACACTGGATGTTCAAACCTAAGGCTGTGCACGATTCAATATGCCGACTAAACAGTGTCAAAATTGAAATTTCAATACATCATTTTTTAAAATTTTGATTTTTGGCTCAGTATCAGTATTTGGTTTTAATATACTATATTGAACCGAATACTAAATTTATTTATTTATTTATTTTTTAATATTTTTTTCTTCTTTTCCAAATTATGCATAACAAACGTGGCCTTAGCTCCAAAAATGCATCCACGATTTCTTCACGTCATGGGTCACAGTATACCACACTCAAGTCAAACTTTCTTGTTCTCCAGTCTCCATGTTGAAGTTCAATCAATTAATTTAATTCATGCTCCGCTCATAGTCACGGTTAGTCGATCATAGCTCAGGGCTTACAGACAGACACACCTTCAAACTTCATTGTTCACCTCTTAGTGATAGGCAATGCCATGACAGGGAACAAATCTCAGTTGCTGCTCACCACCACTACTTGCAGCGCTGCTGCAGCACCGTGCCTGGCCGATCCACTGCACGACATCCACTGCCACATCTTGTCTGCCGCCATTTAGTATTTCTTTCTTATTTTTATTTTTACCTTTTTTATTTTCTAATATTATTTTTTGAATATAAACTTATGGTTTATCAAGTCCAAAGTTCAAAGTATAATCTAGCTAAATAAGTTGGGGAGAAGGGTATTGATGAAACAGGACTAGTAATTTCTTGTATGGAGACAGATTAACGGAAAAAAAATAATGGATAAGGGAAAAGTGTTAATTTCAAGCATTGGTGATGCATGCCAAAATACTGATTATTGTGAACCACTAACTAATCTTTCCAGGCTCCACAAGAGAAATGAAATGAACATGATGAAAGCTGAATCTCTGTAGAAAATCAGAGGAAATAGGTGTAGATGAACTGGTTTTGTTGGTTTTGCCGAAAAGGGTTCTAGGTTTTATTTGCATCTATTGGAAGTTTTTTATATGCTCATGCATGACTGTGTTTGAATATTAATTAAGTGATTTTTGTAGGGTTGTTTCCAAGCTTCGATGACTTGCAATTCCAGAGTTATTTTTTGGTACTGTTTGTGTGAATAAATAAAGAGGGGGTTTAGTGTTTTACCAACACCAACGAGTGGTTCTTCCTTGCAACTAATTCTATTAAAACTCTAGAGTCCTTTTCTTGTTTGTTACAATGTGAATTGTTTTACTTTGAATTGACTTATTCTCCCTAGTTTGGCTTGTAAAATACACTTATTTTCTTAAAAAATCCAGCCTACAAAATTGAATTTTCCATATTTGGGAATAAAAATATTAATGACCATTAGTTAGTAGAATAAATATGATGCTAAGTTAAACTGAATAGTGAATACCCAGGCTGAATTGCACTTGACTAACCATTGCTTCTACCTTTTCTAGTGTTTACTTGATAGTAGTGTTTTTATCTTCTCTATGATATTTGTAATAATTATATTTTTATTGCCACTCTTATTGTCATTTTAGATATGGAAAGTAAAAAGGGTGACTCAATAGGTTCCATGCCTATGGTTTCATCACCAATTCCTCCCCCGACTTTCAATCCTTCTCATCCTAGCCATGAAAATGAAGAAAAGAATGATACATCACTATTAGAAAGAGAAGTTGAACAATGAAGTCAAAGATCAAAAAGGAAGGAGATATCTAGAATTTTTTGAGTTTGGGATCACTTCACTTTCTACACCGACAAAAATGGGAAGCCTAGGGCCAAATGAAAGCATTGTGATAAGAATTATGCTGCTGGTCCTTAAAAAAATGGAACAATTGGAATGAATAATCATATGAAAGTTTGTAAGAATTATCTTGATGATGCTTATGTGGGAGACAACAAAACAATACAAAGTTTTTGTCAAAGTGTAACCGGAGTTCATCTAGAAGTTTTTTCTAATTGGAAATTTGACCAGGAAAAAACAGCCTTAGCTCATATGTTAATAATGGATGAATTGCTAGATTGAAGAAGTTCGATGATTTTGTTGTTGAGGAAAAAATTAAAAGTAAGAAGTCATTGTATTTAGATGTTCCCACTAGATGGAACTCTGTATATAAAATGCATGAGACAACTGTTGCTTTTCAAGGTGTGTTTGACAGATGTGAGATGTCTGATGCTAATTTTCATGTAGATTTTATGCCTGATGGGCCTTATGGTAAGATTGATTTGCCTATAAAATATGATTGGATCATTGTTGAACGGTTTGCAAAAGTGTTGCACTATTTTTATGAATTTACTTGTAGGGTTTCTGGTTTTTTATATGTAACATCCAACACTTTTCTAGATAAGATTAGTGATGTAGATGACTTGTTGAAAGAATGGCTTCTGAGTGATGATGATGTTTTAGTAGATATGGCATGACAAATGAAGTCCAAATTGGATAAATATTGGGGAAATATTGGTAAGATGAATATGATGTTATACATTGTTGTTATTTTTAACCCTCGTCATAAATTAAATTATGTGCTCTTCATTTTTAAGAATATGTATGGAATTGAACGTGGAGAACAAATGGGAAATTTGGTGAGGAGTGCTTTTTATGATGTTTTTGAAGAATATAAAAGCTTGTATTCTACACTTACACAGACATCAATACGTTCTTTAGGTACATCTAATGAAAGTACAATATCAAGTGAATCAAGTGGTGGGTTTGGAGTTGAGAATGAAAGGAAGGCTATTAGGGCTTATCGAAAGAAATATCAACAAATGATATCAGAAATTGGAGGTATGGATGAGTCAGAGTTGGATACATATCTTCATAAGAGTATTGAAGATTCTCGCAATTTTAACATCGTAGATTGGCAGGAGTTACATAGCCCTAAGTTTCCCATTTTTATCAAAATTAGCTCATGATGTCTTAGATATGCCTATCTCCACCGTTGCCTTAGAGTCTGCTTTTAGTACTAGAGGTCATATAATTGCTAACTTTCGAGCTTCATTGACTCAAAAAATGACACAAGCTCTAATTTGTTGTCAAGATTGGCTTTGTCATGCTCCAATTAAGCCACCCAAAGAAAATTATGAATTTGTTGAAAAAATTGAAAAATTATATGGAATTCTTACTCAACCTCTTAGCTTTTCATTGTATTCATCGTGTAAGCATATAATACAATTATTTTAAATCATATTTCATAACTAAAATCATTTTTGTTAATGTATTTTTAGATACAGCATCTATTGTTGGCTTAGAGTCAAATATTATTGGTTTGTGAGATTTCAAATTGGTAAGAAGTTTCTATTCTTTTTTTTTTTTTCTCTTTGTTTAATGTTTAAAATTAATATCATAACAACATTGTCTTTATGTTTTCATAGTGTTATTAGATGATGCTTTCATGATGCTACTAGTGTTTAAATGATACTGTTGGATGATGTTTGCTGCTACCATGTTGGTGTTGATACCAAAATGATGAAAATTGATGAACTTGGGTGTTAATTCATGTTGTTATCTTATTGATGGAAAGAAGCATTTAATATTTGCTGTGTAAGAGCATTCAACAATGATGGATTGATGGTTAGTCCTCCTTTTTCATTGTTGAAAATATGTTGATGGATTGGAATGTGGCTGGTGGAAACTAGAAAATTTGGTTTGTCGATGGAAAATCAACTAAAAATGTGGGTGGTGGAAACTAGAAAAGTGTTGTTGATGAATGTACTTTATTGTTTGTTGTGTTGGATTAATATCATTACAATATTGTCATTATATTTTCATGATGTTGCTAGATGATGCTTTCATGAAGCATTTGGTGTTTAAATGATGCTTTCAAATGATGTTTTTTGCTGCAATGCTGGTGTTGATGCCGAAATGATGAATATTGATGAACTTGGTTGTTCATTTATGTTGTTATTTTGTTGATGGAAATAAACATTTTATATTTGTAGTGTAAGAGGATTAAACAATAATGGATTAATGGTTAGTAATCTTTTTTCATTGCTGAAAATATATTGATGGATTGGAATGTGGCTGGTGGAAACTAGTAAATTAGGTTTGTTGATGGAAAATCAGCTGAAAATGTGGGTAGTAGAAACTAGAAAAGTGTTGTTAATGAATGTATTTTATTGTTTATCGTGTTGGAATTTTTTAAAGTGTTGTTATAGTTGTTAAATGGTGAAAACTATAATAATTTTTAATTATTTATATATTAAATTATTAGTGATAAATAGTGAATTAATGATAAAGAATTTAGTTTATAGTTTTTTAGTTATTTTTGTTGAAATTCGGTTTACTGAAAACCGAACCAAAAACGACCCAAAAAAATTTGGAACATATCAAACCGAACCAAAAAAATCGGTTAGGTATTTGTTATGTGATTTTGGTTTACTAAAATTTTGGTACGGTTCAGTTCGGTTTTACTGATTGAACAACCCTATTCAAACCACATGATCGACAAGAAGGATCTCTTCATGCATATAGAAGAGGATCAAAGGAAGAAGGTGAAGCTAGGGATGACCATGAGATAGATGTTGAAGGCAAAGGCACCATGGCCATACAAACTTACCAAGGTGACACTAAACTCCTCTATGATGTTCTATATGTCCGTAACTTAGCACAGAATTTGCTTAGTGTTGGGCAATTGATGGCAATCGGATATATGTTGATGTTTGATGGTGGTGAGTGCATCATCATGGAGACATAATTGGAACAAGTTGTAGCAAATATTCATATGACCAAAAATAGGGTGTTCCACTTGAAGTGTTAAAAGTTAGAGACTTTGCACTTGTTGAAACAAAAAACAATGAATTAGGGATATGGCACTTGAGGTATGGGCACCTCAATGTTAAAGGACTATAACTCTTGGAGAAAAAAAGTATGATTTATGGCTTACAAACTTTAGATATTTATGACAGTTATATTTATAGGAAGTCAATTCCGAAAGGAAAGGCTTGGAGAGCTAAAGAGAACTTGGAGTTGGTACATATGGATATGTGTGGCGGGCCATGTCACTTGAAGATAGCTACTATTTTCTCCTTTTTATGGATGACTTTTCCAAAATGAGTTGTATGTATTTCTTGAAGACAAAGGGGAAGACTTTTGAGCACTTCAAGAAGTTCAAAGCCATGGTAGAAAAGTAAAGTGATACAAGCATCAAGGTTCTATAGTTGGATAGAGGAGGTGAGTTCGTTTCCAAAGAATTCTCTCAATTTTTTCATGCTAATGGTATTAAAAGGGAACTTTTCTCACCACACATTTCAAAGAAAAATGGATTTGTTTAAAAGAAGAATAGGACAGTTGTGGAGATGGCAAGGAGCATGATGGAGGAAAAGGGTCTACCTAATAGCTTTTGGGTGGAAGCTATAGCAATCACTGTCTACTTTTTGAACATCTCACCAGTCAAAGCCATTCAAGATAAACCTCTTATGAAGCATGGAGTGGAGGAAGCCTTTAGCAAAACACCTAAAAATATTTGGTTGCATAGCTTGCGTTTGGAAAGAGGAGAGTAAAAGACATAAACTTGATGAAATATCTCAAAAATGTATTTTTGTAGGCTATTGTAATGAAACAAAAACGTATAAGTTATATGATCCTACTAACAACAAAACAATTGTTAGTAGGAATATTGTCTTTAATGACTATGCATCTTGGAATTGGCCAAAAAGGGGAGAAAATTTACCCCAAGAAGCTTGGAATGAAGAAAACACCATTTTGCCATAAAAGGAAGCGACTCTACAGGAACTAGAATCGTAACCACAAGAAAGATCCCTGAATTGCGAGCACAACTATAGAGTTTCTAGATTAACTATAATTGAGCTTGCAATCATAGAAAACAACACCATGATCATCAAAAAAAAATAGCGCAATCATGATATAAATCACAGGAATTTTAGTATGCTCTGTGACCATACTTGTGACTACATTAGAAGGAGTTACAATCATGAACCAAGACCTCGTGAGCGCTAGATGGACAATAGTAGGCTACTCAGCTTGATGATTTTGATCGTGATACCCCTAAGGCAATTCAAATCACTCTACGAGATCTATGAGGCCAATGAATATGCATTTTTGATCCCTGATCTATCATAGAGGAAGCAAAAGGCAAGAAAGAATGAGAGAATACAGTGAAGGAGGAGCTAACATCCATTGAAAAGAATGCAACTTGGGAGTTGTGTGATCTTCCTCAAGGTAAGAGCATCATTAGCCTGAAATGGATCTTTAAAACTAAGTTTCATGCAAATGGGAGTGTAGAAAAATACAAAGTAAATTTGGTTGCAAAAGGGCACCCTCAATAATGAGGTGTGGATTACATGAAGACGTTCTCACTGGTGGTATTGTTTAAAATTGTAAGACTCTTAATTGTATTAGTTGCTCAATTAAGATGAAATATCTACCAATTTGATATTAAATCTTCATTTTTGAAAGGTGAATTGAGTGAGGAAGTTTATGTTGCTCAAATTGAAGAGTATGTAGTACCCAGTAAAGAAGATAAAATGTATAGGTTGAGAAAGGCATTATATTGGTTAAAGCAAGCCCTTAGGGCTTAGCATAGCAAAATGGATAGCTATTTCCATCATAGGGTTTGTGAGGACTGACAATGAGCCCACCTTATATTTGAAAGGGCATGATGTAATAGATATTATCATAATATACTTGTATGTTAATGATATCATCTACGTGGGATTAAGACCATCATTGATAGAGGCGTTGAAGCAACACATGATGAAGAGGTTTGAGATGACAGATTTGGGATTATTGGACTATTTTCTTGGCCTTGAAATTTTTTAGGTGGAGGATAGAAACTTTGTTTGCCAAAGGAAGTATGTGATGGACCTTTTGAAAAATTTTAACATGTCAAAGTGCAAGATTGCTTCTACACCAATGGATGTCAACCAGTTGCAAAATTAAAGATGGGTTGGAGGAGGCCAATCCAAGGCAATTAGGAGTCTTGTTGGAGGTTTGTTATACTTAAATCATACTAGGTTGGATACTGTATTTTCAGTTGAAGTTGTTTTAGGATTTATGTCTAACCCTTCCATGCAACACTTTAGAGCTGTAAACAGGATCTTGAGATATGTTGCAAGCATTTTGGACCATGGAACATGGTATTCACAACTTGAGGACTTTAAATTGATTAGCTTTAGTGATAGTGATTGAGCAATGCTTTGGATGATAGAAGAAGTATTTTCAACAATGTGTTTACACTTGGTTCAGAAGTAATCGCTTGGAATTCAAAGAGGCAAGCTACAATTACAGTGTAAACGATAGAAGTGGAGTATATGGTCGCAACTTTGATCGCTTGTCAATGTGTCTAGCTGAGGAGAACGTTGCTTGATGAGTAACAAAAGCAAATGGAAGGAACTATTATTTTTTTGTGATAATAAGTCTACTATTACAATGACTAAAACTCCCACCTTTAATGGAAGAACAAAGCATATTTACTTGAGGTGTCACTTCATTAGAGATTTGGTGAATAAAGGAAAAGTGTTTGTGGAGTTTTGAAGCACTAAATTTCAAATGGCGAACATTTTCACTAAGGCATTGGCAAAACCTAAGGATGAGTTCTTCAAGATATTACTTGGAGTTTGGAACTTTGAATCAAGGGGGAGTGTTGAAGATTTGATTCAGAAGTTGTGGAAAGAATTATTTGCACAAAGGTAGCAAGTTGGAGAGCAAGAATGTGCAAGAAAGGAAGACCAAATTTCCCTTGTAATAGTTCTAAGTCTTGTTTGGTTGATTTCTTTTATACAATAAAGTTTTAAGCTTTTCCATCAATTCTCCTACTCTTTCAATCAAATTTCCAGCTTTTTTTTCATTCTTTTTGCATCCAAAAGCCAACATCCAACTTATCGGAAGACCAAAAGTTCAAATTTTTACTTCTTGTTATGGCAAACCTTAGGATGGTCCACTCCCGAATGATAAAAAAGAAGATTTGAAATTCTCCTTTAATAATAACTAGTTGGAGGAAGAACAGAAAATGCCTTAATTTTGGAAGGTCCTAGGGTAAGAAAGGTTGGACGAGCAAAGAAAAATTGCTCATATGTAAGCTTATGAGAAAGGGGAATTAATGTCATAGCGCAGATGAGAATTGAAAGAGAATTACTTGGTTGACAATTG
Source organism: Avicennia marina (assembly GCA_019155195.1). NCBI lineage: Eukaryota > Viridiplantae > Streptophyta > Magnoliopsida > Lamiales > Acanthaceae > Avicennia > Avicennia marina. The sequence continues at coordinate 8,604,891 of CM032781.1, read as the reverse complement.
CATAGACATGGAAAATATCTTGTGAATATTTGGTTGTTTATCTATGGAAGCATTGATTTCTTGTAGTGGAGAAGATCCTAACTTGTCCTTACTTGGCTACAAATTTTGTTAGATCTCTCAAATTTGGAATAACTGAACTAAAAGATCGTGGAACATGTGGCTAAGAAGAAGACAATCTATATGGAAACTCTGGGCATATATTTTGCATGAAGGTCATGCAAGAGACCTTTACATGAAAGGAAAGTAGGTATATATGGAAATACCTTGCATGGGAAAGTAACATTTGGGAAAAGATTGTGACAAAATTGCAATCCACTCTAGTGGATTATACTTGGGTCAAGTCCACATGCACCATGGTTCGAATGCCACTTTTCAGGGACTCAAGGATTTTAGGGTGTGAAATTAAATAAGTCCACCATAGAACCAAAGTTTCAAGTGTTCAATCATGTTTGAAAAAAGAAAAGGAAGAGGTGAAAGTTTTTGAAATTTATTCAATCAAAGTAGGTCTCATGAAAGGGCATTTGTAAACATGTAAAATTTATGCTCAATTAAATTGTGACACATGGATTTATAAATTAAATAAAATTCTTATAATAAGTAATTGGTATTTTAATATAAATAATCTTAGCCAATCAAATTGCACCAAGTGTCAAGTCTAGCTAATTCGGCAGTTAAATCAAATCTTTCTTGAATTATGAAAGATAAATTTTGGTAGTTGGAAAGTAAAATCCTATCAAATCAAATCCAATAGTCAAAGGAAAAGAAGTGTCAAATCAAACACTCTTCGCCAATTAAAATGTCGCCACATTGTCGGATAAGTAAAAGAGGGCTGGTTTTTCCAATGCTATAAATAGAGGTGATCTTTTCATAATTTAGAACACACAATTGAAGACAATTGAAAGAGGTGCCACTTGGAGACAAGCAAGAAGCATTCAAGTGAAGGAGTGCAAATTCTCTTTACAAGTCTCTCCATAAATCAAGAAAGATCAACCACACTTGTCTCCAAATCTAAGGGTATTAAAGACTAATATCTATCCTAGTATGAGATAGGGTCATAAGTGTTAGTGATATGTCATCTAACACCAAACTATCAATGAGGGATACTTAAAGGATATTGATTGTGAATGTTATTCTCATAATTAATAAAATGTTGATGATTATTTTATCGACATTTTAACAGTATTTTTATATATGTAAATCTTGAATGGCTAAAGTATTGCATGTACCTATGCGATTGTATTAAGAGACCATATTCATAAGGGATTATGAATATAGACGTAAGATTGCCTTAGTACACAAATATTAAAACCAGTTTACAAGTCATAAACACTCTAAAGGGCATTAGACAGTTAATACAACTTGAATACCTTGTATTTGTATAGTGAGTGTCATGTCGTTCAGTATGAGATACTAAGAATACATAATGTGAATGTGCTATTAAAGAATGAGTATTTGAATAGTAACTTAACGAAGTAGACACATGGCATTCACTCTTTGCTATCAATGTCTTGCTTCGTAATTATGTTAAGTTAGTGTGGACCTTAGAACTGAAACAACATAGTTATTTTCTTTGCATAACGATTAACGTATTATAAGGAATTAAGGACTAATATTTATCTTGATATAAGATACGGTCATAAGCCCAACATGCCATTGCCCAAGTGCGTATGGAAGCATGTGTGCATTTAATAAGAGATTTGTGTCTTTAACAAGTGAGCAACACATTTGTCCTATGCAGTTTATGGTCTATGAGATGGAAATCTTTGGCCAATGTAGTATGTGATCCGACAAGTGTTTTCGATAGAAATATTAGTCTCTTAATGAAATGTCGATTTTTTGTATGATTGAGTTTATGAGTTTGATTAAATTCATGACTCTCGTTCAATTGGGATAGAACAAGACCAAGGGTCTATGCTACATGATATTCACAATCGGAAGAATTCATTGCAATCCATTCACTTCCCCTTGGATGGTCTACAATATGGGCCACTTGTTAGGAGTTGCCTATATCTTCCGAATTATACTCGTTGCCAGACAAGAATGAATCTAAAGAGTCACATACATAAGAACAAGGTGATGGTTTAAGGTATTTGCAAAGTGGTATCTAAGCTTCTACTTTTCTTCATATAAACATATTTGGATGCACTCATTTTATGATTTATGGTAGTTCTTTGTTTAAAAATTATATAAACATGTTTTTTAACTTGTATACACTAGCAAAAGTATTTTGTGGGTGTTTTGGATTGAGAAAATGTACAAAATATCATGTCTAGGTGAACAAGAAAGAAATAGCACCACAACAGTATCAAGGCTTGGGGTCGCGAGATTAGTGAGAATTATGAATTCCCATTGCCAAGGTTTGTGGCCACAAGACAAGTGCTTGTAGCTACAAAGTGGGGCTACTAAAAATTTTGAAATCTGTCAATTCATGGCTGTGGGTGCCATTATGGTAGAGAAGTGTTCTTTGCCACGTCCAACCATGCAAGCATGATTATAGATGGTAATATGTGGTTGTGGGAACAATTTCTACAACCACACAAGGGCCTACAGATGCTGTTTCTATGCCTTTTTCAAATTCAAAACATTAAAAAAGGTATTTTCCACAAATGAGAACTAAGGTATAAGATGCACAAGTCATAAATAATTGTTCAAAGTATTTAGTTGTATCGTACATGTGACATATGGATGTTGTATGGTTGTCTAGATGCATTATACACTTAGAGCACGTAGATAATTTTGTTTTGGTTTGGTTTTAGTTTTTCTAGATGTATAAATTATTTCTCATTAGTTGTAAGGAGATAAGCCCAAGTTTTTTTCTAAAGTAGAATAAGAATTATTTTTTCCATGGTATGCCACGATTTAATTGTACTTTTAAAGACCAAGAGTTGGTGATCGCTTGGAGCCTAAGGAGTTGGTGGTTTTTTAGGACAAAGAGTTAGAGTCTATTCAATGGTCCAAAAGTGGTGAGCCCATGAAGAATAAGGAATTCGAGAGCAATGAAAAGATTATTAAAGTCTTGTCATAGTATAGGGCTTCACACACGTGTGCACGATTCGATTGATAAGTCTAGTTGGATCTAAAAAGTCCATATTCATCCATGTTATTTCTGTCTTATGTTTTACTGCATATAGAAGATATGTGTGTGTGTAATTGCTAATGTGCAAAGTGAAAGAAAAGCACATGGACTAAAAACTTCCCCAATAATATTAAGTATAATGATGAAATTGTTTCATCGCAGTCCTCTACTGAGGTGGAGTTCTAGGTGTAGTCGTTGTATGGGATATCATCACATTTGTGGGGGTGACATTGCGATTGCACATTTAGATCTTCAAGTGAATAAATGTGACATTCAAAGGATACTTCACCTTAGGAGCTTGATGACTACTAATGGGGTAACAAATCTATCAAATTGTTAGTTGGTGGGTGTAATTTAAATGGATCCACAATGCTGAGAACTGTATGTGTGACGTTTCGTTGGACCATGGGCCAAAGTGTAAGATTGGACCATGCATGAGATGTGTTGGTAAGAGCTGTCACTCATTAGACCTATTATTCCAAGAACTATATGTGCAAGGTATGCTATATTGAATGAAAACTCCAATCACCTGCTAGGAAATTTTTTTCAATGAGATTTTCATTTCCTACTCAAGGGAGTGTGGGATTTGAAAAATATAGTGAGAGGCTGTATGATTTAAAGTCCATAATCATTCGCTAACAATATTAACAACTAAACTAATAATGTTGTTTATTTTTTTCAATTACATTATTCTTGAATAATGTTATTCGCTCTCATAATTATTGTTGTTGAGACCATTATGTTTATTGGCAAAAAATAGTCGATTGGGTTAGAGACTTGAGAAGAGTTTTCATTTGTTAATGAATCAATGGGATATTGAAAGTTGTCATCCCAAGCATTGGGAAGGAGATTGCCCTTGAGGTGTCTAGTCACTTGATTAGTAAGACTATGGGCAAAATTAAAAGACGGCAACCTACCGTTCCGAAGGCTATTAGGAGGGGCATGGCATTTGATGCTTTTGGTAGAGGAAAGAATTTCCAATGCAATAAGGAGCATTGGAGTAGGAATTGCACCGAGTGCCTCGATCACTTAGAAGTGGGCAAAGGAGGCACAAAACTTTATATTTATGAGACATCTTGTTCCATTGTGGTGTTCTCTATACCTTGGATCTTGAATTTGGGTGCTCCCTCTCACATATGCACTTCAAATCAAGATTTGATCAAAAGTAGGTTGCTTTAGAAGTGAGAAGTAGTGATTAAAGTCAGTAGTGGGGTAAGTGTTGCAGCCACTATGATTGGCATTACTTCAATTAAGTTATCATCCAATGTTGTTTTAGGCCTAAGAGATTTTCTCTTGTTACCAAACGAGCCGAACAATAATGTCTCTATACCATTTCTGGTAGAATAATGTTATAAATTTTTTTTTAGAGACAATAAGTGTCAAATTTATTATGGTTGTAAATTAGTTAGCACTGCCTCGTTAGTAAAGGGTTTGTACTACTTGAATTTAGATGACAAGCTTGTAATGAATGCCACAGCAAAGAAAGGTGCCAAGGATGATTTGACTTTGAAACAATTGTGGCATTTTAAACTAGAACATGCTATAGAGGTTAGAATTATCAAGTTGGAGAAAGACGAGTTTGTAGGTCTATTGAGAGAAGAGACCTATCTGATTTGTGAACCCACATCTTAGGTAAGATGGCCAAGAGTTTATTTAATCAACACGTCGAGAGAGCCACATCGGTGTTGGAGTTAGTCCACACCAAAAATTTGTGGGCCATTTAATGAAATAGCTATGGGAGGATTTCATTGCACCTTCACCAACAATTTCTTTAAGTATGGGTGTATCTGATGAAGTATAAATATGAATCCTTTGAAAAGTTCAAAGAATTCAAGACTAAAGAAGAGAAATGAACTGGAAAGCATGTAAAGACACTACAATCGGATCTTGTTGGTGAATGTATTAGTGTCGAGTTTGTGGAATTCCTCAAAGAAAATGACATTGTATCATGACTCACACCTTGACAACTCCTCAACTAAATGGTGTAGCCAAGCATAGGAATTGAACTTTATTGGACATGGTCTGATCCATGATGTGCTTCACCTACTTATTCATTTCTTTATGAGAACATGCCCTCCTAACAACCACCCACATCTTGAAGAGTATTCCTTCTAAGTTTGTTTCTTTAACCCCACATGAGATATGAAGTGAGAGGACATTGAGCTTAAAGCATATCAAAATTTGAGAATGTTCAGCTTACCTTAAGAAGAGTAAGGCGGATAAGTTAGAAGAAAAGGTCATTTTATGTCACTTGGTAGGGTATCCTAGGGACTTGATGGGATACAAGTTCTACCTACTTGATGACCCAAGGATTGTTATTGGTTATCAAGCACGCTTCTTAGAGGAAGAGTTTATTCAGGTAAGGGGATGCTGGTAGGGCTATTGTACTTAAGGAAGTTGAGCATGAGGGGACAAAGCAAGAAACTACTACAGTAGTTACCTACTCAAAAACACGTTTTATAATGAAACCATCACAATGATTAAGTGGAGTCTCTTACGCACCAGAGAGGTATGGTTATGCCCTAGAGAGTGGACAAGAGTTATTCGTTATGAGAGATAATGTTCATAAAGATGATCCTTCTATATATGATCAAGCAATGGTAGATAAAGACTCCACCAAGTGGCTAGAGGCTATGCAGTTTAAGATGGATTTGATGTATTCAAACCAAGTTGGGATCTAGTAGACCCACTTGAGAGAATAGTTTCCACTAGATGTAAGTGGGTTTACAAAAAAAAAATTAGTTCGATTGGCGAGATGGAGACCTATAAAGCTAGGCTTATGGTGTAAGGCTATAATCAAAAGGAGGATATTTACTATGAGGTGTCTTTTTTGCCAATACCTATGATCAAATCTATTTGGATACTTCTCACGATAGCCACTTAATTAAATTATGATATTTGGTAGATGGATCTGAAAAACTATTTTCCTCAACTGGTTTATTAAGGAGGATATCTATATGGCGTAGCCATGTGGTTTTAATGTCCTAGGAAACTCTCATAAAGTATGCAAGCTTAAAAGGTCCATCTATAAGCTTAAGCAAGTGTTGATGAGTTGGAATCTTCATTTTAATGGTGGAATGAAATCGTTTAACTTCATCAGAAATAAGGATGAGCCCTCTATAAGAAGGTTAGTGGGAGTGCAATCACATTCCTAGTGTTGTATGTAGATGACATACTTTTCATTGGGAATGATGTTGGGATGATGACCAAGGTTAAAACATGGTTATCTAGCATGTTTTCCGTGAAAGACTTGGGAGAAGCAACTTATATCTTAGGGATTCAAATCTAAAGAGATAGAGTGAAGAGAATGATTGGTCTCTCCTAAATTTTATGTATAGACAAGAACCTAAAGGGGTTTAGGATGAAAGCTTCCAAGTAAGGATTGCTACTAGTTAGGCATAACATCCATCTCTCAGGCCCGCGTGCCCACAAATAGAAAATGAGAGGAGATGAATGGCCATCATTCCACATGCTTCAGCAATTGGAAGTCTAATGTATGCAATACTATGTAAAAGGCCAGATATCGCCCATGCTGTAAGTTTTACAAGCTGGTTTTAGGCAAGTCCTGGCAAACAGTATTGTGATGCTATTAAGCATATCCTTAAGTATTTTAGAATAATCAAGGACATGATACTTGTGTATGAAGATATAGAACTGAAAGTAAATAGTTATACTAACTCTGACTTTTAGTCAAATATTGATAATAGAAAATTTACTTTTAGATAATTTTTGCACTCAATGGAGGAACAGTGAGTTGGAAGAGTTCCAAACAGAGCACCATTGTAGATTTCACTATTAAGGTTGAGTATATTATTGCAAGTGATGCTAGAAAAGAGGCTATTTGAATTAAGTTCATTACTAAGTTTCAAGTGGTTATAGGGATGGATCAATAGTTGCCACTTCATTGTTACAATAATGGTATGACCACTAGTGTTTGAAAAATCGACTCGAACTAGTTGGTTAAACTGGCCAGATCGTCAACCACTTAAAAAAATAGTTTAGGTAGTACTTAAAAACCAAAAATACAATAAAATTGAGTAAAATTGAGTAAAACTGCAATTGAATCACTAAACCAAGTGAATCAGTCACGGTTCATAAAAACTACATAGTTTAAATTGATAAATAAATAAACTTTTAAACCTTAATTTATCCTCTTCCTAGTTCTATTTTTTTATTATAGTTTGTTTTTTATTTGTTCTCTTTTATACGAAATATTTTATATATTGGAAATATTGTTTTTCAAAATGCTATTCTTTTTGACTTAGACATGTATTGAATATATAAATTTTTTTTACAATTCTACTATATTTTGATTAAATACTTTGATAAGATATAATTTTGATGTATATTTTTATGATAAGATATTATTTTTGTAGTATTTTTATTATACTAGTGTAATTAGCTATTATTGTTATAAAAAAAAAACTTAAAATTAAAATTCAAGTAATTTTCTTAATATTTATTATTTTATGTATTTTTAGAATATTACTTAATATTTAAAATATAATTAAGATATCATTAGTTTGACCGTGATGGAATCACTAGTTGAATCACAGTCAAACCAATAACCTTTAAATTGGTACATTTTTGGTTTGATAACTAGTTTGGTTTTTAAAGCACTGGCAATCGCACAAGCGAAGGAACCAAGGTCATCAAAAATCTAAACATATTGAGAGACAGTGTCATATCATTCAAGAAATCATTGAAATGGGTGATATTGCCATGCAGAAGTTAACTTCAGCAGATAATATTACTGATCCACTTACCAAGCTGATGACGCAAGAGCAACTAGATCACCATCTTGAAAAGATGGGTATTAGATGCTGATGTGGACTAAAATATCAAACATATAAAATAATATATATGTATTAAAAAGGGCAAGAGGGATGCATTTAAGATTTTCTCTCCTAGATTAGGTGGCTATCTTATCTATTAGAAATAATAGACTAGACAGCTATCTTGTCAACAGGTGATGGTAGATTTTCCGACTATCATATGATTGGGACCTACATCAAGGAATGGAGTCAAAAAGTGGAAGGAAACGGCATCAACAAAAGAACTCAATATGCTCTCCACAAAAATACTAATGGAATATTTCTTCTTACCTTTTTGTACATGTATTTATCTTACAAATAGAGCATACAAGATCGCTTTCATAGATGTAGGCATCAATTGACAAAACCATGTTATATTATACTCTCTTATCTTCATTTATTTATATTTTGATGTGTAATTTTAGGTTAATCTATAAAATTATTCTAGAGTCACATCAAATACCATAGTGATTGGCGTTAGAGTGTAAGGAGGAGATTGTTATTGATATACCCTTTAACACCAAATTATCAATGAGGGATATTAATTGTAATTGGTATTCTTATAATTAATAAAATGTTGATGATTATTTTATGAACATTCTGGTAGTATTTTCATGCATGTAAATCTTGAATGGCTAAAGTGTTGCATGTGTCCATGTGATTATGTTAAGAAACCTTATTCTAAAGGATTATGAATATGAACACAAGACTGTTTTAGTACACAATCACTAAAATCAATCTACAAGTCATAAACACTCTAAAGAGTGTTATAGATTTAATATAGCTTACACACTTTGTATTTGTATAGTAACTGTAATGTCATTCAATTTGAGATATTGAAAATATATTGTGTAGATACATCATTGGAGAATGAGCATTCAAACAATAACTTCCAAGATGAAGCAAACGCATGGAGTTTAGTCTTTGCTGTCAATGTCTTGTTTCATGATCGTATTAAGTCTGTGTGGACCTTAACCTAAGCAACATGGTTATCTTGTGTGCTTGAAACTTAATGTGTCATTAGGACATTAAAGATCAATATCTATCCTAGTGTAGGATAAGGTCATGAGCCCAATGTGTCATTGTCCAAGTGCGTATGGAGGTATATGTATATTTTAATAAGAGATTTTCCTCTTTACAAGTGAGTGACGCATTTGTCGTATGTAGTTGATGGTCTATGAGACACAAATCTTTAGCCATGATAGTGTGTAATTGAAAATGAGTTTTCAATAGAAATATTAATCTCATGACGAAATGTCGATTTGTCGGTTTGTGAGCTTGACTAAATCCATGGCTCTCATTCAGTTGGGACAAAGCAAGACTTATGGTCTATATTGCATAGTATTCATGATCGGGGGATTCATTTTGATCTATTCACTTCACCTTGAATGGTCTACAATATGGGCTATAGATTAGGTTTATCCATATCTTTCAAACTATACTCGTTGCCAGCCAAAGATTATCCTAGAGAGTCATACACGTTAGAGCAAGGTGACGGTTTAAGGTATTTGCAAAGTGGTGATTACAAAATTTGAGAAGTCTTGTGAATGAGGCTTGAGAAGTCTCTTGGTGAAATTAATTTAGTCGTAATTAGATTGGACCAAATAAAATAATTTATTCCTCATTATGTTTGTTAGTAATGAGATCATTAATTAGAAACATGATGAGCCTTTAATTTATTTAATGGAGATTAATTAAATTAAAGAGACAAAGCACAAAAGAATTATTTTGTACCTGTTATGTTTCTTAATAATAGAGATTATCAACTAGAAACATGATAGGCCTTTAATTTAATTAATGAGATTAATTAAATTAAAGAAAATAATTCAAATGGGTTTTAATTATTAATTAGATTAATAATTAAAAGTGGATAGGCTTGAATTAATACTAAAGTCTATGTGAAAGCCCATAGAGGCCATTGGACGAAGTTTGGGTGTCCTAATATATCTATAATTGTATTTTGAGAATAAATCATTTGAATGAGTTCCAAACAAAAGACACTATTCATGTGTGAATAGTAGCCACAGTATTGTTCATCCGTAGCACTACTCACTTTCACCACTTTGTACAAAAAAGAAAATAGTTACTAGCCTCCCTCTTAGATTTTCTTTTAGGAAATTTTCCAAATACAAAGATTTGTGAGATTACATAAAGGAGTTCGTGAAGATTCATTAGAGAGCCAAGCTAACGCTTCGTTTGTATGGACAAACTAGAGGCCGTGACTTTATTGTTGGCTTTTCAATCATAGATAGAAACTACAGGAATTGGATTTCAGGTAATCATCCATGCAAATAGTTTATAATTTTGTTAATATGTTTTACGCGATGAAAAGTGGATCGAGTTGGGAATCTTTATTCCACTACATTCTTTGATTATTTTGTGATTAAAATTTAAATTTTTTTTTGCATCTCGTACTTGGTGAAACCAAAGAATGAGCAGGTGTGAATTCAATCAGTAATTTTTTTCTTTGCAATTGAGTAAAATGTTTGTCTTATGTAGTCATTGTTCCATGAAATGGAATTCTTGCCAAGATAGTATGGGATTGGGAAGGAGTTTTCCAATAGAAGCTTTAGTCATATGAGATAATATCAATTGGTCATATAACCAAGTTTTTAAGTATGACTAAATCTATGACTTTCACTTGATTAGGACAAAATAAGACAGAGGCCTTACTCACAATCGGGAGGATTCATAATCAATTTAATTTATCTTAATTAGACTACGATATGGGCAGTAAGTTAGACGCTATCCATATCATTCGAGCTATACTCATTGCTAATTAAGGACGAATTAACAAGTCATACACAATGGTTGGAATATATAACAAGTGATAAATTGGTGGGATGCGTACAGGGCATGAGAAGACTTGTGGAAAAATTATTTTGTTACAATTGCATTGAAAGTGGATTTGGCATGATGTTTGTTAATAATGAGAATATTAATTGAAAGTACAATGGGGCTTTTAGTTTAATTAATATAGATTAATTAAATTAGAGAGTAAGACACAAGTGAGCTTAATTATTAATAAAGATTAATAATTAAAAGGTTATATGGGTTGTCATTATTAATAGAGATTCACAATCAAAGATCCATGGGTTATGAATAATTTAAGGACCATTTAGAAAGCCCGTAGAGCTACGTCATGTATGCCCTAGTTGATGTAACTGGAAAGGGAATCCTACCAAGTGTAGGACATTGTATCCCGGTAATATATATTTACAAGAGTTTTAAATACATAATTACTACAAAAAATCCATGCACCCTCCAAGTAAGAAAAGAGAATTTTCTAGCCACTTTCTCCTATTTCTTGTCCAAAAAACCTTCTCACTTAGAAAGTGTTTTGTATGGGAGCTTTCCGAAGGGGTGTTTTCAAGGTGAAGAAGGTGCTTGTCAACTTTCTAACCATATGGATAAATTAGATATTAGGGTTTGAGGGTCACGACTCAAAGAATCTCAAGTTTGCTGCATTTGAAATTGAATTCCAAATGCATATTTATTTGTTTACTTGTTTATATGGTTTTATATGTGTTATGTGATGAAAATGAGTGGGATTTGGTTTGTTCACTTCTGTTGCATTTTAATGATGGTTTTATGTTTTAAAATTTGAATTTTTACATGCTAATTTTTATGAAACCCAACACACATATTGACCGTCATATGTATAAAACAATCATGTCGTCTTAGGTCTATCACTCACGCGAACTTAGCACGATTATGAAGTAAGATATTGACAACAAAAAATGAACTTTATGTATCTGTTTTGTTTTTTAAGTTAATGTTTGAATGCTCATTTTCTAATGATGTATCCGCACAAATGTCTTAGTATCTTGTATTGAGTGGTATAACATTCACTATACAAATACAAAGTGTGCAAGTTACACAAACTCTCTAAATACCCTTTAGAGAATCTATGATTCATGAATTAGTTTAATGATTGTGTATTAAGACAGCATTGTATTCATATTCATAATTCTTTATAAATAAATTTTTTTAATACAATCACATGAATACATGCAACATTTTATATCATTCAAAATTTACATAAATTGAATACTACAACAATATTGATATAATGAAATCAATATTTTATTGATATGCAAAAAAAGTCGATATACCATTAACATGCCTCTAATATCTCTCATTATTTATTGGCGTTATAGGTCTGTCACTCGTACTTGAACGTCAATAATTCTAGTATCATCCGCTATAATATCTAATATTCATCTTCTAAAAACAGTGGTTGCTCTCCCGATTTACTTGCAGGATTGTCGCTTGAATCTCCGAACACTAATGTTAGCTGACACTTGTCTTGTTTGCGCCCTCTATATTGAGTTGCAAATCAACCACACTTTCATCATCAGACAAATTGTATTATGCCATCGCGCTTCAGTCTTTAGAGTCAATAAAACTATCCCTTAATTGTTCTCTAAAAATATTATTATGTTGTGATTCTGACTCTACGATGATTCTAAATGATATTGTCGTGTGTCTTTCGTTAATCCCATAATGACGAGGTAGTCACGGCATCAGATGCTAAACGTGACTTCATATGTTCTTATCCTTTCAAGTTACATTGTCATTCTGAAGTGACACCAAATTGTATTAATTTTATTCGTATATATCACTTTAAAAAATTTGAGATCAATATTTGGATTTAATAGAAATCCCAAATTATCATTGTTACCGCTTCACAAGCAGAAAATGGTAAGTTGCCCCCAAATGTGTCTCGTAATGTATATTTAATAAATATTTTCTACAAGAACTAATTCCTATAAGGCTCAATTAATTTATATAACCTCATCAGCAATCGCATTAGTTATGCGCGGAATTGTTTAATTATTAATGGGCCAACTTGTATATCACACTCATGGACGGATTTCAGCGGTGTCAATGTTTTGAAATTTTTTCTTTGTTTATCCCTTAAAATTTTATTTTAAAGTAAAAAACTTAATTATTTTTAAATTCAACCGATTGCATGATATTAAAATTAGCAAATTCCTTATTATGATGTAGACATATATTTTTAATCTATTGTTGAGAATTTTGATTAAATTTAAAATTTGATGTGATGGCCCATTATTCGTTTAAAAAAGAAGTTACTAGTACGGAAAATAACTCTTTATTTATGCTTTTGGTACACCTCTTAATTGATGTTTGATATGAGAATGTTGCATATATAACAAAATTCATTCTTAAACTTATTTTACATTATTATATTTATCCTTAGCCCGTCAAGGTTCAAGTTTTAAATCCGTCGCTATACACTCCTAATTTTGTAGCGTGCAGTCTCCCCAATATGATATATAATTTTCATATTGGTATTATGCGACAGATTTCCAGACACAAAATGGCGTAATTACTACTTGTATTTACAGAAAAATTGTATTTTAATTATATTAAAATTCATGTAATTATAAAATTCGTAAATAATTTTACACACATGTAAAATGTGGCATGTGCTAGTTCAACATAATAACCCTAAGTATCATTTATTCAACTAACCAATCATCTTCGAAAGCAATAATTTTAAGATTTATCCAAATCTTATACAAAATAAATATTATTTTCGCATTAATTTATAGTATTTGCATCCCTGAGTTTTTATTTTCTATTTGCAGTATGAGAGCAACTCTACTTGAAGTTTTTATTTATAACGAAGAAATATATAGAGTGTGAAAATAATTCACTTTAATAGTATATTCACACTCTTTGAGGTTAAGTCTAATTACAACCATTTCCTCTATTTCAAGAAATTACGAAAACCCTCGTCTAAATCTCAACAACGTTATGACGGTGACTTTCTATTAGGGTTGTGGTGGACAATTAGAGTAGCTTTCCAAAAAATCCCCTCAATTGAATGAGTTGATTATTTGACCGAGTTAGTTGGCAAAAATACCCTTAGGGGTAAATGTCGCGTGATGATTGTAATGAATGAACTTATATGTAATGTATGCGGTAATACGAGGGGGGACATTGTAATTTTTTCGCTAGGCTATCAATATAGTTGTTTGTAGTTATTGGAACCATAGTTCTATAAATATGTGGTGCTACCATTTGTATGAGTATGTTCAGAAGTTAAAATATTACTTCTCAATAGAGTTGTACACAATGTAGTGGCAATGGACTAGTATATAGGAAAGCAAAATGTGGAAAACATATATCATGACATTGGAAATAAGAGAAAATCTAGGATTTTTTTTTAATTATTATTGTTGCTAGGATAATGATTTCTCACATTGGTGTTACCTTATTCAAGATCTTGATGAAGGTATATCCCTCTTTGGGACCTGAGTTGAGGCCGAAAACTAAGATAAAGCTAGTAGTACATTACAAAGGAGCAATGGAATTGATGAAAAGATTGATAGGAGACTACTTACTATGCTTCTTTTGGCAAATGTAGTACTGTTTACATTCTTTTTGATTCTTCAAATCATAAAAATGTTTGTAAGCTAATTTGAATGTGGCACTCTTTCCATAAGGACATTTAATATATTAGTTTTTTGCTTTAATCAACCATGCTTATTTTCATGAGGAAAAGTGATCAATTAAATATTAGCACCCACATAATGCTTCATCCTAATAGGTGGAAGATTGCAAAAGCCCATACCCTTCCCATTGCAATAATGAAAATATCAAGACATGTATTCATGAAAACTTGCAATGTGGCTTAACACAAACAAAAATTATTTAACTATAAGATGTCCCCTGGGCTTTACATGCACCTTGATATAAAGAAATTGGAGCACCGCTCAAAGAACATGTGGACAAAATAGACTGATGATACAGTAACATTGGCTGCACTCGATAATTATTGGACAATGTTTCGATAGCTTGACCTTCGTGTACTAAACATTTTGCACTACATTGGCTTATATGACATCTATAGATGTAGCACTATACTATTAGATCATCATCTTATTATTGCTTTTGTTGAGAGATAGAGTCGGGAGATGCACATATTCCATTTCGTATTAGGTGAAGCAATTGTTACTTTTGAGGATGATGCAATCATTTGACATTTAACGATCGCTAGATAACCAGTGACGGGTTTTCCATAATAGCCTAAATCTATAAAAGTTTGTTTTGTTTATTTTTTTAATTGGAATTTTTTTTAAAAAAAAAAACCTCCTCATTCTCACAATCTTGGTTGAAAATTTCAAGGATTACAGTTAATATATATGTAGAAAATTGAGTACAAGCAAGGCATCAATTCTCACTGTTATATTGAAATTTTGATTGAAATATGTAAATTCATAGCTTTGCAAGTGAAATTTGACGTGAATTCAAATGAGACGTCTTATAATGTTGTCAATGCTTCAATGAAGGTTGCAAAAGATCTAAATAGTATTTTGCCACCTTATCATAATTATTTTTATTATTACTAACATTACTGCAATGTATTTTAATTAGATTATTTAATAAAATTTGTTATATTTAGATTATAATATAAATAAACTTCTTTTTTAAAAAAAAAATTTATAAAATCTATGTTTTTCCCTTTAATTTTACATTATTTTTAAATTTAAATTTTCGCAACAATTCTTTTTTCCCGACAAAATTTGTATCTGTTCACACCAAAATGCCCACTTTTGTTCAGTATGGCCCCTCCGCTTTCCGTTACTTCGGAGTGGAAGAGCCCTGCATCCTCGACTAGGAGGCTTCCTCCTTGTAGCTTCAATTTTGCGCGCAAGTGGTGATTTTTTCCCAAGATGAATGCACTGCTGAGCAAAAGTCTCAGCTGCTTGTCTTTGCGCTACGTTTCGCTCTCTCCTTCTCTCCATTTTTTCTCTACTTTGAGGAAAGGGCAGCTCGCGAGCGCTCCTACAGCTTTTGATTTTTTGTTGCACAAACACCAATTTTCTCCTGATGTGGTTTCACAAGTTGTCTCTGTTTTAAGTCGTGCTAAAAACCCTGAAAACTATCATTTCTCAAAGACAGCGGATTTTCGAAGACCCAAGTGGAGAAAATCCTGAAATATAGGCCTCGGCTTCTATTGGCTAGTCTTGACGATATTATTAAACCCAAAATCAAGAGATTCCAAGATTTGGGCTTTTCTTCCAAAGACGTTGCCAAGATAATCTCAAGCAATCCTTCGATCTTGCAATTAAACTTGAATACAAGAGTTATTCCCTCGTTGTCGGTGTTAGAGGGCTTATTGGGATCATTTGTTGATGTGGCCAAGCTTTTAAGGAGATCGGGCTGGTTTCTAATAAGGGATTTGGAAAAGACGATGGTCCCCAATATTGAATTCTTAAAGAGCTGTGGCATACCTATGGAGCGTATCCTTAGACTCCTTTACAATTATCCAAGGTGTCTTCTGCTCAAACCCGGAATTATGAGGAAATCTGTTGAAAAGGCTGTGGAAATGGGGGCCGATCCAACCTGCAACATGTTCATTTATGCGGTTCGAATTGTTACTTCGGTGACTGATAAGTCTTGGGAGCTCAAGTTGCGGGCTTTTCGGAATTGTGGATTTTCGGAGGATGAAATAGTGACAATGTTTAGGAAGGCGCCGCAGGTGTTCGCTTTATCCACAGACAAGATAAAGAGGACAAAAGAGGTTCTGCTTGCTACCGGAAAGTACGATATGTCTTGTATTGCTAGTAACCCAGTGTCACTTGCTTGCAGCATAGAAAAGCGGTACAAGGAGCGGTTTAAGGTCTTAGGAATTCTGGAAAGTAGGAATCTGATTATAAATTGGCCTAATCTTGGAACAATTTACACGATGTCGGATGAGAAGTTCTTTGAGAAATTTGTCCGCCCATATTTAAGAGAAGTCGGCGAATCATACGTGGCGCCGGGGGCGACAGGGAAAAGGAACTTAAAGCATCTGCTTAAAGAACGGGGATAAAGCAGCAGTCAATCGGGTTACAAGTGATCAGAACCACATACGGTTGGTGCAGTACCGAAAAGAACTAGGTATCTTGAGACTAACCTGAATTGACTCGATTCCATATATTTTTCAGTGTCTAGTCAGTACTATGGTAACCATGTGGAGCATGTTTTGAATGAGAATTCGCGTCTCATTTAATTTGATGAAATGTTTTATCCCTGGGCTTCTAATTTGATTTTTATTTTTTTATTGTTCTTTTAATGCCGATGTTTGGAACATGGATCATAATTGGGAAAACTGGAAGAAGATGTATGTTCTCAACTCCAAACAATGCAATCTTGTGCTTTAACTTTTAAAGAGTTTAGACGTCACCTTTATTGGCAGTCTCTTATCCTTCTCACAAATATTTCGTTTCCTCCATTTTTTGGGATGGTTTATAGGGTGGTTTGTTTTTTTAGATAAATAAGAATATAGCATTCTGTTCTTTGAATTTGGTTTAAATCCTTGGAAGGACTTGAAATTTTCTGGCAGAAATTGTCTGCTCCTGATTTTGGATGTTTTCAGGACTTCAGAATATGGCAAAATTTAATTTGTGTAATAAAAATTTTATATCTGTGATTTTCGAGGGATGGCTGAAACTTAAGGAATTTGATGTTCATGAGGTCATTCCTCAGCTCGTTCCTGAAACAAATAGAATGAATGGATGGTCATATGGATTGATTTAATTTACAGAATAAACAAGCTTGAATCACATGACTGAATTTTGAAACAACGCCGTCACCAAAGAAGAAAAAAGAATAAAAAAAGAAATGTTGGCTTTGTAAACAACACTGCTTTCTAATAATGTATAGATTTTAACATCTAAAAAATAGGAAGTTAACGTTCTAATTTCTACCGTAGAAAACAGTCTTGCATTGAAAACGTCGAGCTCAAAGGTTTCAGATTTGCAGATTTATCCAATTCAACATTGTTTATTTGTTTTGTGTCCTCAATGAAAATATATAATGATAAGGCTAACTCATATGAAAATCAACACCAAACACCCTTCATAGGCTGCCTATTTCTACCGACAATTAAATTATCTCTTGCTGTTTATGTCTATAAGGAAATACGATAGGAGATGCTCATCCTTATCCCACAGTTTTTTGATTGGTTTCTGAACCTCTGACGAAGCAAAGTTTGGATAATGGACTTGATTATTGCATTCAGCTGTAGGGGTGAGGAAGTTAAATGGCAAATAAAGAGGCTTGATGTTATTTGGTCGTTATTTGCTCGGCGATGCACATTGAATGATTGCTGTGCTGTTCTATTTTCTGAATACTATCAATATGGCTGAGTTGTGACTGCATTGCACGCGACTGAACCAACTGTATTTTGGCCATAATATTGTTCTTTTACAATGTGGCAACTTTGTATGATTAGTTAGCAGTGGGGCATGGTTAGGATGCTAAAGCCAGATACATGGATGGGGCAGTGGTATTAGTATGCTCTGACGCGAACAACTATATAACTTTGCCAGTGTCCACTATTTTCTCTTGTGACAAGTCAAGCCTTTAAATGAGGTGGTGATTAAATATACCACAAGGTCAAAACGAAGAATCTAGATTTAAGTTTCATTGCCACTCATTGAAGGGTAATTCAACATTTTTGGGCCTTGGGAAGAACATCGGTTTGTAGTGAAGGGTTATATTGAAGCATTAGACTCTAATAACTCGAGTTTTGATGAATTGATATGCCCCAATGATCCCTTTAATTTAGTATGAGCAAATCAAGCTTGAGTAGGTTTGATTGTAGGTAAAATATTGAGCTTGAGCTCAAGTGAAATTTTTTTTTACAAGCTTTAGATCAAAAGTTCTAAAATGAGGTTGAGCTTGGGCATGGAAAATTTTCAGAAGCTCACCACACAGTAGCAGCCCACAAAGCAATTGTGTTATGTAGTCAATGTTTGAATTTTCATTTATGTTGTGTGTTGAAGCGACCTTTCAACATGTTGCAACAACAGATACTTCTTTCATCAAGCATAACAATTTGAGAATTTGGGTCGCGAAAATGATTGGGCAATTCTAAAGTTTTGAAAATAATAAATGTTTTCCTCTATTTTTCTTTGTGAGTTTGCAAGAGTCCTACTGTTCCATCACTTTCACTGTTTACTTGAATGAATCAAAGAAAATGCATTGATTGCTGCCTACGCTTTTTGCTGCAGGCGGAATGGGAATAGAATGTAAATAAATCTTTTGCTCGTGAATACTGCCATCGTTTAGATGCTTACCTGGCTAAATTTTAATAAAATGAATTCTCAGTGCGATGAAAGCTAAATAGCGTCATTTGAATAGTGAGAGTGGTCATAACTGTTGTCTTTGAAATTGTTCCGTTCTTTCATGTGGCGTAGTGACCCCCTTGTTGGCTATATACGTGATTACATTGTTTCGGGCTTCGCTTATTTTTCTTTCTTGGCAGTCTAGTTCTTTTGAAAATCACACCGCACCCTCTTGAAATTTCAAAAAAAAAACACCAAACTTATGAAATATTATGGAGATATCCTCTTAATTGATCAAGTTGACAGATTTTAGGTTATATTGTGTGAAATGACCATTCACAACGCCTTCTTTTAAGGTTTGAATATTTTACAAATTAACTTCATAAGTGTGGAAAATAATTGGGACCTCCTCTTAATTACGACTTCATCTTGTGGGTGGGATGTTGGAAACTGATAACGTTAACAAAAAATTTATATAAAAATCTAATTTTATCCTCAATTTTATTTAAAAACTATAAAATATTTTATTTTTTCTAAAAAGGATATAGCTTAAAAATTTTAACTTTTATGTAATAATAAAATTTTATGTTTTACATTTTTGAAAATATAAATTTTCTTGAAATTTAAATTTCTAAATTTGTATTTCTTATTATCAAATTTCTTATATTTTTTTGAGAAACTTTTTAGGTATACACTTTATATTTTTATTGTTCATAAGTTAAAAATATAAATATTTATTTTTATATTTTTCATAAAACTTATTGTTTAAAATTTTTAAATACTTCATATATATCAAAAAAATATTATAATATCTTAATTGGAAGATATTCTAAATTGATATTTTCTAAATTTTCTTTTACGATGTATAATTATTAAAATATTTATTTTTATTATTCAAATAATATATTTGGAATAATTAACAAATTTTGAATTTTATAATTTTTGATAAAATATGAATCTTTATTTTTTCCTTTTTAGGAAATTTTAACTTTTTTTATGAGTTACAAAATAAAATTTTATGCTCTTATAAAATAAGTCTTAAAAAAAATTTTCTTTTTAATTATAAATTATAAACTGTTTTATTAGGTGAAAATAAAAGTTAAGGTATGCCTTTGGTATAAAACGTTTAAAATATATAATAATTTTAGAAGTAGAAAACTATTTAATAGAATATAAATTATAAATATAGAAACATTTATTTTTTAATTTATTGTCTAAAGATCTTAGAAAATTTATTTTCTACCTTATAAATTTTAAATTAAATATATAAATTTAAAATTTTTAAATTTTCTAAATGATTGAAGGTAAAAACTTATATTTTGTAAAAAATATAAAATTCAAATTTTATAATATTTCTCAATAACGTTTTCAAAACAATATAAAAATTATATTTTATAAAATTGTAATGAGATAATTACGGTGCTCTTCATTGAGATTTGGACTTTTTATATAATACCCTCTCAAAAAATATTAGTCAACTAGTCGAAAAGTCAATTGAGAAAAAAAATTGAATTTTTATATGATTTTTTTGCTGACGTCATTATTTTCCAACCACTTGCTCGTTGAATGGATTGAATTGCTAATCGAATAAGTAATTGAGGAGAGGTCCCGGTAATTTCTCCTATATGAGGGGAGGGTGGTATATTTCTCTCAAATTTTGGGAGAGGATGGTATAAATTTTTTCAATTTTTTATGCATAGGTTTTAGGCTTTCATTTAGTTGCTCCAAAATTTGCAATTTTTGCTCTAATTTCCCTCCTCATTTTTTATTGTGTCATATATGTCATAAAGCTATTTACACAAGTAGCCTTTTTCTATCATATTATTCTCAACTAGCTCACAATAAGTTCTTCATTGATTTATGCTAAATTCATTTGATAGTTTTTTCACATAAATAGCTTACTCTGAGAGATTGACATTACAATTTTGTTTTTGCCAAAAATGCAACTCGAAGTAAAGAAACACACCATTGTGCAATCAAGAGGATGAATAAAAGATGAAAGGATCAAAATTGAGAGACAAACTTAGAACTCTGAGCCGACGTAAGGCAAGTTTTATTCGTATGTGCAGAGTTCTTCTTTACAGCCTTTGTACTTCCTGCTATTATTCCATTAATTTTTACTAGTTGATCATAACTACTCCTAACCGCCTTCAATTAATTAACTGCATGATCAGCTATAAAGGAAATTAAATTAAGCTTTTAAACTACCACTACAGTAATTGCTACAAATGTCCTTGAGTTTCACATCATCCAGCTTATAGCAAGTCAACTCTTCCTTTGTTTTCTAGTTCTAGCTCATCTTCTAGCTGGCCTTTGACTTCTTTGCAATTATTTTGACACCCCACTCAAGTTGAGTATGTATGTTGTCCCCACTCAACTTAGATATCAACTTGTTGAATTAAGCACAACTTAATCCCTTTGTGAACAAATCTGCAGGTTGTTTTGCACTCCTTATATATGTTAGTTCAATTGTTCCAGCTTGTACCTTTTCTTTGATGAAGTGCAAATTAAGATCAAAATGTTTTGTTCTCTAATGATAGGTTGGATTCTTGCCACAACCTTCTACTTATTAGTTCTCCAACTTGTCAGGGAGCCTCCAACACTGATGCGATAGCCAGTGAGGGACCTTATGTCACAATAAGCACCCGAATCACTATTTGAAAATCCTACTATTTGAGTGTTATCACTTGTCTTCATAATGATCCATTTTCTTGGTGCATGTTTGAGATATTTCAACACTCTAAAGGCTGCATTTAAGTGACTTTTACTACGGTTATTCATAAACTGTGATTGAGCTTGGACTTCATAGGTAATGTCTGGCAAGGTGAATGTCAAGTAGATTAGTTTTCCAACAACCTTTCTGTAGTAGGTTTTGTCTTGCAATGGCTCCCTATATTCCTTGCTCAGCTTGTGGTTAACCTCAATTGCTGTGATACTAAGTTTGGCTCCCATTGCTCTATAGGACTACAACAAATCTAAGGTGTGTTTTCTTTAGCATGGGAACAACCCTTTTTTTGATCTTGTAATTTCTATACCAAGGAAGTATCTTGGTGTTTCTAGGTTCCTTAGCTTGATTTTGGCGGAAAGGTAGTGCATGATTTTTTCTATCTTAGCTGAATCCTTGCTTTCCACAAGGACATCATCTACATACACTAAAAGAGCTACCCTATCATCATCTTATGATCCCTTTATAAACAATGAGTGATCTGAGCTGGATTGTATGAATCTATACTGACATAAAGCCTAATGTTCCATTGCTTTGAAGCTTATTTGAGTCAATATAGGGCTTTCCTCATTTTGCACACAAGATTCTCCTTGGAATTCAAACCTCTCCTTAATAGATCATAGCCTAGTGGCAGCTCTATATAGATATCTTTAAGGACACCATTAAGAAATGTATTGTAGATGTCCAACTACTACAAACTCCATTTATTGATAGTAGCTAAGGAGAAGAGAAGCCTAATAGTGGTTTGCTTTATCACGGGGCTAAAATTTTCCTAAAGATCAAATCCCTCCACCTAATTATATCCCTTGGTTACAAGTCTTGCCTTAAATCTTTCAATTGATCCATTTGCCTTGAGCTTTGTCTTAAACACCTACTTATATTTAATGATATGTTGTCCTTTTAGTGGTAAGGTCAACTCCCAAGTTCTGTTATCTTCTAATGCCTCCAACTCTTCAACATGGCTTTCCTCGAATGTGTTTTGCTCACTACCTCAACAAAGGAAGATGGTTCTCTCACATTATCTAATGCTGCTAGGTAGTACGTATACTCTTGTGAAAGTTTGCTGGTATTAAGGTAATTGGTTATGGGATAATTGGTGCAGCAGTTTTGAGTAGGCCCCTTAAGACCATGGTGATAATCATCTACGTATCTTGGCACTCTCCTTACTGTCTTTGATCTTCTAAAGGGTGCTGGTTCAAGTTTTGGTTGGGTTTGTGTGGGATTAGGTGCATTTGTTTACGGCTGAACTTGGTCATGAGGAGATGGAGGTGATGGATGAGAGTGATGGCCATCAGTAGCCTCATTCAGTGGATAAGAAATGGGGAGAATGTGGTTGGGAACAATGGGGAGGACAGTGGAATCAGAATTAGCTCTTGGCACATTGAGATGCTCCTGGTGATGCTTATCAAATGGAAATATATGTTCATGGAAAATGACCTATCTAAAGAAAAAAATGTTTTTTAGGTTTCAAGTCATAGAGTTTAAAGGCTTTCATACCAATGGGATAACCTATGAATACACTTCTTCTAGACCTTGATTCAAACGTACTTCTATCCTTTTTTAGGCTGGAAGCAAAAACTAGACAACCAAAGACCTTTAGCAATTTATAGCCAAGTTGCTTGCCAAATAGTATTTTATATGGAGATTTATACTCAAGAATTCTAGTAGGCAATCTATTTATGACATGTGTTGCACACAAAACAGCATCACACTAAAACCTTTTTGGCATTGAAGCTTGGAATAAGAGTGCTCTTGCAAAGGATATGATATGCTAGTGTTTTCTTTCAACAGTGGCATTTTTTTTGGGGTGTTTCAACATGTGAGTGTTGGTGTGACATTCCAAATTTAGTGAAGAAAGAAGGAAGTTGAAGCTTAGGTGCATTATCTAATCTAATGTCATGATCTTGGCATGAAATTGAGTGTGGATTAGTTTGTAAAAAGAAGGTAGTATGCTGGCCACTTCACTCTTATGTTGCATGAGATATGTCTAAGTACAACGAGTGAAATCATCAATAATAGTCTAGAAAAATTGGTATATATTTGTTGCAGCTATAGAATAATGGACCTAGGTATCTATGTGCACTAGTTCAAATTCTAGTTTTCCTCTTCATTTTGCAAGGAAAAAGAGTTTATTGTTCTAATGCTAGAATTTATTTCAACATGACTTGAGTGCTAGGGCTAACATCGAGTATCCAAGGATAACTGGAGGCTAAAAAGCTTAAGGAAGTAATAACAACGCTTGTGAAAGAGTTTTGATAGGTTTTTGGGCGTTTAAAGGATCTTAAGAAGGAAAAAGAGCTTTTGTGGGTAACTTAATGCAAAGAGAACTCAAAATAAGCTTTGGAGTATCCTTTGGATTGAGCCCAGTAGCTAGCGGATCGATTACAAGGCCACAAATCAAGCTGGAGCACATGCAATTGACAGTGGGCTAAAAATCGACTCTCTGCATTTGTGATCAGGAGATTGGCGCTTGATAGCAATAGGGTGCAATTGAAAACTTAGAACATCGTGACATTATACAATTATGATTGTTGGAGTCGTGCTCAATCACGTAAGGTACAATCGTAAACATTGAGATGGCTTGACACACTGTTTTTACGATCCAGAGACATGAGATCAACATTCGGATCGAGTGCACGAACGTCTCAAAGCTAGAATATAGTTGGAAACTAACTTTTGTGTTGTCTCGTTACTATCATTAATTTCCATATAAGTTTTAAGGTTTCAAGGGTTCCTTAACACTATAAATAGAGCCTAGTTATTTTATTGAAGAACTTTTTTTGGATTCTTAACATTGAATATAACTATATTTCTTCCTTAAATTTGAGTGCATCAATTTTTCGTGAATTTAAAAATAAATTATTCCAAGTGTGTTCTTAGTTGATTCGTGGTGTATCAACTAACAAAACGTGTTAGTTGTGATCATCTTCCTCATTAGAGTTCATCAAAGCTCATTGCGTTGAGTAGTTCTTCACAGTTCTTGCGAATAGATTTCGTTGGGTTTTGGCATACACCGCTATCTTTTTTCTTTTATACTTCCGTACACACGTCAATTGGAATTAGAGTGGGTTGCTTCAGATTCTTATTTGGGCATCGATCTAGGTACCAATTTAGCTTGCATCTTTTCTGTTTTGTTGTTTCATGTTCTTCGTATCTTGTCATTCGTGTCTTTCTTCTATAGTCCAACAATATATATATATATATATATCTGTTGCTTGTTTTGATTCATTTGTTTTTTGGGAGTTGATTTTTGAAAAAAAACAAAAAAACAAAAAAAAGTGTTTATGTTGAAAAAAAATAAGAAAAGAGAGGAGGAATCAACGAAAAAAATTGAACATTGCAAAAATTCATGATCTTTGCTTGAATTCATAGCCCAACTTGTTCCTTATCACGTGGAGAACGTTAGGACTTGAATGAAATTGAATTGGAGTGAGTTTGGGGAATTACGTTGGGTAAATTCATGAGCTTTAGATGAGGGAACGATCATGCCTTAAAACTGGATCGATTGCATGTGGTTGTACAAAACCCAAGTCGATCGCTCTCTTTGCACTCAATTTTACCTAATTTGCTAGGTCGATTGTGTAGTTGCTTTTGCCCTTGATCAATCCTTTTGCTCTTGGATCAATAGCACCGTGTTTTTTTAGTTAGGATTAATCTCTTTATGTTCGAATCGGTCTACTAGCCTACTTTTCCATTCCATATAGATCTTGTAACCCCAAGCTTTCATTTTTTCACATTCTTACATGTACTTAGCAATTACGAAACTTGTATTAATGAGATCTTCTTGGGATTTTGTGAGGCAGCCACAAAAAATTAACTTAGAAAGTGCATGCTTTGAGTGAACTTGTGTGATACATGAGTAGGAGGTAAAAGGAGAGTGAATACATCTTCTGAGATGAGAGGACACCTATGCACACACATCATTTGCCTGTTTCTCTTTGTATTAAATACCTATAGGATGTCGAGAGAATTGGTCATGGGAGATAATGCTTTTAGTTTGAAGTAGCTTATAGACACACTGGCTAGCATTAACTTGTGTTTGGATAATTTGAAGATGTCACAGGCATCTACATGGGATAGCCCAACACCTCGAGAGGAGTAGATGCCCAGAAGAGGAATAGCTACATGCCTACTATGTAGAGGGGGTATAGTAGGGATGAGGACTTTAATTATCCTAATGAATTTAAGGATTTTAGCCACTTGAGAAGAGCCATAGGCACATGTGAGATGAGGATGATGAGCTGCTGAAGGGTGTTAAATTAAATATACGAACATTCTAGGGCAAGTTCGATCTAGATACGTATTTTGAGTGGGAATGACTGGTGGAGTTAGTGTTTGACTACCACAGGTATTCTAAAGATAAAGCTAGTAGTGGAAGAATTTATAGACTATGTCATCTTGTGGTGTGACTAGGTATGCCTTAATCGTAGGAGAAATAGTGAACATCCTATAAAGACCAGACAAGTATTAAAGGCATTGATGAGAAAGAGGTTTGTGTTGAGTCATTACCACATGGATGTATATAGACGGCTACAGACATTGGTTTAGGATAGTCAGAGTATAGAAGACTACTATAAGGAAATGCAGATGACACTAATGAGGGTAGATGTAGTGGAGGATAGAAAGGTAACCATGGCAAGGTTCATGAGGGGATTGAACTGAGAGATTGCTGATGTGTTAGAGCCACACCACTATGTGGAGATTGGAGACTTGGTAGAGTGGGTCATCAAAGTAGAGAAGCAGATAAAGAGAAGGGGTAGAAAACAGTAGCTACCGTATACAACCACGTGAAAGTTTACTCGTTAAGAGGAGAAGTAACTGGTTGAGGGAGTTGGAGTCCCTAAGCCTAAGGATGCACCCCTGGTTGAAGTACCCAATGTATGAAATCTGAAATTTAGTACTTCTAACACATGTAATTGAGATATTTTGTATTTTAAGTATCAAGAGAGGGGACACATTGCTACTTAATACCCGAATAGGCTGACAGTGACAATGATTGATAAAGGAGAGATAGTTAACGTCGACGAAGAAGGTAGTAGTGGAGATGACATGCCACCATTAGAGAAGGTACCGTTTGAAGCAGAGGAAGAAGTCTACAAGAAGATGGCATAATATAAGTTTGGTGGTCATGAGAGCATTAAATGCAGAAGTAAAGAAGGAAGGATTTGACGAGTAACGAGCGAATATTTTTCATGTAAGGTGTAGGATTAAAGGTAAGATGTGTAGCCTTATTATAAATGGAGAGAGTTACACAAATGTAGCTAGTACAATGTTGGTTAAAAGACTCGCACTTCCACTTCAAGACCACACCTAACCTTGCAAATTGTAGTAAAGTAAAGGTGACAAATCAGGTGTTAGTGGAGTTTAAGATAAGTAAGTATAAGGACAATGTACTATATGATGTGGTACCAATGCAAGTGAGCTAAATCTTGTTGGAAACACCGTATCAGTTCAACCAAGATGCAGTATTCCATGGTAAAACAAATAGGTATACATTCTATTACAACAATAAGAAGGTGAGACTTGTACCACTTACACCAAAGGTGGTGCAGAAGGATTAGCACTCCCAATAGCAACGATATGAATTAGACTGGGAGAGGAAAAAGAAAAAGAAAGAGAGTGGAAAGGAATTAGAGAGCGTATAAATAAGGAGAAAGAGAGAGAGAGAGAGTAAGAAAGAAAAAGAGGGGAAAGAAAGGAGAGAAAAAGGAGTGTGTGTTGGCAAGGATAAGAGATGTGAGGATAGTCATAAGAAGTTAGCAAAGAGTGATATTACTTCTGTAGAAAGAAATTTATTTAATAGAAGAGGTTACATTTTCCCTCCTTGAAAGTGTCACGTTTGTTTTGCAAGAGTTTTAGGATATTCTTCTGAAGGAGTTACAGAGTGGATTCCCACCGATTAGAGGGATTGAGCATTAAATTGATTTCCTATCCAAAGTAGCCATTCTGAATCAACCAATGTACTGAACAAACTCAAAGGAGACTAAGGAAATTCAGTAACAAGTGAAAGAATAGGTTAGAGAAAGCATGAGGTCTTATATAGTACCGGTATTGTTAATACCAAAGAAGGATGGGCCTTGGGTGATGTGCATGGATTGTAGAGTCATAAATGCTATAATTGTAAAGTATCATCATCTCACTCTTAGGTTTGATGACATGCTTGATGAATTACAAGAGGTTAGTGTATTTTTCTCAAATTGATCTTAAGAGTGGGAATTATCAAATCCGTATAAAAGAGGGAGATGAGTGGAAAATAGCTTTTAAAACAAAATAAGGGTTGTATGAGTGGTTAGTCATGCCATTTGGATTAACGAATGCACTAACACGTTTATGAGACTTATGAATAATGTTTTACGTGCTTTCATAGGTAAATTCATTTTGGTGTACTTTGATAACATACTTGTATATAGTATATCTATTGATGAGCATGCTAGACACCTTAGGGAAGTATTTAGAGCCTTGCAAAAGGAACAATTGTCTACTAATCCTACAAAGTGTATATTTTAAGTGGATTATAGCATATTTCTTAGCTATGTAGTAAGTGCATAGGGAATTCATGTGGATGAGAAAAAGGTTAAAGCAATCCGAGAATGGTCAACACCTCAGACTGTGATTGAGGCGAGGAGTTTTCATGGCCTTGCAAGCTTTTACAAGAGGTTCGTATAAGACTTCAGCACAATTGCTACACCATTGACCACAATCTCTAAAAAGGTTGAGAAGTTCTAGTTGGGAGAGCCTCAGCAAAGGGCATTTTAGTTGCTTAAGGAAAGGATTACTAATGCCTCTTTATTATCTTTGTCTAAAGTATCTAAAACATTTGAACTTGAATGTGATGCTTCGGGAATAGGAGTTGGAGTAGTGTTGATTGAAGGGAAAGGCCAATAGCATATTTCAATGAGAAGTTGAATAGAATGAAGCTAAATTACCTAACATGTGACAAGGAGCTATATGCATTGGTAAGGACTTTAGAGGCATAGCAATATTATCTTAGACCTAGGGAATTTGTCATCCATACGGATCACAAGTCATCTAAAGAACTAAGATAATTTGAGTCGTAGACATATTAAATGGGTATCTTTCATTAACGCTTTTCTGCATAAAATTAAGTAAAAGAAAGGTGTAGAGAATGTAGTGGTGGATGTATTGTCTAGGAGATATTAATTGCTTACTATATTAAATGTTAGACTTTTAGGATTCAAGCATATTAAAGTATTATGTTTGAGTGATGAGGAATTTGGTCAAGTGTATAAATTGACTAAGCAAGGTCTACATGACAAGTATTTTTAACTTAATGGTTATTTGTTCCACATAAATAGGTTGTATGTTCCTAAGTGCTCATTGCGTGAATTTCTAGTATGAGAGGCATATGATAGAGGCCTGATAGGACACTATGGTGTCACCAAGACATTTGCGATTTTATAGGAACATTTCTTTTAGTCATATTTGTAGAGAGATGTTGAAAGGATAGTTCATTGGTGCATCAAGTGAAAGGAGGCCATGTTGAGAGTTCAACTGTGTGGATTATATACGCTATTACCAATTCTAGAGATGTTGTGGATGGACATTTCAATGGACTTCATGTTTGGTCTGCCGTAGACTCAAATGGGTAAGAATAGTATCTTTGTGGTTGTCGATAAGTTCTTTATGATGGCACACTTCATTGCATACAATAAGACAGATGATGCTAAACATACAGCTAACTTATTCTTTAAGAAGAAACTAGATTGCATGGCATGTCGAAAACTATTATGTCTAATAGTAATGTTAAGTCCCTAAGTTATATTGGGAAAACACTATGGCATAAGCTAAGGACAAAATTGTTGTTTTCTACAACAATATCAACAAATTGACGGGTAAATTGAAGTGGTGGATAGGACTTTAATTACATTATTATGTGTATTGATTAAGAAGAATATAAGAATTTGGGTAGAGTGTTTACCTCATGTTAAGTCTGCTAACAATAATAGCATACACTCCACCACACACAAATTATCATTTGGAGTTGTTTTAGCAAATTAATACAGATGGAGAGTATGAAGCAAAGCTTTTAAAGCCACTACATGAGCATGTAAGCCAAAACATCGAAAGAAGTAAATGAACAATATGTGTAGTAAGCGAACAAGGCCCGTAAGAAGGTTGTGTTTGAACCTAGAGACTGGATCTAAGCTCATATGTGAAAAGAAAGATTTCCAAATCAGAAAGGGTCGAAGTTGATGCCAACAAGCGACAGTCAATTTCAAGTAATAGAGTATATCAATGACAATACTTATTGGTTGCAATTACCAAGTGAGTTTAAAATTAGTGCAATATTTCATATATCTGGTTTGAGCTCTTTTGATGCAGTGTAATTGTCAAGTCTTTTGATGAATGAGACTTGGCATTGAGGCCAATTCCTTTTCTATAGGAGAGGAATGACGTGAGTGCCAGGCCTAACATCAAGTATCTAAGGGTAGGCAGAGGCTTGTTGATGAAGGTTAAGACTAAAAAGTTTAAGGAAGTAATGACAATGCTTATGAAGAAGTTTGGAGAGGCTTTAAGACATTTGGAGGAGCTTAAGAAGGAAGAAGTGCTTCTGTGGGTGAAATTGATACACTAAGAACTCAAAACAAGCTTTGGAATACCCCCTGGATTGAGTCCAATAGCTAGCCAATCGATTGCGAGGCCAACAGGTCAAGCCGAAGCACGTATGATACACAACAGGCCAAAATTGACTCTTTGCATTTGTGATTGAATGATTCATGCTCAATCGCGTAGGGTGCAATTGAAAACTTAGAACATTGTGACATTTTGCAGTTATGATCACTAGAGTTGCACTCGATCGCTCTTGGGATGGGTTGACACATTGTTTTTACAGTTCAGCAATAACAGATAAACATCCAAATCATGTGTGCAGATGTCTTAGAGCTAGAATATGGTTGGAAACTTCCTTTTATGTTATCTCTTTACTTTGGTTAATTTCCATGCAAGTTTTAGTGCTCCTAGGGTTTCTTAATGTGATAAATAGAGCCTAATTATTTTATTGAAGAACTTTTTTAGATTCTTAACATTGAATACAACTTTTTTTCTTCTTTGAACTTGAGTGTATCAATTTCTTGTAAAGTTCAAATCTAATTATTCTGGGCATGTTCCTGATTGATTTGTGGTGTATCAACTAACAAAGCCTGTTAGTTGTGGTTGTCTTCCTCACTAGAGTTCATCGAAGGTCGTTGCGTTGGTCATTCTTCACGATTCTCGCAAACAAATTTCGTTGAGTTCTGGCATATGTCAATATCTTTTATCTTTTATGCTTTCACACACACATCACAACATTTGGTACTTCCATGAGTTTGGAAGCAAATGCTTCATATTTAATGGATGTGAAGAGCTTGGAAAGTTTGACGTAAGGAGTGGCGATGAAAATTTTCTTAGCTACTCAACTATGAGCAAGGCCTATCGTGTATGCAATCTTCAAACTAAAGTTGTTATGGAAACTATTAACATTGTTTTTGTTGATAAAAAAAAAGTATATTTCGTTCTAGGTCAATTGCTGTGGTACCGCTCGATCGTACCTATGTCAAGGCGGATTGCATGGCAATTTTCTATTCCTGATCGATCTCTTTGCTCTAAGATCAATCGCGCCCCACCTTTTTCAGATAGGATAGATCCAATTGCCTTACATTAACCTATTGTGCCTTTTTTTTTGCTCGAATTGATCCTTTTGCCTCTAGATTGATTTTGAACCCCTAATTTCAATCATTCATTGGAATTACTGAGAATTCTTAAAATTTTGTGAGGCAGGCATAGGAAATTGAACTGGTGAGTATATTATTTGAGTGGATTAGTGTGATACATGAGCGAGAGATAAAAATAGAGTGATTACATGTATTAACGTGAGAGAACACCTACACACACTTCACATTCCTATTTTCCTACTTTATTAATCCCATTTTATAGGATGTCCAGAGAATCAGCTATGGGAGATAACAGTTTTGACTTGAAGTACTTTATAGACATACTGGCTAGTATTAACTAGCATTTAGAGAATTTGGAGGCATTACAAGCATTCACACGAGGTAGCCCAACACCTCGAGAAGTCAATGTCTGGGAGGGCACCATTTACATGCCAACCGCATAGGGGAAAGTATGTTAGTGATGAGGAGTTTAACAATCCTGATGAATTTGAGGAAATTAGCAGCCCCAAGAGGCCTAATAGCTATAAGTAGGACCAAGATGATGAGGTGTTGAAGGGTGTCAAGTTGACTATACCGGCATTCTAGAGTAAATTAGACCTATATGCATATGTAGAATGAGAACAACAAGTGCGGTTAGTATTTAACTACCACTAGCACATTAAGGCATAAAAGGTAAAGCTGGTTATAGTATAGTTTACTGATTATGATATTATATGGTGGGACTGGGTATGTTCTTACTGTAGGAGAAATGGAAAACACACTATAGATACCTGGCATGATTTAAAGGTTTTGAGAAGAAAAAGATTTGTACCTAGCCATTATCATAGAGATGTGTCCATAGATTGCAAACATTAGTATAGGGTAGTTAGAGTGTTGAGAACTACTATAATGAAATGGAAATGGCATTAATGAGAGCTGATGTAGTGGAGGATAGGGAGTGACCATGGCTAGATTTATGCAAAGTTTGAATAGGGAGATTGTACGTGTACTTTAACTGCACCACTATATAGATATTGATGACTTGGTGGAGCAGGCCATCTAAGTTAAGAAGAAACTTAAGAAGAGGGGTAGATTGTAGCACCTATTGCACATGGCCTCACAATAGTTCGCTCGATGGAAGGAGAGGCAACCAACCATGTTAGGCAGAGCTCCTAAGCTAAAGGTTACACCATGAGCTGAGGCACCTAATATACAAAATCCAAACCCTAATAATACATGTAATCAGGATATTTTGTATTTTAAGTGCCAAATGAGAGGACATGTTGCCACTCAATGCCTGAATAGGTAAACTATGATATTAACTAAGAAAGGCAAGATAATAATAGATGAAGACTAGGGTAGTAGTGGAGCTGTGATGCCACCATTGGAGGAGGTATTGTCCAAAGAGGATGAAGGAGTTTACAAGAAGATAGGCAATTTGAGTTTGATGGTCATGTGAGCGTTAAATGCACAAGTAAAAGAAGAAGGGTTTGATGAGCAACGACATTTTTCATACAAGGTGTAAAATAAAGGGCAAGACATGCAATCTCATTATAGATGGAAGGAGTTGTATGAATACAGATAGTACAATGTTGGCAGAGAAACTTGCACTTCTGCTTAGAGATCATAGCCTATCATACAAGTTGTAGTAATTAAATAATAGTTGGGAAGTGAAGCTTATGAAGCAAGTCTTGGCAGAATTTGAAATCAGTAAGTACAAAGATAGTGTGTTATGTGAAGTGGTACCTATGCAAGAGAGCCATATCCTATTGGGAAGGCCTTGGCAATTTGACAAAGGTGTAGTGTTCCATGGCAAGTTAAATAGGTATGTTTTCTATCACAATGACTAAAAAGTGACACTTGTACAATTTGCGCCAAAAGGAGGTGCAAGTGGATCAACAATACTTGCAACAGCAATATGAATTAGATACAGTGAGGAAAAAGAAGAAAAAAGAGAGTAGAAAGGAATTAGAGAGTGTGCAAGTAAGTAGAAAAAGGAAGAGTAAAAAGGAAAAGGAGAGAGAAAAGAAAAGGAAGGAAAATAATGCATGTTGGCAAAGATAAGAGATGTGAGGATAGCCATAGGGATGGAGTAGGGAGTTATCTTACTTTTGTAGAAAGACTCCTATTATATAATAGAAGAAGTCACATCTTCCCTCCCTAAAGTTGTTGTGTCTGTTTTGAAGGACTTCCAAGATATCTTACTAGAAAAGTTGTTAAGTGAATTGCCGCCAATCAACGGGATCTAACATCAAATTGATTTTGTGCCAAGATCAGCCATCCCAAACTGACTGGTGTATTGAACAAACCCGGAGGAAGCTAAGGAGATCCAACAGTAGGTGAAAAAGCTAATTAGCAAAGGATAAGTTCAAGAGAACATAAGCCCTTATGCAGTCCTAGTGTTGCCAGTGCCGAAAAAAGATGGTTCTTAGAGGATGTGCATGGACTTCAGAGCTATAAATGCTATAATAGTAAAGTATGTGAACACCATAACAGTAAAGTATTGTCATCCTATTCCTAGATTAGATGGCATGCTTACTGAACTACAAGAGGGTAGTGTTTTTTCTCAAATTGATCTTAAAAATGGATATCATTAAATCCGAATGAAAATGGAGGACAAGTGGAAAATGGATTTTAAGATGAACTATGGATTGTATGAGTGGTTAGCCATGCCATTTAGTTTGACAAATGCACTTAGTACATTTATGAGGCTTATGGATCATGTTTTACATGATTTCACAAGTAAGTTTATTGTGGTGTATTTTGATGATATTATGTATAGTAGATCCATTGATGAGTATGTTAAACACCCAAGGGAAGTATTTGGAGCCTTGAAAAAAGAACAATTATATGCTGACTTTAAGAAATGTACATTTTGTGTACATTACTGTGTATTTCATGGCTATGTCATAAGTGCACAAAGAATTCAAGTGGATGAGAATAAAGTGAAGACTATACGATAATGGCTAATTCCTAAGAATGTGTCTATGGTAAGGAGTTTTCATGACCTTGCAAGTTTCAATAAGAGATTTATACTAGACTTTGGTACAATAGCAGCAGCATTAACTACAATTATCAAGAAAAATGAGAATTTTTAGTGGGGGGCAACTCAACAAAAGGCATTGGAATTACTTAAGGATAAGCTTACACATGTTCCCATTTCTTTAACTAAATTTTCTAAAACTTTTGAGCTTGAATGTGATGCTTTAGGTATAGGGATTAAAGCAATGCTAATGTAAGAAAAGAGGCCAATTGTATATTTCAGTAAGAAGCTGAATGAAGTGAAGTTGAATTATCCAACGTATGATAAAGAATTATACAAATTGGTAAGAGCTTTAAAGACTTAACAACATTACTTATGGCATAAAGAGTTTGTCATCCATATGAATCACGAGTCTTTAAAGCATCTTAAAAGCCAAGGTAAGTTGAGCCATAGGCATATCAAATGGACATCTTTTATTGATACTTTTTCATATGTGATCAATTATAAGAAATGTGCAGAGAATGTGGTAGTAGATGCATTGTCTAGAAAGCATTCATTGCTTACTACATTAAATGCTAGGTTGCTAGGATTTAAGAATATCAAGGAATTTTATGCAAATGATGAAGATTTTGGTCATGTGTATGAGTTGACTAAGGAAGGGGTGCATGATAAATATTTTCAACATAATGGTTACTTGTTTTATGTAGATAGGTTGTGTATTTCTAAATGTTCCTTATGGGAATTACTAATTTAAGATTTATGATGGACGCTTAATGGGACATTATGATGTCACCCAAATATTTGCAATTTTGCAGGATCATTTCTTTTGACCACACTTGGAAGAGATATAGAAAGGGTGAGTAATAGATGGATCAAATGCAAGGAGGCTAAATCGAGAGTTCAACTAGAATAGCTATACATGCCATTACCAATTCTAGATATGCCATGGATAGACATTTCGATCAACTTTGTGCTAGCCTTACTGCATACTCAGACAGGTAAGGACACCATATTTGTGGTGGTTGACAAGTTATCTAAAATGTGCATTTTATTACATACAATAAAACTAATGATGTAACACATATAGCTAAATTGTTCTTTAAAGAAATAGTTAGGTTGCATGTTGTGCCCAAAACTAAGGTATCTGATAGAGATGTTATGTTTTTGAGCTACTTTTGGAAAACACAATGGTCTAATTTAGGCACGAAATTGTTATTTGTTATCATGAGTCATGCACAAACTGAAGGTCAAATAGAGGTAGTAAATAGAACTTTAATTGCTTTATTACATGCATTGATTAAGAGAAATATAAAAACTTAAGAGGAGTGCCTACTGCACGTTAAGTTTGCTTACAATAGGAATGTGCACTCAACCACACAAAGGTTGTCATTTGAAGTTGTTTATAGTTTAAGTCTACTAACTCCGTTGGATTTACTGCCATTACCACATAATGAACAAATTAGTGCATATGGAGAATGCAAGGCGAAGTTTGTAAAGTAGCTACATGAACTTGTACGCCCAAACATTGAGAAGAGAAATGAGTAATATGCACAACAAGCAAATAAGGGACATAAGAAAGTTGTGTTTGGGCCCAAAGATTAGATCTAGGTTCACATAAGAAAGGAAAGGTTCCCAAATTAAAGAAAGTTGACACCAAGAGGCGATAGTCCATTCTAAGTGATACAGCACATAAACAAAAATGCGTACAAATTGCAACTACCAAGTGAGTTTGGTATTAATGCAACCTTATTATTTCTAATTTAAGTCCTTTCGATGCTGGTGATGAAAAGGATTTGGAGTTAATGTCAATTTCTTCTCAAGAGGAGAGGGATGATGTGGGTGTCAAGGTTGAGATTGAATATCCAAGAGTGTATAGAGGGCAATGATGAGGGCTCAAGCTAAAAGACATAAGGAAGAAATGATGATGCTCAAGAAAGAGTTCAACGAGGCTTTTAGATGTTTGGCAAAGCTTAAAGTTGAAGAAGAACATCCGTGGGTGAATTTGCTGCAAAGAGAGCTCAAAAAAGGCTTTAGAACAACCTCTAGATGTATTCTTGGTTTGATTTGTGATGTATCAACTAACTAGGCGTGTTGTCCTTTTGCTAAAGTTCACCGAAGATTGTTGTGTTGGGTCATTCTTCACAGGTAGCACCAGTAGGTTTCATTGGGTTTCAGTATACACTACCAATTCTATATCTTTTATACTTCCACACATGCATTACAAAAGTCCTACGACAAACTCGTCTAGTGTATCCTGTGCTTCACCTCACTCTCACAGAAACTCTCCTTGTGGTCATGACTACAATTTCAACAACCACAAGCTTTAATAAAGGCAATGACCAAAAAGTATCGCTTTCCTTCCTTGCAAGTGCAAACTCATATCTCACGGTTGTGAACTTTTTCCTTGCAGTTGCAAATCCTACACTTCAAACACAAAAATTGTAAAAGTGTAGATAATATCCAAATTCAACTAAATATCATTAACAATGCACCTAAACATCCTTAAATCACCAAAAATGACATTTTTACGTGCACGTGAGCAGAATGCTACCATTTTTATCCTCAAATGCATGCAAAATTAACTATCATGGGGTGAAAATATATTATAAGATCATGACTTATCATTATTTCATGCGAGTAAATCTTGAATGGCATGCAATATTGCATGTGCCCATGGGATTGCGCTAAGAAGCCTAACTTATAAGGGGTTATGAATATGGGCACAAAGCTATCCTACTACACAATCTTTAAAACAAGTTTACAAGTCACTAACTCTCTAAAGGGCATTAAAGAGTCGATATAACTTGCTCACTTTGTGTTTATAAGATGAGTATCGTGTCATTCAATATGAGATATTAAGAACAAATATATGTTGATGCATCATTAGAGAATGAGCATTTGATCACTCTTTGTCCTCAATGTTTTACTTCGTGATCATGGCAAGTGCACATGGGCCTTAGACCTAAGATGACATGGTTTTCTTGTGTGCATGATGGTCAATGTGTCATTAGGGCATTAAGAGTTAATATCTATTTTAGTATGAAATAAGATCATGAGCCCAACATGATGTTGCCCAGGTGCACATGAAAACATGAGTGCATTCAATAAGGGATTTGTCTTCTTACAAGCGAGCAACGTGTTTGTCCTATGCAATTGATATTCCATGAGACAAAAATCCTTAGCTAATGTAGTATGTGAGTTTCGATAGAAGCATTAGTCTTATAAAGTAACATTGATTGGTCATAACCAGGAGGGTTCATGTGATCTACTCACTTGGTTTTAATTGAGCTACGATATGAGTCGTAGGCTTGGTACTATCTATATCATTCGAGCTATGCTCGTAGCTAATTAAATATGAACTTAAAGAGTCACACATCAAAAGTTGGAACATGTATAAGTGGTAAATTGGTCAAGATGTAAACGAGGTTTAAGAAGACTTATGGATGAGGCATGAGAAATCATGTGAAATAATTTATTTAATTGCAATCAGATTGGATAAATGGAATTTCCTTGGTCCTTATTAATAATCTGTAAAATTATAGACTATTTGTATGGATGATTATCTAGAATCCAAGTCCTGTAGTTTTTGTCTATGAGTCAAAAGCCATGATAAAGTTTCGGCATTTAGTTTGTCTACACAAACAAGGCATTGGCTAAGCATCTCCAATGAATCTTCATGAACTCCTTTGTGAAATTCCTTAACTTCTTACGCTTAGAGAATTTCTTGAGAAAAATCTAAGAGGGAGGTTAATAACTATTTTATCTCACGTGTAAAGTGGTGAATAGTGCTTGGGTGAATTGTGCCATCAAGTACTATTCACGTGAATAGTGTTCTTGTGTTTTGGAACTCTTCCAAATAATTTATTCTCAATACACAATTCTATATATATTCGGACACCTAGGGCAATGGAACATGCTCTATGAGCTTTCAAATGTACCTTAAAATTAATCCATGCCTATCCACTTTTATTTATTAATCTAATCAATAATTAAAGCCCATTCAAATTATTTTTTCAATTTAATTAATCTCATTAATTAAATTAAAGGTTCATTACATTTCCAATTAATAATCCCCATCATTTACAAACATAATAGGTAACAAAATAATTCTTTTATGCCTTGTCTCTTTAAATTAATTAACTTATATTAATTAAATTAAAGGCTTATATTTCTAATTAATGATCTCATCACCAATAAATATAATAATGAATAAAACATTTCATTTAGTCCAATCCAATTGCAACTAAATTAATCCCACCATGAGACTTCTCAAACCTTATCCACAAAACTTCTCAAGCCTTGTGATTACCACTTTGTAAATGCCTTAAACCATCGCTTGATTTTTCTGTATGCGACTCTCTAAGTTTATCCTTGATGAACAACGATCATAGCTTGAAAGATTTGGGTAACATCTAATTTGTGGCCCATATCGTGGCTCATCCAAGGTGAAGTGAATAGATCACAATGAATCCTCCCGATTGTGAACACCATGCCGTATATACCTTTTGTCTTACTTTATTCCTATTGAACAATGCCCTATAGACCTTTTGTCTTGCTTTGTTCCAACTGAGCAAGAGCTATGGATTTATCATGCTCGTGATTCTTTTATGGTGAAAGTTATACGTGTGCCCTTATGATTATGTTAAGGTATCTTATTTATAAGAGAGTATGATTATGGGCATAAGAGTCTTTAGTACACAATCATGAAAACCTATTCGCAAGCCACATATTCTATAAATAGACAATGGGTAATTGGGTACAACTTGCACATCATATTTGTGTCGTGAGTGTCATGCCAATTAATATAAGATACCAAGAGCACATGTGAATAGATACATCGTTGAGGAATGATGTATTCAAATAATGATTCAAAGAACAAAGCAAACACATGAAATCAACTCTTTACTATTAATGTCTTGCTTTGTGATAGTGTTAGTATACATAGGCCTTGGACTTGAGATGACATAGTTGTCTTATTCATATAACAGTTAGCATGTCACTAAAGTATGAAGTCCAAATATCTATCTTGATATAAGATAGGGCCATGAGCCTAATATACAATTACCTAGATCCATATAGAGACGTGTATGATTAATAAGGGATTTATCTCCGTACAAGTGAGCAAATCATTTGTCTTGTGTGATAAATGTTCCCTTTGACAAAAATCCTTGCCCAAGGTAGGACCTTGTTGATAATTTAGTCAATCAGGTAATAATTCATTAGTGTTGTAGTTGAATTAATTCATTTTCTTCTTGATTTTCATCTTTTGGATGATAATCATGCTCCCTTTGTTTTCTTTCTTTGCTATATTTCTAAGCATGCACGTCCTTTGATAAGACATTAGTCTTTTTTAGTGACATTGATTTGGTCATATGATCAAGTTAATGAGTTTGATTAAATCCATGACTCTTACGCAATTGAGACAAAGTAAGACAAAATGTCTATACCACATGTTATTTATAATCGCAAAAAATCATGTGATTTATTCACTTCATCTTGAATGAGTTACGATATGGTCTATAGGCTAGGTTTTGTTCATATTCTTTGAGCTATGCTTTCTGTCAGTTAAAGATGAATGTAGAGAATCATACACATAATAACAAGGCAAAGATAAGAAGGCTTTTGCAAAGTGGGGCCATGACTTAGGCTTGGGAAGTCTTACGATAGAATTAATTTGGTCGCAATTAGATTAGATCTAGTAGAATAGTTTATTTCTCATTATGTTTGTTAATGGAAACACGATAAACCTTTAATTTAATTAATATAGATCAATTAAATTAAAGAACAAGATACAAATCAAATTATTTTGTACCTATTATGTTTGTTAATAACAAGGATTATTAATTAGAAATATAATGAGCCTTTGATTTAATTAATGAGATTAATTAAATTAAAGGCCCATTATATTTTAGTAGGCTAATAAAAGATGGAATGGGCTTGAATTAATTTTAAGGTCCGTGTAAAAACTCATGTTCATGTTCACGTAGCACTATTAATCCACGACAACTATTCATCCACCCTACTTTGCACAACAGAAAAAATATTCACTAGCCTCCACAATATTTTCTTAGGATAAAATTCTCCACGGGTAAAGAGATTGTGAGATTTCATGAATGAGTTTGTGAAGATTCATTCGAGATGCATTACCTATGCTTTGCTCATGCGGACAAATTATAGGCTGGGGTAAAATCATCGCTTGTAGATCGCAAACAAAGTCTTCTAGGAATTTAATTCCAAATAACTATCTATACAACTAACTATGCTTTAAATTTATATGAGTTATGTGAAGAAAAATGGATCAGGTGGAGATTTTAATTTCACTGCATTTTATCGGGTATTTTGTGATTTTTAAATGAAAATTTGCATCCTAAACTCATCGAAACCTAACACTTTCTTCAGCACTAAAAACACTAGGATTGGGCATGGGCTCATACTCTTTTAAACCCATCTCTTATTAATCAACTTCTCATCTTGTTGTTGGATCTTCTTGGTCTCTTTAAGATTGGTCCTATAGGTTGATTTATTAGACATGGTTGTACTTAGCACAAAATCGATTTGATGCTTGATGCCTTGAACGACTAGCAATTCACTAGGTAACTCTTCGATTAACACATCCTTGTAATCCTATAAAATAGGCAAAACAATCTCAAGGAGAGATAATGTGACCTCTTTTGAAAGGACATAATATTTGAAATAATATTCTTTATACAGCAACAATCTCAATGAGATCTCATGTCCAATAGCTACCTGCACATCTCTCTTGGGTGTTATGGTACATTCTTTTCTTTCCTTTTCTTTCCTCTCTTTTCTTTTAACTTCCTTAGCACTCACATTTTTCTTTCTCACCCTCTCTTTTCTTCTTCCCTAACTCCAACTCATACTGCTACTATAGAAACATCTAATCTTTATGAAATTTCTTCAAAGTCAATGGAACTAAGGTGACCTTCTTATTTCAAAAGTAGATAGTGCATGTATTTCTAACCCCATCTAATGCAGCCTTCTTACCATATTACTATAGTCGTCCTAACAAGATATGGCTCACCCGCATAGGAACTACATTATAGAGTACCTCATCCTTGTACTTCCTAATCTCAAATACTACTAAAACCTACTTTGTCAACTTATCCTTCCTACTATTATTCAACCAGTACAATTTGTAAGGCTTTGCATGATGACTAAATGATAGTGAAAACCTCTCCACCAACATTGTGCTAACCACATTTGTACAACTCCTACCATCTATAATGTAACAACTAGTATTACCTTAAATTTGGCACATTGTATGGAAAATATTCTCTCGTTGCTCGCTGTTTCCCTACATGAAGTGACCCATTCCCCTTTTTCTTAGGTCTTAGACACCTTTCCCAATAGTGGCATCTCCTCCTCACTACCACTATACCTCATCTTTGACAATCTCCTTTGTCCATCAACACTATTATCCTTTTGTTTGGGCACTGTGCGGCAATATGTCCTCTCTCTTGACACTTGAAATACATAATATCACGGTCACATGTACTAGAAGGATTCGAAATGGAGGTGTTTTGCACCTTGGGTGCCTCTACCTTTGGTGCCACTTTCGTCTTGGAATTTCTGATAGCTATTGTACTCTCCTCCTTACTAGGAAAGGTCCTAGATGTAATACTCAATTGCATTTGGCTCCTATCCGTCCTCCTAAGTTGCTTCTCCACCTTTACAGCCATATCCGCCAAGTCCTTCAACTTGATGTAATGGTGCAATTAAAGAACATTGGCAATCTCCTTATTCAGTCCATCCATGAACCTGTCTATAGTAGCTTTTTAGTCCTCTACAACATTAGCTCTCATTAGCGCCATCTCCATATCCTTATGGTGGTATTCCATACTTCGACTTCCTATTGTCAAGGTCTACCACTTCTAATGTAACTCCCTATGATAATAACTGGATAAAAACCCCTACTGCATAGCTGCCTTCAATTCACTCCATGTGCGAATTGGATACTCACTAGCTCATCTCCTGCTAATGCACCACTGGTCCCATCAAATTATGGCACAATCCATGAATTATACAACTACAAGTTTTATCTTTTGCACCTATGCATATTGATGGTAGTCAAGGACAAGCTCCACGCATCTCTCCCACTCCAAGTACGGGGTTTAAATGATCTTTAAATGATGGAATGGTTAATTTTACACCCTTCAACGTCTCATTCTCATCCTAATGTTACCTCAGCTACCTCTTAGGGCTATCATCATCATCAAACTCATCTTTAAAGCAAAATTTTTATCACTTGCATACCCGCCTCTCCTTACTTAGCGTATGGGGGTATCTTGCCTATGCAACAATTCCTCTGTAATTTATTCTAGTTGAGGTACTGAGCTACCTTGTGTGGTTACATGAGATGCCTTTAAATTCTTTAATCTTCTATTAATGAGGGCTAGGTAGTCGATCAGCTACTTTATATTAAATGTATTGTCTCCGACACCAGATTCTTTAGACTTCTTGAAATTGTGTGTATAAAAAGGAAATGTGTGCCTATGTGCAAGTGTTCCTCTGGTCTCGTTAGATGTAAGTTACTCGTTTGTCACCTCTCACTCATGTATCACACACAAAGCACTCAAAATAATAAGCTCACTTTGCTCATTTCTTGTGCCTGCCATTTGGGATACCAAGTAGTCCTTGAAAATTCAAGTGGCATATTACCAAAAAGTGTGGAAGTGAGTAAAAAGGGAAATTTTAGGGTTTAGGATCAATCCAAAGGCTAAAAACAAGCTGGAAAATCGATTCAAAAGCAAAAAAATCAATCCAACACTAAATAAGTAGGCAAGATTGATCATAGGAGCAAGTGTGATCGATCTTGGCTTAAGGAAGCAGATGCGATCAATCGAAAGGATACGTAATTGATTCAAATAGATCGTAGCAAGATTGTTTTTAACTTGATGAAGGTCATGATTAATCCAAAGTAAGGCAAGATCAATCGTCTCTGAGGATTTCCATCAAAATTTGACTTTTTTCGCTAGAATTCAATCCAAACTCCAAATTTTCAACTTCTATTCTTCACAACTTTAATCAAAAACCCTTTTTAAATACCCAAAAAAATTTAGAAAATCAAAGTAACAAAAACATGAAGAATTTTTTGGAAACTAAAAGAAGCAATCAACATGCAATTTTTTTTTTTTTGAAATTTATGAAGAAAAGATGGAGAATATAAGAATAGGAAAAGAACAAGAAGATATGGACTTGGTACTTGGATTAGGCATCGAATCAAAATTCAATATAGCTAGCTCTAATACCAATCAATGCGTCCATAGAAATATATGAAACGATTAATGAAAGTGTAGCTTAAAGCCATGTGAATCCTGCTTGTGCGAACTATAGGATATGACCCCAAATGCAATATTTTCAAGAACTCAAATGAACAACAGTCACAACTAACATGCCTATGTTGGTTGATACATCACAAATCCTCCAAGGACACTTTGAAATAACTCCATTTGGATAGGCAATTCACAAGAATTGAGGAACTCCCAAATTTAAAGAAAAGAAATAACTTTATTAATTGAAGATGCAAAAAGTCATTCGACATAGCTAAAGGTCCAACTTATAGTTCCAAAGTATGATAAAAACTCCTAAAACTGTTTATAATTAATTAAGAAAAGTTCTACTTAAAATTGTTAAAGAATGAGAGTAGAATAAGGAAATCTTTTACTCCACAATGGCAACGTGATCAATCTAGAGATAGTCTAGATCAATTAGATGTTCCTTGTATCTATCTCAGTCAATCTGTGCCACATTCACAATCATAAACTCAGAAAGTGTGCATTTTGCTTTATCAATCAAGTCCCCTTATGATCGATCCACCCTATTGCGATCAACATCAATGTTGATCTAAACTTTGTTAGGCCAATATGTCCCTATAGGATTGAAATTCTAGAAAGTGCCTCCAAGTATTATCAAACTACCGTAGCTTGTAATCAATCAAACAATTATAGGATCAATCCAATCTTGCTCTGAATTGATCCTAATGCATCCAATACTCTATTTTCTTCCTTGCATTGCAATAAGGTGACCCACAAACACTCCTTTGCTTTCCAAGCCTATCTAAATGTCCAAATTCTTCGAGAAACCCTTGAACAAGTGCTGCCATTAATTCTTTGAGCTTCTTTACCTTGGATCATGAGATTAGTCTTTGAGTCAATCTTGGATATTTTTGCTTCAACTAGGTGCTCATAGTTGATAACTTCATCATGAAGAGATTGATCAATGTATTAACTTCCCCCAATGGCAAAAAATAAAACATAAAAAAAAATGTGTTGGCATTTTAGTGAATTGCCACTTACCTGGC
This sequence comes from Avicennia marina, assembly GCA_019155195.1. NCBI lineage: Eukaryota > Viridiplantae > Streptophyta > Magnoliopsida > Lamiales > Acanthaceae > Avicennia > Avicennia marina. Next base: position 8,560,232 of record CM032781.1, on the reverse strand, counting down.
ACAAAATAAAAATGAAAAATATTGATGCAAATCTTGACAAACATGGAAGACTAGGACTTTATCTATTTCTATAACTTTAGGAGGCTAAAAGCAAATATAATATCACTCCTTAACTAGTAGACTTTGACCAAATCAGATCAAATCAACAAATTACGAAGAAAGAATTTGGAAGGTTGAAAAACAAAAGCAGAGAAAGGATTTGTAAGCCTAAAAAATAGTAGTGAATAAATATTATATGGAAAGTAACTATTAGAATAGACAACTGTGACCTAGTATTGCAATAGTAGGCTATTAACTAGGACAGAATTTGCACAAGTATCTTATCTAAATATTTAAAGATATTTTGCATCTGTTTGACACAAATTTTGTGGGGGCAAAACATGGATAAATGCAATAGAGTTGGGAAATGGTTTAGCATGTGCCTTTCTCGAGATTTTAGTAGTGAGAGAGGAAATGCCCACTCACATGCACATGAAACACTTATGTTGATGTTCTCTAAGACCATATGAGTTATGCATTCCATTTGATGAAACACTGTGGTCAAATGGGAGTTTAGCTTGTCACTTAATAAGGGTTGAGTTATTAGAGTGCACTAACGAGTTGAAATTAAGTGTGTACTTGATTTAAATAAAGTGTTAGTGAGACAAGGCTCATATTCTTGGATTAATATACTTGTGATCACTTTAATTAGTGGATTGATTAATTTTGGGTAAATACCCACTAATGTAGGAGTTAGACTTTGAACTGAGTAAACATATTATTTGCACTTGATTTTATTTTTGCTTTCTAATTTAGTATGCATGATGGTGTTACAACATCAATTTGAAAATTGCTTTGTCAAATCACAACATCATTTACTAAATCTCACTTAGTGTTACAACATACAACATTTGGCCCTACTAAACCTACTATGGACAAATTCCTATATAATAATAAGAAAAATGTGTACAAGATTAAATAATTTGAATCACTATATCTTGTTGGTGTAATCTTGTAATTCTAATCTTCAAATTCTTCCTTCAACTTGGAAATTTGAGGGGTTTTGACAATCTTCTGCAAGGGTCTGCTGATTTGATTTTCCTTAAAGCTGACTTGGCCAACTAAAAAAGTTAATTTGCAAAGTTTTAACTCTACACACTGGGATCAAAAGCCAAATTTGGGAAAGTATTATAATGAACACCTTAAATTTCAACAACGGTACCATGGTACTCCTTGAAATTTTTAGAGAGAATTTGGACTTCTTTACATAAATGTTTTAGAGCTTGTCTTCAAGTTGTCTCATCCTCAAAATTGTGTCTTTCAATTATCTGTTTGAATTATGAAAAGACCACCTTAGGAGAGTTAGCCCTACCTTACTCGTCTAATGATGTGGCACAATTCAATGGATTGGAAATATTTAGTTTAACATTTCTTTTTTTTTAATTGTCGGATTTGATTTGATATGGACTTACTTTCCAAAAGACAAAATGTTTTCCATAACTTAAGAAGATTTGATTTAATTACCAAATTGGCAAGATTGGACACCTGGCATGATTCGATTGGCCATGATTATTCATATTAAAATATCCATGATTTATTTAGGAATTGTATTTAATTAAAGTCTTAATTTATTTAACAAATATTTAACATAAATAAATCCATGTGTCATCATCTTAGTTGGCATAAATTTTGCATGTTTATGCCTACATAATGCAAAATAGAGTTAATTCCTCTTATCTATAAGTTATTATGAACATTCTTGACTGGATGGTGACTAATTGTTGGCGTTGGTACTGTTGCTTTCTTTGAAATCTTTCCCTAGTTTGGATTTGAGGGAAAATGAAGAAGTTGCAGTGTGTGATTCTAGTTTAGGGAGTAAAAAATTTAATGCAATTTTTTCTTAATTAAGATTGTTTTTCTTACATGTCATACAACCAAGTTAGGGCCCCAACTATATTAAAAATATTAAAGATGTAAAACTCTATTGGTTAGTAAAAATTTGCGTGTTAAAAATAAATAATATTTTATAGTGATCAATAATATAATTATAGATAGAAGTAATAATTAATTTTTAGAGTATACACACGCACACGCACAAGCGCGCTCACACGTATATATATTAACAAACTTTAATGTTGTACATTTTATTTATTTTTTTTACATGTAAATTTTTGGCAAAATATGACTCTTAAGCAAAATCTAAGCTATGTTTGGTTTCATTTCTCGATCTAAAAATACACACACTTAAGCATTATATTTTTTTACATTTTCTCTCGTTTTCTTTTTTACTTTTATATAATTTTTGAAAAAAATAAACCTAAAACCATATTTAAAAATCAAAACAAACAGGCCTAGTTTCCTATAATCAAGGGGGTAACAGTTATGTTTGTAACCCAACTTTCAACCATAAAATAACATTTCAAACTTCAAATTACCAAACATATCCTTCAACAACATTTTCATCCAAATTTAAATCCTAAATTTCTCTCTCTCATATATATGACTAACTAATTATTTTTCAATCATTACACCAATTCATAATCAAATCAATATATATATATATATCACATGTATACTCATATTTATTTTTATTTGTACCCTGTAGCATAATTATTATCCTTATAAACTATTACATCATCTAATCATTATTATATATTTTATATATATATTCAAATAAATTATATTATTCATCTTATTAAAACTTTTTTTTCAAACACACTACTCATCTCAAGGTAACTCTTACCAAACTTCATATCAAATAAAAACCCCTCTCCCAAACACAGCTATATAAATTTGGATGATGCAAATATATTTGCTGCTAGTTCAACATTTTGGAAGCTTGTTAACGATGTAGATGTCTGGTTGGAGATATAGTCAACAGCAGATGAGGAACTGAGGTGGACTACCAAGCTAGCCTATTTAGTTAGTAACAGCAATTGCTTGTATCATGTTGTATTAAGTGTATTATTTAGGCTAACGTAGTTGTTAATGGTTAATGGTGATTAAGTTAGCTGATTAGATTAGTACTATAAATAACAATCAATTGCATTGTACAGTATCAAAGTCTTTTTTCCTTCGTTCTTACAATTAGGGCTTTGACTAAACTTTTCTCTTAGTTCGAACTGCTTAATTTCTTTATTGATTTTCCTTCATTTTCATCCTTTCTTCTTATGGAAATCCTCAATCAAGTTTCCAATATGGTACCAGAGCCATCTATTTGCCTTTTGATTGATGGATTTATGTTGAACTAGTTTGGATTCAAGCTAGATTAACGTGAGGAAGAAAAGAGGAATCACCTTGTAGTTGGAGAGAGGTATCACCTAGTTCGGATTCAAGCCAGATTCAACAACAAGCGAGGTATCACCTTATAGCTAGAGAGAGCAGTGGAGCTAATGTGATAGCAATGGCAGTACAAAAATCTACTGGCAACACTAAATAGTTAGAAGACATCGGCCTTTTTGCACACATGATAAAATTCCTAGGCACACTCTTGAAAAATGTTTTAAGGTAGGAAATGCATAGCCACCTAAATGCATTCATTGTCAAATGACTGGTCACTTAGTTGAAAAATGTTATAAGCTAAAGGGCTATCCTCCCAAACACAAATTCTATCAAAGAATGACAATTAATAACTCTTTTGCTAGACAGGTTTCAACTAATGGCCCCTCATAAGGAGATGAAAATTTTCATTTCACCTAATTGCAACTTTAGCAGCTAGTGAACTTGCTTAATGATAAGGAGGTTAGTGGAAAACAATTGGAGAATCAAAATGAGGAAGCTCAAGGCACCATTGCCAGCTGCATAAATGCTTTAGGTGAGCATGCTAACTCTGATATTAATTGCTTAAAAGCAATGGTTAAAGAACTATGTAGATTTTAGACACAAGGGCAACCAATTATATGATCTGTGATGACTCCCTGTATTCTAGTAAATACCTCAAATGCTCTTACCTGGTTGTAACCTGGTTATTATTACCTATGCAGTACATGTTATTGGCTTAGGATATGTTGAATTGTCTCATAAGATCACCTTACACAATGTACTATACATACCATCTTTTACATTTAATCTCATTTCACTTAAATCACTCACTTCTGATCTTATTTCTTACCTAACAAGTGCATTGTTCAAGACCTAACCTCTTAGACTACAATTGACAAAGGTGAGATGAAGAAAGGTTCATATAACTTCTGCAGGTATAAGGCATGTTTGTCTACTTTATTGACTGATGAAGGGACTGACATTCATGTTGGTTCATCTAGACTTCTTTTTACTGCTCATTTACATAGTTCATACACTGTTTGGCATAACAGATTAAGTCACCTTTCCAATAAAAGGTTGAAGTTAGTCAATAATCAAGGCCTGAATATTTTCTTTAATGATCATAGGAATTCTCCTTGTACTGTATATCACTTAGCAAAACAACATAGGCTTTCCTTTTATAATAATTGACATAGTACATCAAAGCCTTTTGAAATTGTCCATTATGGTAGGGGCCGTATGGTGAAATTGTGCATGATGATAATAGATATTTTCTAACCATTGTGAATGATTTCTCAAAAGAAACTAGGGTGTATCTGTTGAAAAATAAATTAGATGTGATTATGTCTATTCAAAAATTCTACATTCTCGTTTGGAGTTAGTTTGAGTCAACCATAAAAAAATATAAGAACTGATCACAGAACAGAATTTAATCTCAAAACATTCTACTTGGAGAAAAGAATTGTGCAACAAAAATCATCTATTGAAACTCCACAACAAAATGAGGTTGTGGAGAGAAAACATCAACACTTGATTAGTGTTGCAAGAGCTTTAAGGTTTCAGTCACATTTACCCCTCAACTATTGGAGTCGATGTGTACTTACAGTTACATATATCATTAACAAGTTACCTACACCTATTTTAGATAACAAGACTCCATTTGAAATGCTTTTTAAAGTCAAGCCAACCTATGACCAAATGAGTGTTTTTGGCCATTTATGCTTTTCTATCAACCTCAAAAATGAAAAAAAGAAATTTGATCCAAGGGTTAGAGAGTGTGTATTTATAGGATATCCTTTTGGTATAAAGGATATAAAATTCTTAACCTAAAAACAAATCAAATCTTTGATCAAAAGATGTGGTTTTCTATGAAATGTGTTTCCATGTTGTTCTTTAAAAAAACAAATTGTTGAAGAATCTACTCCTCGCTTGCATAATGGTGTAAATCCTTTTAATCATTCAATGCTTTATAGTTAAAGGTGTAAATCCTTTTAATCATTCAATGCTTTATAATAATTCCTCTAACAATATTCCACACAACTTACAACTAAATTCTTTAAAACAATCAACACACTTTAATGTGGAAATGGCTGAAGCTTCACAACCTAGCTTAAATCATGCCAAAATACTTAAATGATTCCTATTGTCAACAAGTAACTAAACTTTGCACACCTAACGCCAAAGTAATTGGAGAAACCACAAAGAATTCAACAATCACATGCTTTGCACTGAATATCAGCAGTGTTAAGAACTTAATAGATCATACGCCCAAGACTGAACCAAGTAATTATAATCAGGGCTCACAATTTCCAGAATGGTGTGATGCAATGAAAAAGAAGTTGGCAGCCTTAGAGGAAAACAACACTTGGTCACTCTTTGATTTACCACCAGGTAAGAAAGCTATAAGTTGTAAATATATTTATAAAATAAAATATAAACCAAACAAGTCCGTTGAAAGATATAAGGCAAAATTGGTAGCTAAGAATTACACACAAGAACATGGAATTAACTACTAAGAAACCTTTTCCCCAATTGCTAAAATAACAATAGTTGGAATTTCGTTAGCTGTTGCCGTCAAAAAAAGTATAGTTCTTAGAGCAATTGGACATTCATAATGCCTTCCTACATGGAAACTTGGAAAAAGTCATTTGCATGTAAAAGCCATTAGGCTATTATAAGGGAGGACCATATCAAGTATGTAAATTCAATAAAAGTATTTATAGTCTTAAACAAGTCTCTAGGCAATGGAACCATACATTCCATATAGTAATAAATAAGTTTGGTTTTATTTAACTTAAAGCTGATTATAGTCCAATGGTAAGTCAAAATTCTTTTACTACTATTGTAGTAAATGTTGATGGTATGATTATTGTAGGTGATAACTCAGCACTAATCAAATAATTGAAATCTTATCTCAATGATTTATTCAAGATCAAAGACATTAGAGATTTATCATATTTCTTGGGGATTGAGCAGACAAAGACAAAGGAAGGGATACATCTCAATCAAAGAAAATATGTGCAAGACATTTTGACAGATTATGGAATGACAAATTGCAAAGTATTTAGATTCCAAAGGATCAAAATGCAAAGTTAAGCAAGTATGATGGAGAAGCAATTTCTGATGTAGCACATTACAGAAGATTGATTGGAAACTACTGTACCTAACCATAACTAGACCAAATATTACTTTTATAGTCCATATCTTTAGTAAATTTATGAAAAAAACCAACCAATAATCCTTTGAAGGCTGCATATAAAGTGCTAAAATATCTAAAACTAACCTTACAATAAGGTATTCATTTATTTGCAAATGCTGATTACAACTAGAGGGATATTGTGATGCAAACTAGAGTTCTTGCCCTTACTCAAAAGGATCAATAACTGACTATTGTATTATGTTAGGAAGCTCTTTGATTTTATAGAAGTCCAAGAAATTGTCATTGGTATCCAAATTCTCAACTGAAGTAGAATATAAGTCAATGGCCGGCCTTTGTACTAAAATAATATGGATAAAATATGTTTTGCATGCTTTGCAAGTAGAGCACAAAGAACCAGTGATTGTGTTTTGTGATAGCCAAACAGCTTTGCACATTACTTCCAACCTAGTATTTCACGAGGGGACCAAACATATTGAGTTCGATTATCATTTGGTGAGGAACTTGTTGCAAACAAAGGTCATTGCAACTAAGCATGTGAGTTCTCAATCGCAAATTACAAACATCTTCACCAATCTTTTGCTAGAAGAGGTCTTAAAAGCATACTTTTAGTAACATGAAAGTTGTTTGTTTATCATTCCTATTTTGAGAGGTGTTGAAGGTGTAAGTGTCGAGTTGCAGAGAGTCAATAGCCGACGAGACGTTGAGGTGGACTTTTAATCACTTACAGTAACCCCTTGTATTATATTGTATTAAGTGTATTATTTACACTAATGTAATTGTTAGTGGTTAATCATGATTAAGTTTGCTGATCAGATTAGTAGCATAAACAGCGGTCATTTGCTTTACCAAAGTAACGAAGTCTTCATCTTTTCCTTCGTTCTCAAAGTTAGGGCTTTGACCCAACTTTTCTCGCAGTTTGGACCCTCAATTTTTCAGCTGATTTTCCTTCATTTTCGTGCTTTCTTCTCATGGAAAGTCTTCCATTAGAGCTATTAGAATATGCCCTCCGAATGAGACCTAACGCAATCAGTCTTGGACGCTAGCTTAAAGTCTAGTCCATGCCCTTTCCCATTTCTTCTGCGAAGGACACGACGTAAGAGTCCCGACATACGTCCGTCACCGTCAACGCGGCGCAGTGCCTTTCTCTTCAGAAGGAGATAAACGTCGCAAACTATTGAGAAAACATCTGTAAAAGGAAACGAGAATCCCCGCGGGACCCAGAGAGAGAGAGAAAAAGAAACGCAAGAAAATGAGAGAAGAAACGTTAACGCTTGTGCTGGTAAATCTGGCCGGAATAATGGAAAGGGCAGACGAATCATTGTTACCGGGAGTGTACGAAGAGGTGGGGGAAGCGCTCCACACGGGCCCAACCGGGCTGGGCTTTCTGACCCTTTTACGATCGATGGTGCAGGCTGTTTGTTACCCGGTGGCGGCTTACCTAGCGGCACGACATAACCGGGCCCTCGTCATTGCTTACGGAGCATTTGTTTGGGCTGCTGCCACCTTCCTCGTTGCCTTCTCCTCCACCTTTTTTCAGGTTTTTTGGGAAACCCTCCATTCTTTTTACTGCTTTTTTCTTTTGAAATAACTTTTTATTTGAAAAGTTGAGTGTCTAGATGCGAGTTGCTTTCTTTGTGGTGGTGGTGTTGGGAATTTGGTTGGTTTCATGTTTGAGGTGTTTAAGATGTGTAGATACTGATTACGCCTTTTTCTTTCAAGTGAGATAATCACTATTAGTTGATACTGAGTATGAGGACATGAAACCGATTTTAATTAATAGGTTTGAGAAGTAGTCCCGTTCTCAGTGGGTAATCCACTTCTCAATTAAATCTAGCAGACTCAAAGGGGGGCGTTATAATGCATACAAAATGAATCTTAAAAGAACCCATCTCAGGCGGATGCCAATTCAGCTCAACTTCTCCTTGGTGGGACTAGATCGAAAGGGCGGCAGTAATTCAATTGCCTTGTACCTGGGGGAAAGGGCAGGGTGGTAGGCTCTATTGGGTTCAAACCTACAATATCACCATTAACCCTTATGCTATGTTTAGGAGAGTGGTCTTGTTAAAGGATGATGTAGTTTGAGTTAAGTTGGGATAAGTAGTGTGTTTGGTTATATGATTTCATATTTTGAAATTTTTAATCTATTTGAATATATGTATAAAATATATAAAAATGATTAAATAATGTGATAATATATGAGAATGATGATTATATATAAATATGAGTGTATGTATGTATATTTGTAAGTATGATTTAATTGTGAGTAGGTGTAATGATTAAAAAATATTAAGTTAGTAATATATGTAAGAGGAAAATTTTGAATTTAAATGAAAGTTTGTTGAGTAGTGTGTTTGGTTGGATAAAGTTTAGGGTGAGATTGAGAGGGTGAAAGTTGAATTTCAAGCATAGCCTTATGGATCTATACATGCAATTCACTCACTTAGGGAAGAGCGGATGGAAAGAGGAGGCCTTTGCTCTATCTGCTTCTTCCTCTTCCCAGGAATGAACAATTGGATCAAAAAAATGATTTTTCTTTTTGATTATTGTTTATAGATATATAAAACATAGTTGTTAATAGCATGTAGCACATCATGGTGCAACAATTCTTTTGGAGCTATGGTGTGCTTCTTATTAAAACATGATGCAAATTATATAAACTACATTTGTATAACTTTTCAAAAAATAAAACACAAAGTAATTTTACATAATAAACAACAAATCCATATATTTTTTAACTTCTAATTTTATGAAAACTACAAACAACACATTAGTGTCTATTATAAAAAGTTAAATAATAAATAAAAAACATGCTTATAGGACAACTTATAAGAAAACTAAAACACAAAAAAATCCCATGCAATTCGATATTGTTAATTTTGAAATGGTAGCACCCATAGGAATCAAGAAAAAAACTAATATTTAGCAAATTATTTTGACTATAAGAATATATTTATTTTCACTGTAAATACATTAAATAAAGAAGAAGAAGAAAATTGCAAGTTAGGAAATTTTCTAGTAGAGGAAAAAAAACTTAAAAGAAAAAAAGGGAATCTTGGTGAGAAAAACAAAGAAAGAAAGAAAGAAATAAAGAAAAAACTTACCGAGATTTGGAGAAGAGGGTGGAAAAGAATAAAGAACAAAAATTTACCAAAATACAAAAAGGAAAGACTGGGATAAAACAAAATAAATTGATCAAGAATTAAAAAGAAAAGCAACAAGAAAATATGAAGTTAAATTGGCAACTTTTAGTGTTTTTTCCTTCAAGAAAAAAAAAATCAAATTGCTAACTAGAATGATAAAGGCTCATACCTTGTATCTCAGACAAAGTTGCCTGATAGAATCGAATGCCAAAATAAAAAGAATACTTTAAGGATTCCTACTAATAACTTGAAATAGCAATGTCATACAAAATGAAAATCCTCCTCAGTAACTCTCCTCAAACTCAAGAGAACAAGAAAAATCTCTAGCTGATTGTTTTTCTTACTGGACTCCTTTAGAAAAACCAGATATCCTCCACCCTTAACTGATTGCTATTATCACCAACGTTCGCTACCTGGTGTGCCTTCTCAGCAACTAACTCTGATGCATTGCTCTTGTTCTTTTCATTTGATTTCTCACATGCTAGTGTTTCATCATCATCTTTCCTTCCATGTGCATAACTAGTCTTCATTTCTCTATAGCTTTTCCCATCTTGTCACTTGTATAGCTTAAGTGGGCACTTTTGGTTTGTTGTGTCAACACCCCCCCCCCCCCCAACCCAAAAAAAAAGGACTCACCTTGTCCGCAAGGTGAAATGATGGATACTGACGAATTATTAGATCAAAAGGCTCCTAAGAAGTTTCAAAAGTTGGCAATCCTTGCCATTTAATAAGGACCTCCCTATCTCCATTTAATAGAGTGTGAATACCTTGCACTGCTTCAGGAATGACCTCAAGTTCCATATCATCAGTTAAACAAGGAGGCAAGGAGCTGCTAGAGACTGCAGAGGGTGGTGATTTCTGAAGCTGCGAAATATGAAAAACTGGATGTATGTGGGCTGTAGATGGAAACTCTAAATGATAGGCAACAGCACCAATACGCTCAAGAATCTTATAAGGCCCATAAATTTGTGGGTTGAGTTTCTCATTGACTTTTTTAGCCAATGAACAAAACTTATAAGGTTGGAGTTTTAAGTAAACCATGTCGCCAACATTTAATTCAACCTTACAACACTTGGAATCTGCCAAGGTTTTCCTACGAGATTGAGCCAATGATAATCTGTGCTTGAGCTCCTATAAAATTACATTCCGATGTACTAACTGTTGATTGACTTCTTCATTAGTAGTGTAATAAAATTTAAGTAGAGTATGGGGGTCTTGCCCGTACAAAGCTTTGAAAGGAATCATGCCAATAGCACTTTGAAATGTTGTGCTGAACCAATACTTTGCCAAAGGAAGCCGAACCAATACTTTGCCAAAGGAAGCCATCGAACCCAAAATTTTGGTTTATGCCCTGCAAAGCGTGCGAGAAAGTCTCCAAACATCAGTTGATGACCTCACTTTGTCCTTCCGTTTGTGGGTGGAATGTCGTGCTTCTCCTCAATGATGTTCCTTCTAAACAAAATATCTCCTTCCAAAAATGTGACATGGATAATGGATCCCAATCAAAAACAATTGATTTAGGATAACTATGAAGGTGGATGATTTCTTGAGTAAACCGTTGAGCAACATCCTTGGCGGAGTAAGGATGACTAAGGGCAATAAAATGGCTGTATTTAGTCAGGCAGTCGACCACCACCAAAATAGAATTGAATCCGCGAGAACATGGTAGCCCATCAATAAAGTCCATAGAGATGTCATCCCACACTTGTTGAGGAATTGGAAGAGGTTGCTATAAACCGGCTGGGGACAAAGTAGAATATTTATTTTGCTGGCAAACATCATGAGCAGCCACAAATTGCATAATGTCAGTGTTCATCTCTTCCCAAAATAGCACTCCAACCACTTGCTTAAAAGTGTGCAAAAAACCTGAATGACCTCTAGCAGGAGATGAATGAAACTCGTGCAAATATGTGAACACTCAGGGAGAATTTTTGGGAATACTAATCTGCTCTTGAAGAAAAGACACCCTTGCCTTATACTATAACCCAAATGGCTCTGTTGGTCGACAAGCAAATCTTGTAAGATTTTCTTGAGTTTAGGGTCTTTTTACACCTCTTCTCAGAAGTCTTCTAGTGCACCTTCCTGCACCCTAGAAATAGCTACTGAACTAATTGAATCTCCTCGCCTTGACAAAGCATCAGCAACTTTATTTTCAGATCCTGGATTATATTGTATCTCAAAATCATACCCTAGCAGTTTGGTGACCAACTTCTGCTACTCCTTATCCAATACCTTCTGATCCAGTGAGAATTTTAAACTTTGTTGGTCTGTCTTGATAATGAAATGGTGGCCGAGTAAATAGTGATGCCATTTTTGAACTGCAAAGACAACAGCCATGAGTTCTCTTTCTTACACAGATTTCACCCAGCTTTTATCAGATAAGGCTTGAGCAAGGGAAACAATTGGCCTCCCTTCTTGCAATAAAACTGCACTTATTCCTGTTCTAGAAACATCCCTTTCAACAACAAACAATTTACTAAAATCAGGTAAGGCCAGAGTTGCTACATTAGTCATAGCAACCTGCAACTGATGAAAAGCTTCTTGAGCAGCAGGAGTCCGTTTAAAGGAGTCTTTCTTCAGAAGCTGAGTGAGAGGAGCTGCAATAAATGACAAGAGTATCCAGTAAGCCCAAGAAATCCCCTTAAACTTCTAATATCCTTAGGTACTAGCCAGTTTAACATTGCCTCAACTTTTGTTGGATGGGCAGCTACTCCATTATCAAAAATAATGTGCCTTAGATATTCCTGCTGCTTTCGGCTGAAGGAACACTTCTTTCTATTTAACTGAAGCTGGTGTTGTTGCAATGGCATGAATGCAATCTGAAGGTGGTGCAAGTGGTCTTTGTAATTAAGGCTATTTATGAGAATGTCATCAAAGAAAACCAAAATAAACTTACACAGGAACTTCGTTTGTGAGGGATTAGAAACTCGAAGGAGTATTAGTCAAGCCAAAAGGCAAGACTAAAAATTCATAATGGCCTTCATGTGTTCTAAAGGCTGTTTTATGTATATCTGCATCTCTCATCCGAATCTGATGATAACCAAATTTGAGGTCTAATTTCGAAAATATAGTGTCTTTTCCCAACTCACTCAAAAGCTCATCTATGGTCAGAATATGAAATTTGTCAGGGATTGTTATCTTATTCAAAGCCCTATAATCCACACACATTCACCAGCCACTGTCCTTTTTAACCAACACAACTGGGCTAGAAAATGGGTTGAAACTAGGTCTCACAATTCCTGCAGCTAGCATTTCCTTTTCAATTTTTTCAATCTCTGTTTTCTAATAATGTGGGTATCGAAAGGGGTGTATATTGGGTCATTGCACTCCTTTCAAGGGAATAGCGTGGTTGTAGTTACGGTGAGGGGGCAGTCCTTTGGGGGACTCAAAAGAGAATTTGAAATTCTGTAAGCAGCTGCTGAACTTCATATGGTATGGCCGGTATTTCTTCCGTATACAGTGTCTCCACTGAACTTAGTTCAATGAAGTACCCAATATTCGCTACTTGGAAGGAATGTAACATTGATTACCACTGTTTTTGTAAGCAAAGGATCTCCTTGTAAACACACTTTCTGACCATTGATTTCAAACTTCATAGTGAAAGTTTTCCAATTTGCACAAACATCACCCAATATCTCTAGCCTCTTAATGCCTAAAATATGATCAGTTCCACCTAGATCTAATGGGTAGAAGTTGTCTCTGACTGTGTGACCCTGCAATTGAAATAAAACGTTTTGGCAAACCCTTTCACTACAGACCCTTACCCCATTTCCAACTAAGACAGTGAAATACCAAGTGGAATCTATGGGTAATTGTAATTGATTAGCCTATTTCTTGGAAATAAAATTATGAGTGGTGCCACTATCTATTAATACCAAAACATCTGTGTCCTTAATCCTTCTCCACAATTTCATAGTCTTCTTAGAAGTGATCCCCATAACAGAAGTCATGGAAAGCTCTAAAACATTAACTTCAATCTCTTCCCCAAATTCTGTTGACTCCTCGGGGGTGTTACATCTTTTTCATCCTCACTATCAGACGTGATTAATAACAGTTGTAGCTGTCTGTTCTTGCATTTGTGGCCCTTGATGAACTTTTCATGGCGTTGAAAACAAATCCCCTTTTCTTGTTTGCTCTAGTATTCCACCTTTGAGAGTCTTCGATAGTTGGAGACTTGTTGGCTGTCCATTCTAGAGGCTGCATTGCTAGCTGTGGTTAACTGGGGTGAAGCCACAGAAGATTTAATCTACTGATTGCCCACAAATTCATGAACTCCTGAAAACCCCATTGTTTTGGTAGGGATTCTGGGCTACTGAGTTGGGTTAGAGTTGTGGACTTGAAAACCTTAATTTGTTTATTATCTTGAGCTCGCTTCAGAGCCCAAATTTTCTCCTCAATTTGGTGGGCTAACTCCATGACTGGCTCCAATGTTGTTGGTCTGCCCATTGTCACTTCAGCCTTAATTTCCTCCTTAAGCCCATTCCCGAATGCCCCAATCAACGCGTTTTCATCAGCATCCGAAGTAGGGGGCGGTGACCTGCTCAAATTGTTCCCAAAATTCAGTAACCACACCTAGTTGATGGAGCCCCATCATGACTTCATAGGCATTTCCTTCTTGAGATGAATTAAATCATGCCAGTAAGATTGTTTTGAATCGTGTCCATGATTGAATGGGTCATCTTGAATCCAGCCATTGAAACCAGTTAAGTGCCTTGCCCTCCAGGCAAACGGCGGTTGCTGCTACTTGATCATTTTTTCGAATTCCATTCATTTGGAAGTAACGATCAGCCTGGAAAAGCCACCCGTAGGGGTCATCTTCATGAAAGGTTGGTAGATCTAGCTTCATTATCCTCCCTTCTGCATGTCTAAGAGGTTCCTCTGCTCCACCTAATCCTGGAAATCCCCCTGCATTGCTACCATAATTGGCTCCATTCGATGGCAATGGTCTTGCTGATGCTTGGTTGTGGGTTGATTTAGCCTCCTCTTTGAGTCAAATCCACTAACGCAATTCTAGCATACACTCCTTCAAAGCTCTGATTGTTTTTCCTACTGGACTCCTCTAGAAAAACTGGATATCCTTCACCCTTAACTGATTGCTATTAGCACCAATCATTTGCTACCATTTGCTGCTTTTCTTCATTAGATTTTCCACGAGCTAGTGTTTCATGATCATCTTTCATTCCATGTGCATCACTACTCTTCATTTCTCTATAGTTTTTCCCATCTCGTCCCAGTACCAAAGTGTAAGAATGGCATTGAGCTAGCACCTTAGTGTATCATAAGCCAGCATGCCATAAACAACTATGGTGTAGAACATTTTATGTTTATTATTATAAATAATATAATTTGAGTAAGCGACCCTATCATTACCTAAGCATTCAATTCACTTTTTGACTCACAGTGGCTAAAATGAGCGAGGGCTATCTATTTTTTTGCTTTTAGTCCTGGCAGTCACCCTGAACAGATGTTTCAATCTTTCTTTTCAGAGAAAGTTGGGTGACAAAGCCTTGAAATCCTGATAAATGAAATCGTTTCCCGTCCTCCATGTATACAGTAATAGAATTAGCTTTAAGTGGATTATTTACCTCATTCAAAGCTAAAGGGAAAAGAAAGGTCGAGAGAGAGGCTCTTTTCCATTAGTGCATCCCATGCTTCCAATTCATCTTGAGTTAGAAAAAATCAGTGCCTTCCTGACTAAGACAATGAGCAAGGTTAATATGTTTGTTACTAGGGGCATTATAAGTTAGGGTATTCATTTGATGATATCTAACCAAATCGACCTAAAAATTCGGTGTACTGAAATTCTGGCAAGATAATTTAGTTCAATAATTTATCAAAATTTTTGATATTTTTGTAAACAGAATTTTATTCAAAAAATTAGAAATAAACATATATAGAATTTAACTCTGGAAAATTTTAAATTTATAGTTTCAATGCATTTTTATTTTAATGTACTATTGTGTTAATGTAAATTTATAGACATGAAAAGATATCATTATAATAAAATATTTCTCTCCAATAAATATAAGATAGTGATATAAAATTTTAAAAATTAAATGTAAGAATTAGAAAGTCATAAATAAATAGGCATATATAATATTAGACCAAAATTTGAGATAAATATAAGTGAAAATGTGATAATATAAAAAAATAAAAAATTGGAATTGGTTTCATAAACCCAACTAAAAAAACCAAACCAATACCAATCTTTTCAAAAACCTTGTATTGAACTGAAATTTTAGCATGGCATTCGGTGCAAATTAAAATTTTGGTTTCAACATTATTTAACCAATTTACCAAGTTGTGAAAACCCTTAATTCTAATGTACTAATAATGATATCTATACAGCTCCTGTAAAATTTTCTGTCATAAAATCATATTGTATTAGTATAACTAGAATGGCCACCATGGTTTTACTGTGCATAGGGAACAAGTGCGTTCACTTTAGTTTCTACAAAGTGGGTTAGAATTATTGTTCTTAAGATCAGTTAGTATTGGTACCATTAAAATTCACTCTGAGTTCATAGATCCATTTGGAAAAGTGATTTATGTCTGTTAGAAGGATTGAAAGAATTGTAACATCCTCTTCTTACTCAATAATACTTCCAATTTACAGTGTGGAATTAATACAAGAATGGCAAGTATAACACCTTATAAAATCAGAAATAGAATATTTAAACCTATATTAGGTAGCAAAATATTCAAAATATCAATTTGAATCTTTTTAAATATTTTACCGAATATTCTATAGCACTCTCTCTCAAGTTAATTATTGGTTGTGTTAAAATATTTAAATTAGAAAACTAAATTAAAACTTGTAGGTAGTAGTAGATAGCCAATGTAGGAGACTGTAGAGTATAAATCATGCTTAATAGGAGCGGACAGCATTAGTGGTTGCACTTAACAACAACAAATAATAGTAAAGGCCACACTTAAAAACAACAGAATAATAGTAAGGTAACACTTAACAGCAACAGACAATGGTGAGTAAATCATGATAATTCATGACATAACATAATAGTGCTTACACCAATAACTAAAGAGTAAACGATGATTAAAGCATATATGTTTATTAATTGACGTGTCGTCGTTGTTGCGTGTGGTGGGTAGTTGATGGTGGCACATGGAGTTGGCAAAGGGATTGAAGAAATATGGGTTTTTTAGAAAGAACTTGCTCTAATACCAAGAAGAATTTGCAGCATCCTCTGTTAATGTTCCCAATTATTAGATGGGATTAGTACAAGAATACCAAATATGGCACCCTATAAAATTGGAAACAAAACATTCTACTCTTATATTGGGAAACAAAATTATTAAAATATTGAACTAAATCTTTTCAAATATTGCAACAAATATTCTAGAATACACTCTAATGATTGAGTTGCTTGAAAGAGAGGGTTTGCAGTGTAGTCTCATCTCATTTCAGGACTTGTTATTGCATGAATAGATTTTTCCACCTAAATGAGGTATCAAAAGCCCATTCACAAGCCACCTACCATATGGAAATAACTCCTTGCTATGTATTTCTTTGAATTACTATAATTCAGTTAGTTGTTGGAAATTAGTGTATTTTAAAAGGTTTTCTTGTTTGTTTCTTATTTTATTTCAATGGTTGTGATTCCTTTATTTTCCAAACATGGATGTGCTTATGGTTTAACATCAAAACCTTTTTGCCAAACAAGTCATTATACCATCAGAGTTTTTTTAAAAATGTTTTGCCAGATTAATAATGCTCTCGACGTTTACATTAACATACTTAAACCTCAACGTTCATTCTGTCCAAACAAGGCCTTGTGGGTAATGATGTTGTCTTCTTAACTTTGCAGCACTGAAATGTTGATCTTCAAAGCTCCAATCATTGTTCTTCAAACGTTCAGGATCTATTTTAATTGCCCACGTTCTGGGATTTTAATGCTATACAAATGTTTCCTTAAATTTATTACCAACTTCCTGTTTTGTGATTTTAGTAGTCTAGCTTAATGCTTTAAACATTATATGCCCACATTTACAAGTACGAACGTTCCAATTTGTTTTTAAACACTTCACCTATAAATATTCTTGACCCAGGAGAAGAAAATGTGACTGACAATCAGACCTCACACATACTTCTTCCAGTAACAGAACCTTTGCTGCCATGTTTTCATATTTGCTCCTGCTGCCATTTTATTTGCCATAAAACCAAACAGCAACCCACCGCCCTTTTCCTTCATCCACCAAATTGCTTCTTACATTAATTTCAGCTGCTGGAATTTCTAAATTAACTTGTTG
The DNA here is from genome assembly GCA_019155195.1 of Avicennia marina. Lineage (NCBI taxonomy): Eukaryota > Viridiplantae > Streptophyta > Magnoliopsida > Lamiales > Acanthaceae > Avicennia > Avicennia marina. Next base: position 8,542,424 of record CM032781.1, on the reverse strand, counting down.
ATTCCTGAGTCTTCCTAATTTAACTTGGAGGCTTGTTTAATCCTGGTGGATATTTCGGATTACTAGAATAATTTCTTGAAAACAGTGTTTGTTTAGACACAGCTTAAGCCTCATTTATTCTGTGATAAACTCTACTGTTATTCTCCAAGTTCCAAAATTTTTTTGTTGTGTTGCTAAGTTTGGTGGCGGAGTTGCTTTTCAATTCTACTAGTGTGGTGTGAGTTCCCCAACATCTGTTGCTATTGTGAACTTGCAATTTGTTTGATCTTGGATTACATATTTCAAGATATATATGGCTTAAAATTAGTGCTCTCAGTTCTGTCACATAAATGTCTTTTTCATTTAGCAGGCAGTAAGACTCCTAAATGTTATGCAATTCTTGGTTCGCCTCAATCTCATACTCTCTGACAGTCAGGAATGGCAAGGAAAGCATGCCGCCTGGAATTTTAGATTTGCTGTAAAGCATTCTTATTTTGGAAATAGCACTTGAGTATAGCACTTACTCATTCATATCTTCTGAAAATAACTTAGCAAATGTATGATTTCAAGTTTTCTGTGCCAATTCATAGTTTTGCTTTGAATACTGTATTTTGGATGTAAAATTTCAACTGTTTTGAATATTCTAATATTGGATTGAATTGATTAGTGATACACATTCAGGGAGTTAGCGTTTCCAATGTGTGCAATCTCAATGTTGGACATTCAATTAATAGAAACTGATATACGTGCATGTTCCACTCAAAAAATTCCTTAGAATAACATGAGATGTTCATCTGATGATGAAACCTCTGAAGCATGCAAAAGACAAGATCACAAATTTGGTTTCTGGTGTCATGTCATTGACAGAAATTATGGCTGAATGTTGTGGAGGATAATCTAGAATACAAATGTTGCTTGCCCCACACCTTTTTCTGCCCATGGCACTGGGCTCACTGCATTCAGCGCCTTTTGCCCAAGCACCCAGCATTATTTTTTATCTGAAAACTTGGGAAAAAACTCTAAAAACTATTGCTTCTTGAATCTGATTGTGGGGCAACTCCAGTGCCAATTTGTGCCCATGGCGCTGGGCTTCACTGCATTTAGTGCCTTTTGCCCAGGTGGCCAGCATTATTTTTCATAAGAAAAAAAGGCTCTAAAATTACTGCTGCTTCTTGAATGTGATTGTGGGCATTGGCATATGAAACATGGCTGCTGCTGCTGTTGCTTATTTTTCTCCTCCTCCTCCTCCCCCCCCCCCCCCCTCTCTCTCACTTTCTCTCATTTATTCCTTTTTCTGTCATTATTTCAGTTCTTCCTGTTTCAGTCTTTCTTATTTCTTCTTTTTGTTATTTTTTAGGTCTTTTTTCCCTTTTGAAATATAATACATTTAATAAAAGTTGACCATTGAATTTCCTTATTATGTTTTTTATATGGGTAAGTTTTATAATGCCTTTTTCTTAATTGTTTTATGAGTTATGTGAGGAAAACCAAAGAGAAATTTATAATATTTGTGCAGGTATATATCAGCACACAGGCAGAAGTGTTGGCTGTTGCACTGACATTTACTTGGTTATATAGGCTCATTTTTCACATGTTGTGTGGTGTACAAGATAAACGCATGCTTTTGAAGTTATGATCTGTGTTTACCTTTGCTTTAATTACATTAATATTTGATTAATTAGTTCTTTTTTATTTGCAATGTAGTTGGTCCTGTCAAGATTGTGGTATATCGTGATTAATTATGTATTGATTGATTTCTTCTTTGTAGAGTTGATTTCTTTCCTTGATTAGTTGATTATATAGTAGTCATTTTTATTAAGGGATGTGGGGTAGGTTTTACCTATAACCTATATATAGGCGTACTCTATATCCTTTTAATGACAAGTGAAAATATTATTTCATTCACTCGGTATCAGAGCATTGCTTCCTATGCCTTTATTAAAAAAAATATATTTGGAAACTGTCGGGCGTCGGGCTAGCGTCACAAGCCCCTCGCTAGCCCAATGTTGCGTGCCCTAGCCACCTGCACTACTGCGAGCGTCGCCCATCTCACGCAAAACCCAGCATCGCGACATTCCAGTCCGACCATGCGTCGCCCAGTGAACAGCCGATACCTCCCTGTATTTCCTTTTCAAGTCTTTGCTTTATTATACAAAAAGGAGGAAAAAAAAAGGTCTTTGACTTAGTTAAAGAAAAAAAAACGCAAAAGAGGGCAGATTTATACTTCTGGGCTTATTGTTTGGTTACCTGACCAGCCCTTCTTACTAGCTTTTCCTTTTGGGTCGTGAATTAGCAGACCTTTCTCTCTCAATCTCTTGTAGCTTGGTGTTGTTTTGTGATGGCCTCCAGTAGTGAAAATAAACCCGTTTTGAGAACTATTGTTAAACTAAATGGTTAGAACTATATCTTGTGGTCTCGGGCCTTTAAAAGCTTTTTGGGATCCCAAAATAAATTAAATCATATCTTGTCTGACCCTCTAGATGTTGCGGGCATTGAATATTCTCCTTGGTAACAATCTGATTTCTCAATAATGACTTGGTTACTAAATAATATGGAAGAGTCAGTAAGTGCAAATGTCATTTTTCTACATATGACCTAAGAGATATGGGAGACTTTGCATGCCATATATTCACATGAAAAGAATGTTTCTCGGGTTTTTAAATTGTATGAGAAGCTGTTTGCTCTTAAACAGGATGGTCGGCCCATATCTGATTATTTTGCTTCCCTTAAGGGAGCGGCTGATGAAATCTTATTGTGTCATCCGCTAACCTATGATTTGCATACTCTTAAGAATTAGTAGGAAGAATTCTTGGTTGCAAAGTTCTTTTCAGGTCTTGACTCTTCACTTTGATTTGTTCGAGACAACCTACTGGTCAGTGACAATGTTCCTTCTCTATCCAATGCCTTCTCTTGAGTCCTTCGGGTGACTACTGGCAGTTCTAGATCTGCTCCATCAATTGTCGAGCACTTCAATATGATTACACGAGGTATTGGGTCCTCTTGTGGCCGGAAGGGAGGTCGAGGCCGTGGTGATGGCTCTAGGATCACATGTCCCTCAGTCATTGTAGCCGCTCTAATCATGCCTCCGAGAAGTGTTGGAAAAAATTTGGCAAGCCAGAATGGGCTAACACTAGTTCCAAGGAATTGTATACTCCACCTCAAGGCTCAGATACAATTTCATTGTCTCGCGATGAATATGAGAAACTATTGCAATTAGCCTCTTCCTCTGCAAGCACTATCTCTTTCTCGGTAGGTGCCTTCAAAGCAGCCCATGGTAAGTCATGGATGTTAGACTCCAGTGCCACTACTTGCATCATTGGTAATAAATCTCTTTTTTCCACCCTCCACAGTATCTCCTTATCCTCTGTAAACCTTGTCGATGGTAGTTACTTACCTATTACTAGGTGTGGCACCATTCGTCCCACTCATACTCTCACTATAGATAATGCAATGTTTGCTCCTCGATTTCTTGTCAATTTGCTCTCTATTTATCAACTTACCCGGTCACATAATTGTTCTGTAAACTTCTATCTGTCATATTGTGTCTTTCAAGATCTGCAAATGAAGAAGATGATTGGTGGCGAGTATTAACATGGTGGACTTTATTACCTAGATACCAGTACCTCTTGTGATGCACGTGTGCTCTCTGCATCCACATCACCCTTCCAGTAGTATTGTTGTCTAGGTTACCCTTCCCTTTCAAAGTTAGAGCGCCTCTTCTCCATTTCGTCTTTTACCTCCTCTTTAGACTGTGAGCTATGTGAACTAGGAAAACATTGTCGTACTTCTTTTCCTCCTACAGTCGAGAAACGTAGTCTCCATTCGTTACTGCTCATTGTGATTTTTTGGGGTCCTAGTTAGGTTGAAATTCGTGAGGGGTTTCGCTGTTTCATTATTTTTGTTGATGACTATTCTCGAATGACTTGGATGTATCTATTATCGAATAGGTTTGAAATTCTCCATGTACTCAACTCTTTCTATAATGAAAAAAAACCCAATTTTCAATAAATTTACACACCCTCCGCACTGATAATGCTTTAGAATTCACTCAAAAAGATCTTTAAGCCTTCTGTAACACTTATGGCATTCTTCATCAAACATCATGTGCCTACACGTCACAACAAAATGGTGTTGTTGAATGAAAACATCGTCATATTCTTAATATTGCTCACATTATGATGCAACATATGAATGTTCCTAAATATCTTTAAGGAGATGCCGTTCTCACCGCATGCTTTCTTATCAATAGAACATCCTCTAGCATCCTTGATGATGATATTTCCTATCTAGTCCTTTATCCTGACAAGTCATTGTTTCCAATTCCCCCTCGTGCTTTTGGGTGTACTTCATTTGTTCATAATTTTGGCGCTAGTCTTGATTTGCTTTTCGCTCGATCCACCAAGTGTATTTTTCTGGGGTATTCTTAGACCCATTAGTCGTCGTTGCTTTACCTCTGCCGATGTTAGCTTTTTTGAGTCACAACCTTCTTTCTTAACGTCCTCTTCCTCTTCAAACTAGTCTCCCCTGCCTCTTGTACCCGTGCCATTACCTCTTACCACTAATACAGATTTGGCAGGCCCTTTTAAAGTTTATACCTGATGCTCAAGGTATACGCATGACGCCACCTCTCGCCTTTTGTCTAAAGATCCCAGAGCTTCTTCATCAGTTATGCTTGAGACTGACCTCCCAATTACCTTAAGAAAAGGTACCCGCTCTTGCACATCTCATCCGATAACTCATTATGTCTTTTGATCATCTTGGGTCTAGTTTTGGATCATTTGCCGTTTCTCTCTCATCCAGGCCACTTCCTCAGACTTATCATGAGGCTTTATGACATCCTGCTTGGAAGACTGCTATGGATGAGGAAATGTCTGCCTTAGTCTCTCGAGGCACTTGGGAACTGGTGTAGGTACCACCTGATACTGACGTTGTTGCTTGTCGTTAGGCGTTTACCATCAAGTATCATTCTGATCGGACTATTGATAGGTACAAAGTTTGGTTAGTCGCAAAGGGGTTTACACATACTTATGGGATTGATTACTTTGAGACCTTTTCCCCGATTGCCCGACTGAACTCTATTCGGAGGATATTGTTTTCCTTGGCAGTAAACCACGATTGGCCCATGTTTCAGTTGGATGTGTTCTTATATGGTGATCTCTACAAAACTGTGTACATGGAGCAACCTCAAGGATACGTTGCTCAAGGGGTGTAAAAACATATGGTATGTAAATTCCATAAGGCTATATGTGGGTTGAAACAAAGTCTAAGGCTTGGTTTGATAAGTTTAGTGGTGTCTTGCAGGGTTTTAGTTTTCAGCAGTACAAGTCCAATCATTCTATATTTGTGAGGCATGGGCATAATGGATTTGTCATCTTGGCTGTATACGTAGATGACATCTTAATTACTGGAAGTGATTGTAATGGGGTTCACAAAACTATGGAATATCTGCAACAATTTGTTACTAAAAATATGGGTCATCTTAAGTAGTTTTTGGGTATTGAAATAGCCCACAGTCGACATGGGGTGGCCTTTTCTCAAAGAAAGTATGCACTTGACCTTATACTTGAGGCCGGCCTACTAGGCTCCAAGCTAGTGAGCTCTCCTATTGAGACTAGTCCTGACTTGTGGAATGACAGCAGTGATTATGTACAAGAACAGACCAAGTACAGACGTTTGGTCAGCAAATTAATTTATCTAACCATTACACTGCCAAATATAACCTTCGCTCTGGGGGTGGTTAGTCAGATCATGGATAAACCACGAAAAGTTCATTGGGATGTAGCTCTCAAGATATTACGCTACATTAAAGGATGCCTCGAAAAGGGGTTGCTGTTCAAGAAACATGGGCATTTACATATTGAAGCCTATTCTGATGCGGACTATGCAAGGTCGATAAGTGGCAGATAGCCTACCTCTGGCTATTGCACCTACATTGGAGGAAATTTAGTGACTTAGCGAAGTAAGAAACAAACTACGGTCACTATATCCAGTGCAGAAGCTAAATATCGGGCTATGGCACATACTGCCAGTGAATTGTTGTGGCTAGGAAACTGCTCAATGAATTGGGATACACCTACGATGAGCCTCTACCAATGCATTGTGAAAACCAAGTTGCAATTCTCATTGCAAGTAATCATGTGTTTCACAAAAGAACTAAGCATATCGAAATAGATTGCCACTTCGTTCGGAACGTCGCCATGAACCGTCAGATTACCACACCGTGTACTCCGTCTTCATGACAAGTAGCAGATATATTTACCAAGGCCTTAGGAATCAAGCATTTCAAGGACTTGTGTACTAAGCTGGGCATGATTGACATATATGCTCTACTTTGAGGGGGTGTGTCAAGATTGTGGCATTTCGTGATTAATTATGAATTGATTGATTTCTTCCTTGTAAAGTTGATTTCTTTCCCTGATTTGTTGATTGTATAATAGTCATTTTTGTTAAGAGATTTGGGGTAGGTTTTATTTATAACCTATATATAGGTGTACTTTGTATCCTTTTAATGACAAGTGAAAATATTATTTCATTCACAGGTTCAAACATTTTAGGAGTAACTAGTCGTTTATGTTTGTGCTTTCCTTGAAAATTGAACATTCAAAAGTTATTTGCCTTTGTTTTTTCATAAAATTTGTTCATGTTTTATTTTAATAATTGCTAGTTTTATAAATATATTTTGTTTGTTGATGTAATTTTGCTCATGCTTTGATAAGGAGCTCACTACACTGTACATCGTGTGCCATGGCTCTAAAATAACTTTACATTATGGTGTGCCACTTGCCATTAACAACTATGAAATATACCCATTTTGAGCTTTTCCTCCAGTGGTAATTGGAAAGTTAAGCTATTGAAATGTTGAATGTTTAATCTTTGGAAGTTGAATTGTTTTTACATTTTTTCCATCAATCAATTACTTATTCATGGTGCTTACACAATAAGTGATTGCATAAATGACATAAAAATTTATAAGAGTGTATATCTATGGTGCAGTCTCCTTCCTTGCTGGCAATCGGAGGAGCTAAAGTTCTTACCAAAAAATGATTCAAAGCTGAAGAGCAGTTTGGCTTAGGACCTAACTATCCACTATGTTCAACTGGGTTCATGGTTGAGTGTAAGTAGAAAAGATTGGACTGCAGGGGGTTCCTCTAGATGTATATGTATAGGCTGGGAGAGTACCTTTACAGCATTGTACTAAAATTCTCCCTACAGCCTTGCTGTTGCCTTGGTGATTTTTTAATTTTGTCTGCTAGGTGGCTGTGTCAAGAGCTTTGAATGGAATTGGCCTTGCCATTGTTGCACCTGCAATTCAGTCCCTTGTAGCCGATTCGACTGATGATAGTAGCCGTGGTTTGGCTTTTGGGTGGCTGCAGCTAACGAGCAACCTTGGCTCCATCATTGGTGGTTTATTCTCTTTATTAATAGCTCCACTTACTTTCATGGGAATACCGGGCTGGAGGATTTCTTTTCATCTTGTTGGCCTAATCAGTGTTGCAGTGGGCATACTAGTCCGGTTATTTGCTACAGACCCTCACTTTCCTAATGGTGGTGTTAGAGCTAGTAAAGAAGCTCCATCCAGGTCCTTCCAGTTAGACGTGAGAGACCTTGTACAGGAAGCCAAATTGGTAATAAGGATCCCATCTTTTCAAATTATTGTAGCTCAAGGTGTCACGGGTTCATTTCCTTGGTCAGCTATGTCCTTTGCACCGATGTGGTTAGAACTAACTGGTTTCTCTCATGAAAAGACTGCCATCCTCATTGGCATGTTCGTTGTTGGAAATTCACTTGGTGGTTTATTTGGAGGTAAGATGGGCGATCTCTTATCAAAGCACCTTCCAAATTCTGGCAGGATAATTTTGTCTCAGATAAGCTCTGGATCAGCTATCCCTCTTTCAGCGACTCTTTTGCTGGCAATGCCAAATGATCCATCAACAATGTTCTTGCATGGTCTGGTCCTGTTTGTCACAGGTTTTTGCATATCTTGGAATGCTCCAGCCACAAACAAGTAAAGACCTTCAACTCACTTCTCTGTTCCCTTCATGTAATTAACATTTTGGCACATTTGTTGCTTATGGAATAAAAAATGTTCTATAAATAGATTATTTGAATAAAAAAATATTTTTATGTTATTGGTATGAATTAATCATACTGATATAAGCTTTTTAAAATAAAATAAACAATAAAAACAGGTCTAAACTATTTTATAAATTCAAATAATTAATTTTTTAATGAAGGAGAGGGTGTTATCTTTCCCAATACTCTCTCAATTAAGAACAAAGTGGTTATAATTGAATTTATTAAAAAGGGTATTTTAGAAATTTTATTAGGTTGCCAAAATAGTTTCTAGGTATAATATAAATTTTTGTAATGGAGAGGTTATGTTTTTCACCAATAAATTTTCTATTTTATTTTTTTAGACATTAGAGAACGGAGGATAGTCATTATGAGTAAAACTTACTGAAGTGGGTATTTTAAGAAATATACTGAAAAGACCAAAAAGGTCTCAAGCATTCTAAATTGTGTATATGTAGAAATAGATAAATCCGTCAAATTTGGGGAAATTAAGAATAGTTGGAGTCAGGAGTGGAATGGAAATAGTGTTTCAGTCTCATAGACTTACTTCATTCACATTGTACTACTATAATACGTTGAATTACATCTTGAATTTCAATACAGTCCAATTTTTGCTGAGATTGTCCCAGAGAGATCTCGAACAAGTATCTATGCATTAGACAAATCCTTTGAGTCTGTATTGTCATCATTTGCTCCTCCAACTGTTGGACTTCTGGCTCAGTATGTCTATGGATATAAGCCGGTTCCAGAAGGTTCTGAAGATATTTCTTCGGACGGAGAGAACGCTACATCTTTGGCCAGAGCACTTTTTGTGGCAATAGCCACCCCAATGACTTTATGCTGTGTCATTTACTCTTTCCTCTATCTTACCTATCCAATGGACAGAGAGCGTGCTCGCATGGAAGCTGTCATAGAATCAGAGATGCAACTCATAGAGTCGAGCTCTTCCCATTCTAGAGGAATCCTTCATGTTCAACCTCCTGAAACAAGAGCACTTACCCTGGACGGCACAACTGTGATTGGAATGCCTCTTGATGATGATGGATCTGACTATAATGAAAGTGATGAAAAGATGTTAATTCGTCGCCAGGTAATGTAATACCCCCCATATATGAAGGCTATAGAATGTTTTTTGATTATGGTAAACAGATATTAACCACATAGATGAGTATGATCCTCAGCGCATGAGGTGTTTTCATGTACATAGTTCTCTGGTGAAAGTGACTTATTTGGCTGGGAACTTCTCCCTCAATGGATACTCTGGTTAGCTTTACCATTTCTGGTTGTTCGTCCGAGGTTATTAATGTGCTGGAGAAATGCTACATGGTTCGTTCTGAACTTTTGTGGCTGGAGACTCACTCTTCTGCAGCAAAATAAAACAGTATTCAACATGCCAGGGAAGCATTATTGGAATTTGGGAGTAAGTTACTGTTGATCAGTTGTAAAGAAATGTAATATATTTGTTTTGTGCGGAAAGATTGTAAGTGGCTTTCTATTTTGAAGATTCACCTTTTCAATTCTTCAATCAGTGTCTTTTAAACCGTTGGATCTCATTTTATGTATGAAAAATTGGAAAGAGATATATATATATATATATATTTAGAATTTTCTTATGAATAGAAATAATTACGCCAAAGTTGTTTGTTGACAATAAATTCTTCTTCAAGAACATTAAGTTCATTAACTATTAGGTTTTTTGTTACAATAGAAAAATCACGACTGACTGGCTCAAATTGTTCAGGAGCCTGAGGTTATCTTTCGATATTCTGCATATGTTTTGGAATTTGAGTGTTGTAATCAACATTTTTAAAATTTAAAGTTGAAGGAAAACTTTTTGAAAGATTCAAAGTGGAGAACCTCAATTTTGTTTTAGTCACAGAAGGGATTTAGGTGTTTTTACTAAATCAATGGTATTTTTTTTGTATAAGATATATTAGATTTGAAACTACAAAATGAGGTCCAATGAAAAGAGTTTGCGGTTTAGGTTTCACTATAAAGAAGATCAAAAATATGTTTCCGATTCCAAAAAGCATTTGAAAGATTAGTACAAATTTCATTTTCAATAGAATTTTAAAGATTTTTGATATGTTTTTTGATAAAAGAGGTGTTTAGCTGTTTATGTAAAGTATTTTCGTAAATAGATAAAGTTTTCAAATAATCAAGATTTTGAGTTTTTAGCTTGTTAAGAAAAGGAAAAAAAAAATTTTTGTGATTGATTCTAAAAGAAATAGAATTGGGTTTAACTTTATAAGGAATTATGATATTAATGAAGAGAGTTTCAAGAATGACAAAATGATGTATTTCTCGGATAACAACTAAGGCTGTTTTGAGAGAAATATCATTATTGATGATATTGGTAAATGTTTTTTATTTAATATAGAGTTTTACATTATTGATTGCTAAAAGTTTTTCTTAGGTTTTTATCAAGAAATCTATTTGGAATCATGTCAGATTTTATGCAGTTTAAATTTGCACTAGTGTCAAAAAAGGCAATGGTATCAAGGCGGTGATTAGGAGAAAAGTCGAGTAATTTTGATCATGTATTTCCTTCTTGTAATATCTCTAAGAATGAAGAGAAATTTGTTTAGTTTTTCATGAAGGAGTTGTATTTTTGTCTCAATGGAATTATCCTCATTATTTGACGAAAATTTTTCATTGGACTGAATTTTTGAGAGGATGTGCTTAATAGCTTCTTCATCCTACTTTTGTTTTTGTTTGAGTTCTCTTAAATCTTATTTAACAATTCCAATCTCCTTCCGGAGGTCTTGGACTGTTAATTCTCTGGATTTGCATTTTTGTTTATTAAGAATACTTGTCAGATCATAAGTATTCTTTGATATCATAGGTTAGGAAGTTGATTTTGGTGGCCTTTCACAGCTAGTGAAAGTTTTGAGGAGTTTTTCAACATGTTCTTTCTTTAACTCAGGACTATCAACCTGATCAATAATATCAAAAATCGTTTGTTGCTCTGAAATTAAGACATGCACTGAAAATCCATCATCTTCAAAAAAAGTTTTTTGAGATGAAGTTTGAAGGCTAGATGAAGCAACTTCATCATTTTTTATTTTCTTTTGAAACAGAGACATCTTCTGTTTCAGAGTTTGAAGAATTGTCAGAAGTGCTAACAAAGAGATTTGAGAGTTTATTGAGAACATCTTCTCCAAAATCAAGTTCTTAGATTCTCTTGTTGAGTCTGTAATATTTTGTAGTATGTTCATATTTTTGACACTTAAAACATTTAATGTCTTTCAAAGATTTAGAGAAATTCTTAGGCTAATACTTTTTATTGTTCTTAAGAGAATTTTTGTAATATTCTTCTTTTAAAGGTTTTTTATAGGTTTTGTAATTCTTCTTAAAGGGTTTTTTGTAACATTTGGGTTTACCACGGCCACAATTACCTTGACCAGAAGAATGAGATTGTTTGAAGTGGTTGATATCAAATTGTTGGCAGAAAGTTCCTAACTCAATTTTGGTTTGCTTCATCTCTCTCTTGAGATGCTTTTGGAGTTTTAGATCTTGATAGATTTTTAAGCTTTCATGTTAAATGATACCAACAAGCTAGCCATATGTATATTCTTCATAAAGAATGATTTTCTTTTGAAAAGTTTCTTTAATATAGTTGCAGACCTTTTCACCAAGAAGTGTTGGAAGTCCAACAAGAAATTTTCCTTTCCAAAATAGCTCTAGTATTCTCGAAGCATGATTTTAGTCATCCATTTTTCTTTCCTACTATTTTTGTTTGTGGCAATTTACTACTTCAAATGAACCATAAATTAGAAGAATACTGTAAGAAAGAAATACAGGATCTTTTAGACAAAAAATTCTTTTCAAAGTTACGCTCCCATTGGAGTTGTGCAGCTTTTTATGTCAATAAAGCTTCTAAAATTGAAAGAGAAGTCCCAAAACTCGTCATCAATTATAAACCTCTTAATGACGCCGTCAAATAGATTTGATATCCTATTCCAAATAAAAAAAATTGTTCCAAAAATTATTTGATTCTTTTATCTTTTCAAAATTCTATATAAAGTCTGGATTTTGACAAATACAAATCTCTCGCCAGGATCGTTATAAAACCACCGTCACTGTTCCATTTGAACAATTCATATAGAATGTTATGCCTTTTGACCTCAAAAAATGCCCCTTCAGAATTTCAAAGAATCATGTCAGAATTCTGGCATATGATGCCATTTAGCTTCAAAATTGTTCATTTTCAAAAAACAGGATCTTGCATCAAAAAGGATATCACTATCCCACCAAAACCCTCATATAGATTTTCCAAAGGTATCATAAATTCTTATTATAATGATTTTACCTTAACTTATCTCCAAAAGCTTTTGCAGATACTCATGGAAGGACCAAGCAGTAAAAGGTCGAGCAATCCTTACTCCATGGATTTTGGCCCTTTCAATCTGAAAGTCTTTCCCCAACATACAAATCTTGAATTTCGAACAAACAAAAATTATAATTTGATTCCACAGCAAAATGTTCTGATTGATAACCTATGGAATGCTCATAAGACAGGACAAAAAATTGCTGCTCTTAATGCCCTTGCATGGTGTCTTAGCAACAACAATATTATTATAAATAAAAGTCTGCTCTTAGAAAACAAAAATTTAGAATGTAAAATAGCAGACTTAGAAAGACAAAATGAAAGCTTAATAATGCTTCAGTCCAAACATACTATACAAAAGACCCAATCATTTGTAAAAAGTATAGCTAGATCACAAAGTATGCCAACCACTCCTGGGACACTCTTTCAACGGATGTAACCCAAAAAGTGGTAGTGACATCCTCTCATGTGCCATTTGCGCACAGGATGATCCCACATGCACTCCCTCACTATGACACCTGGCACGACAGACCACATGGTCGTCTACTTTATTATAATCCTGTAGCCTTTAAATCTTGCAAAATTGGAATTTTCTACAAGCCTATTGAGGTACCTACCGCCTACCTTAAAACCTTGTTGACTTTATTAGTCAAAAAATATCTATAGATGTTTACCAAACCTTTGCAAAAATACAGTCTCTTTTTCAAGAAATATTTCAAGAAAAAAGGGAACCAATACCTCGATTAAGGATAATTCCCTTAGTCTTTTTCAAATCTTTCCCTGATTTAGTTCCTTGCAAACTTGATAATGCCAATGCTCGCAAACATAACACATGTTGGATACTTTTCAAGGTCTTAATCAAACAAGAAAAGTTTGATGGTCTAATTATCGAACAAAAGAGATTCTCCTCAGCAAAATTGATGGATTTCGGACTTGTCAGCCATATCATTTACTCAGATCTTGAACAAACAGACAATTTTGAACGAAAATAGGCAATTTTTATCTGCAACCTTTTCTCTCAGGAGACCAAAAAGGTGGATGTAAGAATCAGTTTCATTTCTCCTAAATGGGAAGGATTATTCATCCAACAAGCCTACCATGGAATTTGAACTGGTAGATATACCAGAAGGATTAACCATTGTCCATACAAAATTGTCTGCCCCAGAAATTTTACTAGAACCTATATACACTAGAAAGTAGAATTAATGGCTTTGGATGACTATGATGATCACTTTCCTCACAATATTATGAGACTCATCAGAGAGGATCATCATCAAAAATCTATGCCTTTGAAAATCTACTAGAATTGGAGTTTATATTTCAAACAATTTATACAGAAGCATATAAAGTCTACCATGATAAGTATTCTTTTCCTAACCAAGCAAGTTATGGTGATCCAATATCACCAACCTTAGCCAAAGAAGATTTTGAGGATGAAAAGGCATATAACATTGACAATATGTTAGAAGGATGAAGGAACCCCCTCATCCTTGCACAAAAATCCAATATGCAATCCATCATTGCAGCAGCAAAAACTCCCAAGGAAGTTGCAAAGATTCTTGCCCGCTTCACACTAAACAAAGAAACTGGGACATCATAATTACCTGAAGATACTCAATCCTCCACAGAGGAAAAGGATGAGACTGACCCAGACTTGGACTTTGAAGTCTTTGGGAATTCAAGTTTCTAAAAAACATAAAAATGAAAAATGAATGAACAAAAAGCAAAAAGAGTAAAAAGACAAAGAAAAAGAAAAGAAAAAATTATTGTTCTTCACTGTTCAAAAATACAGAAATTGTTCAAGCATAGAACCAAAAGGACAAAATGGTACAGTCACCATAGCGGAACTATTTACTTTTCACTATGCAGTCACGGGAGCAGTTACTATTCAAACATTCCAAAATTGCAAAAAAGAACCCTTCTAGGCGTTTATAAAGAAGGAGCCCTCTTCCATTCAATGATAGAGCTAAAGTGGGCTTGGAAAGCTTGGAGTGAGCCTAAAGAGCTGCTTGAAGACCCATCAAAAAAGCTCTCAGCCAAAATAGCCAAAAAGGCCTTGTAATAAATACTTTAATATCTTTGAACAATAAATAAGGATAGCCTAGGGTTATGTTATAGTTGATTACCGTGCCATTATTGAGCGTAGATATGGAATTAGTATTTCATAAATCTATTTCTTCAAACTTTGTGTCTAATGCCTCTCGGGATTTCTCTAGGAGAGTAAGAAATACTGAGGAAATTATAATAGAAAATTTTGATAAAACAATCGATATTTGGAAAATTTCAGAAATCAAAAAGCATGAGATCTATGAAAAATCAAATATTTTTAACTTCAAAAATAATTTTGTTATCAAAACTGAGGATAGGGATATCCAAATCTCAAAAAGTTTTGAAATCATTCCTTTTCTTTCGCAAAAAAACTGTTTAAAAATATTCTTAAAAAGGTTTCAAATTTATCTATCTAGGTCTAGTCCAAGTTGGATTCAAACCATTATCTAGAGAAGGCCTAAACACTTCAATTCTTGCAGTACTTCGAAACACTAGATTCACAAATTTTTCTAATTCACTCCTCAATTCAATTAAGTCAGTCTGTATCGAGGTCCAATTTCATTTGATTGTTAACCAAATCTGACAATCTCATTGAAGGACAAGAAAATCCTCAAATCTCTAATTCTTCAGATTCAAACTCATAATTACAAAATACTTGAGGGATTTATCCCTATAACAATCGTAAATCGATTACATTTCAAAATTATGCATTTCGCCTTTACTTTAAAAATCAAAATAATCTCTTCAATAAAAAGGGACTCTTTTGTTGCAAATAGATCTGACCATATCTAATACCACTAATACCAAAAGTATTCAATGGAAAGACGTAAGTCTTCCAGATGAATGGGATCTTGAGAATGTTGTCCCACCACAACCTCTTGAGCCAGTTAGTCCTGATTTTTGTTCATCAATGGTTTGAAGTGATTTTTGTTCCTATAAAGGTTTCCCATTCTGTAGTGTCTAGATTTTTGTTTCTTATGGTGACTGGATTTAAGAAATTTTTGAAAGGATATTTGATACCATTATTGGTAGCATAAATTTCAAACCAATCAAAGAAGAAAATATGAGTTTTGTTTTGAATAATAAAATCATAATATTCTTCTTGAATCTACTTTTTGTTTCGAGAAAATTTTTGAAAAACTGAAATCTTTTTTTAGAATTTTCTTCTGAATAGAAATCATTACACAAAAGTTCTTTGTTGACAACAAATTTTTCTTCAAAAATATTGAGTTCATTAGCCATTAGATTTTTTGTTAAAACAGAAAAATCAGGATTAACTGGCTCAGATTGTTTAGAAGGAGTCTTAGGTTATCTTTTGATATTTTGCATATAAATTGATTTGAAATTTGAGTACTGTAATCAGCATTTCTAAAATTTGAAGTTGAAAGAAAATCTTGTGAAAGATTTGAAGTGAAGAACCTTAGTTCTGTTTCAATCACAGAAGGGATTAGGAGTTTCTTCACAAATCAATGATACTTTTTGCAAAAGATATATTAGATCGGGAACTGGAAAATGAGTTCCTGTGAAAAGAGAGTTTGACACGGCCATCAGCAAACTGTTGAATGTTTTTTACCTAAGTATTTGGACTAGTATGCTCAAGAGGTTGTGATAGAATGACATTCTCAAGATCCCATTCATCTAGAAAACTTACATCTTTCCATTGAATAATTTTGGTGGTAATGACATTAGATCTAGTCATATTTGTTTGCAATAGAAGAGTCTCTCCTTTTGTTGAAGAGATCATTTTGATTTTTGAAGCAAAGGCTGAATGCGTAACTTTGAAATGCAACTGATATATGATTGATATTAGGATAGATCACGTAGGCATTTTGTAATTATGAGTTTGAATCTGAAGAATTAGAGATTTGAGGATATTCTTGTCCTTCAATGAGATTGTCAGATTTGGATAACAGTCAAATGAAATTGGACCTCGACACAGACTTAACTCAATTGAGCTGAGGAGTGAATCAGCAAAATTTGTGAATCTACTGTCTCAAAGTGCTGTAAGAATTGAAGTATTCAGGCCTTCTCTAGTTAATGGTTTGAATCCAACTTAGATAAGACCTAGATGGATAAATTTAAATCCTTTTTAGAATATTTTTGAAGAGTTTTTTGTGAAAGAAGAGGGATGGTTTCAAAACTTTTTGAGATCTGGATATTCTTTTCCTCAGTTTTGATAACAAAATCATTTTTAAAGTTGAAAATGTTTGATTTTTCATAAATCTCATGCTTTTTGACTTCTGGAATTTTCTAAATATCAATTGGTTTATCAAAATTTTCTATTATAATTCCCTCAATATTATTTCTCTCCAAGAAGAATCTTGGGAGGCATTAGATACAGAGTTTGAAGAAGTAGATCTGTGAAATACCGGTTCCATGAATATGACTCAATAATGGCACAGGCAATCAAATATACCACGACCCTAGGCTATTCTTATGGGTTTTACTGCCCTATCTCTCTTTAGGACTTACCACGCTAGAATTGGCCTAAATAACAAAGCGACTCTAGCTTACTTATCTTGTGACAAGATTTTGTCATAAACACAGAAACAATGTCTCACAATTTGTAAAGCAATTTTTTGTCCTGTCTTCCGAGCATTCCATAGGTTATCAATCAAAAATTTTTGCTGTGGAATCAAATTATAATTTTTGTTTGGTCGAAAGGCAAGATTTGTACCTTAGGGAAAGACTTTGAGATTGAAAGAGCCAAAATCCATGGAGTAGAGGTTGCTCGACCTTTTATTGCTTATACAAATCCCTACTAATTCAATCTAGCCTTCAAACTTCTTTTCAAAAAACTTCTTTTAAAGATGATGGATTTTCAATCCATGTCTTAACTTCAGAGCAACAAATGATTCTTCACATTATTAACCAAGTTGTTAAGTCCAGAGTTAAAGAAAGAATGTCTTGAAAAACTCCTCAAAACTTTCACTAACTATGAAAGGGAACCAAAATCAACTTCCCAGCCTGTGATATCAAAGAATACTTATGACCTTACAAGTATTCTTAACAAACAAACATACAAATCCAAAGAATTAACAATCCAAGACCTCCGAAAGGAGATTGGAATTGTTAATCAAGATTTAAGAGAACTCAAACAAAAACAAAAGTAGAATGAAGAAGCTATTAAGCACGTCCTGTCCAAATCAGTCCAATGAAGAATCTTTGTCAAATGATGGGGATAATCCCATTGTTTCTGTTTTTATGACAAAATCTTGTTGCAGGATAACTCAGCCGAAGTTGCCTCGTTACTTAGGCTAGATCCAGGGTAGTAAGTCCCAAAGATAGAGTAGTAAAACCCATAAGAATAGCTTAGGGTCATGGTATAGTTGATTGCCCGTGCCATTATTGAGTCGTAGATATGGAACTGGTGTTCCATAGATCTACTTCCTCAAACTCTGTGTTTAGTGCCTCCCAGGATTCTTCTAGGAGAGCAATAAATACTGAGAAAATTATGATAGAAAATTTTGATAAAGCAACTGATATTTGGAAAATTTCAGAAATCAAAATGCATGAGATTTATGAAAAATCAAATATTTTCAACTTCAAAAATAATTTTGTTATCAAAACTGAGGACAGGGATATCCAGATCTCAAAAAGTTCTAAAACCTTTCCTCTTCTTTCGCAAAAAACTCTTCAAAAATATTTTGAAAAAGGTTTTGAATTTAACCATCTAGGTCTTGTCCAAATTGGATTCAAACCAATAACAAAAGAATGCCTAAACACTTCAATTCTTGCAGTACTTCGAGACACTAGATTCACAAATTTTGCTGATTTACTCCTCAGCTCAATTGAGTCAAATTTATGTCAAGGTCCAATTTCATTTGACTGTTATCCAAATCTGACTATCTCACTGAAGGACAAGAATATCCTCAAATCTCTAATTCTTCATATTAAAACGTATAATTACAAAATGTTTGAGGGATCTATCCCAATAGCAATCATATATCGATTACATTTCAAAGTTATACATTCAGCTTTTGCTTCAAAAATCAAAATGATCTCTTCAACAAAAGGAGAGACTCTTTTGTTGCAAACAGATCTGACCAGATCTAATGTCATTACCACTAAAACTATTCAATGGAAAGACATAAGTATTCCAGATGAATAGGATCTTGAGAATGCTGTCCCAGCACAACCTCTTGAGCCTACTCGTCCAAATACTCAAGTTAAAATCAATCAACAGTTTGCTGATGGCCATATCAAACTCTCTTTTCACAAGAATCTCCCAAATCCCTTCCTTGATTGAAACAAAACTGAGATTCTCCACTTCAAATCTTCCAAAAGATTTTTCTTCAACTTCAAATTTTAAAAATGCTAAATACAACACTCAAATTCTAAAACCAGTTTATATGCAAAATATCGAAAGACAACCTAAGACTCCTTCTAAACAATATGAGCTAGTTAATTCTAATTTTTCTGCTGTAACAAAAAATCTAATGGCTAATGAACCCAATGTCCTTGAAGAAGAATTTATTGTCAACAAACAACTTTTGCGTAATGATTTCTATTCAGAAGAAAATTCTGACAAAAGATTTTAGTTTTTCAAAAATTTTCCTGATACAAAAAAGCAGATTCAAGAAGAATATTATCATTTTATTATTCAAAAAAAAACTCATATTTTCGTCTTTGATTGGTTTGAAATTTATGCTAGCAATATTGGTATCAATATCCTTTTAAAAATTTCTTAAATCCAGTCACCATGAGAAACAAAAATCCAGACACTATAGAATGGGAAACCTCTATAGGAACAAAAATCACTTCAAACCATCTTCCTTTGTAAAATATGAAACTTATTGTTTCCAACAAAACTGTAGAAACAACTCTTTTTAAAACTCCAAGAGATGATAATTTAAAGAAAATTATCACTTAAAATAATTTTTCAAATATTCATCTTAATACGATTGGGAAACAATTTGATCATATTAAAAAACATATTCAAAAACAATATATTCACCTCAACAAAAAAGAATTGAAAAATCTTGTTTTTAAACCTTAATTAGTTTCCAAAAGTTTTGTTAAAAATATTCGAGAGAGTAAGAGTGACTCTCAGAACCAATTTTCAAAACTTTCAGCTAGAGATTCGAATGTCGTCCTTGAGGCAGCAACATCTACCAGTAAGTCTCTAGTCATCAATACTCTCTCCCAAAAGTCAGGTTGATGAAA
Source organism: Avicennia marina (assembly GCA_019155195.1). NCBI lineage: Eukaryota > Viridiplantae > Streptophyta > Magnoliopsida > Lamiales > Acanthaceae > Avicennia > Avicennia marina. The sequence continues at coordinate 8,522,827 of CM032781.1, read as the reverse complement.
CTGTTGACCAAATCAAAAATTCTCAAATAAATGTTTTGCCTACAATGCCAATGGTCTCAGAGCCCAACATTACTCCGGCAAAGCCGATTTCGCAATTTAGTTTCAATGCTTCCTCTAGAAATGCTTATAAAACTCAAAATAATGTTTTTAACAGAGCAATTATAGAAATGCTAATTGAAGGATTTTCTGGTCAACTCAAAGGATGGTGGGATAATTATCACTCCTGACCAATAAAATGAAATTCTCAATGCATATAAAATAGATGAAGAGGGAAACTTCATCCTTGATGAAAATGATAATCCTCAACAAGATGTCCTCTCTATACTATTTCTCTCCACTTTATTGGAGAGCATTTGCATATCAAAGATAAAAATGTTGAACTCTTTTCAAATCTTCATTGCAAAAAACTTAGCCATTTTCAATTATACAAAAATATCTTCCTCACTAGAGTCATGTTTTGAGAAGACTCTAATAAACTATTTTGGAAAGAAAAACTCGTTGTTGGACTTCCAACACTTCTTGGTGAGAAGGTTTGCAACCATATTATAGAAACTTCTCAAAAGAAAATTATTAAGTAGGATGAAGAAGCTATTATGCACATCTTCTCCAAAATTCAGTCTAATGAAGAATTTTCATCAAATGATGAGGATAATCCCATTGAGACAAAAATACAAGCCCTTCATGAAACACCAAATGAATTTCTCTTCATTTTTAGAGAAATTACAATAAGAAAATACATTATCAAAATTACTCTTGAATTTTCTCTTGATTATTGCCTTGATACCATTGCCCTTTTTGACACTGTTGCAGATTTAAATTGTATAAAGTCTGGCATGGCTCCAAATAAATTTCTTGAAAAAACCCAAGAAAAACTTTCAGCAGCTAATAATGCAAAGCCTGTATTAAATCAAAAATATTTGCCAATATCATCAACAATGATTTTTCTCTCAAAACACCCTTTGTTGTTGTCCAAGAAATACATCCCTCTGTTATTCTTAGAACTCCCTTCATTAACATCATAACTTCTTGCAAGGTCAAATCTGATTCTATTTCTTTTAAAATCAATCACAAAAAAAATTTATTTTCTGTTCTTGACAAGCCAAAAACTCGAAATCTTGATTATTTAAGAGCCTTTTCTATTCACCAAAATACTTTGCACAATCTTGTCCAAGCAAAAGATTTTCAACTTCAAGATTTTTGTAAAAATATCTCTTTCTAAAGGATTTAAGAACAGTTAAACGCCTCTTTTGTCAAAAAGCAGATCAAAAATCTTTAAAATTCTATTGAAAAAGAAATTTGTGCTAATCTTCCAAATGCTTTTTGAAATAAGAAACAACATACTATTGATCTTCCTTACAATGATTCTTTTATTAAAAAACACATCCCTACTAAAGCCCGTCCTATTCAAAATGAACTACGAATTAGAAGAACACTTTAAGAAAGAAAGACAGGATCTTCTAGATAAAAAACTCACAAAGTCACGCTCCCCTGGAGTTGTGTAGCCTTTAATGTCAACAAAACTTATGAAATTGAAAGAGTCCCAAGACTCGTCATTAATTATAAACCTCTTAATGATGCCCTCAAATAGATTCAATATCCTATTCCAAATAAAAAAAGATTTGTTCCAAAAATTATTTGATTCTTTTATCTTTTCAAATTTCTATATGAAGTCTGAACTCTAGCAGATACAAATCTCTCCCCAAAATCATTATAAAACCGACTTCACCATTCCATTTGGACAATTTGAATGGAATGTTATGCTTTTTGGCCTCAAAAATACACCTTCTGAATTCCAAAGAATTATGGATTATATTTTTTCTACTTATTCAAAATTTTGCATTGTCTACATTGATGATGTACTCATCTTTTCAAAAACTATCGATGAACACTTCAAACATTTAAAAACATTTCTTTATGTTTCTAAGAAAAATGGTATTGTTGTCTCAAAATCAAAAATTTCTCTTTTTCAAACAAAAATTAGATTCTTAAGGCATTACATCACACAAGGCACAATTACCCCTATAGAAAGATGTTTACAATTTGGTTCAAAATTTCTTGATCAAATTCATGACAAAAAAATAACTCCAGAGATTTCTAGGATATTTAAATTATGTCTTAGATTTCTTCCCCAACATTAATAGGTTAGCAAAACCCTTGCATGATCGTCTCAAAAAAACCCCAGTCCCTTGGACTAACAAGCATACAGCTACTGTCCAGCACATTAAAATTCAAATTCTTCATCTCTCATGTTTGCATATAGCAAACCCCAAGTCTCCCAAAGATTGTCCAAACAGATGCTTTTGAATTTGGTTTCAGAGGTATCCTTCTCCAAGTCCAGGAAGGCAAATAGTGTATTGTCCAGTATACCTCAGGCCATTGGAACCAAACACAGAAAAACTATTCTACTATCAAAAAGAAATTTTGAGCATTGTTTTGTGCGTATAAAAATTTCATAGTGATTTATTTAACCAAAAATTTCTTTTACACATAAATTGCAAATTTGCCAAAGAAGTTTTGAAAAATGATGTTCAAAACCTTGCGTCAAAGCAAATTTTTGCTAGATGGTAATCAATTTTATTCATTTTTGAATTTGATATTATGTTTATCAAAGGCGATATGAATTCCCTACCTGATTTCTTAACCCGTGAGTTTCCACAAAATAGGAGCGATGCCTCCCAAATTACCACAAAAGCTCATGGCCAAAGATAAACAAGTTACAAAATTAAAGGATTCCAACCTCAAGCAAGCAGGAGTAAGACCATTGACCTGGTATGATGTCGTGGTCAAAGAAGAAGAAGTAATAGAAGAGTCAAAGGATACAACACAGTCTGAATTCTTTGACCCAGAAATTCAGAAACTATTTCTAGCATTTTGCCAATCCCTTAAACTACAAAAAGCCCTTTCAAAAAAGAGTGACTCTGATGAGAGTTCTGAAAAACCAAAAGCCTCAGCAAAAATCCCAAATATATCCAAGCCAATTGTCAAAACAGAAACCCTAAGTTCTAGTTCTTCACAAAAATCTTATCAAGCCAAACATTATACCAAGTCAACCTTCCAAACCATTATTCCTCTTGAAAAATGAATCTCATACAGATTCCATTTTGAGTTTGCCCAAAAATATTTTAGAAAATATCTCTTTGTGCCAACTGATCCTGCAAAATAGCAAAATACTGTCAAACCATTCTTAAGGTAACTTAATCCGTTATCATTATTCATCACAAAAGAACCCCACACCAACAAATGCCATTTTACTCTCTTGCAAAAATCCATAAAGTATTATCATCATCAACATTGTCTACTAAAAACCTTACCAAACCTATTTCCTTTATCTACCAAAGTGCAGAAAATGGGCAAAGCAAAATCAACTTCAATTAATGGGATTACCAACAAGTTTGGTATAATGCTTTCCTTATCCAAAACCTCAAATATTTGCATACCTGGTTACTCTTCTTTAAAGAAAGTGAGCCTATCGCCTCTTTTCCAAACTGGTGAAATTCTTAGTGCACCAATTTCAGTTTAACCAAGAATGTAATCACAACACAACTTCTTGAAGCCTACAACCTTTTCAAAGCCAATTACAAGCCATCACCTAATGAAGTCAGATTTCCTCTCATAGCAAACATTTGTTCAAAAAGATATCTTCCTTAGGTACTCTGTTGGTACTTCAACATCCACAAACAAAATAATATTTCTTTTCTCAAAAGAAATTTCAAAATCTGAATGTGGGAAAAATTTCAACCAGTGGGACACCTTATTCCAAAAGGAATGAAACACTTCCTTAACCTCACCCAAAATCTAAACAAAAAACATTCGGAATTCCTTGCACAAAAATCCAAGATGCACTCCATGATTATAGCAGCAAAAACTCTCAAGGAAGTTGCATAAATTCTTGCTCTGTTCACACCCAAAAAAGAAATTGGGACATCAAAATCACCTGAAGATGCTGAATCCTCCACAGAGGAAAAGAATGAGACAGACCCAAACTTTAAAGTCTTCGAAAATTCAGGTTTATATTAAAAAATATGAAAATGAAAAATGAATGAAAAAAAGTAAAAAGAAAAAGAAAAAAGAAAATCAAAAGTCAAAAAGAGAAAAAAAAGACAAAGAAAAAGAAAATAAAAATTATTGTTGTTCACTGTTCAAAAATACAGGAACTGTTAAAGCATGGAGTAAAAGAACAAAAACGATATAGTTATTGTAACGGAACTGTTCACTTTTCTTTGTGCAGTCACGGGAGCAGTTACTGTTCAAACTTTCTAAAATTACAAAAAGACCCTTCCGGACATCTATAAAAAGAGGAGCCCTCTTCCATTCGAAAACAGAGCTAAAATGGGCTTGGAAAGCTTAGAGTGAGCCTAAAAGTTGCTTGACGAGCCATCGAAAAAGCTCTCAACCAAAATAGCCAAGAAAGCCTTGTAATAGATAGGATGAGTAGAAATCCTGTTCTTCGTCCCCTATCTTTTAAAAAACCTTTCACCATACTTCCTTTCAGAGAAAGCAGATACCCTAAAGGTATCACCCATCGTCAAGGATTTCAAAATATTTTATCTTTGAAAAGTTTGTATCAGGCTTAGCCAGCTTGTATCTCCAAATATTGTTTAAATATATTAAAGTATTTCTTTTATGTCTATTTTTACATATAGTCAACATAGCCGCTTGCATAACTTCCTGCATATATTGATTAGTATATCGATTGGAAACCTTACTGATCCTTAGATTTGATAGGTGTAACAATGCCACATACCAATCTCGCATATCTATTTTATTTTCTGCATTTTCCACATATCAACTGCCTTATTTTTAATTTCTGTGTTAATTTCCAAAGTGTCTAGACCTTGTCCCCGTTCGATCCCGGCATCCCTTATAATAGATAGAATAATTAGAGACCCTGTTCTTCCTCCCCTATCTTTCAAAAAACCTTTCACAATACTTCTTTTTAGAGGAAGCAGATACCCTAAAGGTATCACCCATCGCTAAAGATTTTAAAATATCTCATCTTCAAAAGGTTTGTATTAGGTTTAGCCTGAAGCTTGTACTCCAAATATATATATTAAAGTATTTCTTTTGTACCTACTTCTTCATATGGTTGGCATAGCCACTTGATTTAAATATTTTATGCATATGATCAACATAGCCGCCTGCATAACTTTCTGCACGTATTGATTGGTATATCGGTTGGAAATTTTACCAATCTTTAGATCTAATAGGTATAACAATACTATGTACAAATCTCACATATTTATTTTATTTTCTGTATTTTCCCCAAATCAATTGCCTTATATTTATTTTCTATATTAATTCCTAAAGTATCTAGACCCTGTCACCGTTCGGGGGTATCACCCATAGCTAAAGATTTCAAAATATTTTATTTTTAAAAAGTTTATATCAAGCTTGACCTAAAGCTTGTATCTCCAAAAAAAAAAAATATATATATATATATATTGACTTCATAACCTCTTCCATTTCCAAAAATATACACCCCGCATCTATTATTTTGTCACACGATGTATTATTCGTTACTTTATTTTCTGAATTATTTCAATTTCAATTGCTATCTGACATTTTCTTGGCAATTTAAATACGCAAGAATCAGAATAAAAGTTGCAGATAAATTTGCCAATAGAATCTGCAGACAGATAGATAATATTTTAGTGCAGTTGCTTGTTGCACACAGCAAATCGAAGCTTGTAAAGAATCTACGAAGTTTGACATTTTGATTTTATGAACTTCTCACATTACGTTAAGCGGATTGTGGGCAAGTAGGGTTCGATCAAATTAAATTCCAAAACCAAGTCTCATGGGGGACAGACCATTGTGTCTCAACAACAGCTTACGTTTGAAAATTTATCAATTTTAGGTTCTAGAGATTTATTAATTAAGCAATATTTACTTGCTATGTAAATGACAAGTTGTTTTAGACCTTCATGGCTAATTGATTTATGGTGGGTGCAATCTCAATGGTTTCGTTACTTATAAAGATATTTTTTTCATATTTTATTTGTATCTGTTATACTTGAATATGCTTCTTGAAATTACAATAATGCACTGTTTTGATTGGCAATGTTTGGTTTGCTTCATTACTAATATAATATGAACATTTCAACCATTATATTTCCTATTTTTTTAATTTTTTGTTTTTATATGCATTTAAACATACAAACTTAACAAAATAAAACAAAGACGACCGAACACAACCAATGTTTTTCTTGCACCGTCCCATATCAGACTAAGAAATAACAGTAATACCTCTCATCACTTAAAAAAGACAGAAATAAAAGTCGAGTGCGAGAAGGGTCTGTGGCTTTTTCGAGGGAATTTTTTTGGTCTTTATTTATGGCGTGTTCCCCAAGATATTACATGGCTTGCTTTGCAAAATGAATCATGCCCCACGTGTGTTGTCGCTTCCTTTACCTGTCCATCCCACGCTTAGTCGTTTCTTGTTAGACCCAATTTCTCCAACTTTGCTTCCGCAATAATTATAGTTAAGTTAGATCATTCTACACAACTCAGATGAGTAAGTTTATGGATGATTTCCAAATACTCTAGCTATTCTGTATATTAGTCATACATTAAGGGTTCGGCCTCATATTTCTTTATTTCTTAGTTATCTTATATTGAAGTTGAGATTGGAGTGGAGTTGCTTATGGTTGAAGCAGTAGAAGAAAGGAGAGATGCTCCGCCTACAAGAAGGGATCCTGAACTGTACTTGTTTCCACCAGACAAGGATGTGAACTGTGGAGGTCGGCGTCTAGTTAAAGTCTATAAGACGTTTGGTAGGTGGAGCTTCTGGAACGCCTTCTCGAACTCGAGCAAGCAAGTGGTTGATTGGAGGAAGGCATGACCCATTTGGAACAATTTGCGGATAAAAGGATACGGATAAATTTTAAGATGGTCAATCTGACAGATTCTTTTGATTTTGAAATCTATTTATATTTATTTTAATTTTTAAAATGTATCTTTATTGAGAATTGTCAAAAAAATAAGAGGGAGAAAAAATTTAAAATTATAACTATTATATTGCATTGTTTAAGGTGGAAAAATGTAGACAAATACAGTAATATATGAGTTGGAAACTTTGGGATTGGTCTCAAGCCTCAAATACTAACTTGCTGCGTCATGGAGGATTTAATTGGTTATGCCTAATTTTTTATGAAACTAATGATAGATACATAATTAATAAACTTATCTAATAATCAACACGTCGTATACAATGATAAAATATTGTATGTATTCTTTATCTTAATTTTTACTTTCCTCTTCAAACTTCTAATTATTATAATGTTTGATATTCTTAACATTCAAATTTAATTTATTATATATTTCAATTTTTCACATTTCTTCTTAACTTTTATTTTTAAATTTTTTATGCGTTTCTTCGTCAAATTTAATTTATTATATTTCCCTCTTTCAAATTTCTTATTAATTATGTATATTTTTAACTTATTTTTCCTTTTAACATGTTTTTTAACCTTTTGATTTATTTCTCTTCTATATTTTAATGGATTTTATTCCTTTTCTGTTTTCTTTCATCTGTTCTATAACTTCATTTGGCATTTTTATTTATCCCATTTTTCTTTTCAGTTTTTTCTATATCATTTTTGTTTTTAGTAGTTTTATTTTTATTATTGAAATTTTTTTCTTAAACTTTATGTAAAATTTTAATAAAACAATATAATTGAACTACACCAATCAACATAGAATATATTTTTTATATATAATGTTATCCATTGCGTATGCAGAATGCTAATATATATATATATATAAACAAATGACTCGTTGCAAATGCACAACATCACTCAAATAATGCGAAGTGTGTAGAGTATAATTTCCACAAGAAATACGTAAGTATTAATGCGATTTGATTCAATATTTATTCAAGACAGCTAAATTGACTTAGAATGTTAAAGGAGATGTTAAGAGAGGCTAAAGGAAAAAAAATCTTAAGTAAAAATGTTTTGGATTGATTCAAATGAATTGAATTTTGGGGAACTTGCATTTTGGCAAAAATTAGCTTTTGGATTCTTTTATTAGTAATCGTTTTAATTATCTTGTATTTCATATATTACTCTTCAATTCCTTACTAGATTATTTTAACTCTAACAAAGCTTTCAATCAAACAACTTATACATTCGTAAGTACCATGCAAGTATCTAAAATGAGAACTTAAGTCCTTTGAATAATATATGACTCAAACTCAATCAAATTTCACTTTATTTTTCCAAATTAAGTGCTCTTGTTTGTTGGTTCTAATCTAAGAATTTTAATTTTGCTATTTTTTTGAAATTAACTAATTAATCGAAGTGTAGCCAAAACTTGAATGACATTAAGCATACAAATAAGAAAAATAAAGATAAAGACTATCAATCAAAAGATCCAAATATTTAAATTTAATCGTGCATATGCAAGCACCTACAAAGATAGACTCATGATTTTAAAAATTGCACAAGGCATAATTTTACTCTTCATAATTTAAAAATTCAAGGACATAGTAATAAAGGTAAAGAGAAATCTTATTCCAAATAGTGCGTCCTGAATGCTATTAGCTTGACAAAGTTTCAATCCTCCACTCTATCCTTGAAATTCTTGTCAAAATAATAGAGAGAGTTCTCCTAGATGAACCAAGAGAATTGTGGTTGCCAATAATCAATTCTATAAAGCCATGTATGCCTATACATCTAGCAAGAAAAGGTGAAAAAAAAAATGTTCTATTTCCCTCCTAGTTTTTACATCTAGTGGCCACCACTCACCCTCTACTACACTTGCTATTTTTGTTGACATTCACTGTATTTGGGTTGTAAATTTTCAATTTTAAAATATCAAATAATTACAAAAATATGCAATGCAATAAAATCCCAAATCCAATCCCTTTTCGTCATATAACATGCATAATTAAATGTATTTAGGAAATTATACGAAAGTTACCTCTTCAAATATATTTCAAGATAAGGCGTCCTTTGATAAAACCATATTTAAACACCTTTACATGGAGAACTTTTGGACAATATGAGAGGTTAGGGGGAACTTTTCTTTTGCTTTGAAGGCGGCACATAGGTTTTAGGCTAATATGATGTTATGCAATTTGGAACTCTTTCAAAACTATTTATTTCTAAAACTCACAATCCTACACAAGATAAGATTCTTATTTTGGATTCTAGAAACTCAAACTGTACATCAACTACCCAACCCCATGTGATGAATCAAAATTAAATCCGATCAATTAGATAGTCAACATAATAGGATAGCCATAATCAATACACAAGTTGATTGATATGCTATAATTCAACAAGAATCTTTGTTGAACGAATCGATGTGAATTAATTCACAAAATTAAGAATTACTCAACTAAATTCTAGAAAACAAGAATTCTTATTCTAGGGAAATTCTAATATAAAATAACTCTGTTCTCTATCTTAAAATTCAATAAAAATAAATATTTATAATTTAATATATCAAACCCTAAGCCTTCAGCCCATTGGACCCGACATACAAATAAAGCCCAAAAACAAATAAAAATAAAAATTGCTCCATATCTAGATCACATTATCCCTCTCCTCTTGAGGATGAATTATACTCAATTCAAACTCATGCCCACCTATATCAAACATGAATATACAAAATTCTCTTGATACTTCACAATCATCCTCTTCCAAAATTCCATAGTCAAGCATGTGTGTGCAAAATTTCCTTACAAAGTCATAAGGCCAATAATAATAGATCACTAACAACCCCGGGGAATAGTGAATGTACTTTCTAATACCTTATTTGGATGTGCATATGAAACCTTCTTAGTTGATAAAATATTTGAATCCTGTGAAAAACAAATGGATAGAGAAGGCATTGAATAATCAAATGAATTAACGTACAAATAATCCTCTAGAAGCTTAACTCCCTATTCAACTACTTTTTCTTCATTTTCATACTTTTTCTCAACTTTCACTTCAATTTCTTTTACTTTTTCTCTTTCATTTTTCTTCACCTCTATCTCCAAATCAGTGCTAGTATTGTTACTATCTTCATGTAGTATCTCCTCGGATGGCATCTCCTACATAATCTTCTGAATTATAGGTAGCATCTTTATAGATGGACTTTTCTCGACTTAAAATTTTGTCAATGCCATGATGAACCTCAACTTCCTTATTTGAACATTCACTCATAGTATGCCCATGCCAAATTCAATTAAAGTATAATAAAGATTGATTTTGCTTGTAAGAATCTATCGAACATGATAACTTAGATGTCTTGTCAAACTCATCTTCATTTAATCCAAAATCTTCATTTTAGAAGTGCCTAGCCTTCAACCCTTATTGTTGTCCAATTAATTTGAGGTGAATAAATCATGCAAACACTCCTTATCATGAATACTATGTGGTATACATCTTCTATCTTGCTTTATCCTGATTAAGTGAAAGTTATGGATTTAGTCAAACTCATTAGCTCAATTATATTACCAAATCAATGTTATCTCATGACACAAATATCCTATCGAAAACTCCTTTCTGATTATAAACTATCCTAACTAAGGATTTCCATCTTATAAAACATCAAATATATAGGACAAATACCTTACTCATTTGTAAGAAGACAAATCCTTTATTGAATGCATGCATGAATGCTTTTAAATAATAGCACGTTTGGCCCATAACTCTATTTCAATCATGATAAATACTAATTTTTAATATCCTAATGACACGCTGACCATCATGCATATAAGAAAACTATGTTGTCTCTATTGGATTTCTAAGGTATTTTCCTGTAAAAATTAAAACTTTTAATCATAAAAACATTGTACACACGCAACGAAAACTATAGGAACAAATTCCTCCTATTTTTGTTACAAAACATTCAAGATATCAATTAAACAAAATCATATGTAAAGTAGCTACCTTCGAAACACTTCCAAGCAACTTGAACACAATCTTTGAGTTATGGCCATCAAACCTCGACCTATTATTCGTCCACACGATTGAGATACTTGCAAGCTCCTCCTACACTTCTACAAAACTCTTTTGTGAAGCTTTTATGCAAACAACTTTACGTTAGGGGAATTTTATGACAAAAAAGTACTCAAAGAGGGTGGCTAGGGGGCTACATTCTTTTGGTTGAAGGGACGCACGAAATTTAGTGTTTAGAATGATGCCTTAAACTCTTTAAAATCCTTTTAAATAGTTGAGACACTAGGATTTGGGGTATGAGTTCCATGGGCCTTCCTATATGGACTCTTTTAATTAAAATAGCGCATGAACTTTTATGTAATAATTTCTAAATAAATTAACTGATAAACTCTTTAATTTTTAATCTTCGTTAATAATCAAAGCACAAATGTTTCTAACTAATTTGATTTAATTAATCTCATTAATCAAATTATATTCTCCAGTGTGCTTCTAATTAATGCTCTTATCATTAATAAGTATCATGGTAATTTATTTAATCTAATCTAATTGTAACTAAATAAATTACGCAAGCTTACAATTTTACACTTGCAATACTTCATAATGTTGTATGTGTGTCTTTTTAGGTTTATTCTTAATTAGCAAAAAATATAACTTAAAGGATTTAAATAACAGCTAGCCTACAATCCATATCCTATTCCAAATAAGATAAAGTGATTCAAATCACAATAAATCTTTTTTATTGTGACTATCATACCATATAGACCTATTATCTTGTTTTGTCCCCATCAAGTAGGACTCATAGATTTAGTGAAACTTACAAACTCAATTACATGACTAATCGGTGTTTTCTCATAAGACAAATATTCCTATTGAAAACTCCTTTTCAATCATACATTATTTGACTAAGGGCTTTTGTCTTATAAAACACCAGCTACATAGGACAAACGTTTTATTCATTAGCAAGGAGACAAATCTCTCATTAAACATACACATGCCTCCAAATGCACTTGGGCAATGATACGTTAGGTTCATGGCCCTATCCCGTACTATGATAAATATTGGCTTTTAATGCCTTAATGACATATTGATCGTTATGCGCACAAAACAACTATGTCATCTCAAGTTTAAAGTCCATAAATACTTAATACGATCATAAAGTAGGATGTTGATAGCCAATAGTGAACTTCATGTGTCTACTTCATTTTACAAGTTATTATCTGAATGCTCCATTCCCCATTAGGGCATCCACACATATGTATTCTTAATATCTCATATTAAATGGTATGTCACTCACTTTACAAATACAAGTTGTACCAACTTTTTAATACTCTTTAGAGTGTTTGTGACTTACAGATATGTTTTAATGATTAATTATCAAAAGAGCTCTGTGTCCATATTCATAACTCTTTGAAATAAAAACATATGGACACATACAATATTTTACACCAATCAAGATTTACATGCATGAAAACTTGTCAAAAGATTAATACAAATATCAGCATTTTATTAATAAGTGGGTAAATGTACACATACAACAAAATGTCCTTTTAGTATCCTTCATTTTCTATTGGCGTTAAAGAGCATATCAATAAAAGTCTCAGGTCTAAGGCCCATATATATTTAACATGATCACGAAGTAAGATATTGACAATTAAAAGTGAACTCTAAGCTATCTAAATAAGTTATTGGATTAAAATTCATAGTTGAGACCGATCTTTCTAGTTCAACAATCAATGGCACCCTTAAAATTGACATGAATCAATCTTGACAAACTCTTTAATCAACATAGATTTGTCTTGATAGAGTAGGAACAACATGGATAAAACTCAATAAACATAAGATTGATATGGATCCACCTTTATAAACTTGAGATTGAAACATACTAATATTAACAAACCCAAGGTCAATATTTCTATGGGCTTGTCTATTTTAGGACCAACACAGATCTACCTAGGTTGATCCTTTTGCAACTTATTTTCTTCTCAATCGACATACATAAATGGTTGAAGCATGAAATCAATATTGTAGAGTACCAAATCTCTTCAAAATCGATCCTCCTTAGCCAAGATCGATCAGGATATGTTAGTGATCAATTTTAAGTCTTTTTCTATCATTTCACATTAAAGCCTTTCCATTAAAAAATGTGAGTCCTTGAGTTTCATAGAAAAAGTAAGGTCCATGGGAATTTTTAGAAACTCCAATTCTAGGATCCCAAATGTAATTTTGTTCCATTATGCAAGTAGGATTCTTTTGACATCATTATTTATCCAGGCATGTGCGCTTGAAGTAAGCACAACAGATATTTGATACCTTTCACAAAATTTCACTTTCTTTCAAAAACAATCAATAGGCAAAAGAACTTCACGTTGTTGCACATATATTGCCATATCATAGTACTCAATGGATAATACAAATTCTTAGTATAGTACCAATTCAAAAGACATGTCCATATCACTTGCACAACCCACAAAATTCCATAATATACCATTTTAAAGCCTTTGTCATAAAATGATTGATGAGGGCATCGAGTCTAAGATGGAAGAATATTCAACAGTAGTTAAAGGATCAGTTACACAAGCTAAGGCTAAAAAGTTCAAGGAATTCATGACGGTACTTGTTGAAGGCTTCCAAAAAGAATTTGGACATTTGCAAAGGCTTTGGGAGCCAATGGAGAGATTGTAGATTAATTTGCGCAATGCATGAAAGAAGACAGTATTTTAGGCTTATCAAGATCGATCTAAGATCAATTTGGATCAATCGCAAGTTGGCCAAATTGATCTAAAGATGGTGGATCAATGGTGCTTGGTTGCAACTTTCTGAATCTGCGATCTTGTGGAGGACCAATCAATCCAAGGATGGATGGATCAACATCCATGTCGATCGCAAGGAAAGCAGATCAATTGCACAAAGGGCAGATCAATAGAGTTGAAACCCACTTTCTATAATAATAGTTTCAAACAAAGGCAGATCGATCCAAAGGAGGAGCGATCAATTAAAAGAACTCTAGATCGATCGTAACACAAACAAGAAACATTTAAATTTCCTATTTCAATTATGATTCTTTAGTATAGTTAAAGTATGACTTTTATAACTTAATTCCTATTTAAACTAGGATTATTTGGCTAGGTTTTGTACTATAAATAGGCCCTTAGGCATGGGCTTAAGCAACAATTGATTATTTTGAATAATAGATCTACTCTTTTCCTAGTAATTGAGTGTTTGCTCAATTTTTGTAAAAGTTTTTCCAAGCTAAGCCATTCTAGGTTATTTACCTAAAGATTACTGATTTATCAACCAAAGAAGTGTATTAGTTGTGGCCATCTTTTATTTGAGTCCTTCAAGTTCGTTGTGTTGGGATTGCATTCCAATGGTTTGCACAAGCAATGCTTTGTTGGGCTTAACTTTGTGTCTTTATCTTATTCCACACTTCCGTGATCATGTCAATTAGCATCAGCACTAGTTGTGTCAAATTCTGATTGAATATTCGATTGGAATACCAGTTCATGTCTCTTTCTTTCTTATTCTTAATTTCCTTTGGGGCAAGATAGGTGATAATTTAGTCAATGAATAATTAGTTGCTTTACACACTATAATATTAGTAATAGAATATAGATATTTTGATATTTAGGTCAAGAAGTAGGATAAATTAAATCGGCACTTCACATTGCTATCTCAATAATCGATTGGTAATTTTGTAGGGGAATGAAAATGAATGACATATAAATATAATATAATATAATATATTATAATAATAACAACAACAACAATAATAATAACAATTAAATAATGTGAAAGTATGTAGAAATAATAATTAATTTCTAGAGTGTAAATATATGTAAATATGAGTTCCTATGAGTATATACAAATATTAATTGAATTGTGAATAAATATAATAATTGAATTTTAAATATCAAAATTGAATTGTTTGAATTTAAAATTCAAATAAGAATAATTTAAGTAGTATATTTATATTGCATAAATTTTGATGAAATGAAATTTTAGATGAAAGAATTGAACCAAAACACAACTGCCATTTTAAGAAAATGACTTGCTAGTTAATCATTTTCAAATAGAGATAGAATAGCGATGTTTGATTCTTTATGAGGGCATGTAAAAAAAAATTTAGTGACTTAATTAGGTAAAATAATTATCGATAATATGATAATATATAGGTTTATAACATATATAAATACAAATATTAGTAGAAAAACTATAGGCATAAGTATTAAATTAATTCCGAATCTATGTGTATGTGTGTGTATATATAATAATTAAAAAATAATTAATTAGTTATAAAATGAGAGAGAAAGAGAGAGAGAGAGAATTTTAATTTGAATTTAAATAAAATTTATAAGGTAAGAGATTTGATTTATAAAATTTTGAATAAAAAAATGATTTGTACAAAACAAGTAACAAACTTGGCCCAAGTATTCTTTTTCGAAATCTAGCTCACTCGTCGGAAACATCAATCTGAATTTCTATGGTGAATGGCAATGCGTTTATCATTTATGCTGTATTTGTACAAAATATATACTACAGAATACAGGTGTATAGCACTAGCATACGGTAAAAGATTTTGAGTGTGAAAACATAATTAAAAATTAGCACTACTTTAAAGTGAGCATTTCAAACAATATAATTGAGATTTCGACAGGGCTACCTTTGTTTTCCTTTTATCCACTGTTTAATACTACTTAACAATCTTATAAACCAAATATTTACCATATAAATTTTATTTGAATTCAAATTTAAAATTCTCCTATCTTATGTTTTATAATTAATTAATAATTTTTCAATTATTATACTTATTCATTATCAAATCAACATCTATTACTATAATTTTACTACTCATATTTTTTTTTATTACTCAGTAAATTTATATACTATCTCGTTATTCAATTATTATTATATATTAAACATATAAAAAAATAATTTTCTTACTTATCAAAATCTTACCAACTAAACATAATTTTTATCTCTATTCAAATTAATCAAAATTTTCTCTTCCATCCTAATTTTGAAAGAAACATAGCTCATATGTTTGATCATGTCAATATGGAATTTTCAAAAAATATTGATGTGATAGGGACTACTAATACTAGTGAACTGACTTCGATATAATTTCATGACAAAATTAAAGAAATATCTTTTTTATAATCCTTATTCCTAATATTTTTGTTGACCTTCAAAATTTTCGGTAATTTTATTGTAGTTTTTGCTATGCATTTTTCATTTTGTCTTTTTATTCTATTGAATTTGATTATTATTATAAATAGTAGTAGCAGTAGTAGTGCTAGTGTTAGCGTTAGTATTATCACTATTATTCATATGTTGCTCTGATCTAGTTATTGAAATTTTATTTATTGCATTCTAAATCTATTATTTTTCATTTTAATTTTGTCGTGCCTAATAGTTTCTTACGCAAAATTAATTTGCCAATTTTTTATATTTTTAATTTTTCTTTTACTCTTAATTCAATTTTTTTTATTTTTATACTTTCTTATTGAGTTAATAAATTTTAAATTTCCTCTAAAACTTGGTATATAAATAAACTGAATTGTATTTATTTTGTAAAATGTATTTCAATGTTATTAAATGCATGTATATAATATTATATGACTCGAAATAATTGATTTTTTAAAACAATTCAATCTACTCAATAGTTATTCGATGACCCACTCAATTTTCGTTCCAATCGCTGTCGGTCTTAGAAGCATTTCTTTAAAACGTCTAAAACCAATTATATTTTCTTTAGAAGACAATTTCAAAAATGGATCTCACTTTTTGCAACAATTTTGAAAACTAAATATAGGAGCCATAAATAGAAATGAAACAAGACGTCAATAGGGCAAAAGAGGGCGGGGCTTCATGCATTTTGAAAATTTGAAATCCGTAAATCTCTTGTAACTGCTACAATTGCGGAGAAGCGAAATCAGAATCAGATAATGATCTATGTCACTCCAACCGATAGCTTTGGCTCTACGGCAGCTTTAAAGTCTTCCGACTTTGAAGGGACGTAATTGCCCTTGGAGTTTGCATCAAATTCTTGTATAAATACTACTTTAATTTTAAGTGTACTCTCAATTGAATAATCTTTCTTATGTTACATATTGAAAACAATCCATATCTGTAGTATACTATATGTTAAAAACATTTGGCTACGTTTGTTTATATATTTTTTATTCAAAAATATATACTACAATTATTATATTTTTAAAAAAATTTTCTATATCACTCTTACTTTTTCATAATTTTAAATAAAAATACACTTAAAAATTAAAACAAACACTCCCAAGAAAATTTTATATATCACTCTCAATTTTCATTTATTTCATTCACTTTTTTCGATTTTAATTTATTATATTTTTTTCAAATTTCTTTCTTTCTTTTATCATTATATAAATAATTCAAAATTTATATTTAAAGATATTCTTATTTTTTATGTATGCACAAACATTAATTCATTTTTCTTTTAAGTTTCTTTCGTTGCATTGTATTTTATTTTATTTAACATATCATTTCTTACGGGCAGCACTTTCAATTGTTTAATATTTTTTCTATTTATACCTTTTTTTTTTTGAGGAAAAGATAAATTCATTGCATACTTAAAAAACTAGTATGAAGTAAATTCATCGCATACTTAAAAAACTAGTATGAAGTTTAACATGATGAAAAATGACCCACCGGTATTCTTAGCAGCTCTAGCTAGCTCGTGCGCCTCCCAGTTGGACGTGTAGTGAATATACAAATAGGTCTACCACTAGTTCCACCCGTTTGGATAGTCCACCCAAATGATTATCATTGCATGCTTTCACAATTACCCGAATCCCCACAATTTCCTCTCCAGCAAAAATTGCTTCATCGAGCCATAATTTTGCTTGGTCTGGAGTCGTACGAGTAGCTTTCATTTCTTGGTCTTCACTGATTTCATTCCGCGACAAACCTGTTGTGTGGTTGTAATCTGACACTAAACATGTAGCCCCTTGTACCATAGCCCTTAGCTCCTATTAAGGTCCATCAGAAGAACAATGCAATGCAAGCATGGACCAGTGGCATTCTAAGTGGTAACGTGTGTTGGAGTTTGTTGTGTTTTAATTTGGGGATTATTTAATATTTTAAAGGGCAGTTTTTTAGTTAATAGTTGCTGTTAGTGTTCACTCTAGAATAATCTATAGCTCACCATAAGAATAAACTCCACGGTTGAACAATGCAATGAAACAGTAACCTTGCCAATATAATTCTGCTTTTGCTACCTTCACCTTTCACTGCTGCATCTCTAATTCTTAGCCTTAGAAACCATAAATTAACCATTATTAACCTGGTACCAAAGCCTTGAAGAGACGAAACAACCCTTTAATCAAGCCCCAACCATGGCAGAAGCATTCTCATATAGGAAACCCCTAACAATATCCAACCACAAATAGATTTCTTAACCTAACTGATCCTTCCAATCCCTTCAGACTTGACAATGGAGATAACCCTATGGTTGCATTGGTTTTAGACCTTCTAACCACTGAGAACTATGTGGTATGGGCCAAGAGCATGAGGAGGGCTCTTAGAGTCAAGAACAAACTCAAATTTGTAAATGGCTAGATTAGAGAGCCACCTACATCAGAAGTTGCACTTCTAGAAGTATGGGAGAGGTGCAATGACATGGTGGTCTTTTGGATCTTCAATTCTATGAGTTCATTGGTTAAGTCTAGTTTACTATTTGTTGATGATGGATTTGAGTTATGGAGTGAGCTGAATGAGAGAATGTTTCAGCACAATGGCACCCAAATCTGTCAATTAACGAAAGTGAGCTGATGAGAGGATGTTTCAGCACAATGGCACACAAATCTATCAATTAACGAAAGCACTAGCCACTTTGATGCAAGGAGATGATCAAGTGGTGACATACTATGAAAAATTGAAGGGGATATGGGATGAGCTCTCAACATATGATAATATGCTTGAGTTTATATATAGGCAATTGAAGATTCTTACTAAAAGGCATCAAAGAGATTCAGTGATATAGTTCCTGATGGACTTGAATGAGGCCTATGCACATGTGAGGGATCAAATTTTGATGTTGGATCCAATGCCTCCCATTAAAAAGGTGTTCTCCATGGTGCAACAGCAGGAAAAACAGCAACCAGATCATTGGTGTCATATAGGGTTCTAAATCGATGGCTATGACAGTATAAAAAGGTCCCATGAACTCAGAAACTATTAATAAGAAAGATAGGTTGTTTTGCTCTCATTGCAAGATTTTAGGACATTCTCTTGAAATTGTTTCAAAGCAGGGAATGCTGAGGTGCCTATATGCTCACATTGTAATATGAAGGGTCACATTATGGACAAATGTTACAAGTTAAAAGGTTATCCACTTGGACATAAGCCATGCCAGAAAAACAAAGGAACTACTGCAGCTAATATGGTTCAGATTCCCATGGACTAGGAGGAGAGCTCAGAACTAAAGGATAAAAGGATGATGCTAACAAAGACTCAATATAATGAACTGATGGCAATCCTAGCCAACAAGAAGTCAGCAATCAGTAGCCACCAAGCTTGATGAAAGGAATTTAGCCATTGCTGCAACATATAAAAATACCAACCCCATGCACATGAATGGTAATCCCATAACCTATTGGACCTCAAATCTATAACATTCAATTAATTAAATGTAGGTGATTGACACTAGGGCAACAGATCACATGATTTGCCACCTCAGCCTATTTTCATTCATCATAGCCTTTGTGTCCAAGCTTGTCAAGCTCCCAAATGATTCTAAAACTTAAGCCACTCGTATATAAGTAGTAAAACTAAGTAATACTCTCACTTTGCATGATGTTTTGTGTGTGCCTACATTTGCAATCAATTTGTTATCAGTAAGGAAACTGACACAATCCTTTCCTTGCTAGTCTTTACTCCACTCCTCTTTTTGTATTATGCAGGACCTTACTTCTTGGACTACGATTGGGACGGGTAAGCAGAGGAATGGCTTGTACAAATTTGTTAAGGAAAAAAAGGGTTCCTAACTGATCTCTGCAGACTTGTCTAATACCAATAAGTAAGCTAATTCCAAAACCTTTACTATTTTAACCTCTAAACCCCTAGATGATTTGTGACATTATCGCCTTTGACACCCCTCTAATAGAGTTCTAGAGCTAGTAGATTACTCTATTGTAACCCTATTGTACCCTATTGTTTCCATGAAACCAATTGTTTCCAAGCTAGTCATTGAGGGCAATGGCTCCTTACCAACAGTCAACATATCTAGTACAAACTCTTTTGATGTATAGTATTTTAGATTATGGCATGCCTCACATCAAGTAGCAAATAATACATGAACTATCACCTTGTGTGAATGTATCATCAAACAAGGCCTATGATGTATGTCCAAAGGCAAAAGAAAGGAGAATTCCCTTTCCAATTCACCTCAAGTCTGCTATCAAACCTTTTGAGTTGTTACACATAGACACAAGGGGTCCTTATTCTGCACCAGCACTAGGTAATTATCACTACTTCTTCACCATTGTGAATGATTGCACAAGAGTCACTTGGACATATGTCATGAGACACAAGAATAATGTCACACACTTGATTCTCATGTTTCATAATCTAGTTATGACACAATTCCAATCCAAGATTAAGATAATAAGAACTGACAATGCACGAGAATACACAATGCCTACCTTCTTCATTGAAAAGGGGATAATACACCACAATTCTTATGTTGAGAGTCCGTAGAAAATGGGGTTGTTTATGGAAAACATCAACACCTCATCTCCACTACTAGAGCTCTCCTTTTGTAGGCCTCATTACTAATCAAGTTTTGGGGAAGGCTATTCTTTGTACCGCATATTTGATAAATAAACTTTCTTCTAAGACCCTGAACTTCAAATCTCCCTACCAGTGTCTCTTTAGAACCTTATTGGCTTATAATCAACTCAGGATATTTAGTTGTTTGACCTTTGCTTCCACCCTAAAGAGGGATAGGAATAAGTTTGAGCCTAGAGTAAAGAAATGCATCTTTACAGGCTATCCAATTAGAGTTAAGGGATATAAGTTGTATAACCTTAAAACAAATGAGATTGTCATCTCAAGGGATGTGGTCTTTCATGAAAACGTCTTCCTTTTCAGTCAATCCCACTTGATTCATCCAACAACTCTACTCCTCAGTTCTTGTATCTTGAATTTATCTTACTGAATCATCATGCTTCCAACCCTAGAACTAGTGGTGATCATGCTCCCAATCATGACATGGCTAAGGTTAACACTGAGGATCATACATTGTTACCCCCACCTTTAATCTCAGTTGACCCAGCATTGGTGACTAATAATGCTCAGTCAAGTTCCTCATCTCAACCAATTTCTTTGAACTATCTACAAGTCCCTTTTCAACCTGAGCAGCTGAGAAGATCCCTCAGAGGAAAGAGATTGCCTAAATATCTAAAGATGTATCACCATTCTATTAACCAATCAAAACCACCCACAATGTACCCTTTACCTAACCATTTCAACACAGTCCAACTCACCTCCAATTATGTAAGTTTCTTATTTGCCCTTGATGAAACAATAGAGTCAACATCTTATGCTGAGGTTGTAAGTATACCATGCCGAAGAAAGGCTATAGTAGATGAGTAGTAGGCCTTAAAGGTTAATGACACTTGGGACATTGTGCCACTTCTAAGGAATAGGAAGCCAATTGGATGCAAATAGGTGTTCAAAGTCAAGTTGAAGTTAGATGGATTAATTGAGAAACATAAGGCTAGATTAGTTGCCAAGGGGTACAACTAAGTCGAAAGTTTTGATTACCAAGACACCTTTAGCCCTATTGTGAAGCAAACAATTGTGAGGATATTCTTTGCTATGGAAGCCATGAATGATTAGAATCTTGAGTAGTTAGATATCAATAATGCCTTTTTGAATGAAGAATTGCAAGAAGACGTGTATAAGGGCATACCTCTAGGGTACAAACTGGATAGAGTAGTGATTGCCACACCTCCTTTACCCTTAGTCTATAAGCTGAAAAAGTCTTTATATAGCCTTAAACAGGCTTAAAGACAGTGGAACACTAAGTTTACTCAAGCCTTGTGCGAATATGGATTCAAACAATCAATGACTAAATACTCATTATTCACAAAGGAGGTTAAAGATGGGGAACACATGGCATTACTAGTGTATGTTGATAACTTAGTCCTTGACTACAAATATTAGAGTGAAATTGGGAAGGTAATTCACTACCTTGAATCAAAATTCAAGCTGAGGAAGTTGGGGACCCCAAAATACTTCTTGGGCGGTTGAAGTAGCAAGATCACAAGTTGGAATTATGGTGTGCCAAATAAAATATGCCCTTGATTTAATCACTGCTATGGATTTTTGGGAGCAAAGGTAGCAAGCACACCAATTAAAGTGAATTACCAGCTAAGAATGATAGATCTAAACTTACTTAAAGATGCATCAACTTCTAGGCAGCTGGTTGGGTTGGTTAGTTGCTTATGAAAATTGCAGGATTGCTATATTAATCCTTGAGTAGAACAAAAGGGTTAATGAGAGGTTCAGCTCATATTTTTTTGGCTATCTTAGTTTTCTTCCTACCCTACATCAGTTTGTTTTCTCTAGAGATTGGATTGCTTCTTGATTAACTTTTAACACTCCCTATCGTTTTGCAAGCCTTCAACTCTATTTATTTTGGATCTGGTCGAAGCATAGGAATGGAAATAGGATTTACTCTTATCTCCCTTCTACAACCAAAATTGATTGCTGCGTTGCTTCCATTTTACCTCCTCGCCACGTTGAAGTTGTTCAAGATCCCTACGTTGCCTTGCCTCATCACCTACAAGTTGGTCATCAGTCATCGTGTACTTCAATGCGCTCAGCTTATTTTCTCTGTCGCGGATCCTCTATGTATCTCTCCCTAGATAAGTTGCACTCCACCTTTTCAACCCACATTGCATGACTGTATGTAGTCCATTATCGACATTCCTATTGTCTGATCTGGCTATACATGTTTGATTACCTGCTCGTAGCCTTCATGCACCATCCACTTGTCCTCAAACTTAAATTGACGTGTGCTAGTTATATATTAGAAAAAGTCTACTGCTTGCACAACACTGCATTTTAATAATAATGCCCTTATTTAATATTTTGTATTTTTTTTCTACAATTTCTTTAGATATAATTACATGCCTTTTATCCTTATATTCTATATAACAAATATTCATTAAAAAAATTAAAATTAAACGAACAAGGGAATGTTTACTAACTTAAATTTATTATTTATTTTACTTTGTTTTCGGTCTTGATCATATTAGTAATCCATATATTATTTCATATTAGTAATGAATTGATACTTTTGTGAAGCATAGTTAGGTGTAATATGAATTCCTTTATGATATTCGTTTTAAAGATAAAATGAATCATACATGAAAAAAACATATTAACTATAAAATGAAATTTTAATGAACAACTATTTTCCCCAAATAAAAAATAAATAAATTAGAAATACTTCGTAAAGAAATTCTGAAGTTGTATTCACTATAGCTTTTGCAGGCTTCACTTCAAGAACTAAAAAATCTAAAATGAATTGTTTGTTTCTTATTTTTCGCATTCAATCTGTTAGAGAGACAAAATTTGGGATTTAATCAAATTCAATAAAAAAATCATTTATATATTGCAACATGATGATACTCATTTATACTTTAATAAGATTACTTCGCACATTTTAAATCCCATTGTAGACTTCAACTGCCATTAATCATGAGTTGTAGATTTTTACAAACATGTTAAATAAAAAATATTAATTCAAATAAATAAATAATATTAAAAAAAAATGTTAGTTCCCTCGTCTAGCGTGGGTTTAATGATAGGAGATATTAAAGTGATATTTTATATGTGAATGAATTATGTTTTAGCAATAAAATATAATGATTGGTAATGTGAGAGATATTTATTTGTTGGGAGATGTGTTAATATAATAAATATAAATTTAATAGTATTTGTGTAGCGTAAATATAATATAATGCATTAAATGTAGTAGAAGTGTGTTTGTTGGGTTAAAGTGGAATTCGGCGTGTGTATAAGTTAGTAATTACTATTATTTAAATTAATAATCTAACTTGTTATTATATTTTAAATATTGGTTACTGTGGCAATTTTTGTTAATGTTTTGTAATCAGTATTTTTTTTTGTTTTGCAGTTATTAGTACATTAGTAAAATTTAATTTAATGGGATGCGACTATTTGATTATAATGGGATCCATGATTGTTATCAAGTTAAATAATATTTTATTTATATTGATAATATTATAATTTATTGAAGACAATGTTTTCACAATTGGCTCAAACTGGCTGGTTTGGTTGGGAACCGACCAAGTCTCCAAGCCAATTATGAAAGAAGAATCGCTGTTGCATCGACTCGCGTGGCCCGGTTGAACTGGATTTCACCAGTCCTACTGTATTTTCGAAAAAAAATACCTAAAGTAGAAAGAGGGATCTCAAGAAGAGTTTTAATTCCATTGCAAGCTTCGTCTTGGAATTAGAAAAATCCCAGCTAGTCCAATAGGAATGTGGAGTGGTGGACGGTGCAAATGTTTTTACAATGACAAGAAACGCGTTCTTTTTATCTTATTTAATGGACAATATTATCCAATTTCTAATTAGTGAAAAGAGAACTTTTCTGTTTCTTATTTAATTGACTTCATTTTCCAATGACTCATCGTAGTTATTAATATATGCTTTGAATGTATCAAAGATTAAAGATGTTGTTTAATGGAATGTTGTTCTCTAAGAAATCTAACAAGGTGGCCTTTTTCCTTCCATGAATTCTAAAGCAATGTGCTGATAATATATGAAGAAAATTAATCTAATACAATATATTTCCTGTTTTTGCTGGCTATATATTCCTTATGTATTTGTGGCGCCATATATTTTTCATGTAAAATCTTTATTGTTTTACTGATTTTTGTTAAATAATTATGTGTAGACATTTTATTTAGGAAAAAAATTATATATATATATATACAGGCTTGCATGTATGAGAATATATATGTGTATAAAACATATATATACGCACACACATATATTATAGTATGAACAAATCAGTTTTCTAAAAATAGTTAAATCAGTTGAATCAGTGACCTAATAACTTAATAAATTAACCGGTTCAATAATCAACCCAATTTTAAAACAATGATATTTTTTATTTATGTAGGAAAATATGTAATCTATAATTACAACACATCACTAATTACTAATAGATATCTTAGTTCATAATTATAGTAAATTGTGTAAATAGGAATTAATTAAGTAGGCTGAAAAATTATGGTAAATAGGAATTAGACAAGTAGACTTAATGATAAATTACCATTATTTATGGCAAATAGAAATTAATCAAGCATGCTAAAGCGTGATCTGTAACTTTCCTCATATTGATGAAGAGTTTCCATACAGTGGCCACCACCAACCCACCTACCACCATTAGTCACTGACACTATAGCCAATGCCACCAAAAACCAAAAAACTATTCTATACACTGACAGTTCAAGTGGCAATCTCGTTTGGTTGAGTGGTATGAGTTGTCAATCCCTCTTTGTGGTTGCAATTTATTGACATACTCAAGTCTACTAGTGTTTTATGGGATAGTCAAGTGCACCGTGTGAACAAGTTGCTATGATAATTTGGCATGGTAAAAAGCATTTTGGTAGGGCCATCACGAGATGAGGATCTTCAACGTAACATCCATCGACGTGGGGGGGCTAATAGAGATTGATCTTGTGATCACGACAATTATGTTCGGCAGTGGGAGAATCTTGATAGGATCATTAGGGCACATGCTTTCAACGACCGTATTGGAACATAGAGGCATGGTGCCCAAAGTAGGATGATTTAAGTCACACAATAATGTCTCCTCAAACATGCATTCGTGCATTTTAGATTCTAACCTAATTACATTGGTGTTTTCTCATATGTGGTGTATTAGATGCATAAGTTGATAGTTTTCATATTTTATTTTGATCGCGCACACATATTAACCACTTTTTTCTAATTACAAACCTAGCAAATGCAGTACATGAGAATTTACAGATACAACTAGCATATTATCGACGTTGTAGAGGGCGTAGCACTTCAACGTTTAGCCTAGGACTTCCAACCATATACACAGGTTTGATTAGCATCTTTACCACATTTAGAGTCAAGGGACATGCCATCTAGATTGATTAGTCATGTCGATCCTAGACATTGCACATCTTATCATGAAGATATTGATGGCCCTTTTGCTTGAACTTGTTAGCAGATGACGTTTATGTATCATTGCTCCCAGACACCATCATATAGTCTCCTTTCACACCACTATTGGAGTACAACCCCCATATGCATCCAACAGTATCATCGCCGTTTAGGAAATAGTTGAGACATTATTTCACCATCATCTCAATGCATCTTCAATTCCATTTGGTGATGTTCCTACAAGGTAGGCCATGACTTCTCCAACATTGACGTAAGGCACGAGGTACAACATCACGTCCTTAGCACCCATAAGAGCTAAAGGCGTATAGACCTCATTGAAGTATATGTCCATGACCATGTGAAACTGGTGGCCACTAGTATATTAGATTATTTTGTGCACATTTGTATGCAAATAACGTATATTTGTAATAAATCAAGAACAGTTTCTCGTTTACTTATTAGATGTTACTGCTTACATCTAAACTTGAATCTTCATGTGATGGCTCACTACTTCTAAATTGTAATTTTAGCTTATTTCGAAAGCCCACGCGAACCATCAAAATAGGGATATTGATAAATCGATCACACAACTTGTACACTGATTATGGCATTGCAAGCCATATTGTCCATTCACGTGAATTGTTGGTGGGCTTTAAAGTTTGGTGGCTGATTGTTTTTAAGTTGAAATTTTAGCTTTACTGCAAAGGCTTGCTATGACTTATCAAAGAATTGGCATTGCCAAATCCATTGCATGCTTTGTACATTGATTATGGTTTTATAGCCCAATGACCTATTGATTAAATTCTAGTCATTCATGTAAAATGTCTATCAGCTTTAAAGCATGACATTGAATCCTAATCATTCATGTATTTGTATGTTTACTATGGTATTGCTATCATGTGTGACTGGTTATTCATGTGAAATGTTTCAAGGTTTTGAAGCTTGACATCCACTCTTTTTGAGTTCTAAATTAAGATTCCTTGCAAATAACCATGTGACCCACTGGAGTAGGGATCCTAGAAAATCAATTTCACATCTAATACTATTTGCTCACACACTAAAATATCTTGCATTGCCGTGAAATACTTCGACTTCTCTTGGTTGGAATGGTAAACTATTCAAATTTGAGGAAACACGAGGTTTAACTTATTATAAAATGAAATGATGACTACGCATCACTTATTTTTAATGATCAATTGGTACTCCTACAGTCTAAGAAGAAACTAGCTACATAGAGTAAAAAACTCTAGAGTTACTTTGTGTTCACCAAAATCTTGCTCTTAAGATATCGAAACAACAATCTTTGTCTATGTAGAGGTATGATGTTAACACATATGTAGTTGTTGTTTGACAAATAAGGCAAGAAATAATCAAATACTAGCCCATTGTTATGGTATCAAATGCTTCAATTAGTTAAAGAAATGGCATTTGCAAGGGGCTAATTTTAATGCAATATCCCTTCTAATTATTGTATGTCTAATAAGGATGAAGAATATCCTTTCTTCTTATGTTACCTATGTATACATTATTATAATTGTCCTTTCAGTGAATATTATGCATTCAGCATGGTTTTCAGCAACACTTCACAACACATATTATTTTACTATTCATTGCATTATGAGAAATATGTTTACAGAACTTTTTATTGTTTTAATTTCAAAGAGGTTGTCACAAGAAAATTCTAATTACACGTTATTGACAATAAAGAAGTTGCACATATATTGACATTACACAACATTGCAACTTTTGGTAAAGCATTTTAAACTTTTTTGAAAGAATGGGTTATAGTATTATTTATCATCGTTCAAAAAATATTATCTTCATTTTCAAAATAATTCAGAATATATCAAATTTAGATTCCAATACATGAAAGTAAAATACCCTTTATCTCACTTATATATTTTTTTAATTTTAAAAATTGATTTAAACAAGTTAAAATTATTTTGCCCCAAAGGCCCTTGGTATTGTAAAATTTGCAAATTTTACATCTTGCAAACTATAACTTATGTTTACATTTTATAAATTATTTCCACCAAATTACAAAAATTTTGGTTAAAGTATTATTTTTCCTCAACAAACAACTTTAATGTATAAATATATAATAATTTATAAATGTATATTAATATTTTAGTGTTTTATTGATAGGATGACATCATCAGGAAATTATTACACACATAATAAATATATATTTTTTTCATATTTATGATGCCATTCCGACTTTTACATCACATATAAAGTATACACATTGGCTATTTTTGGAAGGGGTATTTGGGTGATTAATCATATTTGTTGAGTATTGTGCTAGGATGAATGATATGTTTGAAAGGAATATTTGATTAAATGAATAGTATTATTTATTTGAATTTATTTATTTATAAAGGTAAAAAATATAAAACAATGATTGGATAATGATAATATGTAGGAATAATGATTAATTTATACAATATTTATAAATGTGAGCTCATGTGTATATATAAAAGTATTGATTTGATTGTATATTATTTTTTAGAATTTTAATCCAACAATTATTGGGTCAAGTCAGCTTTATTATAGATGGTATTAGAGCTCTTTCTTAGCACTAGGAAAAACTGGCAAAAACTACGTTACAATAGATTGTTGAAAGAAACACTAAGAAACAAATGCAAGGGTAGGAAAACTGTATTGAGGGAAAACTAAAGGAAATCATAAATGAATTTAACTACTAAATTAAAGGGGTTTGTTAAAGAATGGAAGACTCCCACGTTGCCACTTCTAATGAAATGGGTCAATTGCTCTTTGTTATCTGTGGTAATAGTGCCACTAAGTGAAGGGATGACCTCAACTCGTGGTGGGAAAAGGGTTTGGAGATCCCCACCACCAGGATTACCTCATCCATAAGGTAGCCACTGATATGCAGTAGTATCAAGGCATGCAACCCATCATGAGGGACACAAACCACCCTTCCAATTGAAACCTAAAAGCAAACTCACCCATTTGATGGAACAAATGCTCACTACTGGATCATAAAATGCCAAAGGCATTTTCAATATGACAATACTTTAGAGGAAGAGAATATTTAGGCAGCTACTCTTTAGTTGATGAAGAAGTAGAAAGGCGGTTTAATAATTTTTTAGTTGGTAAAAATTTTGTAAGTTACGATGAACTACAAAGAACAATACTAGCCAAATATGACAAACAAGATCTAGGTCATACAAGTTGGACTTTTAATAAACTTCGATAGAGAACAAGCATTATTGAGTACATAGAGATCTTTGAAGAAGTTGGAGTCAATATGTTAGAAGTCAACCCATACTTAACAGAACCACGTTTCTTCCATAGTTTCATTAGTAAATTAGTTGATGACATTCACCATGCTATTAGATTGTTTAAGCCTTAGTCATTCATTAGAGGAAGCTTTCACATTAACGGAACATGAAGAGTGAAAGTAGCAAGCAATAAAAAGGAGTAGAATCATGAACATATAGTAGTGGCAATGGTAGAGTGGTATGATGTTTGCATAGTGAGTGTCATACCATTTAGTATGAAATATTAAGAACATATTTGTGTGAATACGTTATTACAGAATTAGTACTGAAACACTGATTTAAGAATGAAACAAACACTTGGAGTTCACCATTCTTGTCAATGTCTTATTTTGTAATCATATTAAGTATACAAAAACTTTAGACCTAAGACAATATAATTGTCTTATAAGCATGATGGTTAGCATGTCATTAAAATATTAAGGAATAACATCTATCATAATATGTGATAGGATTATGAGCCCAATACATCGTTTTTCGGATACATATGAAGGCATGTATGCCTTTAATAAGAGATTCGCCTTCATACAAAAAAGTAAGGCGTTTGTTCTATGCAATTGATATTCCATGAGATAGAAATCTTTAATTAACGTAGTATATAATAGAAAGAGGTTTTCAATACAGCCTTAGTCTCATGAGATAATATTAATTTGCTCATATGACCAAGTTAGTGAATTTGACTAAATTTATAACTCTCACTTGGTTAGGATAAAGTAAGATAAAAGACTCATTTTGTATGGTATTCATGGTCAAGAGGGTTCATAAGATCCATTTACTTTGTCTTAATTAGATTATGATATGAGCTATAAGTTAGTTGTTACCTATATTTTTCGAGTTATGCTTGTTGTCAATTAAGGATGAACTTAGAGATTTACATATAAAAGATTAAAATGAGGACAAGTTGGTAATTGCTTGTAGCGTGAATGAGGCTTGAGAAGTCTTATTGATAAGTTAATTTAGGTGCAATTAAATTGGGCAAAATGGATTTTCATTGTGCTTGTTAATGGGAGGTTATTAATTAGAAGCATACTAGGACTTTAATTTAATTAATGTGATTAATAATTAAAGGTTGAACGAGCTTTAGTTATTAATGAGATTAATAATTAAATGATCTGTGGGTTGAAATTAATTAAAAGTCTATATAAGAAGTCCATAGAGTCCATGCTATGTGTACCTAAGTGCTATATATGAAAATAAGGATTTTATCAAATATAATATGTTATATTTTAAAAATAAATAGATTTTGAAGAGTTCTAAATCAACACACAATCAAAAAAGTCAAGAAATTTGTGTGCCCTACCAAGCAAGTTTTCTTTTTTGGTCGTAATGCCTATATGCCCAAAGGAGTTTACATCATAACCTTACAAAGGAGTTTGAAGAAATTTTTGGAGGCACTTTCCCATGTTTAGCAGAGTGGACAAGTTAAAAGTCGAAGTTTGAGATTGTGACTTTTGGATTACATGTACACTTCTACTGAAATGTGATTTCAAGAGGTATGCTTATTCAATTTTTGTATTTATTCTATTTAGTATATTATATGTTGAAAATAAATTAGGTTTGATTTTATTTATTTTACTATATTTTTTTGACGATGTATGTTTTAAAAATTTAAAATTTTCACTCCAAACTTGTTGAAAGCATCACACAAGTGCTCCCTCGATTAAAATACTCCTAAATGGTGGCTCTCTCTCGTATGCCGCACTTTCAATTAAAATAGCAACATAATGCTGTCAAGTGTGATACACTCTTCAACCACCTTAGAGTAGCTTCTGTGTTGTAGAATTTGACCTTAATTTTTGGATAGGAAGCATAGAATAAA
This sequence comes from Avicennia marina, assembly GCA_019155195.1. NCBI lineage: Eukaryota > Viridiplantae > Streptophyta > Magnoliopsida > Lamiales > Acanthaceae > Avicennia > Avicennia marina. The sequence continues at coordinate 8,491,601 of CM032781.1, read as the reverse complement.
TTCAAAAATCTTTTCACGCAATTATTTCATCCACTATAAATTTCATTTTTAGCTTTAGAATTTTTTTTTTCCCTCCAAGCCAAACTTTTTTATTTGAAGAAATAATTTAATATTTACTAATGTTATAATGCTTTAAAGGACAGAAGTACGAAATTAATCAAAGGATTAATCTGAAGTTGAAGACTTCTCAAGACTTAGCATAATAATTAATTATATTTTTCTTTTAAAGTTGTAAACATTATTTTTTGGATTAGATATAGAGTACAACCCTTAAGTATCAGAAAATTTAAAGTTAATGATCATATCAAATTTTAAACTATCATAATACGTTTAAATAAAATATCTTATTCTGAAATATATGATATTATGTATTTACTTTATAGGTGCACCTCACGCATATAAAATTTATATGCAAATATATATATATATATATTAAAGAAATTTTAATATGCTCAATTATGCTCAATTAATAACTTTGAGGGAGGATTGCAATTTATATAATTGTCCCTACCCTTGCCCGTTATCAAATCAAATTTATTAATATTATAAAATTTTCTAGCAGGATGGATGGAAAAGGAACGGCAATTGCAAACCACTTCAGAGGGGCATAATCGGAAAAGAAGAACGCGCCCCTTCTGTAACTGTCACGTGCGATCCAACTAAAGCACATGCCGCCCCCTATAAATCCGCGAGAAACAGCGGAATAAAATTTCGAAGAATCACTTCTCTCCGGTTCTCTCTCTGCAGTTTACTCCTTTTTCTAAAACAACATCCATTTAAAATGCAAATAGAAACTGAAGAACGTAGAGTAACACTGGTACTGTAGTAGTATAAATTGCTAACAGTAGCAGTACTCTCTGGGAGCAGCTCCCGACAAACAGCGCAACAGTGAAATTTTAAATACAAGAAGAAAATAGTCCCACTCTAGTTTCAGATCTCATCTTTCAGTTCCATCAGTTGTATGTTCAATTGACGGGAAGAGGCAAGAAGAATTCTTGTTTTTTGTTTTTTTTTATTACTTTTAGTATTTGTTTGTTTAGGAAAAGAATTATTGGTCGAGAGCTGTTAATTAGCAATGGAGAAAATAACGCCGGTGAGGAAGTCTCACACTTCGACGGCAGATCTGCTCACATGGTCGGAAAATCCGCTGGAATATTCCCCCGCAACGGTCTCCTCCTCCCGCTCTCACCAGGTAATGAATAATTTCTTCTCCCTGAATCCCTTTATCTGGCACTGCTTTTGTTTCAAATTTGGGTTGAGAAATTGGGATGAAATGACAGCCGTCGGATGGGATCAGAAAGGTGGTGTTTGGAGGTCAGGTTACTGATGAAGAAGTTGAGAGCTTGAACAAAAGGTCAGAGATCCAGCTCCTTTTTTCTTAGTTTACTTGTTTGATTGCAATAAAATTTTGTACCTTTTCTAATTTTTATTTTGTATATGTCTTAGTTGAGGAGCTGTCTGGTGGCCAGCTATTAGGATTCGGGTTACATTTGCATTTAATGTGAAATGAATCATGGAGGGTCAATCTCAATTCATTCATGTTCAGCTTGTGTTTTGTGAAGGCAACGAAGCTACCAAAATATCTGGATCCATCTTTTTTTCCTTAATATCTGATCACGAGATTCGCATGGAATTATGCTGAAATTTGGGATCTTGTGTTTGTTTCAGTTTTGTCCATTCCACGTATCACCAAATGATGAATAAACAATTCATTTCCCACAAAGAGCACGGGAATTGTGATTTCCTTATTCGAGTAGCCTCTACAAATTAAAGGAGAGTTTTCCAGAAAATTATGCACTAAGATGAAATTTAAATTAGTACTCTACATATTAGTGGCACAAGGATTCTGGACTGCTATGGATAAATGTAGGCACAACCTCATTTCTTGTGAATGTGACTGTGGCACGTTGCCTTGCCACACCTGCGCACAAAATTTTAACATTATCCTAAGGTGATTTCGTTACTTTGGGGAGGGGGAAGTGTGTGGTTGCTTTCTTTTCTTCCCCTTTTGGTATGAAAATCTTCATCTTCTGTATTTGCCCTTTTTCCAGGAAACCATGTTCTGACTATAAAATGAAGGAAATGACCGGAAGTGGTATTTTCAAATCCGAAGGAGAAAATGGTGCATTAGAAACTGAAGATGCCATCCAGACTCCAGTTAACAAAACTGGTTTGCGGATGTACCAGGTATTTGTTTAATCTATTCTTATTGAGTAATTTGTCATGCTATTTGAAGTGTGCTTTTGATTTCAATGACCTATATCTTAATGCTTTTGAGGGTTAAAATTATTACTAGCAAGCAATGGTGGGAATTAGTCACATATCTTTTGGTGAGGAAGAAACAGTTTCTCCAAAGAGGCCAACCACTCTGACTGAAGTTGCAAAGCAGCGGGAGTTGAGTGGAAATCTGGAAACTGCGTCTGAGGCGAAGTTGAAGAAACAAATTTCTGATGCCAAAAACAAGGAGCTCGGCGGGCATGATATCTTTGCTCCACCACCTGAAATTCAGCCCCGCCTCTTGTCTGCCCGAGCTTTGGCATTAAGAGAAAGCATTACCATTGGAGAGCCAGCATCACATAATGTACGTACACAAATCTTCTTTACTATGATTTCCCAAATGCTCTCCAATGATCAAAGAAGTAAATATCATTTTGACTTGCTACACAAGTGAGAACGAGGGCTGCTTTAACACCGCCCCCTCCCTCTCCACCAAAAAAAAAAGGAGTTTACAGTTATAATAAATAGCCCTCTCTTTTTGATTCTCATTTGTATGGATTTGTTGCTGTACGAGAAATAATTTTATAAAGATGATGTGAAGTATTTTACTTGGTAAGCTACAACATGGATGCCATTGTATTTTTTCTAATGCACCAATCTTTAGTTTTATATTTCCTTCTAGATGATAGAAGTTACAGTTTTTGAGGAAATGAGATTCTACCACATTTGTGTACAAAGTAATATACAATAATATTACAAATTTGGGCTACTTTGGTACCACCGAATTTACCTATGTGCGCTTATTCAACTTAATCTATATTATATCTATATACATACTATTAGAGTTTAGCCTCAACATAGTTACACCGATTCAATTTATTAATGACAAAGTTGCCTTTTTTATTATTATCCTAAATTTTTCTTTTTTTAAATATTTTTAATTTTAATCTTTTCTACGTAGTTATAAAATAACTATTTAAATAAACTGATGTATATTATAAATAAAATAAATTAAGTAATTATTTTTAATATTATATTATATAAATTTAAGCATGCACATGTAAAGTGTGCTAAAATTACTAGATTTGTAGAAAGCTGGTTCTTCCGGAAATATTCTCATCAATTGTGCATGGTCCTTCAACTCCAATCTCGGTTTCTAATTAATTCATATAATAATATTTCACTGGCATTTATTTATTTGTTTCTTGTTATTGTTATTAGTAGTTTTGTAATTTGAAGTGAATCTGAACTTTTTCTGATTTAAGGGTGGTAGCGGCCATGGGGATGGTGCTTCAAGCGAGGAACCTGTGACCAAGACAGCAAAGAAGATTCCAAACCAAAAATTTACAGAGCTTTCGGGGAACAACATTTTTAAGGGAGATGCTCCTCCTTCTTCAGCTGAGAAGCCACTGAGTTCTGCGAAATTGCAGGAGATGAGTGGCAGCAACATTTTTGCTGATGGGAAAGTGGAATCTCGTGAATACTTTGGGGGGGTACGCAAGCCTCCGGGTGGGGAAAGCAGCATTGCCCTGGTGTAACTCATTAGGAATAACACAATTGTTTACTTGTTAATTGCATTGTTATTATCTTATTTAGTGGGGATTGCTACTCGTATGATTTGACTGTTTGGGTTATTGATATGGCCTAGGTTTGATTAACATGTTCCAAAGGGTTATGAATAGTTGACTAATTGAATTGCATGTGGGTAGTACTGTGATGTGGCGTTCGTTTGTGAATTGCTCGACTATTTTATCGTAAATTACTTCTATGGTTTGACTTTAGTTTGGAAGGAATGTTTTGGTGGTGAATGGTATTTGAGGAAAGTTGAAATGAATGATAGTTGAATTGGAATGAATGATATTAATTATTTGAATTTATTTATTTATAAATATATAAAATATATAATAATGATGTAATGATTTTAAAATTATATTGAAGTAATGATTAATTTATATAATATATATATGTGTGTGTGTGTGGGTGTGTATATATTTAAAGATATTGATTTGATCGTGAATAAATATAATTATTAAATAATAATTAGTTATGTATGTAATTGAAAAAAAAATTAAATTTAATTAAATAAAAATTGTGATATAAAATGTTTAATTATATGAAATTTAAAGAAATGTTGTGAGATAGAAAATGGTGTTCCAAACATATCCTTTATCTTTCCTCTTTAGATAATAGATTGCGATAAATATCATAATTTTAATGTTTAATTATTTTCTTATATATTTTTTATATAATATTGTAATATTAATTATAATTTTAAATATTCGATATAAATATATTAGGCATGTATTTGAATGGATTTGGATTCTATACAATGGATTGGGTGCAGCCAAATTACTGTGGATTAGGAAGGGCAGTAACCATCCTGTTTTCTCCAATCATCCATTGGTTTTAGATTTTAGATGGCCCGCTTTTGTCCAGATTTTTTTCGTCAACTTTGTTACAAATTTGATCTCAGCATTCGATTTCTGATACAACACCAACGATCCCTTTTCTCTTGCCAGTTCCGGATTTGTATATTAATCAAATGTGTTGTAAAATATGCACCATGTTCCATTTATGTATCATTCATCGGCATTCTTAATATTGATATTTACGTTATGGATGGTTTTAGAATTTTGGAGAGAAAAGAAAAAGTGGTGAGATAAATTATTTTAATTGTTTGATTAATTAATTAGGAAAATGTCAAGGGAAAAAATTTCAAATAATATATAAATCTAAAAGAAGGAAAATTTTCCTCTCAAAAAAGTGATGAAATGAGAATAAAGTTAATACAACTCTTTATGCTATAAAACATTAATTGTTTCTATTTAATTATTCATTTCCATATTTTTCTTAAATTCAAAAGATTCAAACTTTTATTTTATTTTATTTTTATTCATTTTTAATTTTCATTTGCTCACTAAAATTATTTGGCCAAAGAATGCATGAGAATTTCAATTCCTCTAATTTCTCTTCATTTTCTCCTAATATTTTCCTTTTAGTTTTCTTTTTTACTCCTACATTTTCTTCTTCATTTTTAATAAAGTAATTATATCAAACACGACATTATGGTATGAATTAAACCTTCATACAATACAAAAAATACAAATGACTTGCAATGTAAACAAGGCAAAGCAAACTTTTAACCAAATCACTTGCCTTGGGCATTTTAGTGTTCGCCTTGGGAATGCCTCAAGTCATAAATATTTTTTAATGAAAGAAGTTATATAATAAACTATGTATGAAGATTACAATATGCATGTAGTTATTGATACTGTTCGAATTTATAATATATTTGTATCCTTTCTTAAACTTAATTTTTGTATGTATGTGAGCTAAAATAGTTATAATATGTCGTCATACTTGAATTATATCAACTATAATGATTCGTATATGTAAGAGTATAGATTTGGAGCTAAGTGATTGATTTGGACATGCTCTATACTTAATGCTATATTTGGTTTGCATACCAGGTCCGCATTTGCAAAGGGAAGGTTTGTTGCCTCTAGAAGTGATATTTCAAGCACGAAGCTCTACCATAGCAAATTTTGGAGACGATCGAATTCGTTATTCGTGGTTGCAAAAGCATTCACGGTAGCGAGGAATGTAGTCGTGAGAATGAGAAGAACTACAATGCGCATTAGAATTTCCACAAAAGTTCCTTATGGTTGCAAAGATGGAAGGCATGATTGTAGAAAACCTTGTTGTAGTTACGGAGTGGGAGTGTGGAGTACACTAGAGAGGAGTAGAATGTTCTGCAGTTGAGTTTGCGATCACAGTGGTGAATGGCGCGAATACGAGAGCTAGAGTTGCAATTGCGGGAGTTGAGACTCGAAGGATGTGCAAACTCACGCCTGGGATTGCAAGTGCGGATAGAAGCATCATGATCGCAAACCAAGTGGCACAGTTGAAGGGTAGAGATAGAGGAATCTATACTACAGTTGAAGAGTGCATATTGTCCCACACAACGTGCATAACTTTAGACTAAGTTTCCCTTACTAATCTATTTTTTTCATGATGTTTAAAATAAATCAATAATTTTGCATAGGATTTTGTTGAATTAATCATGTGTTGTTAAATTATTTACCATTCTCTTGTGAGTCTGTTTGGTGAAACATGTGTGCTTGATATTATGCTTAATTGTTCTTACTTTTGTTATTTTGTAATTGGCAAATTGATTAGTAATTATACAATTTGATCAACTTTATAATTAATTTATAGCTGTGTGAGTAATAAAAAAAGTGAAACTCGAGCACTAGATATACAATTATAAACATTAATTTTATGGGAATAACGGGAGTAAAACTATAAGATTAGTGTGAACATACATTGTTATCATAGGTCTTAATAACTTGATTCAATTTGGCTTGAGAGTACCCACTAAGATTTGGAATTAAAGTTATAGGAGAATTTAGGAGAATATTTTATAGAATTTAGGATTAACAATCCGTAATAAGGTAATTAAATTCATAATTACTATAAATTGGCATACATTGGAAACTAACACATCACAAGAGACTAGGTTCTACAATACTTGGTATAAAAATCATGTATAAGAGTTTGGAAGCAAATAAAACAACTTTGGAAAAGAATCCTACATAAACTAGGAAATAAATATGTTGAACACGCCATCACACTCGATCTGAATGTCGATCTAGGCGTCCCGATTATAAAAATAGAACATTTTCTTGTCCCAGAATTTACGATCACACCTGGCGTGCTTGATCTCATGGCTCATGATCATAATTGTAGAATGTTAGCTCTTGGTTCGTAGACTATTGTGTTGGCTTGATCTGTCTAGCTTGCACTTGATCGTGAATGGCTAGGATAGATCTCAATGTCGATCTTGATGCTGTTTTTTCGCCAGTTTGTACCAAATTGATTTGTAAACTCCATTTTGGCTTTCAAAACCTCCCAAAATATTCAAAAGCTTTTTGAAACTCATGCTTAAGGTTCTTTTTAGCTTCTTGGAGCTCATAATCTAAAGTTCAACCAACAGCCTTTGTTCCAACCTGGTGCTCATGTCATTCCCCTCTTCTTGAAGGCAAATTGACATCAATGCGTTAGGATTCCTATTACCTACAAAATAAAATTCCAAATAAGAAATAGTTTTAGAAAAATTTTCTCCTAGTTGTAGCCTAATTTATGGATCAAATATTGTTATGTGGAAGATTCTTTTAATAGTTTTAAAGAAAATCAACCAACCTCCCCACCTAAATTATACAACTGGTTGATGCATGTTTGCACCCACACTCAACTATAATCCGCAAAATTCTCTTAGGTTTCTTCGTTTTAGAAATAATTCCAATTCCAATATTCCTAAGGATATTTCCCTACAAAATTATCCCTTTTTGGTAACACCTATGTGTTCCAACATATTAGTACAAGTGTATTCCCACAAGGCAATCTTGCCAACATAATGGTCATAAAGACACAACTCATGTGTCCGGATAAGAATCCGAAAGAGTCTGCTCTGATATGAACTAACGTGTGTGAGGAAGTATAAAAGATACAAAGTTGATGGCATATGTTGGAATCTAATGAAACTTGCTTGTGAACTGTGAAGAACAACCCAATGTGACTATCTTTGATGAACTCTAGCAGAAGGATGTCCACAATTAACACACCTAACTAGTTGATGTGCTAGGAATTAATCCAAGAAGTGCTTGGAATAACTTGATTTTGGAATTTGGATTGATAAGAGTTGAGTGCACTTAAATTAATAGAAATCCAAAGAAAGAGCTTTTATTCATCAAAATTATCATAAAAGTTCTCTTCCATAAAAATAACCATGCCTCTCTATTTATAGTCCTAATTGGGGCTATATATGCCTAAAAATCACATATAAGAGTTTGGAAGAAAATAAAATAACCTTGGAAAAGAATCCTACATAAACTAGGAAATACATATGCCAAACACATCTTCGCGCTTGATCTGGATGTCGATCTAGGCATTTGAAACGTAAAAACAGAACATTTGCTCCTCCCATAAGTTATGATCATGCTTGGTGCACTTGATCTCATGACTCGCAATTGTAATTGTAGAATGTTGGTTCTTAGCTTGCAGATGATCACTCGGGGCTAGCTCAATCTGGCTAGTTTGTGTTTGATTAGGAATGGTTAGGATCGATCTCAATGTTGATCTTGATGCTGTTTCTTCAACACTTTGCACCAAGTTGATTTGTAAGCACCATTTTGGCTTCAAAAGCCTCTCCAAGCATCCAAAAGCTTTTTGAAACCCATAGTTAAGATTCTTCTTAACTTCTTAGAACTCATTATCTTCAACTTGCATCCAAAGCTCAACAAACATCCTTTATTTTGACCCGGCACTAGTGTCATACATAAATGTCGAGCTCTATTTTGGCATGAAACAACCACTAGAGACAACAATAGATAACCCACCACCACTACCGCTACTAGAGCCTCAAGAGTAATTGCCACCTCCACTAAATCAAGGAGTGATCAAAGACTATGTTCAAATAATAATGGACCCACATATGAATGCCATTGTTAGATTGCCAGTGAATGCTAATAATTTTGAATTTAGCCTATACTAATTAACATGGTTCAGCTAGATCAATTTAGTGGAGCCCTACATGAGGACGTGAATACACATCTGGCCTCTTTTCTTAAATTATGGGAAATTATTAAGTATAATGGGGGTTTCAAATGATACTATTAAACTTAGATTGTTTCTTTTTTCTCTCAAGGATTGAATGAGGCAATGGCTACAACCCTTACCATTTGGAAGCATCATCACTTGGCATGACATGGTCAAAAAATTATTGGCAAAGTATTTCCTATCTACAAAGACAGCGCAACTCAGACTGAAAATAGGCATTTTACATGGCTAAAGTTTGAGATTTTACAGCAAGTGTGGGAAGGATTTAAAGAGCTTATTAGAAAATGCTAGTAGCATGGCTACTTGCTATGGATGTAGGTACAAAATTTTTTATAATGGGATTTCTGGACAATTAAGTACTGTTTTAGATGTAGTTGTAGGTTGAGCTCTCATAAACAAACTATCTAAGGATGCATGGGTTCTAATAGAAGAGATGGCATCTATTGCTTACTAGTGGCCATTTAAGAGGTCCATAAAAAGTAGGGTTGCTAGTGTATATGATGTAGACATAATGATGGCTCTTGCAGCTAAAGTGGAGCTCTTGTCCAAAAAGATAGACAGTATTCTAGTAAGTAATGCTCAGCTTTCACTAGTTTTCATAGCTTAAAATTATGATATATGTATAGTATCTCATTCCATGCACGAGTGTCGAGGAGATGGAGCAAGCAGTAGTAGGACCAAGGTGCAAGTTAACTATGTAAGAAATCCTAAAGCATAAGGTAATAATCCCTATTCAAATACCTACAATCTAGGCTAGGGGAATCATCTAAAACTTTCTTGGAAAAACTTAAAAAATCCACCAACCTTTCAAGTACAATACTAGTAGTAAGAGAAAAAGCAATTATTGGAAGACAAGGTCACTTGGGTTAGTAGTGGATGTGTTGATTAAGGTTAGTGATTTCATTATGCCTTTATGTTTTGTTGTAATTGATATGAAAGGTAAAAACGAGCAAAGTGTAATCCTGGGGCTCCCTTTTCTTGCTACCACCAAAGCAATCATAGACATAGGAAAGGCTAGTTTGACACTGCATATGGGCCTAAAAAAGGTAACATTTTTCATGTATTCTACACCCCCATTACTCACACACAAAAGGTAGAGGAAGATGTTTCGATGTTGCAAATGGCTAACAATGATACTAAAAGATTTAGTGCAAAAGAAGGTTTAGTACTGGTGCAAGTTGGAAAGTAAGAGCCAAGTGTGGGGTAGACATCAAAAGAGACAAAGGAGAAGCTGAGGTCAAGTAAGAAAAGGAAACTAAATAGAAGGAAGAAGAGAGAAAGGACAGTGGGAAATTGCAACTCATGGGAGGTTGCAGATCCCTAAAGCCTTAATTCAACTGCCTTAGGCAATGAGTAATTTGTCGGGTTACAAACATTAAATATAACACTTTTTGGGAGTCAACTCAAGCTTTTTACTGCTTTTGTAATTTTCTTTTGTTCAATTTTGTTACTTTGTGTGTTGTGTGGAGATTGTTACTTTTTAATCTTGGAGTAGAACTAGAAAAATGGACATTGTGGACAAAGAAGAGTATGCCCCATTCTACCAAGTTGTCTCGTTTCTTGTCGTGACAATAAATTTAGTGATATTACTAATATTGTCATTAGAAACAATGATATAGTGACGATAATTCGTCTTGTCACAATTTAAGTGAAATTGAGACAACAAAATGGTTTGTCATTTTTTGTTGCCACCACATGTTTGGCACGCTTTTCTTGGCATGGGCAAGAATTGCATGTTGTCACTAATACAAATTAAAATAGTCATGACATTTATAGTCATCACTAATTATCTAACATTTGTGCTTGTGATAACTTAAACCTATTAGTAGATAGTTTATTCTATTAGTGGCAAGAGATGTCGTCACTTTTAAATACAGATAATTTAGAGATATAATATATAATAAAAATTTCCAATTTCACATAACTCTTTGCATTTTGATTAAATTTTTGAAAAAATATTTAATGTTTATTTTTATAAATTTAATTATTGATGATATCATTTTATTTTTTAATTTATCTAAGAGATAAACAATAAATATCATTTCATGAATAAAAATAGTCCTATTTTTAATTTATCTGTTATCATTGAAAAATCGCAAATAGATATAATAAACAAGTTATTTCTATAAATAATCTATATTAAAAATGCATTATTAAAAAACTTTAGGGAAGATGGTAAATGCCAAAATAATATATATATATATATATATATATATCTCTCTCTCTCTCTCCACACACAAAACTCAAGATAATCATTTAAAAATAAACGCATAAACAAAGTTAAACCTTTATAAAAAATAGAATGATAAAATCTTAAGGATTAAAATGAATCATATATTACAAAATGATGTACTAAAAATTAACTTCAACATATTGACAAAAATACAAATTACTATATAAATGATATTTTAGTACATTACTCATCACATTATCTCAAGAAATTCTATATGAGTTAAAATAGATTATATATTTTTAAAGGTTTAACTTAGTTTATGCATTTATTTTTAAATGATTATCTTGAGTTTTGTGTGTGGAGATATGTATATTATTTTGGCATTTACCATCTTCTCTAAAGTTTTTTTCAATAATGCATTTTTAATATAGATTATTTATAGAAATAACTTGTTTATTATATCTATTTGCGTTTTTTTAATGATAATAGATGAATTAAAAATAGGACTTTTTTTATTCATGAAATGATATTTCTTGTTTATTTTCAAGAAAAAACCTAAATTAATTCCTTTCAAAATTCAATAAGCATGTTGAAATCTTTGCTTAAATTCTTATTATAATTTAAAAACCTTATTATATCTGTCTATAAAAATACATCTGACAATTTCTCAAATTGCTAGAGAACACATCTTTATCATTCCATCTCGTTCTTCCCTACATCATCCACTTTCTTTGTTTCTCCTCCCACTCACACTTTTCCACTTATACAAGAGTCCATTTATTGCAAATTTTGAAAAAATAAAAAAACGCAAAAAAACTGAGCATTGTGTCGGTGTGTCGTTGTTCGGTTTTCAATAGTTTTGCAAGTTTTTTTGACTGTATAATTGACTGATTTTTCCTATTATATAGCTTTGATTTAGTTCAAATATTTGAGCATTGAAGCGATAAATTAGGGTTTTATGTTATTCGCCCATTTTGTGCTCAATGAAATGACTAAGATAATCAATTAACTTAGTGTTCAATCAATTGTAACTTTTATTTGGATAGCAGCAACATTTGAGGTTAACTGAAACTAAAAATTCATAGCTAACAAGTACATGCTTTTCTAAAATTAATGTTATACTATGAGAAGAAAACTTTGTAAAACTACCCCAATTCATAATCAAACATGTAATATAGCTCTTCATTTTTTGCATTTTGTGTAATTATCATTCTTCCATTGTCTTAGCGGCCCACCAGCCAAACCAAAAATTAGAGTATTTCTCTTTTATTTCTTTGTTTTGTCTTTGTGTGTGTGGGTTTCATTTTTATAATTAAAATTACAAAGCAATCTTTGTGTCTATATTTTTTGAAGTTTCATTATATTTTATCTGGCCTGTAAAGGATTACTAGAAATAAGGATTCATCATTGTAGAGGTATATTTCAAGAGCTTTATTTATATTCAATTGATAGTTTATAATTTTTGGTGTCTTTTTTGAGGATTTCAAAATTGTGTGGCAGTCAACATTTTTACTTTTAAGGTGGTGAATTTATAAGGTAAAAAGAGAGTGTTTGCTTGCATTTTAAGTTTCAATGTATTTTTGATATTTTAGATTCATCACTATCTCTACACTTATGATTTTTTTTTTTTTCAAATTTATTGCCTTATAATCTCCTAAAAGCTTGAAGATGTATATATAGATATTTCAATAGATTTACATGTATACCCCTTTTCAAGTTCATTAATTAATGTCATATTATATATTTGCATTATTAGATTTGCTATTAAAAGTATAAAATTTGATTCAAATCAAATTTGAAATTTGAGTTGAGTTTATACTTTATAAAATTGAAAACTCAAATAGTTATCGAACTACCAGTTCAAAGCAAGTAAGCCAAAGTGATGTCAATTAATTTTGTGTGCTCTTTTGTTTTATTAGTTGTTCATATATTTTCTACTTATTTCTAGCTCTAGAGAAAAGATAGAGAGTGACCTCTGCTAGCTTCAAAAATTAAGTTTTTGTAAACCAATTATACATACATTCATAGATACATCTATACATACGTACATATATATTGCAGGGTCCCTCCCTAGTGTGTGAATATGCATGCATTGGATTGTGTTCTTGCAACTTTATTGTAAGTTGGGATGCCTTTTTCCAGAGCATCAATTCATTGAATTAATGGATGGCTTTAGGGCCCTTTATTGGATTATTTTATAATCTAAAACAGAAATCTGACAATGGAGGATTTTTGATAACAAAGTTCCAAGGTATCAAAGTTGGAAACCCTCATTACAAAAAGAAACAATCTTTTGTTATTTATGACTGAAAAACGCTCGCTAAAAAAAATCTATGCCCATTTTGTCTTCGATGAAATGACTAAGTAATCAATTAGCATCATTATTTATTTTGTTCTGTTTTTGTGTATTCTAGCTATTAAAAGTATAAAGAATTATATTTCTAGCAGAAAAGATATAGGCAAATTTTAGAATTTCAGACCTACCAAATTTTTAATTAAAATTGTGCCTTAAACTAAATATAACTAAATAGATTCTATCATGGAATCGGTTTTTGTGCTTCAAAGGATGTGTTATTAAAGTTCTAGTGCAATACTTCTTACTGGGAAAACAAACTGTCCCCTACCAATGTTATAGGCTTTCTTTTACATTTTCTTAATCTTTCACATTTTGAATTGACTCTTAAATACACAATTTACCTTATCAATTTTTCATCTCTCGTGGTCCAACCAAAAAGTATGTTGCATAATGTTCAAAATTTTATTTATCTATAAAAAAGCGTGCAACTCTCTTTACTTTTGTAAGAATTTAAAATATCCTTAAATAAAAAATTTAAACAATAGCACAATACCCTATGTGATTAAGTGTTTCTCCATATTCAAGCTTTATGGAGATTTCACATTGATATATTTTTTTCTCTTTACCAAAATGCTATCAAACATACACAGGGACTTGAATTGGATAAAAGTTGGATAGTACTTGATGATAGAACACTCCCTGAGTATAACAAAGAAATTTAACTATTCTTGGATTTTGCATATTCATCAATTGATCCATCAAATAAGATTTGATGTGCTTGTAAAAAATGCAAAAATGTTTACTTCCAAAGTTGAGACGATGTAGAAATTGATTTGTTTCAATATGGAATGTTTTGGCATTGCATCGGGTGGGTACTTCATGGTGAAGAATTTGATGAGATCGATGGTGATGAGCTAAAATATGCATCAAGGATGTACTCAAACCGCTATCTACATTAATGTAGGTCCAAGTGATGCACCTTGGCTTCTAACAACTTTGAGGCTTTTCTAAAAGTTCTAGAATTTCTTTGACCTCACACCCAAATATACTGCACAAGGTACTAATTTTCTAACTTATTTCAAGTATTAACTAATGTGCTCATGTATGGCTGCCACTGAAACTATGCACATTCATCAGAAGCCACAAATCTGCCCCAATCATGCATGTCTTCATTTAAATGTTATCTGCATTCTTTTTGTTTGCTTCTAAAGATACAATTAATTTTCTCACTGTTATTGGATTGAGACTGCTGGATGATTTAAATCATAGAGCTAATATTTTTCACAACTTTCTTCTGCCATTAAAGACCTTAGAGGATCATTAGGCTTTCTTTTCATTGCAGTGAATGGGTTATTGGCAACCATGGCAAAGGATATGATGGCAGAAATATAGCCTCAGAATGGTCTTTTTAACCTTTTCCATTTGCTAAAGCCTTTTGTCTTGGTAATACTTTTTGTTTGTCTTTGGACCTTTGACTCTGTTTAGATCCATGAAAATTGGATAAGATTGTTTTAGTCAAGCAACCGTACACCCATGTTTCCTTCATCTAGACATTTGTATGTTTATGTGTTCACACTGTTGATAATTGTGACTAATAACCGTTTTATTGGTGATAATTTGTAAGTGAGTAGAGATATTAAGTTTCAATGATAAAAAAATGTTATGTCACAAAAGAAGAAAGATTTACTGATAGCAACTATGAGATTATAGTGACAAAAATTATAAGCAAATAAAACATAGAATTTTAGTTATGAAAATAACACGTGACTAAAGCATTGGAAATATTGTCACTAAAACATTGAGTTATAGTGGAAATGTTTTTTGTTGTGATTAAAACATCGTATCCAGTGACAAAAGATTTGTGTCACTAAAGCATTATGTTCTAGTGATAAAAAATTAGTGTCATGCTTTAGTGACAAAAGAGTTTGCATCACCAAAAGATTTGAAACAATGATGACTTTGGTCATCTCAGAAAATAATGTTTTTGTGACAATTTAACTTGTTGTCACTAAACTTTTAGTGACAGTACTTTTAATCATGACACAGTGACAATATCAAATATTGTCACTAACGTGTTATAGTGGCATTGTTTGTAATTGTAGTGACAAAATTTGTTGTCACTAAATATTGTTATTTTTGTAGCAACAATATTTTAATTAAAGTTAGTGATGTCACTAAATTTATTGTGGCAAAAGACAATATTTTAATCAAAATTAGTATATATCACAGCTACTAACATATTTTTGGTGACTATATTTTAACCAAGTTAGTGACAAAAATTAAAATTTTCACTAATAATCACACTTCTAAATAATCAGTGACAATAATAAATATTGTTACTAAAACATATGTTTAGTGGCAATATTTTGGTCACAATCGATGATGGTATTAATATCATCATAATCACTCTTTTCAATATTTAGTGAAAATAGTAAATATTGTCGCTACTAACATGCTTTTAGTGACAATAGTTTGATCATTGTTAATGATAAAAAAATAATATTATCACAAATAGCTGTATTTCCAACAATTATTTTTTGTCACTACAAATATACTTTTAGTGTTAATTTTTCATTTTTGTCACCAAAAGTATGTTTTTGTCACTAAAACTCATTTTTTTTTTTTATAGCGGGTTAGCTTTATTTGTGTGATCATGTAATTGATATGGACAACAAAATAAGTGTGGGGGTGGTCATTGATGTAGGAGAGGGAGATAATATCGTGTTTCATGTGTGATGAGTTGCTGAAATTTTATGTTCGCAAAATGTGAAGTCACAGGATTAAAATGATAGCATAAACATACCATGAATTTTGTGGCGTTGTACTAAATTAATGATGAATGTATTTTGTCAAGCTTTTGTTGCTTAGATCATTAATTGTTCTTGAGATTGGCAAGCTAGCCTAGTGTTGAAAATGCGATTCCCTCTTATTAATGCACAACATTCTTCACATATAGTTACATGACTATTTGAGAAGTTTTATTGTGAGGATAGGATAATTAAATTAGAAACATAAGTCTTACTTTAAGTATTAGCAAATTCTCTAATGAATGAGAGAGGTTAATTGAAAGGAAAAAAAAAAAAATCAAACAATGAGGACTTGAAAAAAAATTGATTGAGAAAAATTAGAAAATAAATAAATAAATATGTGAGCTTTGAAAAAAATTCTACTCCGCTAATTGGAGCAACTTGATAATTGGGATTGCGTAAAGACTCCTGTTCAGTCTTGCATAAATCGATTGTTTAATTATGAGGATGCAAAGCATGTTAAGTTAAATTGTCAATAGAGTAACTAGAGGTATACGGTAATCCTTATTTACCTTCAAGTAAAAAAGCTCATAGCTACTTAAGAAAGATTTGAAACTCACGAGATAGTGTGAAAATTGGGGGGGGGGGGCGGCGGAGTGGGGAAGAAAAATATATTAGCCTAGACTAGTTTTCAAGGATAGGATGTGGTTAATCAAACTTGATCAAAAGAAAATAAGTTAATATTTAGAATGAGCCGTTCTTGATTTAATTGTTTTTAAATTGCTAGAGAATCATTATCCTTATTTACCTTCAAGTAAAAAAGCTCATAGCTACTTAAGATTTGAAACTCATGAGATAGTGTGAAAAATGGGGGGGGGGGGCGGCGGAGTGGGGAAGAAAAATATATTAGCCTAGACTAGTTTTCAAGGATAGGATGTGGTTAATCAAACTTGATCAAAAGAAAATAAGTTAATACTTAGAGTGAGCCGTCCTTGATTTAATTGTCTTTAAATTACTAGAGAATCATTAAGTGGTTGAAGTAATTGAGAGTTGAAGAATAACACACACACACACACGAGAATTCATATTGTAAGCATCTAAGTCAAGAGTGGTATGATCTTGAAAGAGTTTGAACTATATGACGTTTGTGTATTCAATTTCTAAAATTAAGAGAAGTGGCTAAGTTTATGGTTTACATGATATTATGCGTCAATAAAGTAATTGTGAGAGAAAGTTTGCTTGAGAACAAGTAGTTACACAATAAAATAAATGCAAGAAAAATGAGCTCAATAAAAATATTTATGCTTTAAATATGTTAAACATAGAGGGAAAAAATGGATGAAGAATGAAATTATAACTTAATGCTTATCATAATTTGTACAGTAGTAATACTCATTTGGAGCTTTCTTTGCTTATAATGTAAGTAAAATAAAAACAAGATTGTATTTTATATTTGCTGTAAAAACTTGTAAAAGGAGCATTATTCATCAATCCTCATTTGTAGTTGTTAATCTTTTAGAGTTTTAATCATTGTACGTAACTTAGGTTTAGTTTTAACAAGTTCCACAAAACCTCCTCCACCATATAACGGTGCAACAACTACAATAACAACAACAATAATAAAAACAATTGGTAAAAGTTGCAAACTTTATAAGTGTAAAAAAATATTTATGAATTATAAAGTTATAATAATTCAATAATTAAAATTATTTAAATTTAGAAGTGTATGATATATTTGAAATGACAAAATAAAGATTGATCAAAAGGAAAAATGGACGAAATGTAAGAGACAATACAAATAAAAATTAGTTACAAAAGAGAAAAATGATATAAAAATAAAATAATTGAAAGTAAAAGTTATTATATAATTTCAATTATGAAACCGAAATAGGTTTGTACCCTTCATAATATAACTAGTAAAATTGGCTTACGTTTTTGTGTGCTTAATTCCAAAAAAAAAAATTTGATTTTATTAAAATTTAATTTTCAAATAATAGTACTCAAATTTTAAAAGCACATAAAGATTTTTATGTAAAAGAAAAATGAAATAAGAATTTTATTTAATGAGATGAAATATTCAAAAAAGAAAAAGGAAAAAATGATGGAAAAATAGGGGTATTTTAAAAAGTTTATATTGCACCAGAAGTAGGGATCGCACACTTAATATATTAAAATTTTATAAAGAGAAAAAATGAGAATAATTATTAAAGAGATAAAAGATTAAAATGAATAAAAAGGGTAAAAAAAAAATAATTTAAGAATAGGGACAATTTAGGAGATAACATTGTGATATCTAAAAATAATTAATGTAGGGTCCACACTTTCTTTATATAGTATAAATATAGATAACAACACCACCAATAACAAATTTTGTTTTCAAGAAAAAGTTACACTTATCTAAACTACAAATCAACCAATTTCTAGGATAAGCTTAATTGATATTTTACGTGCCTTTCAAAATATTTCCAATATTAAGGCAAAAATGTTGCATGGTAGGCTTACCTCGCAATTAAATTATCGACATTAATTATGCTGAGCTTAATAAAACTCACATTCAACTCACAAATTTGCGGAGCCTTAGTTAAAAATTCTGCCTCAACCATAGTTTTAAGCCAAACTCAAATGGGGGACATTTAAACTGGTTCGCCTCAATAGACAACCGTACAAATATACATCTAGGTATGGTACATTTGTACTTATTGGAAAAAAAACGTAGAATATATTTTTACATATGATATGCATGTAAATGTAATGTTAATGTCCAAAAGGTTCCCATATCTTTTTTATATACTTTATACATCGTTGTTGACGACATATAATGAACTTTGACAAAAGTTTTTGGAGCCATGACACAAGATTTGCTGTGAATTATCTAAGTACAAAGGCAAAGTTCCAAAATAAATAACCTATATTTATATTACAAGGAAATAAACTTAATTAAATTATTCCTTGGGTTTAATTTTATATTGTCCGTAAATATCATATATGCTTGCAATATATCACATAGATGAAAGGCAAATCCTTAGCTGTAAAACGCATAATACCAAAATTATTCTTTTTTTTTTAATATATATTTTCTATTTGCCTTCTTTCTTAATTTTCATTTATATAATCCTTTTTTCCTCAATTTTAATTTATTACATTTTATTATTTCGATCTTCTATTAAAATTTAATTTATTCTACTTTTCAAATATCTTACTTTTTTTGTTGTTTTATAAATGATATATGTAGGTTAGGTTAGACTAGGATTTCTAATTATAATTTAATTCAGCTTAGTGATGTTCCAGTGCCATTGGACAATTTTTAACTCGACATTGTAATACTATCATATACATAGAACTAAAAATAAAACTAAATATAAGGATACATAATATATTTATGAGACTATCTCCAGCATTTGTGAGGAACTCGCCTAAATCAAGTAATCCACTTATCAAAGTGATTACAAAAGTATCCAAACAAAGCCATGTGCCTTGCCCTTTTAACACTTTATTTAAATCAAGTTAATACTTTATTTCAACTAGTTGGTGCATTTTTATATTTTCCTTTTGTAAAGTGATAAGTCAAAACCCTTTTGACCCTAATTTGTATGTTCACATGAAGGGTTCAACTTACAATAACTTGTAAAAATTCAAAACAAGTATAACATATGTGTGAATGTAAGTGTTTTCTCACTTTAAGTTTACAAATTTCTAAAGGAAGACATACCCTAGTTGTCTTTAAGTCTGCCCCATTTATGTTTGATTTTATCTCCATAAAATCTATGTAGATCAACTCTCAAATTTCTCCAATTTTTTGGTTAAGATCATGATTTCTTTGCAGTCAGCATGCTGATGTTAGAATTCTGGGTGGTCGTCTCCTTGGCTAGCAGGAGGACTTCCCTTAATAGTATGGATCATCTTCTTATTTTTAGCTTCTCCATATCTTTCCTTATCTTGTGTTGATATATTCTTATTAGATTTATGTCAGGACATTTTAGGAGAGATCCGACTCCAATAATTATGGAATGATCAAAATTTTCATCTTTTCATGTATTGTAGGATTCTTTGATTTTACATTATGGAAATACTTTGAATTGCAATCCTCTAATTTTGTCAAAATATTTCAACAATTTTTTAAACTTTTAACATGTACCACATAATCGTCAACCCATACACAAGTGCTAAGAATGCAAAATTTATGTTAATATATGTTATTAACACATTTATC
The DNA here is from genome assembly GCA_019155195.1 of Avicennia marina. Classification (NCBI taxonomy): domain Eukaryota; kingdom Viridiplantae; phylum Streptophyta; class Magnoliopsida; order Lamiales; family Acanthaceae; genus Avicennia; species Avicennia marina. The sequence continues at coordinate 8,471,340 of CM032781.1, read as the reverse complement.
AAAAATACACTATTAAGGCTGAAGGTCAACGTTAGATTGCAAAGTGCACTATACCAAAAATACATTTATTTATTTATATACACTGTTCTTTCTTTTTTGGACTTCTATTTTTTTTTATTTTCCTAAATTTTAATTTTTTATATTTTCTTCTTTCAATCTCATGTTCTAATTTCAATTTATCAATTTTTTCTCTATTTGCTTTCTATTTTTATTTCATTAATAGTACAAATTTTATATTAAAAATTATAATTAATTCATTGATATAATTATCTAAGTGAATTGAAAGTGTCTTCGTCATTTATATATGTGTGTATTTGTTATTACACACAATTCATTATGCCAGCCAAAAAAAGCACAATATCAAATCTTAATAATACTCACCTGATAAACTTTTTACCAATAGATTTTCGAATGGGCGAGTAAAGACTCTCTGTTTAGATTTAAATTTATTTTGAATTAAATCTGGTGCAAGAATTTACAAATGGTATAAAAATAAAAGAAAAAAGAGAAATATGTTATTTTAATAGATATATGTTTAAAGAAACGTATTTTAACGAAACAAAAATTATGACAGAATGTAATCAAAATGTAATCTTGAAATAGGAGAATATATCGTTAATCAAAATGCAATCAAATCTTACTAATGTATTGCCAGCTGATTCAAAACTAGTGGTTTGGGTACACTCGTTGAGCGTGTAAATAGTATTTTTAGAATCGATTTGGACCAGCTAGTTTGACTAATTCAACTAGAAACCAGTCAGATGTTTGGGTTGATTACCAATAATGGAACAAAGACAATAATCTTTGGCCTATTTATCAATAAGAAACAATCTCTTAGACCCAAAATATAAATGGATGATAAGTTAACTAAAGGGGTGTCTATTGCAGTGGTTACTACTCTTGCCCTACTACCAACCTTAATCATCACTTCTAGCTTCTCAAGTGATTTATTTTTTATCAAATCGTGACTTGAAGTGCAAATACAAGAAGATGTATCGAATCCAAGACCTAAAATCTAGGGAGCTCATCAATGGAATACGATATTTTATAAACATAGAGTTCCTCACTTCAATTGCCATTTTCAAGTTATTAACGAATCTAACACAGTTCTTCCTCTAATGGCTATCCTTGTTATTTTGAGAACTCTTTCCTTTTCCTATTTGAGCCTTGGTTCACATGTTCCTCCCATTAGCCTTAGGAATAGTAGGTTTTCTTCTCTTGGTCTTTGCCCTTCTAAGTATCATTAACCAAGGGGTTAAATGCTTCAAGGACCAACCATTTTCCCATGAAATGAGATAATAGCTTTCAAGATTCTACTGATTCTTTGAAGAGTGAGAACTCGTCTAAAACTTTGAAACCAATCAACTATCTTGGTCTTAGTCAACATTATGGCCTCAATTAAAATAAAAAGGGCGTATATTATAAATATAAATTGCAGAAAAATAAGCATGATTTGTTAGTTTGATTGGAAAATTGTGTTACTACATGATTATGAATTTTGAATCAAGTAACTTCCTCTTAGATTTTTTAAATTCTACACTTTATCAAGTACGAAACTGACATTCCATTGTAAAAATTTTCTAATGGATGATTGGAGTCTTCATTGAATATAACATACCTCATACATATAGTTCTTGGCATGTTAGGCACAATGAGTGCCAACTTAATAACATGCAAAATTTTAGTATATTTGTACCTCTTGTGACGTGTGCATAGAAGCGTAAAAATAGAAGGATAGTGACATATGCCAAAATCCAATGAAATTTGCTTGCGTAAACCATGAAGACAACCCACCGCAATGATCTTTGAAGAACTCTAGCAAGGAAGACAACCGCAACTAACATGATTTATTAGTTGATACACCACAAAGCAACCAACAACACGCTTAGAATAATTTGATTTGGAATTCATGAGAAATTGATGCACTCAAGTTCAAAGAAGAAAGAAAATTGTATTTAATATCAAAAAGCCAAAGGTGAAAGTATGCAATAACTTAACGGGCCCTATTCATAATGTTAAGGAGTCTAAGAACTTTAAAACTCGTATGATAGGCTAAAAGAATAACACAAAAGGAAGTTTTCAACTGTAGTTTGGCTATGAGTTGTCTGCGTGCTTGATCCGAATGTTGATGTCGAGCTTACAGATCGTAAAAATAGTGTGTTAAGATATCTTAGTGTTTACGATTGTGCCTTGCGTGATTGAGCATGACTTTAGAGATTGTTACTATAGAATATCACATTGTTCAAGATTTTTGATCGTGCCTTGCACGATCGAGTGCAACTCGCCTGATTGCAAATGTAGAGAGTTCATTTTCGGTCCACTTTGGCTTAATCCGTTGGCTTTGCGATCAATCGGCTAGCTGTTGGGCTCAATCCAGAGGGATCTCTAAGGCTTGTTTTAGTTCTTTTTGCATTAAGTTTATCTACAAAAGCTCTTCTTCCTTCTTGAGCTCCTCTAGATGTCCAAAAACTTTTTCAAAACTCCTTCACCAGTGTTGTTATTGTTTTCTTAAGCCTTTTAGCCTTAGCCCTCATCAATTGTCCTCTTGTTATCCTTGGATACTGGATATCAGTTATGATGCTCATGTTTTACCCCTCATGAAAAGGAATTGACCTTAATTACAAGTCTCACTCATCCTCTGCATCAAAAGGGCTTAAATCAAAGACATTAAATGTTGCTCACCTGGTAATTGCAACTTCTAAGTATTGTCATTGATGTACTCTATCACTTGAAAAAGATTGTCGCCTCTTGGCGTTAGCTTCGACATTTTCTAGATCCAAGAATCTTCTTTCTCATGTGAATCCAAACCTAATCTTTGACCTCAAACATAACCTTTTTACAACCTTTGTTTGATTGCTGTGCATATCGTTCATTCCTTATTCCATCTATACTAATTTGCTCATTATATGGTAATGATTGCAAGTCTAATGGGGTTATTGGGTTAAAATTATAAACAACTTCAAATGGTGATGTGTTTGTGGTTGAGTGTATGCTTCTAATGTAAGCAAACTTGACAGGCAGAAAACACTCTTCTCAAGTTCTTATGTTTTTCTTAATTAATGTTTGTAATAATGCAATTAAACTCTTATTCACCACTTCGGTTTGTTCACCAATTTGTGGATGACTTCTTGTAGAAAACAACTTAGTCCCTAGTCTACACCATAGTATTTTCCAAAAATAACTTAAGAACTTGACATCTCTATCAAGCATAATGGTTTTTGGCATGCCATGTAATCTAACTATTTTCTTAAAGAATAAGTTAGCTATATGTTTGGCATCATCCATCTTATTGCATGCAATGGAGTGTGCCATTTTAAAAAACTTATTGACAACCACAAAAATAGTATCCTAGCCTATTCGAGTCTGCAGTAAACCTAACATGAAGTCCATTGAAACGTCTGTCCATGGCATCTCTGGAACTGAGAATGGCGTATACAATCTGTGCGGTTGAACTCTTGACTTGGCCTCCTTGCACTTGATGTATCTATCAATTATCCTTTCAACATCTCTTCGTAAATATGGCGAAAAGAAATGTTTTCAAGGAACACTTAGGGATGCACAACCTATCTTTGTGGAACTAATATTCTTCGTGCTGAAAATACTTATCATATACACCTTGCTTAGTCAACTCATTCATTTGACTAAAATCTTCATCACTCGAACATAGTGCTTTAATATGCTCAAATCCTAAAAGTCTCATAAATGTGCTAGGTTCATTTTTTTAACTCAAATGGTGTGACTAACCACTCATACAACCTATATTTTATTTTAAAGGCTATTTTCCACATATCTCCCTCTTTCATGTGGATTTGATGATGCCCACTCTTAAGGTCAATTTGAGAAAATATACTAGCCCCTTGTAATTCATCAAGCATATCATCTAACCTAGCAATGGGATGTTGATACTTTATCAATATAGCATTTACAGCTCGGCAATCTACGCACATCTGCTAAGACCTGTCCTCTTTTGGTACTAGCAATACGAGTACTGAGCAAGGGCTCATGCTTTTTCTGACTTATCTTTTGCTAATCAAATCTTTCATTTGTTGTTGAATCTCCTTAGTCTCCTATAGGTTTGTTTGGTATCGCAGTTAGTTTAGAATGGCTGCTCCAAGTACCAAGTCATATTTGAAGCTTAATCTTTCTAATTTGCAGCAATCTGCTTAATAGTTCCTCTAGAAGGATATTTGAAACTCCTACAAAATAGACATAACACTTTTGGAGAGGGGGAATGTGACCTTTTCCATTAGATAAATTTTTTTGTACAAAAGTAATATCACTCCTTGCTCACTCCCTGTGGCTACCCGCACATCTCTCGTCCTTGTTAACGAACACTTCCTTTCTCTCCTTTCTTTCTTAGTCTCTTTCTTTCTCCCTACTTATACACTCTTTAATTCCTTTCCACTCTCTTTCTTTCTCTTTTTCTTTTCCATGTCTAGTTCCTATTATTGATGTGGGTAGTGTTGATCCTCCTGCACCTCCTCTGTAAGTGGTACGAGTGTCTGTTATGATAGAATGTATACCTATATACTTTGCTATAGAATACTACACCTCAGCCAAATTGCCATGGCCTCCCCAACAAGATACGACTCGCTTGCATGAGTATGACATCACATAATATGCGATCCTTGTATTTACTTATTTCAAATTCCACCAATACTTGTTTTGTCACCTTTACTTCACCATTGTTATTTAACCACTATAATTTATAAGGTTGGGTGTGGTCTCGAAGTGGAAGTGCGAGTCTCTCCTCCAACACTAATTTTTTTCTCCTCACAATTAAACTCGCTTTTTCTTCGATTCTTCAACATCTACTTTGTCATTTGGAACCCTTAATCTTATCCCCATTGGGGAATTAATTTCTCACTATCTTCTTTTACCCAAACATCATCACAATCCATGTGCACAATCACAACTGTAGTTGCACAAATTTGAATAAAAATTTTCAATTGGTCGAAGTCCACTAGTGAAAATAATGATAAGAGAATTTTGAAGGCATTTGCATGAAGGAACTTGTGGTAATCATCGCAAAGGTCAATCATTAGCTAGTAAAATCTTAATGGCTGGATATTACTAGCTTACCATGAAGTACGATGTGATAAAGTACACTCAGAGATGTGAAGTTTGTCAAAAAGACATGCTAACCTTTCCCATTTGCCAGTGGAAGCCAGGTAGGCCATTCTAATCTCAGCATGGCCCTTTGTAAGATGAGGGATTGACCTTGTTAGGTGTCTGCCTCTAGCCATGAGGTAAAGGAAATTCTTGGTAGTCACCATATGTTATTTTAGCAAATGGGTATAAGCTAAACCATTGGCAAAAATCACTAAAGTAGTTATGATAAAATTTATATGGTGAAACATTGTGTCTAATTCAGACTACCTAGAGAATTGGGTCTTGAAAAATAGGTAGCAGTTTCAAGGAAAACAAATCATGTGTTAGTGTCAGGAACATGGCATAAAGTAGCTCATCACTTCGATGGTGCATTCCCAAAGTAATGACCAAGTGGACATTACTAATTGAACTATAGTCAGGGGCTAAAGGTGAAGTTGGATACACATAAAGGTGTGGTGGGCTTACAGAACTATGCTACACTTTATCATAGGGGAAAGCTCCTTTTGTTTGGTATATGGCATTGATGCCATTCTCCCTTTCGAGGTAGGAGAGGAGTTGCCCTAAGTCCACTTCTATGCTAAGGATAACAATATGAGGAACATGGAGGAACACTTAGATTTGGTTAAGGAGGGATGGGAAATGGCTTACCTTAGAATGCTAAGGTAACAATAAAGAATCAGCATAGCTTTTAACAAAAGAGTGGTCTTAAGAAGTTTTGAGGTTGGAGGCCAATTGTTGAGAAGAATAGATTCATTCAAAGGCATAGGGAAGTTGGAGTCTACTTGGGACGACCCATATATTGTTGATTGCCTCAAGGATTTTGAGGGGCGTATGTTGCCTAGTCCATTTAATGTCTAGTTATTAAAAAAGTTTTATGTATAAGTACATGTAGAATAAATAGAAACTCCTTTTCGTTTCTCCCAAAATAAAATGAAGCATTACAATAGTAAAAGGAAAAAAGTGGGGACCTATGGATTGGGAGAAATACGAAGGGAGTCCAATTAGGCTGATCCTTAGGGGGAGTAGGGTCTTATTAGTCTTCACAAGTTTGCTCTAGCATGCTCTCTAGGTCCTCGATTTCTTCCATAATTATCAGATGACTGGTAGAGGTGGCTTCGGACACAGCTGACTTAGAGCTTTAGGGCTCAGTAGTCAAAGGAAGAAGAGTAGGGTCAAAGATGTTGTTCTATTAAAGTCATTTAGAACCCCTGACTCGGTTTATGGAGTTGAAGTCGAACCCATTTTTTCACAAAGCCTAATCTTTCGGCTTCATCCTTGAAGTATTTGAACCCTCCCATGAATGTAGAGCCACCCTATCAACTAAGAGGACCTCAAACTCCGGAGACTAGTGGTATTTAGTCAATCGCTCTTCAACCCTATCAGCTAGGAGCGACTCGAACTCTTGGGATTGGTGGTACTTAGTTAACTGTTCTTCAACGAAGGCTTTTCCTTTAGTATGTGAAGGGAAGTTGTAAAGGGCTTGCCTTTGTGTCTCCTCAACCATGTTTGGGAGAGAGCTTTGGAGGCCCCTCAGTTGCCTTTTCGTAGATTCTAGCTTCTTTGAAAGGGCTCACAGATAGCCCCGAATGTTGTTGTTTTCTTCTATTTGGGCATGAACATGCTTTTTCACCCACTATTAGTCTTAGAGAATGGCTTTGTACAGGCTCTCGGCCATCTCTGCCTTAGCCAGGACATCATTCACTAGGATTATAGTTGACGAAAAGTGATGGCTAAGATAAGAACACTAGAGAGGAAAGGGCAAGAGACAGAAGTTGACTTATGTTTCTCACATGGCCCAAAAGTTTGTTATGCACATCGTCTATAGGCACTTTGAAGGCCAGCTCACGATCTTAAGATGTGATAGAGCCATCCAGGAATTCATGGGCCCATAAAGGGCTCTAGTTGACTCAGCTCCCAGTCATAAAAAATGAATTAGGGATTGGGACATAAGGAGTCGGGAGCACTGAGGAGTAAGTGACATGTTTAGGAGTTGAGGATAGAGGTTCGACTTGACATTTTAAAGATATGGACTGAGTTCCTTTAGGGGCCTTCGAGGATGAGGATGGCCTTACTTGAGTGGAAGGGGTGCTCGCCCTACTCAGGTGAGTTTCACTCTAGCTAAAAGGAGCTAGGGTGGTATTATCCAAAGCTGAAGTGTGGGGAAACTGGGTAGTTAGGGATAGTTCAGATCACCCGAGCGACAAGATGGGACATTATCAATCTGTCTATATAAGGACACAAAAAAATGAGATACACTAATTATTTGGAAAAGAAAAATGAGGGATGCAGAAAGAGAAAATACCTATGTCTTTAAGTAATTTTTCCTCTTTGGAAGTTAAGTCGTAGTAGTAAAGAACCCCTTTCTCAGAAAAAATGGTGCTTTGGATTTGGACGCTATTTAGAAGAGGAAGGGCTCATTCAATAGTAAAGGGGATGAGTTCCTTGTAGACTTTTAGGTTAGCTGGTAACTTGTCCACCCAGGATGTGGGGAGACTATATTGTCCCTCAAGGAATTAAAGGAAGAAGAACTTTTACTTCCATCACTTGTTAGATCAAGGAAGAGCTTATATAAAGGGGAACCTAGGTCTCATGGTAAAATAGAAAAGTACTAGGTAAGGGAGTGAACAAAAACAGAGTAATAAAATAAATCAGCTCAGGGCTGAATACCCAACTTGGTGAATAGGATGAAAAAGCTACAAAGAATCTTGAAAGAGTTAGAAGAAAATTGAGATAAGTTCATCTTGAAGCGATTGAAGCGGCGGGCAAAGAAGGGATGTAAGGTGAAGGACAACCCTGACCATAATTGCTAAATGAATATGGTGAAGAAATCATTGAGAGGTGAAGGAGGAGAGTCATTCTTGTCAGCGGTGATTAAGTCATAATCCCTAGGGATAGCATGTTTTTTTCATCTTTCTGATGGGCTAAGTTTAACATATTCTTGGTAGAAAAATAAAATGGATTCTTAATATCTCTACTAGAGGACGAGGCTATTTACTTGGGAATGAGATGAGCAGTTGAAGATTCCAATGGAGAAAGTGAGGCGCGCATCATTAGAAAAGTAGAAGTATAGAGCAAATTTAAGGGAATGGATGGAGGAAATGAAGTAGTGGCCCTATTATAAAGAGGGTTGGAGTGTCAAGGTACATATGGTCACATTTGAGGTTGTCTTGGAATATGAAAAGTGTGTAGAAAGTCAAAGGTAGTGAAAAGGACGGAATTTGTAACTACTCGGCCCACGATTGATCAAGTACACAAAATTGTTGTAAGAAACCACTTAGTTGGCCATAAGGTCGAGAGAGCACAAGCTTACAAAATTTAAAAAACTCAGCCTATGATGGCTGATTACCAAAAATTGTTGTAACTTAGTCGGCTACAAGGCTAAGAGATCGAAAGCTTACAAAATTTAAAGGACTCGACCCGCGACTAGCCAAGTACCTAAAATTGTTATAAGAAACCACTTAATTGACTACAAGGCCAAGAGAGCGCAAGCTTACAAAGTTTAGAGGACTTGGCTTACAACTAGCCAAGGACCCAAAATTGTTGCAAGAATCCACTTAGTCGACCACAAGGTTAAGAGAGCGTATGCTTACAAAATTTAGATGACTCAACCACAAAATTTATACTCGACCTGTGACTAGCCAAGTACCCAAATGGTTGTAGGAAATCACCCAATCAACCATAAGGTTGAGAAAGGGCACAAACTGATAAAATCTAAAGGAGTCAGCTCATGATTAGTCGAGTGCCCAAAGTTGTTACAAGAATGCACTCGGTCAACCCCAAGGCAAAGGGTGAACACATCTTAGAAGACTTAGCTCATGACTAACCGAGTACCCAAAATTTTTCATAAGGAATCATCCAAGTCAAGAAACATTATGAGATTCAAGGGACTTAATGCCCAACTGAGTAAATATCCTAGTAATGTTGCAAGGTGCTATTTCAAAGATGCAAGCTTTCGTGATTTGAAGAAGCTTACCTTGATGGGCCAAATGGTCCCTGGAGGGTGCGGGAAGGAATGTGCAGTTAGAAAAAGTACAAGATTATGGAATCTTAAAGACTTGGTTATTAATTGACCTAATGCTCCAAAAACACCTTTAGATTCCAACACGAAGTGTTTAAAGTTATGTTTAATTTCTTTTCCTTATTTGTATTTAATAAAGGAGAAAAGAAGTCGGAAGAGTAAAGGCAAGGTGTTTATATTATTCCAAAAATTAAAAGAGTACAAAGTAAGCTAAAAATAAAAGAACAGCAAACATAGCAAAACAAGAGATGGCAAGAAGCATCGACAGAGAGCCTCAGTCATTGTCCTCTTCTTAAGATGGATCCTTCACCAACTAGTCATTTGGGGAGTGCTTGTCCCAGGTGGCCTTCCACGATATCTTTGCTAAATGAAGATGCCAAGGAATAGCGTCTCTCGCTAGCAAAGCTTCGAGGCATTCAATAAAGCCCAAATAGAAGGTAGTTTGGGCATCATTGGCCTGTTCAACTTGGTGTACCTTAGAGTGAAAACAGTCGTGCTAGGGCTTGCCACCCCTCGTTTGTCTCCAACAGTCTTTGAATGGAAGACTCTCTAGTACGATGATGTCAACTATTACCCTCACCATAGCCTATAGTCGACGGTATTCATCAACTTGTTTGTAAGCCTTTTGCGTCTCCTCATCCAATACTTACTTACAAGTGGTTGCCTAAAACTTCCTCTTTCAGTTTGATATTTTTCATTGTCAATTTGATGTTTTCAATTTTTAAGTGTTCGATGTGATCTATAATGGCCTTCAATTCTTCAGTATGCTTAGCCTATGATTTGGTGAGCTTAGAGTAAATAGATCCTAAAGGTGAGCTTTCAAAGGTAGAAACTTTGCTAAGAAAAGAAGAGGGAAATTAAATTCATGAAAATACAGGAGGATGGTGAGTGGGAGCATGAAAAAATAAGTTTGCCTTTCGCCATTTATAAAGAGAAAACAGGTGCATCGGGAAGGAACAACCCACAAAAGAAGAAACTAATATCTCCTAGATTCTCACTTGCAACAGTAAATTGGCCTTATCTAGTAATTAAGGGGCACCATTGGTCTTGGGGTAGGGGGCGATGTGGTATCTCACCCTACTCAGGATAAGATTATTTTCCGTAGCCAAATGGTCTGGAAAGCTAAACAAGTCATATTAGGAAGCTCAGCAGGTCAGGCAGCCTAACGGATTTACGATGGTAGGGGGATGAAGTAGGTAACTTGAGTTGTCCTCTCATTTAGGGAGACCATTTTAGCTAGCCTAGGATGGTGAGTGACTTGGGTCAATCCTTTTGGAGTTGAAGGTTCTGGAAGGAATACCTACTGATAGCCCATGATGGAAAAAACTGTCGAACATGTTAGTGACAATAATGTGGTATTATTAACCTGCCACCGTGCATCGAAAAGGGAGTTGAATAATTCTGTACCAGTAGTATAATTAGCATACAAATTTTCCTATCATGGATGTAGACCCTTTTCGGATGAACTTTATAAATCATATTGTCTTTGTTTTTGTTCAGTTTGTTCATGTATCTTAAAACTTAGGAAGCTTCAATATCCTTACATTTGAGCCGCATCACTTTGGTTCTGTATGTGGGAATCCACCACTTTGGATATTGGAAAAGCCATGGATATTAGAGAAACTAGGTTCGCTGGCCCAAGAGTTAGCGAAGTCGAACAGACACTCACGAATGGGGTAGAACACTGGCCTACATCCCTATATATTAGCCTAACAAGCTATTAGCCTAACGAGGGAACATTGTTAGCCATTGTGCACCGACTTTCTATCTTGCATGGATTTTTAAAAGCTTTGTCATCTTTACTCACCTTTACATGAACCCTAGACCTCATGCTTATTAACAAGGTCTAAGGGTGATCTTAGGCTTAGTTTAATTCTTTAAACACTTAGAATTTATAGAAGACCAAGATCAAAGGTATGGGGAAGAAAGAATTCACATCAAAAGTCGAAGAGCATTTTTTCTTCCACACAATGTGGAACATGTGGACTAAGTGTTTTTTAGATTTTTTCTGTTACATTCATAATTATTTGGATGATGAACAAATTATCTTTGAGTTTGTTGAATTTGTTAAGGATTGCTAATTTACTTCTTAGTTGCTTGTGCTAGTGATTGGTAAAATATGTATGCATTAGTCGTCATTGATTGTTCTTGCATAATTTATTTACAATTGTCGAATTGGATAGTAATTAGGGGAATTAGCCAATGCACTAATTACTTTGTGGCTGCATGAGGAAAAATAGAAGTAAAACCTGTGTGCTAGATGTATAATTGTGAATGTTAATTCTATGGGAATAAGGGAGTAAAATTTTAGAGTTAGTGTGGATAAATATTGTGAATCATAAAACTTAGATCCTTGACTCGATTTAGTTTAGGAAAACTTGCAAGAATCTAGTGTTAAAGCTACAAGAGAGTTCGGGAGAATATCCTATGGGCATTAGGATTAACAATCCATAACCAATACGATTAAACTAAAAATTAATGTAACTAGCACATATAAGAAACCAATGTAACACAAATAACTAGACTCTTTGTCTATTGATACTTCACCCCTTTATTTTGCATCATTGTTTTTCTCAATTTTTCTTCGTTGTTAGTGACCTTTGTTTTCACTCCATTTTTTAGGCTAACTAATAGGAACTTAGTTAAATCAATTGATCGAAACCCCTCCTTGTGAAATGATACTTGTACTCATCGTGATACTGATCTTAATATAAATTTAACTTTAGTGTGGTGATGACTCACTTCATGTATTTGCCACCATGATCCAATCACAATATCTTTATATGATTTTCAGCTTGTTTCTTAAATTTAGTCTTGAATTTTTTGAACTTTTCAAATGATTCATACTTATACTTCATCAATTATACATAGCTATGACTAGAGAAATCATTAGAAAAGGTTATGAACTAGCGAAATCCTCCTCTTGCCATTTCATTAAATGGCCTATAAATGTTTGTGTGGATTAATCTCAATATTGATGTGGCTTTCTCAACGTGCCCATTGAATGGACTGTAGTCCATCTTTCCTAAAATTCAAGGTCTGAAAGTCGAATAAGGCTCTTCACCTATTGGGCCAATAAGCCTATCATTCTCCAACTTGCAAATCCTAGCCTTTGCTATATACCCTAGTTTGAGATGCCAAAATTACTTAGGATTCAAGCCATCCCTAGCATGTTTGTTTGTCATGGCATTTATGAAAGTCTTATCATCAAAATTCAAGTGCTATAGTCCATTTACTAATGAGGCGATGCCAATTAATTTATTATGCTAATATTGTCTCTAATAGAAAATTCATAACCTTCTTTCACCAATAAAGATACAAAAAATACTTTTAGCCTATTTGGTAACAATAGACAATCTCTTAAGTCCATGACATGACTAAATGACAACTTAATTAAAGTAATTCCAATTGCAATGGTTGCAACACTTGTTCCACTATTGACCTCAATCATTACTTCTCACTTCTTAAATGATCTACTTTTGACTAAATCTTAATTTGAAGTACAAGTGTGAGAGAAAGAACCTAAATCCTAAGTCTAAGACATAGAGAACATACCAATGTAATAAGACGTTTCATAAATATAAAGTTCCTCAACCCTAGTGCCATCTTTCAGGCGATTGAGGCATTCGGTGCAATTCCTTCTCAATGCCCTACCTTGTTGCATCGAAAACTCTTTTTTAACCAACATGGGCATCAAATCTCATGCCCCTCTCACTAGCCATGGGAATGTAGGGTTCCCTTCTTTCTATCTTACCCTCTTAGTCTCACTAATCGAGGGACTAGACACCTTAAGGATAACCTCCTTCCTCATGCATAGGATAATAACTTCCAAGATCCCACTGATTTCTTGAGGAATAAGAACACTTATCAAGCTTCAAACCTAATCAACTATCTTAGTCCTAACTAATGTGAAGGTCTTAATCAATATAAAGAGGGCATACATTATTTGAGATAATTATAAACAATAGAAAACAAACAAGACTTTGTTTGTTTTGTTGTATTATGTGATACCACATGATTATGGACTTTAAATCATACGACCTCCCACTATATTTTTTGAATCCCACTCTCCTTCAGTTAGGATATTGAATTCCATTGTAAAAAGTTTCCTAGCAGGTGATGGGGTCATTATTAGACATAGCATATCTCACACATACAGTTCTTGGCATAATAGGTCCAACGATTGACAACTCTTTCCAACACATCTCGTGTGCAGTCCAATCTTTTACTTTGGCCCACAACTCGATGAAACCTCCCACATATACAATTCTTGGCATTGTGGGTTCATTTAAATCATGCCTACTGACTAACAACTTGCCAGATTTGTAACTCCACCCGCGACCCTTTTAGTTCTTAAAGTAAAGTATCATTTAAATGTCGCATCCAATGTACTTGAAGCCCTAAATATGCCACGCAATGTAACCCCATGAATGTGATGATATTACATGTTAAGATTATACCTAGAAATCCTTGTTCGGAGGAGGCCATGACAAAATAATTTGATCGTTACCCCTTAATATTAATTAAGGAATTTTTTGGTCTATGGAGCTCTAGGTTTCACTTTCCGCATTATTTAGTTCCATACATATATCTCATACACACATTACAAATAATATGCAAATAAAATAATATGCAAGATTATGAACTTCTAGATCCAATTTGAACCCTCAATTAGGTCATGCACATGTGCATGAAATCCTATAATATTATATAGGAAATCATTGAATGTCATCTTTTGTCTTGGTCTTCATGGCTTCCTTCATGTGCCTACCACACCATGGAATTCTGAATGACATTAACTCTTGGCCTCCTTGTGAACTTTAACCCCTTGATATCTTCTATGCTTATATTTACTTATGGCATACCATGAAGAATAATTCCTATTCAACATATAATAAAAACTTGGGATTAAACCCTTTTAACACATGAAAAAATAAATTATATTTCCATGAAAACTAATCTAAAGTGGAAAACATTCATCTATAAGTGTCCCAAATCCAAAATACATTTGTAACATGCATCCATAAAATTATACATCATATGTATAAGCACACCATTCCAGTAATATAAGCACACATTTACCAATGAGGTCGTGTTAGCCACTTTATTGCAATAATACATTTGATATTTATTGTTTCTAAAAGAAAATTCATAACCTTCTTTTACTAATAAAGATGTGTAGGCAATATTTTTCTACTCATTTGGTAACAATAGACAATCTCTTAAGCCTCAAACATGACAAGATGAAAACCTAACTAAAGTAGTGCTAACCACAATAGCTACAACACTTGCCGCATTGCTGACCCTAGTTACCATTTCTTGCATCTCAAGTGATATACTCTTGACCAAAACTTAATTCAAAGAATGTTAAAGATGTGCCTGAATCCAAGGCCCAAGACGGAGAGTACACACTAATGGAATAAGTTGTTTCACAAAAACAGGGTTCCATGCCTCCAACACCAACCTCTTGGCCATTGAGGCATTCAATGTAATTCTTCTTCTAATGCCTCTCCTTATTGCATTAAAAACTCTTTCTTTTGCTAGCTTGGGCATTGGACATTATGTCCCTCCCACTAACCCTGGGAACAATGGATTTCCTTTTCTTGGTCTTGTCTTCCTTAGTCTCACTAACCAAGAGGCTAGCCTCCATAAGGATAACTCCTTTCCCTATGAATGGGATGGTAGTTGCCAAGATGTTGCTGACTTGCAAAATTGAGAACTGTTCTCAAAACTTGAAACTAGTCAACTATCTTGGTTCCAATCAATGTTAAGGTCTTAATTATTATAATAAAAGGGTGTACATTACTCAAGATTAAAGTATATTGCAGAAAATAGACAAAACTTTGTTAGTGGGGTAGTAATATGTGTTACCATTACGATTTGGGACTTTAAATCAAAATGGCATCCTATTAGATTTTTTAAATCCTACACTCTCTCAGGTAGAAAATGAAAATTTAATTCGAAAAATTTTCTTAGTGGCCGATTAAAGTTTAGACACGACAAACCTCACATATACAAATCTTGGCGTGCTAGGTCTAATGAGTGGCATTGCTAACTCATCTCATGCATAATCCAATCTTTTCCTTCAGCCCATGACACAATGATACCTCGCATAATTAGGTCATGGTCAAAGCCTAAGTTTAGACCACTCTATGTCCTTAGATCAACCTAAGTTTTGATAAGCACCTTATGCGTCTAGGGTTAAAATCTATGCTTTGATATCACTTCTATCACACTCTTAATTTAGAACCATAGCATGGCAATACCTATAAAGCACCATAGCAGATCCTGAAGCCAACATATTAGAACATGCTAAACAATAAAGTTCATTTATTCCAAATGAAGGTCCAATCTAATACATTACAGTAAAAAGTAATCGAGTAATCTATGTTATTACTTTAGAACTATCTTATGGACTAATGAAAATACTAAAAATTAATAAAACTAAATCTTCATTCTCAAGCTCTCAACCATCCCTAGGAATGATCCTCTTTGTTGGTTCATTTGCAAAAATATTAGCAAAAGGATGTGAGCGACGAATCACCCAATAAATAGTGCTTCCTACCATTTTCTTTTTCAGTAGATGTGATTTGGATAAAATAACCCAATTGAATAAAATACATTTTATGAATAGATAACATAAATCATAACTTGCATAAAACTGTAAATTTTATTTAAGCATTTTACGAACACAATATTTTAAAATCATTTCGATTGGCTTATATCCCAACATCCACATATCCATATTTTTCAGCCTACTCATGATGATGCACACTTTGTGTACTTATTTTTACTAATCAAGGTCTTCATTTACTATTTCAACTAAGGAGGGTCACGTTGCTCAATTTATAATCCCAATTGAATATGTTACATATCTCAACCTATAACCTCGACTAAGTAGGTCACGTATCTCATGTATTACCTAGTGAGTGGGTAGAACTATTCCCTACACTATTTGCAGCATCACATGAAAGGCATTTTACATCTTAGTCCACATATCTCGCTTTCAAGTATTCATTTTAAAACAATTTATTGCAAATAACTCACATCCAGGCTTTTCCAAAAAGGAAAAAAAAATTTAAGCTTTGTAGAAAACTCTCATGCTTAATCATGCTTTCATAAAACAAGAATAATTTCAAATGTATAGTAAACATTCAATTGGAACACAAAACTATATCAAAAACATTTTGCAAAAGCTGGCAAGGAGTAACCACTTATCTATTGTTTAATTCAGTTCATTATTAGGTTCCTCACTTATTGATTCCTGATTCCTTATTCAATCATACAATCAGCATTTAATGCTTAATTTAGCTGATACTCCTAAGTTTTTAGATGCTTTATGTGTCTCCTGTGATGATTATTCCTACTTGGATTCCGTTCGATTGTTATTTCCCAGGCCTTGAAACTTCTTAGCTAGTGTGTTATAGCCAAATTTAGTCTCAAAATTGAAGAATTCAACTTAAATTACCCAACAACCACATTCTGTCCAGTGGTCATGGTCAGGCTCACAACTGCACATATCACTCTCGCGATAGCAAGAATTAACCTCGCAACCATGCCGAGCTACCATTGCATGGCACAACACTTAAGCCTCGCGGTCCATTCTGCATATGCGCCAAGCCTTCCTGCACCTGCACCGTCGCATCCTGCCTTCGTGATAGCAACATTGAAGCCGCACTACATTTGCGCAGAAGTGCTGTTTGGTGGATTTTTTCATATTACACATTATACCAATCACCAAAACTTGGTTATATCATTGTTCTAAGGGTCCTTAGACATATTTCTTTGCATCAAAAATTATAGAAATCATAACCTTTCATGTTTGGAAATATTTTAAACAATAAAGGACAAGTTTCAGAACTTAATGTAATATGCTAATACGCACCTCCTACAATTCCTACTCAAGTATACATGACCTAAATACCTATTCATGAATTAACCACATGCAAGTCTCCTAAATTTCACATTTTTCATGTGCCTATGCATGTAAAATCATTACTCTTATGTGTACGCATGATAAACGGGAAATTAGGCAAAGAAATTACCTTAACTGTCACGTATAGAGGGCAAGAAAAATTTTGGCAAAACTGTGGACGGCCGTCTACCCCTTGGGGCTCCAAAATATGTGTCTCTCTCTTAAAAATTGTATTTATACTAGGGTTTTTAGGGACGGGGTTGAGAAACATCAAATTGAATTTAAGATCCCTAAAATTCTAATATATAATTTTCTAATCTCCATGGCAATTTCACACGAATTTTAATATTTAAATTTCTTATTCTTAATTCTCCCATCCATGGTAGGCTTCCTCTCTTAAGAACTTAATTATGAGGTAAAGTCCTATCATGATAAGAATACATATTTCCCTTCCAAATATTCCATTCTATATATATAGCTATATTTCACAAGAAAATTAAAATAAAATAATAAGGCATGGCCTAATTTAATTCCTTAAGCTCTTGCTAATAAAAACATCAATTAAAAATTTGGTTAACGAGTTTTCGAAATTCAGTAAGGTTTTACTAACTTACCGTGTGTGTATTACCTTCATGTAACCCAATAGTACTCCACTATATTACCACAGAAAAATTTAATAAATCAATAGGCACAAATAATTAAGTAGATAAATATTACTCTACTACTATCACCTAAAAATTCAGGGTATTAGATTGTAGGTCTGCTTAAGTCACATCCATCAACTAACAACTTATTGGATTTGAATCCCACCTATGACCATATGCTTTTAAGGTGAAATATCCTTTGAATGTCGCATCTAATGCAATCAGAGTCATAAATGAGCCGTTGCAATGTGACGCCATGAATGAGATAATATCACACACTAAGGCTACATTTAGGGCTTCAAGCTCGGTGGAGGGCCACAAGAAACAACTTGCATTACAACTAAATATTTTTTTAAGGAAGTTTTTGGTCCATGTATATTTATGTTTTGCTTTACACTTTATCCAATTTTATGTATCTTGTACATCTATCATGAATAATATGCATAATTAAATGATGTAGAGGGTTATAGACTTTTAGATCCAATTTGAACTCCGAATTAGATTGTGCACATGCACATGAAATCCTACACTATTACATAGGAATTTCTTGAGTGCTTTTTTTTAATCTTAGTCTTAATGGCTTCATGGGGCCCACCACACCATGGAACTCCAACAGCACCAACTCTTAGTCCTGAACATCAACTTCTTGATGCCTTCCATGTTAATTTTGCATGGCACCATGAAACTTCAAATGGTTCTAACTCTTGGTCTTTGTATGAATATCAACTTCTAGAATCCTTCCATATTACATTTACGCACGCAATACCACACAACATGGTTGTAATCAGTCTCTTCCATGGATGTAATAGATGTATCATCATTCAATGCTTCATCTCTATATCCCATCAATGTCACTCCTTCGACTTCTCCATTTGGTGCATCTTCTAAATCCAACTTATCCTCAACTCTACAAACTTCTTCTTCAACAATGACTTTGTTAACAATCCTTTTATTACCATTGCATGCCTCCATCATTGACAAAGCCAACTTCGGTTCATTATTCTTATGAATTGCAATATCACCAACATTACAACTATTGAAGAGCGAATATGTACAATTTACCTCCTTTATTATCATGGTTGTGGTGTTAATGGTAGACTCCTTGTAGATTCCCCTGTCTTCGGCCCTATGGGTGTCATTTCGCATAGACATCCCGATAATGGCTTTATAGGATTGTGTAGGCCTCTCAACAACATCACTATGAAGGTCGTATCATGCAGGCCTTCCAGAACCCCTCCTCTAGAGTTTATGCTCAATTTAGATGGCTCTCTCTACCATGTCCTCAATACACTCATAGCTATGATGTACTACAATCTCTACAATGTCATTATCCAAACTATTGAGAAATCTATTCATTATTTCTTGAACACCCTGATCAACATTTGCTCTCCTTGTAGCATATTTTAACTCATCATAATAATTTTTTCACAATTAGTCCATCTTGAATTAAATATCTAGTTTATCTAACAACTCATGATGCATGGAATATGAAACATATTGATTTCTAATTACCATCTTTAGTTCCTTCCATGTGGTCGTCGCTTAACTTCTTCCATAATTCCTCTTACTGCACACAAATTCATTCCACCAATATTTAGCATATTCAATGAAAGTTCAATAACCAATTTTATCTTATATGCCCCTAAACACAAATGAGAATTAAACCCCTCTTCCGTCTTCCCTTCCCCTGCCAAATATGCATAAAGATTAGCTCATCCCACAAATGATGGAATATTGAATTCAGCCCTCCTTGATGACCTACTGTCTTCCTCACTAATCCTCCTCAAATGCCTACTAGAGATGCCGTCAATTCCATCATAATTATCAAATTCATTGTCAATTACATTCCTTCTTTATCTAACTTGATGAGCAGCTCTTCCTAATCCATGCCTCGACTCCTCTTGACCCCAATTCTTGTGAGTTAATGAACTGCTTTGTATAGATGGGCATAGACACGACATGGTGCATCAAAAGAGGCAAGCATTTTAGCATATATATGTTACCTACTACTTCACGTTTGAAAAGGCTTAAGATAGATATAGACATAACATGGAGTATCGGAACGTAGTGATTGAAAGGGGTTTCAACATGGTGGATAACACTAGCCCAAGGTTCATTCAGTTGTAGCCCAATGTTGGTGAATGACCAATATTGAACATCCCCAAACTTGGACTAAGGAGCTCCTTTGAGAATTTTAAGCTAATCTCCTAGATCGGCTGAATGACACAGTCACTATTCAAGGAGTAAAGGTGCCTTTTGACCTCATAAACATAAACCAACTATTTAATCTAGACTCAATGGACATGACAATAAGATACAAGATACTTCCTTGCTTAATTCACCTACCCAAAACTCCTTTAAACCTAGCCTTCTTGATTCTCATATGTAAAGTGAGCCAGAAAATTGTTAGCAACATCCCCAAGGTGAACTAGTTGATGATAATCACACAAGCACACTAGATTAGCACCTTTCATCATCACTCGCCAGTTTCCCATATGAAAATCAAAATCCAAAACTACTATAGCTCAAGAACAAGCACCTTCTATACCACATATACTGAGAAGATCCATAAGGATCAAAAAGTTGCCAAAATTCCTTGATATATGTAACCTTAATATTTAGTAGCCAGTACAACCAAATGCACACACAAGCCACCCTATTGCTAACCATCTTAGCATCCATCATCTTACACCCAAATATCTTCACTTTCTAACTGAACTAAATCACATAAATGATGCGACAACCTTTGATTAGGTAGTGAAGAGTCAACACAAGGTGAAGGTAATAAATGAAGAGTTATAGGCAATCGAGGAGAATAACACTTAGAAGGTGGCACAAATCCCCAAACATCATCACATAGTCCAATGCAAGTGGGTATCTGAGATCTAAATAAATAAGATGGTTTAATTGATAGATACAAAGCATGGTTTGTGGTAAAGGAATATAATCAAGTTGAAAGCTTTAACTGCCAAGAGACCTTCAACCATATTGTTAAGTGAAGCATAGTAAGATTGTTCTTCACCTTAGCTAAAAAATTCAATTGGAAGATGCAACAATTAGATAAACACAATGCATCCCTTGATGGAGATTTACAAGAGAAAGTTTACATGGCTATCCCTCAAGGTTATAGGGTTAAGGATTACAAAACTTGTGATGATTCCAAGATTAGAGTATGCGAACTAAAGAAATCTCTATATGATCTAAAGTAAGAATCTAGATAGTGGAATGCAAAGTTAATTGAGGCTTTGAATTCATTCAATCCAAAGTTGATCATTCATTCTTTACCAATAGTATTAGAGAAAGAGAGAAAGTGGCATTACTTTTATACGTTGATGACATAATAATTAGCAGCATCAATGAGGAGAGGATAAATAAGATGATGGAGTGATTAAAATGTAGAATCAACTTAAGAGACTTGGGAGTGCCAAAGTATTTTTTAAGACTTGAAGTGGTAAGATCAAAAAAGTGTGTCAAAGAAGGTCCTATCTTGACCTACTAAATGACTATGTGATGTCAGAAGCAAAACTAGTGAAGACACCTATAGAGGTTAATCATCATTTAAATTGCAATGGGGAAGATACATTAGAAGATGGAAGCTCATATAGAAAGCAAATAGGAAAATTGATCTACTTAACTTTCATAAGACCTAATCTCTCATATTCAGTCCTAGTATTATCTTAGTTTATGAGCAACTTTCAAAAATCTCACATAGAAGTAGCCTATAGAATCCTTAGGTACCTCAAGAATGAGTGACAGGCATTTGTATCTTCCTTGGGAACACGCTCATCAGTTGGAAATCAAAGAAGCCCAACTAAGCCTATGAAGTTATTGTGCGACAATTGAAATCTACTACAAATTTGCAAAAATCCCACACATCATGAGAAAACAAAGCATTTAGGTATGGATTACATTTCATTAGCGAGAAGGTGCAAAAGGGAAGCTTTAAAGTCAGGTATATGTCACATAAAGAGCAACTAGCTGACTTGCTAACCTATGTGCAGTGTATAATTTGACAAGTTGTTAGGTAAGATGAGCATGGAAAACATCAATGCTCTTCATGTAGGGGTGTCAAAACAAATAAGTTAATGATGCTCCATTTCATCTTGCAATATAGATCCAATACTAATATGTATCTACTGATATGGCTTACTGATTTGGCATAGCTACCTTGTGATTAGGCCTTTAATTAGTTACACATTCATAGATAGTTTGTAGATTAACTGATTTTATCAGCTATCTATGAATAGTTATTGCCACTTGACTTTTTAGTTCAGAGTGATTCAAATAAATTTTACAAAATGCAAAAGTGGTGAAACTCGTCTTCTATGCAGTTGGTTCTCTGATTTAGTTGCCTTTCTTACTTCAATCATGAATCATGATTGAGTTTAACACATTTGATTCAATCCAATTGCAACTAAATTAATTGTTTCCCTAGGGCTTCTGAAGCCTCAACCCTGAGAGTTCTCACATCTCAATCACACCCAACCAATTTACCATTGGTCCCTCATTCTAACCTTTGGAGTGTAACTATCTAAGTTTATCCATAATTAACAATTAGCATAGTTTGAAGGATATGGATAGCACCCAGCCTACTGCCCATTCCATATCCCAACTAAGATGAAATGGATAAATCATGTTAATCCTCCCAATCATGAGTATGATGCAATATAAGCTTTTTATCTTATTTTGTCCCAACCGAGGAAAAACCATAAATTTAGTCACTTACAAACTCGATCTATAATCAATCAATGTTATCTCATGAGACTAATGTATCTATTAGAAACTCATTTCTAATTGTACACTACCTTAGCCATGGAACATCATTTGCATTAGACAAATACCTTGCTCTCTTGTAAGGAAACAAATTCTTTATTGATTACACGCATGCCTCTATACACATTTAGGTGATGGCAAGCTCATGACCCTATCTCATATCAAGATAGATGTTAGTCCCAAATGCCTATTGACACACAAGCAATTATGCACATAAGGCAACTATGTCATCTTAAGTCTAAGGCCCATATACTCATAGCACGATCACAAAATAAAACATTGATAGTGAGGAGTAAACTCCTTATGTGCACTTCACTCTTTGAGTGATAGTTCAAATACTCATTCTCTAATAATATATCTACACACATATATTCTTAATATCTCATACTAAATGACATAATACTCACCGTACAAACACAAGATTTGCAAGTCAGACTGAGTCTCTAATACCCTTTAGAATGTCTATGACTCATAAACCAATTTTAATGACTGCATACTACGATAGCCTTGTGTCCATATTCATAATCCCTTATGAATAAGGACTTATGAAAGTATTTACATGGGCACATGCAATAATTTATACTATTTAAGATTTATAAGCATGAAATACTTTCCATAATACTTACGTGAAGAAATTAATATTTTATTAATATATTAGAAAATGTCCATATACAACCAATACGCCTTTAGTATTCTCATTTACTATTGGTGTTGTAAAGCATATCACTAACAAATATGATATAGGATCGTATGTCCAATATGCCAATTACCAAATGCATATCCTGTGCACAATCAATATGAGATTTATCTCTTTACAAATGAGTAAGGCATTTGTCTTATGAGATCAATAATTAATGAGATGAAAATCCTTAGCCAAGGTATTGTATGAGTTTGGTAAGATATTAATCTCATGAGCTAATATTGATTTGGTCATATGATTGAACCAATAAGTTTGACTAAATTTATAACTCTCACTCAATCAGGATAAAGTAAAACAAAAGGGCATTATTGCATGGTTCGTGTGATTCATTTACTTCATCTTGAATGGTTATAGGCTAAATATTACCCATATCTTTTGAGTTATACTTGTTTCCAACTATGGATGAACTTAGAAAATCACAAACATATGAACAAGGTAAAAGAAAGGAGTTTACGAAGTAGGAATATGAATGAGTGACACAAGCACCAGGTTGGAACAAAGGACATCTATTGAACTATGGATGGAAGTTAAAGCTTATGAGCTCCAAGAAGCCAAGAAGAGCCTTGAGTATGAAATTCAAGGTACCTTGAGGTGTTTTGAGAGGCTTTGGAAGGTGAAGGGGAGCTCATAGGTTGATTCAAATCAAAATAGAGAAGAAATAGAACCAAGATCGACATTGCAATTAATCTCAGACATTTCTGACCAAGCACAAGTTAAGGGGATCAAGTCGACACCAAGAGATCGTTTACAAGCCTTAGACCTAACATTCTACATTTACGATCTCTAGAATGAGTGCTCGATCACATAAACAGCAATCACAAATTCTTGGAGGTGCAAAAGTTCTGTTTTTATGATCCAAATGCCCAAATCGACACATGTAGCCTTATAAATACAGGGCTTGGTTATTTCATTAGAAGAACTCTTGATAAAAAATGTAAAAATAATTAATTTTATTTAAACATGTCATCAATATATACAAGTAATGAAAATATAACTAACTGTATAAAATGTGGGGAAATTTTCTAACACTACAAATGGCCACTGGTGCTGCACCCTCGTGGTGTGACAAGACAGCCTGGCCTCCGTTGTCGTTGTAGGTCCTATCCCTGTGATGTCAACTAATCATTGGAATCATGACTGTGCACTTATGATGCAAATGAGTATTTAGGCCATTGTCATGGCTGTAGGACCCTCCCATATAATACTGTGGCGATGGAAAGAAATATCTCCGAATGGTATAAAAGACATAGAATACTGATGGACAACATCATACTACATTGGGAAGGTATTTCCTAGTCCCTGTTGTAAATTTGACAACATGTATAAATATTGTAGTTAAGATGAATCTAGTTCCAGCGGCATGTACAGGGACAACATGTCAAAGTTCTGTGGTGCCAGCATGTAGCAATCTCCTCCAAACCTAATACCGATTGATCGTCCCATGCTAGGCACATCATTGAATGTTGAAGTGTGTAAGGAAGACCTGGACATGTTTGGATGAGGAGGTGAGTGTGATGACCTAGGTATGTTCAAATGAGGAGGTGGGTGTAATAGGCTTGGCACATCCATTGATGAGGTGGATGCAACAGCTCAGCATGTCTGGATGACAAGGTGGGATCTAGGTGTATGACTGGAAATCCTAAGTCGTTGGGAGGCAATGGCCTCAATTTGTCCAAATATCATTGCGTAGTACCCTCATTGGCACAACTGCTACATCTGCTAGGCTTGTAACAAAATGTGGACAATTATGCATCAATATATATGTATTATGTGATTTAGTAAGGTAGATATACATAAAATGTAAGGAATTTGAGGATAGCATACCATGTGTATGAAAACTCTGGCATCAACTAGCTAGTATCCAATATGAACATAGTGCTACGAGGGACTGGTCATACATTGTGTAATCTACAGGTAGCACTCCCAATAACCCTCCTCAATGTAGGGTCGATCATAGGGATGTGCAACAAAATAAAGCACTCAAAATGGATCTTGCCATTGCTGCACGTATACGCAATGCTCCCAAGCCTAATCCTCATTCACCCTCGATTGTCGATCAGTGCGATACAGTGCATGAAAGCTCATGTCAAGGTCTACTAGTATAGATTGTACTACCTCGAACTACTTGACCACTCTCTCAGGATAATGATAATCAATTATTTTGTAGATGACGAGAGGACTTAAGTATGTCCACCTGGCATGTACCTCTCATCAGGCAATGAGGCAAAGTCCTGCTCATCATAGGGTTGCCATATGAACTGCATATAATGAAGATCGTATTACTATAAGTTTATTATATACACCATTATTTAGAATAGATGTTGATGTATTAATGCAAATTTGGATCTGCGCCTTTGAGTCCAATATATCATGAATGATACACATGAAGTGGGCTGCTATCTCATGCAACTCATAGCTGTAAGCAATGTACCTATAACATGAAAAATTGTTACAATACATAAAATTGTGTAATAAAATTATGCCACAATGCATAAATCAATACTCTTATATGTAGATCACTATACTGTGCACTGAATGGGGTAGCTAGAAGTAATTGACCATCCTCTAGTTGCATTGGTTGCTTGTCCATCTGCATGTGGCGGAAGCACAATCCTCGTGTTCAAGCAACACCCAAATCTAAATCAAACATGGATTGATTATCATCAATAAAAAGGTACACTATGTGATTTGAATTCGAAATGTAATTAGACTTAATTTTACTAGTAGCAATTTGCACGCTCCAGAAATAGTCTTGCATCTAAGGTGTTCGTTTGGTTATGTCATTTGGTTAAACTAAACCAAACCAAACCAAAAATTCAATATATCGAATATCAAACTAAATTTTTCGATTCAGTTAAGTTTGCTATTGAAATTAATTAGGTCATTCGGTTCAGTTCGATTTGGTATTTCGATTACCATATTTTCTTTGAAAAATCAAAAAAGAAGAAAAACAATAAATAAAAAAGAGGAATAAAAATAAAAAAGACAAAATTAATAGAAAAGTTTAAAAATAAAAATTTAAATATCAATAAAATTTCAAATCATGGTAACAAAAATAATAATACTAATAAAAAATTACATTATTAATGAAAAAAATCAAAATAAAATTTTGTATTTGGTTTGATACAATATATCGAACCTAAATATCGAAACCATATTGAAAACTAAAATTTCAAAAATTATAGTACTAAAATTTTGGTTTCTATTTGGTTCAATCAATTTACCGAATTATGTATACACCTACTTGTGTCCTTGTGATGATAAGGCATAGAACTATCTGTATTGCTATGCCAGTACAACACTGGCTCAACTCTACTCACATGTATAATTGAGGTCCTTGAGGGGCTTGCACAACAATAGCTTGATGTCGTTCCCTAAGGAATCAAGCATGATCGTGCTTGCCAGTATCATCAACAAACATCCTCATGCATATTTTGCCATCTGCTTAAGAGTGCTATGTTACTATAATCAAATTCTATCTAAATTGTCAACTGGATCACGAATCAGGAGGTTGGAACCTTTAAACCATCGCTAGTCTTGGGTAAAACCCAAGTAATACTGGTAGTACTGTCAAGTCCCGAACTCAAGACTATGACATAGTAGTATTTGCTAACCAACTCATCAAATACCAAAGCCAAACATGTACTGAGTGACTAAACCAAAAAAGAAGTTCAATAACTATTCCAAACATCATCACAATGCTTGTCTCCCATGTCTTGTCTCAATTGTATAACAAAAATATAAAACCTATCAATTACATCCCATTGTTCACTAGGGAAATAAAACCTAAATCTTAAGCAATATAAAGTGAAGTGCAGCTGCTCTTTTCATACTACCATCCTCAGGTTTCCTCTTGTTCTCTTATCTCCTTTACAAAAAGGGTCATTAGTGGTGGTAAGCGATAAATCACCCAATAAATAACAACACACACCTATTCACTTTTTCAAAAACAGATGCAAGCGATAAACAATTTCAAAAAATTCACAATTTAGTAAAAGAGCATTTTTACAAAAGTATAAGGTAATAAAAGCATCCATGTGACCTCTGAAAAAAAGCACAATCATATGTTCAATTCTCATGTAACATTTATTCCCGTTATCTCATTTCTTGGCCAACTCATTATCATGTCTGTTGTGCACATACCACTGATTAGGGACTCAGCTTATGCTTCCCTAACTGAGGAAGGGTACGCGTAATTCCCAGCTATGTTGTCATGGGCCCAGGATTTAACCCCACTTGGGAAATATCCCAATCTACTATTACCCAATTGGTGGAGCCAATTATTAACTTCACCCATTATCGGTCCCAATTTTTAACCCAATTGGGCAGATCCCATGTATTATTTGATTGGTATGGTGAAACTTGTTCCTCACACTCATTTACATTCTCGATAGTGGTCACTTATAATTCATTTCATGTATTTGGATTTCAACATATAATTTTAAAACACATTTGCAAACAAATCACATCCATGTTTCAAAATAAGACTTTCATGTTATAATCAAATACAAAAATACCATATTTTGCAATTGGAAAACATTTAGAAACTTTGAGCTCTCAATGCATATCAAACACTGAATCACAGAAGTAAAATGGATTTCGAAAGCAATTGAAAATTTTAGGGTGTGATTCATGTGTTGGGAATTAAGGGCTCTCAAGAAAATTAGAAATTAGGATTTTGTCTAAAGTGTAGGGTTTAGGATTTTGTCTAGGGTGTAGGGTTTAGGATTTTGTTGGGATCATTCATCTAAGGTGCGAGTATGATTAGGGTTTTTAAGTATCGGGAATTCGGGCTTTCTTTGTATAAAGTTAACATTTGCAACATTATTAGAGCTTATACATTCATGCAATAAGAATATTATAAATGCAACTATCCAACAAGATATAAAACTCATCACATGTAAGACGAAAGCACATAACACTTTATTACTAAAAGTGAAAATTACAAAAGTTGACAACATCTCATACAAGTACATAAAGTGTAGTAATGATCGATGACTAAAGTTTTATCATCGCCATGAGTGTCAAGAGGATTATGGCATGTGTTGAAGTCAATGATGGGGCACCTGTTTAGTTTTCCGTCGTGCTTGATGCTTTAGCCAATTCATCTAATTTGGAATTCTTGTACTTGGGTTGCACCCTCTTCGCTTGATGAATTGTCGATGGAGATTGTAAACAAGTTCAAATGTGGCTGCTCCTAATAATCCTTAGTCCAAATTGGGTTAAACTGCCCTATGTAAGTGTTAACATAGGCTGTAGCGGAGAAGTAAGACTGCAAAAGAATCCTTGGGTTTAGTCCCCAATTCCTACAAACCTAAATGACATGGGAATAGGGAATACCACGTAGTGCTTACTTCACACAGGTGCATTGCTGGTTCTTGATTGCCAAAGGTTGAATATTCTCACCTCCACAACCTCGAGTGCTCATAGTGGTGACCCGAGTTGTTCCCCTATGCCTATCAAATGGTTACACACTATGTCCGACTGATTTGGCCTCCACATTTACATAAATCTTGCTCAGCCATGTTGACCAACCATTCCCTACTACAACCATTCTCTGCGCCTTTGTGCACTACTCATTAAAGTACGTCATAGAATAATCAAATGTCAGTTGTACTATAGGCAACCCTAACATAGTAGTTTTTCATACAGACAAGCTTTCATATAGTCGGTGTACTTTCCACCACCGAATACTCTCTATGAGCAACCCTAATAAAGTAGTGTTTCATAGTTGCCTACACATGTTCCTTAGACTTCAAAATATTATTAGTGCAAAGGTCAACGTTGTATTCATTATAGTACACTCTTTTTCTAACTCTTAGGGTGTCATAACTATCAAAATAAATCTCTTCATTCACCTGCATAAAGAATGGCAGTGGACATGTAAACGTCCCAGCAAATGGCATTGATGGGTACATGGACACACGTAAGTGGCACTAATATAACTGATGCTTGGGACATGATTAAAGGATCTGTTTCAAATTGTGCCAACGCCTCCTCCATGGCCACAATTTCAACTACATCATGTTCAATGTCCTAGTAGGATGCACTGCCTTCAGCACGCTCTCCCTCGGAGGTAGTTTGTGTTGTTCGATGGGAATGTTTATCTTCAAACTCCATACCTGTATGCTCATCCATCTACTACTCCAACTAGGTCATATCATATGATTGCTCACTATATATCTACACATCATGTGATAGCTTGGTATATGTCTACTCTATAAACAGTGTATGTACCCACAATTGCTCAACATACGAATAAGGTTCAACGTTTAGATCAGGCACTTGGGTTGAATCATGAATACCAAATTTAGATAGCACCTTAGTAACACCTGGCACACTAGCCATGTCATCACCAACTAAGGAAGTTTGATCTGATGACATGCCCATGTCCAATACTCCTAGGACATATGCAAACTAATTACCAGATTGTTTGGGATCAGTTTATAAGTATAACTCTAGATAGTTCAATTGATTTCTAGGGTTAGCAGGAAGTTCGAGTTTACCTCATTATCAACAGAAAATATCGCTAACCTTTGTTCACCGAACTAATCCCTAAATATGTTACTGGAGTAAATTCTTTGTAAAACCCTAACACTGTCAATCCTAGACAATTGATACATAGTAACCATGAATTGATCAATGTTAATATCATGATGCATCATGGTCACTATTAATGGACTACAGCTATAACTCACGAAAGTAGAATCTTACAAAATAACGCCTCCCAATACAGAACAACCTATATCTCGCTCTCAAATAACATAGCTACACCAATAAAAAAATTCATAAAGCAGAATCTATGTTTATATTATAAAAATATAAAATTACATTTCTCCTATTGCAATATATTAAGTCAAAATCCTACAACAATATCTAAAGTTAAACCAACTAACAATGTAACACGCAATCAACAAAATGTAATGTACTAATAAAATGTTTATAAAACAAAATCTATATCAATATTACACTACCCCGAATTCAATATATGAAATGAAAATCTTACAACAATACATTAAATTAAACAAACAAACAAATGTAATCCACAATTAATAAAATGTAATGCACTAATCTATACTATATAAAAAGTATGAATGTTTTTGCCAATTGTAAAAAGATAATTATATACTTAATTAGAAGTTTGTATTTATTAATAAATAAAGTTAATTAGGTAAAAAGAAATTCTATTTAAAATAGAAATCTTTTAGTAGTAGGAAACTAAAATAATTTTACATTATGTAAACTACTAATATAATTATTCATAAAATAAGTAAACAATTTATAGAATCCAAGATCAATGAAAATAATTAAATTTTTATTTACTCTATATAAATATAATTTGAATTAAATCACAAATATCAATATAAATAAATTTACAATAATAAGCGATAATTTCAAACAAAGAAATAAATTCTACATGCAAAGAAATCACTGTACTTATTTCAATAAGCCATAAAATTTCTAGAACAATATAATCTTTGACCACCCATTTTATTAAATGTGTGATAATTCTATGTATATAATTATTTTATTTAAGAGATAATTATATTTAATTCAAAGAGAACAAATAGCTAAAAATTGCATAAATAATGGGAAAACAGCAGGCCATAAATTTCTAAAACCAAAAATTTGTAACTTTGAACTTTATTAAATATTTTATAATTCTTTGTATATTACAATTTTTATTTTAAAATTAATTACCTGTAATATATTAGAATAAAAATATAATAAAAACTAAGATATAAAACGCTATGTTGTACGCATAAAATACCCTAATTGCAACATTGAAAAAACTAACATGTAAATAGACATAATACGCTGTGGTGTACGCCATGTTGTATGCCTAAAAAATTATTAATAGACCCATGTTAATATAATATTACAAAAACATAGTAAAATAAATCAAAATTTGCAACATTGAAAAAACTAACATGTCAAAAAAAACAAAAAAGACAATTGATAAAAAAAGATAAGATGAGGAGAGTTTTATAAATAATGCTTTACTCAATAGACAAATATCATAGTTAGGTTCATTAAGTTTAATATTATAGATAGAATCTAACAAATAAAATATAAAAAATAAAAGACAATGTAATAAGAATATTATCAAAAAATAAAATAAAATTTAAACTATAATCAATGAATGTTAAAGCAATAATATTTGTCGGTAAGTGTATAAATGGATAGATTGATGATAAAACCATATTAGAATTGTATACAAATTTAATGAGCAACATACTTTACAGATAAAAATTAAATTAATATCCTGAAAAATTATAGAGATTAGTTTCCAATAAATTCATAACAAAATATATTGCTTTGAGAAATAAACCTAAATTTAAACAGCAGAAAATGAATATTATATAGTAAGAATAAATTTGAGAATAAAATGCTACAATCCTCATTTGAATGCTACAAGAATATTAAGTAACTGGATAAAAAATTATTAATAGAACATGTGAATATATAATTATAAAAATAGAGCAAAATAAATCAAAATTTGCAACATTGAAAAAACTAACATGTCAAAAGAGGACAATTTATAAAAAAAAAAAAAAGATAAGTTGAAGATAGTTCTATAGATAACGCTTTAATCAATAGACAAATATAATATTTAGGTAATTAAGTTTAATATTATAGATAGAAAATAAAAAATAAAATATAAAAATAATAGGCTATATAAAGGAATATTATCACAAAATAAAATAAAATCTAAAGTATAAAAGATGAATGTTAAGAAATAACAATTGATGGCAAGTATATATATGGATAGATTGATGATTAACCATATTACACTTGCATACAAATCAGCGAGCGTCAGACGTTACAAATAAAAATAAATTAACACGGCGAAAAATCATAGAAATTAGTTTCGAATAAATGCATAACAAAATATATAGCTTTGAGGAATAAACCTAAATTTAAACAAGAGAAAATGAATATTAAATAGTAAGAATAAATTTGCAATGCTACAAAATTTACTAAATCAAAAGTGCTTACTGAAAACCAAAATAAATGCATTTATGTCTATCATTTTTAATACAAATATCATTAAATATAATAAATAACATATGAAATACTGAAATTAGATCATAAAGATAGTAAATATTCAATAAAAATATTTATTAAAACCATATTGATACAATATTTCGAAATAAATTTAAAATAAATATGAAAAATATAGAATAAAATTTACCATTGCATTGATAAAAAATATTATATTACAAAATTTAATGTTTATACTTTGGAAGATGAAGAAATGAGAAATTGAGAAAATATAGACAATATTAAAATAAATAGCTTTATGTTTAATATTTATGCAAATTGTAAATAATATAGTAAGTTCAATAGCTTTAAAATTCCATAGAATAATTCAAATTATTTCAATAGTAAGTTCATTTTTTGTTTAAAGTATTGTAATGTGATTAATCCTAAGGCTATAGAGTAATAATTTAATATTATTAGCTTTTATTTAATTCGTTAATCTATTTTTAAAAGTTAGACATTAATACTATTTGTCATATTATAAACACAATAATGTAAATTGTTGAAGCAACTAAATACCAACAAAATATTAAATGATATTTCATTTTAATAGCTTAAACTTTTTGATAAGGTGGTTAATTAATATAATATAGAGCAAATCCAAAAAAGTCAAGAGTTTATTTCCCAACTGCTTAGGTTTGTTTTCATTTTTATATCTTTTTGATGTATTTTTTTTAAAAAATTATATAAAATTAAAAAATTTAAAAAATATAATGATTGACACTGTTTCACGGTAAAAAATTGAAAACAAACATAGCAAGTTATGAGTTCAAATTACAACTGAAATTTATTAAAAAAGGATCCACGTGATAGAATTTGGGAAAGCAGGAGAATATCACCTACACATGGGAGGTTGTGTGAAAGCTATTAAGTATTAAACGATACTTCTTTATAATATCTTATTTTTTTAATGAGATGGTTATTAATTTTATAATTATGAAATTTCAATGCAAAACAAAGAAAAAGACAAAAATACAATATAATTTGAATTAAATAATCAATTGTTGCTTAAAATATTTACAAAAAAATTTAATATATAGTTTTTGCGTAATTTCAAAATAAATTCAAAATTTAAAAAATAATTAATTTTATATAATAGTAAATAAAAAATAAAATTATGTAATCAATGGACATTATTTATATTAAAACACTTGTCTTATATGTGCAAAGTAAATAATATTTTCTAGTAAATAACAAAATGACATATCATGTACATAGCATCAATACGAAGAATGAATAATACACAAAATAAGAAGAAAAACGTTTCATTATAGAAAATTCTATAATAAATTTTACAATATTTATAAATTCTACCTTAAAATTTTTGTAATTAAGAATTTTACCCTACATTTTTAATAATTGTGAATTTTGCCATGAACATTACCATGATTATAAATTCCACCCTAAACTTTTTAATAATTGTAACTTCTATTCTAAGCCTTTTGTTAATTGAAAATTTTACCATAAACTTTTCAAAATTTGTGAATTCTACTCTAAAAGTTTAAATAATTTTAAATTCTACTACGAACTTGTCAATAATTGTAACTTCGACCCTAAACTTGTCAATAATTGTAAATTCTACCCTATGCTTTCAATGATTGTGAATTCTACCCTAACCTTTTCAATCATTGTAAATTGTACCCTAAAATTTTCATTGTTGTATATTCTACCCTAAATTTTACAATACTAGCACATTATCCTCAAATGCTCATTACATTTTAAAATTTATCCTTCCACATTTTAATAAGAATATTTTCTCTATTTCTACTAGATCTAGACAATTTAAGTCTACTATTACACAACTAACATAAATAACAAAAAAAAAAAATTCAAAATAAGATTTGTAAAAAGAAATAACTTTCACATCTAAAAATATAATTAATACAGTATATAAGTGACACCAAAAACTTCCTAAAATTGTCTACGCCTTTCACAAGTGCACGAGCACTAGGGGTTTCTGTTTGTTGGTAGAAGGGAGTGGGGGGCATGCTGAGAATGGAGGAGCAGGGTGGCGGGCCTTTGTGCCACGTTGTCTAACAATCAATGACAAATGTCCACATGGTATTCTTCTTAAAAAAAAAATTCGAATCGGTTGTTTGAAAAGATGAAATGATATGTTCCGTCAAACCATTCAAAATTTGGTTATTTTGAGAAATCTCACTATTCAAATGACGCCATTTAGCTTTCATCACACTAAGAATTCATTTTGCTAAAATTTAGCCAGGTAAGCATCTAAACAAAGGCAGAATTCAAGAGCAAAAAGCATTTATTTATACTATCACCTCCCCGTCTGCAGTAAAAAGAATAGGCAGCAATCAACGCATTTTCCTTGAATCATTCAAGTAAACTGTGAAGGCGATGGAACCCTAGGACTATGGTAAACTCACAAAAAAATAGAAGCCAAAATATATTATTTTCAAAACTTTAGAATTGCTTAATCATTTTTCGTGGCCAACATTCTCAAATTGTTATGCTTCATGGAAACGTATCTGTTCTTGCAACATGTTAATAGGATACTTGCATCAACTCGCAACGTAACTGAAAACTCAAGGAGTACATATTAAACACAATTACTTCGTGGGCTGCTACTGTGTAGTGTGGTTCTAAAAATTTTTGGGCTCAAGTAGAGTTGAGTTCAAGTCAAGAGTCGAGTTCGAGTAGTAGTATATTCGAGCTCGACTTGACAACAAAAATTAGAACTCGAGCTCAAGAGTGAAAAAGAAAACTCGAGCTCGTGAAATTCAAACTCAGAATTTGAACTTCACAAGCTCGAGTAATCGAGCTCGAGTATCAAGGATTGTGGAAAATCTTCGTCCAAAATGCTACAACTAAAAAGCAATAATTACAAAACTACCATTGATCTTGAGTTATTCGAAACTCGTCAAGTCAACACAGAGACAACTCGACCTCGACTCGTTGTACGTCTCGAGTAGCTCGAGCTCGACTCAAACTTGATAATGCTCGACCTTGAATCGAATTTTGAATCGAACTACTCAATGAATCGAGTCGAGTAGATTGACTCAGGCCCACCTCTAGGCTCAAGCCCAAACTCAAACTCATGTAAGAACTTTGATCTCAAGCTACTAATTTTTTTTAACTTGAGCTCAAGTTCAATATTTAACCTACTCAAGCTTGATTTGCTAATACTAAATTAAAGGGATCATTGAGGCATATCAACCCATCAAGACTCAAGTCATTAGAAAGAATTCCGCTTGTTTAATGCTTCAGTACAAAACTTCACTGAAGACCGATGTTTTTCCTACGGCCAAAACTAGTTGAATTACCCTTAAATGGTTGGCAGGGAACCTAGATTCTTGGTTTTGACCTTCTAGTGTATTTAATAACCACCTCATTTAAAAGCTTAACTTGTCACAGCAAAAATTTGTGGACACTGGCAAAGTCACTGCATATAGTTGTTTGCGTCAAAACATACTTATACAACTCTCCAATCCATGTATCCTGTTTCAGCTTCCTAGCCACGCCCTACTGCTGACTCATCACACAAAATTGCAACATTGTAAAAGAACAATATTTTGGCCAAAATATAATTGATTCAGTGTGCAATGCAGTCACAACTCAGCCATATTGATAGAATTAAGAACACAATAGAAAAAACAGCTCAGCAATCATTCAATGTGCATCGTCAATGGAACAATCAAATAACGACCAAATAACATCAGGCCTCTTTATTTGCCATTTAACTTCCCTCACGCCTACAGGCTGAATGCAATAATCAACGCCATTATCGAAACTTTGCTTGGTAAGAAGTTCGGCAACCAATCGAAAAATATGTAGGATGAAGATGAGCATCTCCTGTCGTATGTCCTTAGTAACTGAAATAGCAAGAGACAATTTGTATATAAAGGAAGATAATTCAATCATTGATAGAAAGTGGCACCCTATGAAGTGTGTTCGATGTTGATTTTCACGTGTGTTAGCTTCATATATATTTGCTTTGAGGACACAAAACAATTAAACAATGTAGAATTGGATAAATCATCATATCTGTAATCTTTAAGCTCGACGTTTATGGTGCTATCTTTTCTGCTGTAGAAATTAGATGGTTGACTTTTTATATTTGAGATGTTAAATATATACTATTAGAAGGCACCGTTGTTTACAAAGCAAAGATTTCTTTCTTCTTTTAGTGAAGTTGCCTGAAAATTCAGTCATGTTATTCAAGCTTATATTATTACATTGTTTATTTTGTTAATTAAATCAATCAATATGACCATCCATTCATTCTATTTGTTTCAGGAACGAGCTGAGGAACTACCTCATGAACATCAACTCCCTTAAAAGTTTTCAGCAAGCACTCGAAAATCACAGATACACAATTGTTATTACACAAATTAAATTTGCCCGTATTCTGATGTTCTGTAAACATCTAAAATCAGAGGCAGACGATATTTCTGCCAGAAAATATAAAGTCCTTCCAGGGATTTAAACCGAATTCAAAGAACAGAATTCCATGTAATTTATCTGAAGGAAAACATACCACCCTATTAAAGCACCCCCAAAAATGGTGGAAATGAAGTATTTGTGAGAAGTATAAGAGAGTGTCAATAAAGGTCATGTTGAGATCATACATCTTACGGTTTTCCCAATTCAGATCCACGTTCCAAACATGAGCATTTAAAAATAATAAAGTTAGAAGTTCAGGCATAAAACATTTCACCAAATCAAATGAGATACAAGAATTTTCACTCAAAACACACTCAACATGGTCAGAATAACTGTAAATTCAGGATCAGTATAACTGTAAAGAAGCCAGATGCCTATTTCTGCTCAGTACTGCACTAACTGTATTTGGTCCTGATCACTTGTAACCCGATTGACTGCTGCTTTATCCAAGTTCCTTAAGCAGATGCTTTAATTTCCTTTTCCCCGTTGCCCCTGGCAGAAAGCTTTGCAATGTATGATTCACCAACTTCTCTTAAATAAGGGCTGACAAATTTCTCAAAAAACTTCTCATCTGTCATCGTGTAAATTGTTTTGAGATTAGGCCAATCTATAATCAGGTTCCTACTTTCCAGAATTCCTAAAATCTTAAACCGCTCCTTGTACCGCTTCTCTATGCTGCAAGCAAGTGACATTGGATTACTAACAATACAAGACATATTGTATTTTCCAGTGGCAAGCAGAACCTCTTTTGTCTTCTTTATCTTCTCTGCGGATGAAGCAAACACCTGTGGCGCCTTCCTAAACATTGTCACTATATCATCTTCTGAAAATCCACAATTCCGAAAAGCCTGCAACTTGAGCTCCCAAGACTGATTAGTCAGCGAAGCAACAATTCGAAGGGCATAAATAAACATGTTTGAGGTTGGATCAGCCCCCGTTTCCACAGCCTTTTCAACAGATTTTCTCATAATTCCTGGTTTGAGCAGAAGACACCTTGGATGATTGTAAAGGAGTCTAAGGATACGATCCATAGGTATGCCACAGGCCTTCAAGAATTCAATATTGGGGACCATTGTCATTTCCAAATCTCTTATTAGAAACCACCCCGATCTCCTTAAAAGCTTGGCCACATCATCATATGATCCCAATAAGCCCTCTAACACCGACAACGAGGGAAGAACTCTTGTACTCAAGTTTAATTGCAAGATCGAAGGATTGCTTGAGATTATCTTGGCAACGTCTTTGGAAGAAAAGCCCAAACCTTGGAACACCTTGAGTTTGGGTCTAATGCTGTCGTCAAGACTAGCCAATAGAAACCGAGGCCTATATTTCACGATCTTCTCCAATTGGGCATTCGAAAAGCCGGTCTCTTTGAGAAATGAGAGTATTGAATAAGAATTTTCAGGATTTTTAGCACGACTTAAAACAGAGGCAACTTGTGAAACCACTTCAGGAGAAAATTGGTGTTCGTGCAGTAACAAATCAAGAACTGTAGAAGTGGTCACGGGTTGCCATTTCCTCAAGGTAGAGAAAAGATGGAGAGAAAGAGGGAGAGAACCGTAGCGCGAAAATAAATAGGGGACACTTTTGCGCACCAGTGCATCCATCTTTGGAAAATAATCACCGCTTGCCCGCAAAATTGAAGCTTCAATGCGGCAGCCTCCCCGTTGAGGGCTTAGGGCTCTTCATCTTGGAAGGAACACAGGGAGGCCAAACGTTCTCAGGCTTTTCTTTGTGAATAGATAAACTGATTTTAATGAATGTTATACTTTTAATATTTAATTATTTTTTATTTTTTTAATTTTAAATAATTATTGTAAATACATCAAGTATATCTTTCAATAAATCGATTTCATCTCATATGTGTAAACCCTAGGCCCTATGGTGAGGCCACGTTATTTGGGGTGTAAACTGTGTAAGTAGAAAAATTAATGTCCAAATGTAAAA
Organism: Avicennia marina; assembly: GCA_019155195.1. Classification (NCBI taxonomy): domain Eukaryota; kingdom Viridiplantae; phylum Streptophyta; class Magnoliopsida; order Lamiales; family Acanthaceae; genus Avicennia; species Avicennia marina. Next base: position 8,432,782 of record CM032781.1, on the reverse strand, counting down.
AAAATATAAATTTAAAAAAAAAGTATCTAATGAATGCAAATTCACTTCCAAACATTCAGTTATTCGCTTTTTGTCAGATCTTTTTTAGATCCTTTACAGTGTTCCCTGGAGCATATAACATGTGTATTTTAAAGATATAAGAAAAAAAAATGTGTATAGATATTATGATATAAATATTTCACAGTTAAAACATGTGCCTTTATATTATGATATTTGAAATATGTAAACATTAAATACTATATTTCACGGTTAAAATATAAGAAAAAACATGTGTATTTATATTATGATATTTGAAATATGTAAACATTAAATACTATATTTCATGGTTAAAATATAAGAAAAAAAACATGTGTATTTATATTATGATATAAATATAAAAAAAGATATTATTAAATAATCTAATTAAAATACATAGTAGTAATATTAATAATAATAAACAAATGATGATATGGTGGTAAAATACTATTTATAACTTTTAATATATTCACCGAAGCATAGAGCCATAGACAACGTTATAAGACATATCACTTGAAATCATGCCAGGCTTCTGAGATGATTATAATCACACTTGTTACATTTCTTCAAAATATTTGTACCTTTTGTATTTTTAACTTATATACAAATTTCATTATTGATTTTCTCCGGACATAAACATTATTACTGAATTATCTTTTAATTAAAATTAATTGCAAGTATATGTATAAAACTGTTTTATAAGTTTTTTCCACTTTAAAATTTGTAAGGATAACTTAAATATTTATTGAAAACTAGCAGTCAATGCACACTTGACGTGGGCAAAAATAATATATATGACTAAAATATACATAATTAATAGAATAATAAAAACTTGGTCTAAATATTTGTAAAATTCAAGAATATCAAATCAGTACAAAATGTCATCAAAAATCGTATAACTATAAAATATAAACAAAAATTTGTAAAAAGTCTTATCTTTAATTGACACTAAATTTGATTAATCTAATTTTAACAACAAATCATCAATAACACTGCAAAATTAGAAAACAGCATTAAAATCACATTATAAATCATCGATAAATACAAATACAAGATGGAAAATGTTAGGGCAAAAAAAGATGCAAGTAATTTCAGTGATGATGTTCATGGCTATATTCTTTCATGCACTGTAGGGAAAATAACATTTTTTTGTTATAACCAATTATTTATTTACATTTTTCTAATGTTACATAAATGCATAGAATGTACTTTCAATTTTAGCAAACAATTGGATTCCAGATGTACATAAACGCCAAATAGCCAACAGCCAACAAAAAGTCGCAAGAATGGAAAAGACCTCTGACATCAACAACTTTTAACCATCCATTAAAATAATGGTAAGATATTTTCCCATTTACGTAGTCTCTGTATAATCCTTAGTAACCTTCTTTTCGCACTCAATCCTTATATCAAACCAAAAATATAAATAAAAAAAACTGTGCCAATCAATGGTGCCTCAATAATCATAGAGATAAATAAGTCTAGATAAACATATACGGGGTTTTTTCGAAACAAGGTCCAAATTTAATATTCATTTAAAAAAATTGCCCAAAAAACACTTAAAGATTCAGGCTAATGGCATCTAAATAAAATTAAACTTTTTAATAGAGCTAGAAATTGATTTCCAACTCTATTAAAAAATAAAATAAAATAGTTTGTCAGACCAAAAAGAATATTAAAAAAATAAAAACTCCCAAACCTTTGTGGGAGTGTAGACAATTAAAATATTTGTCTAATCAAATATCGCCACGTGGTATTTTATTGTAATTAAATAATTATTTTATTCAATTATTTATATTTTAAGAGTTAAATAAACATAATTCTTAAAATTAAATAATAAATAAATTAACATTTTTATCGTCCATTTAAATCACGACAAGTGGACCAATTATGTCACGCTACGTGTCAAGTCTTGTAAGTTTGGAAGGAGAATATTATTGATTCAATAATTAATTTGTAATTATCCAATTAAAGGAAGTAATGTCAAATCAAATATTCTCGATCAATTAAACTATGCCACATCACTGGCTATGTATGGCAGCCAAACTTCCCCACCCCTAAAAATAGGGGTGGCCTTTACATACAACAGGGGGAAGGAAAGGAGGACAACGAAGAAAGAACAGCAACAAAAGCTGAAGAAGCATAACAACAACAACAACGAAGATAGAAGAGAGCAACAAGAGCCAAAAGAAGCACAATAAACATCAAGCAACAGCAGCAACAAGAATTCTCTGAAGAAGAAGACTTTAAGTGAAGGAGTATTCAAGGAATTTAAATCCTCTCCACCAATTTCAAGAAATTCGAAGAAGTTCGTCATCAAATTCAAGGTGTTCTTCCCAGAAACCAAACAAATCCTGGCATTTGATATACATTCAAGGTGCTAAACCAGTTGATTAATGTTATTGAAGGCTTCGGACAACATTAAGGAGGATCAAAGCACAAAAGCTCTCCCAGTTCCAACTGGATTCCTCAAACATTCAAGTCTCGCAAGTTGGAAGAAGAATTAGAGGACCAAATTAGATAATTGTACCCACAAAGTTCATTTGACTCAAAATACAATTGTACTTGTACAAATTCCTTGGTAATAGAAATTGAATTCTAAGAATTTTGTCCTACAGTTTCTAGCACGCCTAATGGGATTACTTTAGAGAATCTCAAATGGCCGGAGAAAAGGCAAAGTCATTTAAAGCTACTGCCTTAGATGCCTCTGGAGCTGCTCTTGAACGAGGTGTTGTCACTAGAGGTCGAGCAAGGCAGTTAACTTACTCTAAGCCAGTTGCCGTCCTCGAAGCTGCTGATGAACCACACTACATAGGCCAAGGGAGTGAAGGCAATAAGAATGGTTCATTCCCTTCTAGCCGTTGCCTAGTTACCTCACCTAGCTTCAACACTGCTTCAGCAATGATGACTGGTGCCTCGAGTTTAGAAGACCAAGTCGTTGCATTTACTAGATTGATTGAGGGTCTTGCCAAGCATGTGCAAGAACAAGACTTCAAAATTTAGAAGTTAATGGAGAAGGCGGAACCTGCTGAAGCTAGTATGGTCGAAGAGAAGCTTCAAGAAGTTTATGATGAGGCTAAGACATCCAAGCAGTAGCCGGACAAAGGAAAAAGGCCTGTTATTGAGGAGTTGCAACCTTCTACGGATGGCTTCGTCCCCCTCGATCAACTAAAAGATTTCATTGAAGGGGCCATTAAAAGCAAACTTGAAGGGACTACCAAATCGTCCCTAACTTCTGCAAAGCCTTACACGGCTCGGATTGATGGCCTGAAGATGCCAGCAGGTTATCAACCCTCCAGGTTCCAACAATTCAACGGAATGGAAAATCCAAAGCAGCACATAGCCATTTTATTGAGACCTGCAATGATACCAGAACCTATGGTGACCTTCTTGTCAAGCAATTTGTCCGGTCTCTAAAAGGAAATACCTTTGACTAGTACACTGACCTGGAGCTAAAATCCATCGAAAGTTGGGATTAGTTAGAGTAAGAATTTCTCAATTGCTTCTACAGCACCAGGCGAACGGTTAGTATGATTGAACTCACCACCACTCGCTAATGGAAGGATGAGCCTGTTATTGGATACATCAATCGCTGGAGGAATAAGAGCCCGAACTGCAAAGATAGGCTATCAGAGGCCTCAGGCATTGAAATGTGCATTCAAAGAATGCACTGGGGGTTGAAATACATCCTGCAAAGGATCCAACCCAAAACCTTTGAAGAGCTAGCCACTCATCCTCATGACATGGAACTGAGCATGGTAGCCAGCGGAGTCTATGGTCCACCCACACAAAACTCCCAGAAATCTAAGGAGAAACAAAAAGGGGGCAAGCCCTTCTCTAGCAAACCCGTCGCTAAGGCACTAGCCAAGGAGTCAATAGCAGTCAAGGCTAAGCCTGCTAAACCACCGATAAAAGACAGACCTGTTGAAAAGAAAGAGGTCTAGCTGCCAAAGAGGCTGACCTTGAATGAGTTGCAGGCCAAGTCATACCCCTTCTTGGACACAGACGTCCCTAGGATTTTCGACGACTTACTAAAGGCCAAACTCATTGACCTACCAGAGATGAAGCGGCCTGTAAAAGCCGGGAAAACTGACGATCCCAAGTACTGCAAGTACCATCGCTTGGTCGGGCACCCTATCCATGACTGCTTTGTATTCAAAGACAAAGTCATGGAATTGGCCCGTCAAGGAAAAATCACGTTAGAAGATGATAGTGCCAATATTAACACCATCACCCTCGATGACCAAACAAACGGAGTTGATGAGACGAGCAACTCCCCTAATGAAGTTGGCTGCTTCCAAGAGAAAAGCCGAGAGTCTGTTGAAGACGTTATAACTGCAAGAGTCTTCACGGGCAAGGACTTGATACTGGGGTCCTAACCCCACAATAGGCCATTGTTCGTAATAGGCTATGTCCACGAGCAAAGGATTAATAAAATCCTGGTTGACGGCGACTCTGCAGTCAATATTTTGCCCCTGAAGACATTAAGAGAATTGGAGATCTCGACCGCTGAACTTTCAAATAGCTGCCTGATGATTCAAGGATTCAACCAAGAGGGGCAGAGAGCTTTGGGCACTATGAGGATGGAGCTTTTCATAGATGATATGGAGTCAACTGTCCTATTCCATGTCATTGATGTTAAGACATCATACAACTTACTTCTCGGGCGGCCATGGCTCTATGAAAACGGAGTAGTCCCCTCTACCTAGCATCAATGTTTCAAGTATTGCCGCAACGGTGTTGTGAAGAAAGTGTTGGACAATTGCAAGCCCTTCACTAAAGCTAAATCCCACTTTGCTAACGCCAAGTATTACTTGAATAAGGTTGGAGCCCCTGAAGCTAGTAGCTCCCAAAGCCAAGAGAAGCAAGAAAATGGTCCGATAAAGAAAGACGAGGCCAGCAAGGTGTATCCTAAAAGTCGTCAAGGCAAAAGCCCGTTGATTAACGATACTCTTAAAGATCTGACCCTACCACTGACCCAAATTAACAGCCAAACACCTACCCCACAACCTAAAGAAGCTGTAGGGGAATGCCTAGAGACTAGGGAGTTAAGGACTGCAAAAGGCTTCAGTCCCAAGGCATATAAACTCCTCATCAAGGTTGGATACAACCCGCAGGAGCAATCGTTATTGGGGAAGCTTCCTCAAAAATCTTCAAGTCAAATTTTGCGAGCAGGGCTCCGGTATGAACAGCCCAAAGGCCCTGTCCGCGTTGCCATAAAAAGGGCTACCACTAACAATATTACTAAGGCGGACTACTCTTCAAGGGTCGAGGGCAAGCCAGCACGGGTGTCGGTCTTTGAAAAATTTGGTCCACCTGAAAAACAAAAGAGCTAGAAGGCAAAAGGGGGCATAAAAAAAATGCCCAAACAAGATGAAAAGCTTCGAAGCTTGATTCTTTCTCAAATGTAAAGACAAACAGATTTAGTGGTATCTTGTGACAAAGTCTTTAAAGCTAGATTTCAGACGGTCATCTTCACTAAAGCTTAAGTGGATGATAAAGAAAGTGTGGGCTCGTCCAACCACATTACACTATGCAAAAAAGGACAAGTTTTCGAAGAAGATGGGAACCAAGTCCACAGTAGATAAATTAAAAGAAGTGGACTTGGGCGATAGCAGCGACTCTGACCCATTTACCTTAGTGCCCTACTAACAAATGAAGAGGCTAACATGTATACGGAGCTCCTCAAAGAGTTCAAGGATGTGTTTGCATGGTCATATAGGGAAATGTCAGGCCTAGACCCAAAAGTGGCCGTACATCACTTGTCCATAAAGAAAGGAATTCGGCCTGTTAAACAAGAATTCTGACTAGAATTGCTTCCCCAAATCGGAGCAAAGGTCAATAAACTGATCGAGGCTAGATTCATTCGGGAAATTAAATACCCCACATGGATCTCCAGTATTGTACCGGTCAGGAAGAAGAATGGACAAATCCGGGTATACGTTGACTTCAGAAATCTCAACGAGGTGTGCCCAAAAGATGATTTTCCTCTACCCATCACTGAGCTTATGATCGATGTTACTATGGGGCATGAGGCTCTTTCATTCATGGACAAATCATCCGGGTACAACTAAATTCGCATGGCGCTAGAGGATGAGGAATTAACGGCCTTTCGTACGCCTAAGGGCATATACTACTATAAAGTGATACATTTCAGCCTCAAAAATGCGGGAGCCACATGCCAAAGGGCCATGCAGAAGATTGTCGATGATATGTTCCACAAGAATGTCAAATGCTACGTTCACGATCTTGTGGTCAAGTCAAAGAAGGAGGTGGACCATCTGAACGATCTTAGAAAAGTCTTCAAACGCCTCAGAAGGTACCAATTGAAGATGAACTCCTTGAAATGCGCCTTCGGGGTTGCTTCTGGTAAGTTCCTAGGCTTCATCGTCCGCCATTGAGGTATTGAGATTGAGCAGGCAAAGATTGACGCCATTTTGAAGATGCCAGAGCCTCGAAATATCCATGAGCTCAAAAGTCTGTAAGGAAAATTGGCGTATATTTGGAGGTTCATCTCAAATCTCGCAGGTCACTATCAACCATTCAGCAGGCTTATGAAAAAGGGTGTTCTATTCGAATGGGACGAACATTGTAGGAAGGCCTTCCAAAATATCAAGTCCTACTTGACAAAACCCCCAGTGTTGGTAGCCCTAGTACCCGATCGTCCTTAGATCCTATATATTGCTGCGCAAGAATGCTCAGTGGGGGCCTTACTGGCCCAAGAAAATGATGGAAGGAAGGAGAGTGCTCTCTATTACTTAAGTAGGATGATGACGCTAAATGAGCTCAAGTACTTGCCGATTGAAAAAATCAGTTGGCACTACTTCCAAGCTCATACAATTCGCCTGGTGTATAAGGCCAACCCATTAAAGTATGTCATGACAAAGTCCATTCTCTTTGATAGGCTTGCAAGATGGTACATATAATTCAAACAATTTGAAATTGTGTATGTGCCACAAAAGGCAGTAAAAGGACAAGCATTGGCCGACTTTCTGGCAGATCATCCTATCCCAACCGAATGGGATTTGTCTGACGACCTGCCAGACGAAGATGCTCTGATCATTGAAATCACTCCTCCATGGAAGATGTACTTCGATGGAGCCTCTCATAGGATCGAAGCTGGTGCAGGGATAGTGTTTATAACATCAGAAGGTGAAGTCTTGCCTCACTCATTCACCCTCACTGAAAATTGCTCCAATAATGTGGTTGAGTACCAAGCCCTAATCATTAGACTCAAGATAGCTGTGGACATCTAACAACTCCACCTCAAGGTCTATGGTGATTCCAAGTTGGTGATCAACCAGCTGTAGGGAGAATATGAAGTCAAGAAGCCTGAATTGCTTCCATACTACAGCTACGCCAACACACTTATGGGATGGCTTGGATGCGTCATAATTCAACATATGCCAAGAAGCGAAAATAAGCAGGCAAATGCATTGGCTAAGCTTGCCTCTGCTTTGTCCTTATCCAATGCTGAATGTCACATCCCCATATGCAAGAAATGGACAGTGCCCCCAACACTTGAGGATAAGCAAGAGGGAGAAAATTGCTCCATAAAAGTCCTCGACGTGGAAAAGGAAGATTGGTGTTAACCATTCGTAGACTGTTTAAAATACAAGAAGTTGCCAAATGATCCACGCCAAAAGGTTGACATTCAATGCCGAGTAGCCCGCTTCATCTACTTCAAGGGCGTCCTGTACAGACGCTCGTTTGATGGAGTATTCCTACGCTACTTGGGTGATGATGAAACCATTCAAGCTATGGAAGAAGCACATTTGGCATCTATGGTGCCCATCAATCCGGACCAAAACTTCACTTCCGGATTAAAAGAATGGGATACTACTAGTTGACAATGGTGAAAGATTGTATGGAATTCGCCCAAAGGTGCCAAGCATGTCAGTACCATGCTAACTTCATTCGTCAACCACCTGAGCCATTACATCCAACAGTAGCTTCATGGTCGTCCGATGCTTGGGGATTGGATGTCGTTGGACCCATGACCAAGTCATCCGCTGGTCACTTTTACATCCTGGCTGCTACTAACTACTTCTCCAAATAGGTAGAGGCAGTCCCTCTAAAGGAAGTGAAAAAGGAAAATGTTGCTGAGTTTATCCGCACCAACATTATCTACAAATATGGAGTTCCTCAATACATCATCACCGACAATGGGAAGCCATTTGTCAACAGCACCATTGACAAGTTATGTTAAAGGTTTGTGTTTAAGCAAAGGAAATCCTCAATGTACTATGGTCTGGCCAACGGTCTCGCCGAAGCCTTCAACAAGACTTTGTGAAACATGTTGAAGAAGGTCGTGTCAAAAACAAAAAGGGATTGGCATGAAAGAATTAGGAAAGCATTGTGGGCCTATCGAACCACCTTTAGGACACCTACGCAAGCAACCCCATATACACTAGTATACGGGGTTGAAGCTGTCGTCCCCCTTGAGCAGCAAATTCCATCACTACGGATTACCATGCAAGAAGGGTTGACTGAGAAAGACAACGCCTGTTTGCGTCTTGAAGAATTGGAGGCACTTAACGAAAAAAGACTCGGTGCACAACAAAGGCTTGAGTGTTATCAAGTCAACTTATCAAAAGCCTTCAACAAAAAGGTGCGTGCTCGGTCCTTCCAAGTTGGGGAATTAGTGCTCGCTATGAGAAGGCCCATCATCATCACTCACCGCACTGGAAACAAGTTCACCTCTAAGTGGGACGGACCATACGTCGTCTGAGAGGTTTATCCAAATGATGCTTATAGACTTTTCGATCAAGATGGTGTAAAGGTTGGTCCGATCAAAGGAAAATTCTTAAAAAAATATTATCCTTAAAAAAAAAACTCCTTGATATGAGTTTAAACTGTCAGATCAAATTCCAAGTCAGTGCGCTCCTTGATATGAGTCTAATCTGTCGAAATTGTTAAATGAAATCCTCCTTAATGCATGAGGCTAAACTGTAAGTTACTCCTGGTCCGCAAAAGTATAAACTGTGAACAGCTAAATCTTTTAATATATTCAGTTAGTTGGACTACATTATTACTTGATCCCTTTGTAAGGGTACATAGGCAACTTGAAAAAAAAAAAGATAAATTTCAAGTTCAGTCATAAAATGGTAGACACATTTCAAAGAAAAAAGAAAGGAGGAGCAATTCATTAACAAAGGGGTAAACGAAAAATTTTATTCATAGATCAATGATTACAACGTTCTGAACACTAATGGTGGAAGCAAACAAGTCTAGCCAAAAGGTTTTAAATCATCCAACCCCCTCTTAGCAGCCTCAACAGAAGCCCTCGAAGACTTCAAGGCCTTTCCCACTTAGCCTCTCCACTAACAATACGACGGCCGAGTGTGGGCAAAGCAACAACCTCATCAGAAGGTTGATGATGGCTAGGTTGTAGGGTCAATGCCTTGCTAGGACGTCCTAAAGAAGCAGGCTGCGACCACTCATTAATACGCCTAGAAACAGTTAACTTGGGCTAGGAAATTGCAAAGCAACCAATCAAACGAGCATGCACAACTAAAGAGGTGCCTCGCTCCACCCGTTGGTTTATGTCGTCAAGCATGATCAAACATTCCTTGTTAGATTGTGCAACATGACTCTTAAAATGTGCCATCGTTGAAACTGCCATATAAAAAAGAAAGGAATGTCAAACTCAATCGGATTGAAATAGGACTAAAACCATACATAACAATTAAAATCGACAAGTCCAAGTCCAAAGAACCAGCTCAAGTCCATGGCGCAAGCCGAAGTTCAAAGAACCAGCCCAAGTCCATGGTGCAAGCCGAAGTCCAAGGGACCAGCCCAAGTCCATGGCGCAAGCCCAAGTCCAAGGGACCAGCCCAAATTCAAGGGACCAACCCAAGTCCATGGTACAAGCCCAAGTTCAATGGACCAGCCCAAGTCCATGGCGCAAAACCAAGTCTGCGAGTCCAAAGCCTAAATGAGTCCAAACCTAAATCTGTGAGTTCAAAGTCCAAATGGGTCCAAACCTAAGCCTCTAAGTCTAAAGCCCAATTGGTCCAAACCTAAGTTTGTAAGTCCAAATCCCCATGGGTCCAAATCCAAGTTTGCGAATCCAAAGCTCAAATGGGTCCAAACCCATGTCTTTGAGTCCAAACTCAAGTCTGTGAGTCCAAAGCCCAAATAGGTCCAAACCCAAGCCTCTGAGTCTAAAGCCTAAATGAGTCTAAACCCAAGCCTCTGAGTCCAAAGCCCAATAGGTTCAAACCCAAGTTTGTAAGTCCAAAGTTCAAATAGGTCCAAAACCAAGCCTCTGAATCTAAAACCCAATAGGTCCAAACCTAAGTTTGTGAGTTCAAAGCCTAAATGGGTTCAAACCTAAGCCTCCGAGTCCAAAGTCCAAATGAGTCGAAACCAAGCCTCTGAGTCCAAAGCCCAATGGGTCCAAACCCAAGTTTGTAAGTCCAAAGCCCAAATAGATCCAAACCCAAGCCTCTGAATCCAAAGCCCAATGGGTCAAAACCTAAGTTTGTGAGTCCAAATCCCAATGAGTCCAAACCCAAAACCGACAGCTCAAAGCCAATAGGTTCAAACCTAATACTATTAGTCCAAATCCCAACGGGTCCAAACCCAAGTCCAAATCTGAGTCCAAGAGTTTAAAGGCTCAATTACAAAATTGTCAAGTCTAAAGTTCAAAAAAAAAACAGGCGTATGCACGACTAATCAGGGCCTTGTCCTTTTATCAAAATCGACCAGCCAAACATGGCCTTAGCTGCAAAAAAAAAAAAAAAAACCCCAAACACATCCGAACATAGCTTTCTCTCTCTCTCACCCAATAGCCATCCCCACCGCTGTGACGCAAAGCTGCCACTGCCCGACGCCGCACACGGTGCGACGCAGCGCCACCACTCCCGCTCCAATGCTACTGTCGGTCCTCCACTGCGGCTAGCGAACGACGCCTCTCCCTCTCACCTCACGGACGCTCGCATAGCCCGGCCAACACCACCCGTGACGCCTGTCGGGAGTTAACTCCCAACTCCAGCATCACCCAGGTATCCAGCCGAATGCAGCCACAGCAGCGCCACCGCCAGCCGCGCGCAGCCGCAGCAGCGCCACACCCCAGCCACGCTCGAAACGACGCCGCAGCCGTTGCCGCCAGCAACAACGCCCTGCTGCATCTCGCCCAGCCCGCTGCCATCGCTGCCTATCTCCGCCGACGATCCGGCCACAGCCCGATTGCAATAGCGGCCGACACATTTTCTTCCTTTCTTATTTATTAAAAAAAAAACTTTATTTTGGGGATTGTTGTCAAAATCACCTCGAATATTGAGAATTGATGAGAGTGGAGTACTCGAGTTGTGTTCTTGATAGCGGGGAAGACGTTGATTTTTATAACCAAAAGTTGGGAAGGAATAAGTAAAGAAATCAGAAACGAATATGGTGGGAATCTGGACCAGTGGCTAAATTCTTGGCGTTAATTGAAGGAAGGCGGAGTTTTTGGAATCGTAATCTTAGTCGATGGAAGGGACGCAGAAAATTCGGCGAGACGAAGTTGGCGACGGAAAAGATACGACGACAAAAAAAAAAAGGTAAAGAAAAAGAGAAAACTGGGCCAGCTTACTTAGGGCCAAACAAACAAAAAGAAAATGGGCCGCGCACTTGGGCCCAATAACACAAAAAAAGGGGGAGAAGAAGAATGGGCCGCTCACTGAGCCCAACAAAAAAAAGAAGAAGAAAAATGGGCAGGCTCACTTGGGCCAAAAAAAAAGAAAAATGGGCCGCTCACTTGGGCCCAACCAAAAAAAGACAAAAAACAAAATAATAATGATAATAATTAAATAAACGAGAAATTCGAGACTTATCCACACCAAAATTAAATTCTCTGCAGACAAGTCTCGAGAGGGCATTTGTAGGCAATTAAAATATTTGTCCAATCAAATGTCGCCACGTGGTATTTTATTGTAATTAAATGATTAATTTATTCAATTATTTATATTTTAGGAGTTAAATAAACATAATTCTTAAAATTAAATAATAAATAAATTAACATTTTTATCATCCATTTAAATCACGACAAGTGGGCCAATTATGTCACACCATGTGTTAAGTCTTGCAAGTTTGAAAGGAGAATATTGTTGATCAATAATTAATTTGCAATCATCCAATTAAAAGAAGTAATGTCAAATTAAATATTCATAACCAATCAAACTGCGCTACGTCACTCGCTAAGTATGGCGGCTAAGCTTCCCCACCCCTATAAATAGGGGTGGCCTCTACATACAATAGGGGGAAGGAAGGGAGGACAACGAAGAAAGAACAGCAACAAAAGCTGAAGAAAGTACAACAACAACAACAACAACGAAGATAGAAGAAAACAACAAGAGCCAAAAGAAGCACAACAAGCATCTAGCGACAGCAGCAACAAGAATTCTCTTAAGAAGAAGACTTCAAATGAAAGAGCATTCAAGGAATTCAAATCCTATCCACCAACTTCAAGAAATTTGAATAAATTCGTTATCAAATTCAAGGCGTTCTTCCCAAAAACCAAACAAATCCTGGCGTTTAATCCACATTCAAGGTGTTAAACCAATGGATTAACGTTATTAAAAGGTTTCAGACAACACTAAGGAGGATCAAAGCTCAAAAGCTCTCCCAATTCCAGTCGGATTCCTCCAACATTCAAGTATTGCAAGTTGGAAGAATAATCAGAGTACTAAATTAGAGAATTGTACCCACAAAGTTTATTTGATTCAAAATGTAATTGTACTTGTATAAATTCCTTATTAATAAAAATTAAATTGTAAGAATTTTATCCTACAGTGAGATATTTTGAAAAGCCAAAGGTGGCCTAAACATTTCTAGATCTACGTCTTCTTCTTCAACCCGTCAGTTTTCGTTTTTTTTTTCTTTTTAAATTTTTTTACCTCTTTAACTTTTTTCTTCGTCTTTAATCGAAGAGCGCTCATTCCAAGCATTTTTTTCATTTTTAAGTGATTTTTTTCACCCCACTAATGTCGCCGTCACCGCCGCCACATTGTGAAGAAATTGAAATTAAAGTACATTTTAAATATTGAATGAAATTAATTATTTTTTACTATGTTATGTTAATATTTTTAATTATACTATTTCTATATTTAGATTTATTAAATTTATTGTTAATTTGTAAATTTAAATGCTCTCAATAATATTATTGTTAAAATTAGATTTTTAATTGTTGTGAAAAGTTTTGATTGTTGTTACACATTTTGAGTGTTAATTATATTTTTTAGGTGTTGTTAAATTTATTGGTAGTTTGTAAATTTAAATATTTTGAGTGTTAATTACATTTTTTGAGAATTGTTCGTTTGTAAATTTAAATATTCTCGATGATGTTGTTATTGAAATTGGATTTTTGAGTATTATTAAATATTTTAGGTCTTAGTTAAATTTTTTGGACATTGTTAAATTTGCTGTTAATTTATAAATTTAAATGCTGTCAATAAAGTTGTTGAAATTGAATTTTTGAGTATTATTAAAGTTTTGTAGTGTTGTTAAACATTTTAGATGTCAGTTAAATTTTTTGAATATTGTTAAATTTGATATTAGTTTGTAAATTTAAATATTCTTAGTAACAATGTTGTTGAATTTGGGTTTTTGAGGGTTGTTAAATTGTTTAAGTGTTGTTAAACATTTTGGGTGTTTGTTTCATGTTTTGGTGTTGTTAAAATTGTTGTTAATTTGTAAACGTAAATATTCTCAATAATATTGTTGTTGAAATTAGATTTTTTGAGTATTGTTAAATTTTTTGAGTGTTAGTTAAATTAATGTAAAATATAATATATGAATCAAAGAAGTATATAATTTGTTATGAATGAAGATAAGTACAGGTTTGTTTATATTTTATGTGCAGTAACATTTGTTTTTTCATTATTACTTTCAAGTTCATCTTTATTCATTTTTAATCGTTGAAAGAATGAAAAAGAGAGAAGGGCATTAAGGTATGGTCTAACTATAAAATTAGTTATTTAAAACTTTATTATGTTGTATTTTTTGTAATTCTATATCTAAACATATATATAAAAGTTATTTAGTGTCTTCAAAAATTTTATTTTCATATTTTTTGATATTTTGTTCATGCTATATGTGTCTTGAAATTATATAAATTTAGGTAACATGATATATTTTGTTATGTTAAGTACATGCATTTGTTTATGTTTATATTTATTATATTGTGCTATATGTAACAAGTTAATATACTTATGGTATGCATGTTTGTTCAATGAATTCATTTTTTTTTATCAATTTCTATTTTTATTATTCAGTACTTATGGATAAAATATTTTTGTTTATTATGTAATCCAATTGACTCAGAATTTTTTATGTTAAATTGTTATACTACTGTTAATTATTTAATAGTGTTATTTTTGCTTTATATTGTGGTAAACGATTGCAACAATTAATTAAAGATGAAAGAATTTTAGTTTTTTTAAGTAATTATTTGCTATAAATAATTGTATGTAGATTTTAAAAATATGTATTAGCAAAAAATGTTATTCGATAAGCGAAAAATTAGTTAGATATAATTCAATGTCAGCAAAACCTAAGAAAAATATTTATTATGAAATTAAATACCTGTGAAATATTTTTATTATATATTAATTAATTTCATTGAAATTTATAGAAAAATGTGAACAAAAAATTTGGGCAGTGGAACCAATTAATATAAAATATATTTTTATTAATTAAAAATTTTCAAATATTTATTTGTGTGATACCATGCCAAATAATGAAAATTATTTGAAGGTTACAATATATTAAAATATTGTATGGATTTTTTAGTAATATTGTATTTTGGTTTTATTATTTGAATTATTAAATATGCCTAAAATATTCTAGTGGAACTATTTATGAAATAACTTTTAGCAAGTAAAGAAATAATAGGAATATTCAACAAGCATGTAAAAACAATATATTAAAATATTGTATGATGTTTTTAGTAATATTGTATTTTGGCTATATTTTTTAATTATTAAATATACTTGAAACTGTAATAGTTGAACTATTAAATATTTGAAACTGTATATTTCATGGGAAGTATTATCAGAATACCTAAAATATATTTCAATTACTTTTCATGTGAATAAATAAATATTAGATACTACAATAATTTCTAACAATTAAAGAAATAATTGGAATATCCTATAGGAAAATTGAAATTTTTACAATTACATTTTATAGGAACAAATAGTTATTCATTAATGAAATAATTTTTAGCAAGTAAAAAAATAATAGGAATATCCAACAAGCATGTAGTAAACATTTTATGAGGAAAAATAGAAACTTCTATTGAAATCATTTGTGTACAAAATTTAAAAATAATATATCAAATTATATGTTGAATTTATATTTTGGTTTGTGCATGTGTGCAATTTATTTAAAGTCTGAATTCATAATGATGCCATGTCAAATTTTAAATATTTTGTAAAGATATATTGATTAAGGGAGATTACGTAAAGCTCGTCTTATACTAGGGTAGGCATGTTCCCCATGATGAGAATTCTTATAATTATGATTGAGAATCATGAGAATTTGATATTATGAGTTTTGATTTCAGTCTCCCATAATTATATGTAAAGGAGTATCAATTGACTAGTATTGATTGTTATCAGTACAGCTTCGTTTGCATAATTCGCTTGTACTTAGTTACAAACACAAGTTTCAAAAGATGTTTTTAATAAAGCTTGACGAAAAGTGTCACTTGAATTTTTGTTTGAACCCCATTCATGGATTACACTTTTTGTAATTGTTTGTAGAGTTTGAGGCATTGATATAGAATCAGGGGAGTCAAAGTTTGTTTAATGATGTTGATGAGAAATAGAATGAAAATGTTAATGAATTAACCACAGTGAAAAAAGGTTCAGGATAATGCGGGAGTGCAGGAATATAATGCAGGGCGTAGCTTTCATGATAAGCAAACTGTGGGATGCGAGTTAGGGGATGTGGAGACAATGCATCAGTTTGAACCGGCATTACAGGATGAAGCACCGAGTGTTTATAGGAATACTTTTGGCCTAGATTGGAGAGCTTCAGACGCCCCTCCAGATAGTGATTGGGAAAACGGTGATGAGATTGAGGATGAAGTTGTCACAACACTACCAGAGTCAAGTACATGGCAAGATGAAGTAAGCCCCCTCCAGTTAACTAGTCATGTAGAGTGGTACCATTCTATTAAGATACCCGCTAATTAAGTTCTTACAAAGCGTATCTAGAGATTATAATCAAAATAGTATAGATATTTCAGTAGATGCATGAGGCTAATTCCATGAGGAGAACAATGCAAAGTTAGCTACTGGAATGAATTTTAGGAATAAAGAGCATGTTATTGCAGTTGTGAAGTAGTATTCATTCAATTTGACACAGCGTGAATACAAAGTTATAAAAAACACTCCTTAGGTGTGTAAATTGTGGTGCAAGCATAGCACGGACGAGGAGGATGCAGGT
Source organism: Avicennia marina (assembly GCA_019155195.1). Classification (NCBI taxonomy): domain Eukaryota; kingdom Viridiplantae; phylum Streptophyta; class Magnoliopsida; order Lamiales; family Acanthaceae; genus Avicennia; species Avicennia marina. The sequence goes on along the minus strand of CM032781.1, from coordinate 8,416,330 downwards.
GGGAATTGCAAACTATCTTGAAACCAATGTTAGGCTATTAGAAGATTACTAAATACATGGGCCCACACACTTGTTTCCTAGCTTGATGTCAATGCACCACAGGATTTAGATATGAACACCATAGTATGGTTATTTGTGGGGATGGTCCAGTGAGATTTGTCATATGAGATAAAATTCATAATGCAAACAGTTAAAGATAGACATGAGTTTGAATGTTCCCATGCTAAGGCGTGGCATAGGTTGAGGTTGAAGATGATTTATGGGATGTGGGAGAGTTTAAGGCAAAAGCTGCTAGCATATATAGTTGTGTTATAATCCTAAGATCACGTTGGGTGGCGCCATGTCGAATGTGGCACACAAAGCCATTACTTATTGCGATATGTATTTTAAGCCTTTAAACCATGTGTGATTAGATTTCAGCACTATCACAATGTCATAAGTATTGATAAAATATATTTATATGCTAAATACCAGCATAAGATGCTTATTGTAGTGGCCTTAGATGCGAACCACAAGGCGTTGCCCTTAGCGTTTGCCATTGTGGACAAGAAGAGCATAGATTCCCAGTACTGATTTATTACTTATTAAGTCAGCATGTTATGCAATGAAGGACCCGACTTGTTTGATATCTAGTCAGAATGCTGGTCTGCTAGTTGTTGTAGAATATATTCCCAACTGTTAGCCACCTCACGGGGTTAACTGATTTTGCTTGAGGCACATATGTGCTAACTTCATTAAGACTTTCCACAGTCAAGCTTTGAAGGACATGTGTTGGAGGGCAGGCTCAACGCACATGCTCATTAAGTTCGACAGGTGCATGGCCAAGATTAACATTTTAAATCCTACCGCATATAATTGGTTGATGGCGATTAACAATGAGAAGTGAGATCTTATACACTACGGTGGATATAAAGCAAGAATACTAATGACCAACATCCCAAAGTCCTTGAATGGAGTGTTACAAGGTATAGGTGGCTCTTGATTTCTGTCATTAGGCAGCTTACATTTGATCGTGTCATAACAGTCTTTCTAGATAGATTGACCGAAGCTACGAGCATGCTAGTAGATGCTTGGGACTAGCCTACATCGCTAACTGAGATATACAAGGATGCAGTAAGAGTCTGTGCAGCACACATCATAGTTGATTGACCGGAGGACTTTGTCTGTAGATGTGCACGCTATATATGAAGGGGGGGGGGTCATTACGGGACTACCTATTTTGTGAGTTTCATGTAGTAGATGTGCAATTGTGGAAAGTGGAGTGCATATAGGATTCCACGCTTGCATGTGGTGTACGTTTGTAGAATACAATGTAAATCCCAAGGGACCCTCCACCATTTGCACTAGTGCACAACACAAAGCATCAGTAGTGGTGATGATGAGGTTGGGACCGGACAATGCGTATACATAATAAGATGGATCATGGTGAAGTGCGAGCCAGGTAGAGAGTGTAGTATGGAAATATTGATCTCAAGGCACCAAGTTTCTGAATCTATAGGCCTACTTCTTACTTTTATGTATGAATATTTGTCTAAGATATACCATGTATATAATTGTTTTCATTCATGTTATTGTATGTATTTTATATATTCTATTTGATACATATAAGTTGACATGGTTTCTTTTTCAGCTCTTCATTCATCATATAACAATAAGTTCTTCGTAATTTATCCTTGTTTTGCCATATTATAATAGTTCACTATATTGACTAACATAAACAAAACATCATTCGACTAACAGGATGTCCATTGACCCATAATTTTATTTCTTGTTATCCATTTGATGAATAATGCAATAGTTCACTATGTGGCTTGACACAAACAAATATTGTTTAACAAACAGGATGTCCGCTGGCCCTTATATGCATCTCGGCCCAATTGATGGATCATTACTCCACTTGCAGTTGTAGCACTGCCCAAAAGATGTGTGGACAGGATAGATTGATAACACAAGGACACCAGTTTCTAGAGGTTAACCTTCATGTATTGGACATTTTGCACCGCATTGGCTTGTATGGCGTCTACAAATGTGGCACTATGCTATTAGATCATCATTTAATTACTGTTCTTGTTAAGAGATGGCATCGGAAGATGCACACATTCCATTTTGTACCAAGTAAGACAACAATTACTCTCAAGGATGTCATAATCATTGAGCACTTATCGATCATTAAAGAGTCAGTGACAAGAATACAATTTGAGTGCACATAGTTTGACTAGCAAACCATGTGTGAGGATACCTTAGGATGGCGTTTAAATGTTAGGCACCTTAGGGGTTCCTCTATATCCCTAAGGATGATTTACACCCACCTCCGTGACTACTGTATACATGCAGATAGCTCTTAAGTAGAGGTCAAGCCGTGAGCATGGGAATTTGCTATGCTTATTTTGGATGGCATTGTATTCCTAGATGCGTCGTAGGCTTGAAATAGCTTGTTGTATCTAAGCCATCTTATGCAATGGCATTGTGAGTTATTATGGAGTTGGAGATTGAGGCCTTAGCATGTCTTTACTGAGGACTATGTATTGCATGTATGTGATAGAGATCTACACTTATGAGGGCAACTTTCTTGCTACAGGTAGATTTGCATATGATGATACACATACTATTACTGTGTTTAATATCATCTATATAAGAACATATTGAAGTTCCACATACAAATTTATGTATAAATATAGGCTTGGTCATGCATTCTAGGGGTGGGCCACACATCTATCAGTATAGCCCACTTCGACACAGGGCTCTTGAAGATGGACGGAGGTGTTGCACTTCCAACTGCACTTTGCGGTTCTGTGTAAGCTATTGAATTAATATATTTTATATACTAATTGATAATCTCAATAGATTTTATGCATGTGTACATGATTGCAGTTTTTCTTTTCTTTTCAAGTGAATGAGTCGTAGGTGGCAATTGATGGAAACTAGCAGTAACAGCGTATGCATACTCCAGAAGATTTTAGACTATGAGACTTGGGCTAGGTATGATAGTAATTTTGCATAATTAGCATTTAATAGTGCTTTTGTTATACTTATTGTCTAGCATTTTCACAATTTGCAATTACTTTGTTTGAGTGGCTACCTTACACCCTTAAGACATATGCATCATTGCCACCATAGGCTAGTCACAATATGTGGAGGCACCGTGGACCATTGATATTTTATAATATAGTAAAGATGCATCACATAGATTGAGTGCTACAACAGTTTGAAATACCACAGGACCATGCTAGATGATCTCCACTTTCAGTAGGACAGTCTGCACACAATTGACTATAGAGGCACACATAGTAGGGATCGAGAGATATATCATCGCAAATACATTGCTATGTGGAGGGGTAGAGTCAACATTCAGAAAGGAATCTGTTATGATAATCACTTGCCTTGCATGGTTCACGAATACGCAGATTGATATTACTAAATCACTTAATGCATCATCAGTCCCCATACTCTACATGTTCACAGTAGTTTCCAACAGGGAGAGTGGAGTTTTTCAGAATATGTGGAATGCGCATATTAATTCCCTTACATATTTTATTTCATACGTATAAAAGCAAACAATCATATTTTTTTCATGCCCTACCATTATTACATGATTGTAAATTATGAGATGCTGATTTGACGAAGGACAGTATAGTATGTGATGTTAGCAGTCTTATCGAAGACTGTTTAGTTAGGTCTTTCAATCAATACATACAAGTGGATGCTCCACTCCTACAGTCATCGACGAGCATGCTTGGACCATTAATGTAGCCATAGGACATGCTAGCGTCCTCACACTATTTAACTCAAAATGATGTCTACATTCCAATACCTCTAAACCCATAGTCATAGTCATCACATACATTGTATGTATACACAGTGGAGACTTCATATGCTAAGAGACACAGAGCGGACTCCCCGATGCAATAGTCGAGTATGTAGATGTCATATATACGACCATTCGACCCGTCATTTATCCCATGGCCATATGTGGTATCAAATTGAGGACAGCATGATGAAGGCCAACTTTCACAAGTGTATTCACTTTAGCATGATCTAGATAGTATGCACATTGGTGATGAGCCCCCTCTGCAACTTCGTCGAGTAGTGCGCCACTGTCAATGTGGGACTAAAAGTCATATCCCTTGAACTAAACATTTCTTGTTGTATATATTACGATTAAGATTTCGTTATTTTTTATGATTTATTATCTTATTTCACGTGTGTAAATCAAGATTTTGATACTAATTTTTTTCATGAACTTTTTTACTCATAGTTTATTATTTGTACTATTCATGCATAAATATTTTAAATTTAACATAATATCAAAATCATTTAACAAATAAAAGAATTTGTAAAATATAAATATAAATTCTATGGTTTGATAAAAATAACTAAAATATATAGAATAGTAAAAATAATTGACACAAGAGTAATTATATAAATTAAAAGCAGGAAACTTTATATTTTTTAAAAAATTTATGGAGTCTGGCATTTTATTTTTTTAAACATAAAAATTTATATATTTTTTATTTATTTTTTTTATTATTTATTTTTTAAAAAAATATTTATATTTTTCTTTTATGTTATTTTTTTGGGCTTGACAACTTATTTGATTTTATTTTTAATAGAGCCGGAAATTCTATTAAAAATTTTAATTTTATTTAGTTTTCAGCATCACTCTAAATCTTTAAATGCTTTTTTTAGAGTTTTTTTTTAAATAATTATTAACTTTGGAATTTTTTTTTAAAAAAACTCAACATATATCGACCCACAAAAAATATTTAATTAAAGTGATTCATACGTCTCCGAAGCCACCGAGGGAACCATTATCATGTGTCAGGCATTGTAAGTCTCGCCCCTATTGGCGATAGACAAAATCTCTATTCATATTCAATATTGCTATGCGAAAAGGAGCGTAGAAAACATAGACAAAGTGAGGATGAGAATAGGTAAAAGTTGATTTTGTAACTGAATGAGTAATTTTTGGTTGGTGGGTTCGTGGAGTACGGGCTTTGCTTTTTTTAGGTGTTGCTAAATGACTATCTTATAAAAAATTCTCTGTATTCTGCGAATTTTTATTTTTATTTTTAATTTAGAACAGACTATTTTAGTAAATCTACTTGTTCCCAAAAACAGCCCATACACTTAATATATAGTAATGGATTTATTCTTTTAACGAAATTTGGATTTTTGCAAATTTCAAGAAATTTTAAAAAAAAATCTGCGAATTTCGGTTAATTATAGAAACTTCTTGAAATTTTGACAAAAATTCAACAAAAATAACCTGAAAGTCGAATTTCACTTGGAAAGCTCTGAAGTAACAAAATTTCAATAGAAATTTCAATATTAAAGTGAAAATTATTACTTTGGTTGTACTGAATTTTCCTATAATCATTGTAATCCTTGGAATTTTCAAAGAAGATTATGAGTAAAACAGTATAGCTATGTTTGTTTTTAATTTATCCTCAAAATACATGCTTTAATCATTACACATTTTAAAATTTATCTCTTTCTTTTTCTTATTTTTACACAATTTTTTAAAAATAAAATAATTAAAAACACACACAAAAAAGTTAAAACAGACATAAACATATTTTTTAAAGCATAATAAATAATTTTTTTTAATTGATAATTGAATCTACAATTTACGCAAATACTAAATCGTGAAATTTATTCTGGTCGTTCTACTTTTATCGTGAATATTGCCAATCCTCGTCCCAATTGTTTTTCTTACAAATTGTGTCTCGTTTAACAGACACACACACACACATGTATGTATCCATCATAATAAATAAAAATGAGGTTAATCATTTACTATAGTGAAATAATAAACAAGTCAATATATACATATGTGTGTGCGTGAGCGGGCGCGCGTGTTCCTTATAAATAAAGACTTCAAGCGGGGCTACTCTCATTCTACAAATAGAAAAAGAAAAATTCGGGATGCAGATACAATAAATTTATACGAAAAATAATAATTGTTTTGTATAATATTCAAATAAAATTTGAAATTATTGCTTCCGAAGATGAGTGGTTTGTTGAATGAAGGATAACTAGAGTTATAATGCAGAAGTAGCATATGCCACATTTTACATGTTTGTAAAATTATTTATGAATTTTATAATTATACGGATCTGTAAATACTAGTCATTACAATATTTTGTGTCCGGAAATATTTCACATCATAACAATATGAAAATTATATATCATATTAGGGGAGAATACGCTACAAAATTTGAAGTGCGCGGGGGCGGATCTAAAACTTGAACCTTGAGGGGGCTAAGAATAAATATAATAATATAAAATGTTTTTTAGGATATTTTAATAATAAAACTATATAAAAATAAATATATATATATATCTATATTATTTTGAAATGAATTTTTATACTAAAAACTAAAATAATTGAATCAAATTGTTGACAACACAATAAAAATATAAATTTAAAAGTATTTAATTATCTAGAATAAAACTGAAAATTCAAAAATGAATTTTGTTATTATATGTAGCATCTTATATCTCATATTAATTGTTGGATTTTATTGGATTTTGGTCGTAAAAATCAAAACTTCAATACATGAAATATCAAAGAACATGTAGTGGAAGCAATTGAAACAAACTCCATCCGTTTTTGTTATAAAACACGTATGAACATAATATTACAAGTGTAAACACATCATATATACCTTAGAAAAGTTTTATGGCTTTCAAGCCCTAATCCGTTGAGTTGTAGCCCTTGAATCCTACCTCTAAATTATCCATACAATCATGAAGCATGTGAACTCTTTTTACATCTCCCTAAACTCCTTCTGTGAAGCTTTGGCAGAAACTTTTTAGGCCATGAGGAATTTGTAACCAAAAGAAGATAATAGAGGATGGCTAAGTGCTTCTTCCTTTTGTCTTGAAGGGGGCACACGAATTTTGAGATTTTTTTGATGTGTCTTAAACTCTTTAAGATTTTTATTTACATTATAGACACTAGGATAAGGTAGATGGGCTCCGTGAGCCCTCCTACATGAACCTTTTTAAATTAAATAGTCAATAGACTTTAATTTATTTATCTCATAAATAAATCAACCCATATATGTCCTTTAATTATTAATCTTATTAATAAGTAAAGTCCCACTTGTGTCTAATTAATTTAATTTAATTAATTTCATTAATTAAATTGAATTCTCCATTGGTCTTCTAATTAATGATATCATCATTAAAAAGTACTACAACAATTTCTTTAATCCAATCTAATTACAACTAAATAAATTATGCACTCCATCAATTTAACAATCACAACACATTCCAATCTTATGTGTGTGACTCCTTAGGTTGATTCTTAATTGGCAAAGAGCATAGCTCGAAGGATGTGGGTAACATCTAGCATTTGGACCATATCGTAATTCAATTAAGATGAAGTAGCTTGATCACAATGAACCTTTCTGATCATAATTGCCATGCTATATAGATATTTGGTGTTACTTTGTCCTAACCGATGATTTAGTCAAACTCACAAATTCAATCTATGACCAATCAATGTTTCCTCATGTGACAAATATTCCTATCGAAAACTCTTTTTTGGTCACACACTATCTTAACGAAGGGCTTCTGTCTCATAAAACATTAATTACATAAGACAAATGTTTTACTTACTTGCAAGAAGATAAATCTCCTATTAAATGTACACATGTCTCCATACGCATTTAGGTAATGACACGTTGGGCTCGTGGCCTTATCTTATATTGAGATATATATCGACCTGTAATGCTTTAGTGACTTGTTTGACCATCATGAGTACAAGACAATTATGTCATCTCAATTTTAGAGTCTATAGACAATTAGCATGATCACTAAGCAAAGAAGTTGATGATTAAGAGTGAACTCCATGCATCTACTTTTCTGTGAGTTAATGTCCAAATGCCCCATTTGCCAATGGCACATCCACACGCAAAAACTCTCAGTATCTCATACAGAACGGTATGACATTTACTGTACAAGTACTAGGTGTGTAGGTCGTACCGGCTCTCTAATACCTTTTTAGAATGTCTGTGATTAGCAAACTAATTTCAACGATTGAGTGCTGAGCAAGCTTTATGCCTATGTTCATAACCTCTATGAATAAGGTTTGTTAACTCAAATATATGAGTACATGCAATACTTCATGTCAATCAAAATTTACATGCATGATAAAAGTTGTCACAATATTGATATGAAAATTAACATTTTTATAAATTTAATTCGAAAGGTACATGTACAACTAAATGCCCTTCTATTATCCCTCATTTTCTACTAGCGTTAAAGGGCATATTATTAACAATCTCTCACTTGCACTCTAATGCCAACACTATTAATGCTAGTCCCTATGGTATCTAATATCCATCTTTCCAAGATGGCAATCCAGTTGCACTTGAATCATCATCTTGGTTAGGGATCAGCAACATTATCGGCTGAAGCTATTTTCTGCATTGCTGTCACCCCTTCTATTGATTTTTTTGAATAATGTGGTAACATCTCTCTATGTGCTTGGATTTTTTATGAGACCTTAGTTCCTTTACCTATGCTATTACGCCATTTTTGTCTCAATAAATTGGCAATGGTCGATCTATATCTAGAACTACCTGAATCTCCGTTACAAACTTCTTTTCCAAATAGCCTCATTTGCTGCATCACATGCGACAATATACTCAACTTCAGTGATGGAGTCTGTAGTCGTATTCTGTTTGGAACTCTTTTAACTGATTGCTCCTCTATTAAGAGTGAATACGAATCTGGAGATAAATTTTTTATCATCCACATTTGACTGGAAGTCTGAGTCAGTGTATTCATCTATTTTTGACTTACCATCTCCATAATTAATTACCATATCCTCAATCCTTCTCAAGTACTTAAAAATATACTTAATAGCACTCTAATGCTTTTTGGCCTCACCTAAAACCTGATCATAACACTTACGGCATAGGCGATATCTAGTCTCGTACATAGCATCGCATACATCAGGCTCCTGATGGCCGAAGCATATAGGATGGTGACCATGCTTCTCCTCTCATCATCTGTTTTTGGGCATATAGATTTCGAGAGGCGAATGCCACACTTAGATGGTAGCAATCCACTTTTAGAGGCTTCCATATTAAACATTTATAGCACTTTGTCTATGTACAAGGTTTGGGAGAGACCTGGCTCTCTTTTCGTTATATCCTTATAGATGTGAATGCCGAAAATATAGGTTGCTTCTCTCAAATGTGTCATGGAGAAAGTTCCGGATAACCAGGACTTAATTAAGGTTAGCATCCTAACATTATTCTCTATCAACAGTATGTTATCTACATACAACACAACAAAAGTTATTGCACTCCTACTTACCTTCTTGTAGATACATGGCTCATATTCATTTTTGATTGCACCATCAAAGTGAAGATTCCAACTCATTGGTGCTCGCTTAAGGCTATATATATCTCTTAAGTTTGCACACTTTATGAGAATGGTCTTAGTCCTTAAAACTAAGTGGCTCTACCATAAAAATGTCCTCGTTAAGCATCCCATTGAGGAAAGCAGCCTTGAAATCCATCTACTCATTCTCATAATCTAAGTGGATAGCTATTGCGAATAAAATCTAAATAGACTTTAGTGTAGCTATCGGTGAAAGGTTTCCTCATTGTCAATTCCATCCCTTTAATTATAACTCTTCTCCACCACTTGGCCTTATAGGTCTCCACCTCACTAATCGAACTAATCTTTCTCTTATATATCTACTTACATCCAATGGGAACAATTTCCTTGAGTGGATCTACCAAAATCTATACATACTTGGTTTACATGCATTGAATCTATTTTAGATTTCATAGCCTCTTGCCACTTGGTAGAGTCTTTCTATGCCATTTCTTGATTATAAGTAGAAGGATCATCTCTATGATCATTATCTTCCATTACAAACAACTTTTGTCCTTTCTCTAAGATACGACCATATCTCTTTGGTGCTTGAGAGTTCCTACTTGATCGTCGCAAAAGTTGTGTCTCAAAAAGTTCCTTTTGAATAGGGACATGCATTATGGGCAGAGTGCTTTGATTCTCATGCTCAACTTCTTTGAGCTCTATGGTTTTACCTACACCGTTTTCTTTAATGAACTTTTCTTCAAGGAAGCATGAGTAAAACCTTATGACAATCCTATTATCTTTAGATATGTAGAACTTATATCCCAAACAATCTCTAGGGTATCCAAAAAGGTGATCGATAACTGCCCTCATCTCCAACTTATCCCACTTAATCTTCTTAAGATAAATTGAACATTTCGAGATCCTTAAATGCTTAAGGCTTAACTTCCTTCCAAATCACATCTCATGAGGGGTGAAGGGAACAGAGTTATAAGATGTCCTATTCAAAATGTACGCTGTAGTAAGTAAGGCATGTGCCCATAAAGATATGAGTAAGTGGGTGAAGCTCATCATAGATCTAACCATGTCTAACAAAGTCTAATTTTTATGTTCTGCTACATTATTTAACTAAGGAGTTACCAGTGATGTTAATTGTGATACAATTCCATTCTCCTTAAGGAATTAGGCAAACTTAGCACTCATATACTCATATTTGATCATAGTGATTTGATATGTTTACTAATTTGCTTCTCTACTCGTACTTTGAATTCCTTGAACCTTTCAAAGGATTAATGCTTGTACTTCATTAAGTATACATGATCATACTATGCATGTTATCAGTGAAGGTTATGAAGTAAGGAAATCCTTCTCTTGCCATTTTATTAAATGGCCTACAAGCATCATTGTGGACTAGCTCCAACACATCAACGACCCTTTCAACATGTTCATCAAATGGACTTCTAGTCATATTGCATAGGATGCAAGGTTTGCAAGTTGGATAGGGTTCCTTTCCTAATGAGCCGACTAGCCCATCTTTCTCTAACTTACTAATCCTCGCATCCCCAGCGTGGCCAAGTTTAAAGTGTCGTTAGTATTTAGGCTTTAAATAATTTTTAAGATGCTTTTTTAAGATGGTATTGATCACATTACTATCATCTATATTTCAATAATATAAGCCATTCATGAGACATGTCGTGCCAATCAACTCATTACAATAATAAATATGGCTCACATTGCATCTAAAAGAAAATTCATAATTCTCTTTTGTTAATAACAGAATGAAAACAATGTTTTTAAGCCTAATGGGCAACAAAAGACAATCTCTAAAAACTAAACTATAGCTTGATGATAGTTTTATTGAAGTAGTCCCAATCACAGTGGATGCAACATTAGTTCCATTCTCCATCTTGATCACCACTTCACGTTTCCCATCCTACTCTTAATTGAATTCTAATACGAGTTACAAATATGAGAAGTTGCACCAGAGTCTAAAATCCAGAAAGTAGAATAAACACTAATAGAGCAAGATGTTTCATAAATATAAAGTTACATACCTCCAACTGTCTTCTTAAAGCTAAGGTACTCGGCACAATTCCTCTTCCAATGACCATTCTTTTTGTAGTGGAAACACCTTTCTTTTTTTGTGGAAACCTTAGCCTTGTTGATACTCCCACTAGCCTTAAGAACAGTTAGCTTTTTTTTTTTTCTTTACCTTGCTCTTTTTGGTCACACTAAAGGAGCTACATGCAGCAAGAATCATCTTCTTTCCTTTCCCATTTATGGCTTGCTATGTAGTTACTACCTTATTCAGTAGTTTAGCTAGTGTGTATTCAATATTACTCATATGATACTTCATAATAAACTGTGAGAAAGGACTTGGAAGTGAGTGACGGATCGAATCTGTTTGTAGACTAGCATCCATGATGAAATCTAATGTCTCAGGTCTGTCGATGAGTAAAATCATCTTGAGGACATGCTCACTTAATCACCACTCTCTACCATATGCATCATAAACAATTGCTTGGATATCTCTTATCTAGCTGTACAACTCTACTCACTATATAACTCTTGCAAGTGGTACAAGATGTCCCTCGCAGCCCTTTGCTGTCATGGGTCCTCTGAAGATCATTAGTTATAGTAGCCAACATGTAGCTCTTTCCTTGTTGATCATCTTCCACCTAATTCTTATAAGTGGCCTTTTCCTCCTCACTAGTCATGTCATTAGGAGCTTATGGGATTCAACCTCTAATACACAGTTGTGTTGCTCTCGATTAAAAACAATTCTCAGATTTCAAAGCCAATAAACATAGTTAGGCCTAGTTAAAACATTAGCCACAAGTAATTGGATAAAGGTGTAGACATTATTTAGTTAATGTGTTTGTTATGTGTGTTACCAATCTGATTATGGACTTTAAATCAAAATGGCCTCTCATTAGATTTTTCGAATCCTATACTCCTTTGGATGGAAAATGGAAATTCCATAGGTAAAATTTCCTTAGTGGGGATTGGAGTCTTCATTGGACATAGTATACCTCACGTAAATCAAGTTTTGGTATGCTAGGCTTAATAAGTGGTAACTATTGTCAACGTATCTCATGCGTGGTCCTATCTTTCCTTTAACCCATGACACAAAATACCTCATGTAATTCGAGTCTTGGCACTATGTGTCCATTTAAGTTAAACCTATCAACTGAAAACTGATCGGATTTTGAACTATTCCTGTTGCTAATTACTATTAAGGTGTGCTACTTTTGAATATTGTATCAAATGCACCTGAAGTTATAAATGTACAGTCGCAATGTGACCTTGCTAATACGATGATATAACATCCACTAAGGCTACACTTAGGGCTTGTGGGCTCGGTTAAGAGCCACGACAAACATTTTGCTGTTTAAACCTAATATTTGACCCTATGCGTATCCATTTTCCATGTATCCTATACATTCATCCTACATAATATACAAAAATAGAAGTGGAGGATTGTGGCCTTCTAGATCCAACTCGAGCCAATGTTAGATCATGTATAGGTGCGTGAAATCCCACACTATTACATAAGGATTTATTGAATGCTGTTGGTCCTCATGGCTTCATGAGGTCCACCACGCCTTGGAATCTTGAATGGTACCAACTCTTGGCCTTTACATGAATGCCAACTTTTGATTTCTTCCAAAATTTTATTTAAAAAATACCCACAGCATACCACAAAGGATCTTATTATATGTAATACATGAACACAAAAATTGGGCTTATGCCCTTACAACCTACGAAAAAATTAATTATACAACTCATAAAAATCAAAACAAAATAAAGTGCATTCATCCACAAGTGTCCTAAGCTCATAATCTAACCATAAAATTCATCCAAACAATTATACATCACATATAAAATTACATAATTCCATCCAATGATCATTTTCAAGTCCTATGCATCTCATGTATTAGTTTCCAAGCTTTGAAAAAAAAAATTTAAGAGTAAAATTGAAAAACTAATTTTGTTGCAAAAGTCTACTTGATTGTAGGGATCACCACCACGGTTGCAAGCTACCTCTGTGCCATCACAAAGGTTGACACTGACGAAACCAGTGTTTACCACAATGCCTCTTACGGTTGTGACAAGAGTTCTCCCCACAATTGCACAATGGACTGTAGGGTTCAAGTAACCCTGTAGTCAGCCACGCACCCATGATGAATGGCATCGCGATTGCGAGAACTCATCTTGCGATCATAAGAACTATTTGGGAGTGCTTTGTAGCAATGACTGCACATTCGAACTCGTTTCAAAACTAATTTTTTTAGTTTTCTTCAACTCCAATCTACTCCAAACACTTTTGAAGGATTATAAATGTGTCATATACATGTTTTATGGAATTTATACGGAAAACTAATGTAGAATATGAATTAAATCATTGAGTTTCATGATTTTGCAAGAAAAATGGCAGCTTTGATGCCATTGTTGGATTTCATTGGGGTTTGGCCGTAAAAATCAAAACTTTAATACATGAAACAACTAAGAATATGTAGTAGAAGCAATTGAAACAAACCTTATCCATTGTTAATGCAAAACACGCAAGAACATATTATTATAAGTGCCCAAAACCCCTTTTGTGAAGCTTTAGTGCAAATTCTTTGGGTTATGAGGATTTTGTGTTTAAAAGAAGATGATAGAGGGTGGCTAGATGTTTATTTCTTTTGGCTTGAATGGGGGCACACGAATTTTGGAATTTTTTTCTGATGTGTTTTGAACTCTTTAAGACTTTTATTTATATCATAAATATTAGGGTACGGCGGATGGGCTTTATGGGCCCCACTATATGGATCCCTTTTAATTAAATAGCCAATAGGCTTTAATTTATTTATCACATAAATAAATTAGCCTATATATGTCCTTTAATTATTAATCGCATCAATAATTAAAGTTCTACTTATGTCTAATTAATTTAATTTAATTAATTTCATTAATTAAATCAAATTCTTTATTGTACTTCTAATTAATGATCTCAACACTGACATGCACCATGATAATTTATTTAGTTTAATCTAATTGTAACTAAATAAATTATGTACCCTATAAATTTAATACTTACAACACATCTCAATCTTATGTATGTGACTCTTTGGGTTTATTTTTAATTGGTAACGAACATAGCTCAAAGAATGTGCATAACATCTAGCTTACAGCTCACATCCCTACAGCCCATCTCTTAGCCCAACTAAGATGAAGTGACTAGAATGCAATGAATCTTTTCAATCATGATTAAAGAGAGAGAGCATCCCTTAGCCACTCTCTTTCCACTCTTGTTTTTCATAAAATTCTCTTAGCCCACTGTTTTGTGTTATAGCTTTATAAAAAAAATATTATGGAGTGTAGCAGAAGCTCAGATGCATCTTGATCGGGTGAACAATCTAGATGTTGAGGTTTGAGAGTTACAACTCCAAGGATCACGAACGAAAAGCTTGGGAACATTTCAAAGGTGTAGTTTTTATACTTACTCTTGTTTATTTAATATCCTACGTGTTTTCGAACAAAAATGGATGGGGTTTGTTCTATTGTACTCCATTGCATATGTATGATGTTTTCATATGAAAAAGTTTGATTGTTATGGCCAACTCCAATGAAATCCAACACAAATTTAAAGGAAAGACTACATTGAACCTTTGATATTGTGGTGCGTTTGTAGACTTCCTCACCATAGGACTACATTTGGCTGACCATGCCCTTAACTTTTGTCAAAAACTCTTGCACACTTTCACCATTTTTCATGTGCAGGTTTTGAAACCCACAATTAAGGTTTTTAATTTAATTCTCACTATGGTAAACGATCCATGGTATGACATCTTTAAGGTTGTCCATACCTCATTTGCTGCAAAAGCATCCGCTATTTTCAAAAGATAGACTCATAGATGGCTTGTTGGAGACAAAATAACGCTTTGTTGTCTTTTTTCTTGTTCTTCCTTAATTTTGTCTCATTATCCATTTCATTATATCCATTATCTATCAAGTTACATAGTTCTTAAGACTTGAATAAAGTCCATATCTTGATGTTCCTAAATAAATAGTTGTCACCTTCGAACATTGGCAAAGATGATTGGGTAATGGAATTATTATTGATTGTCATGACCACAAGCCAAATCAGGTGGTTTTAGACACCGCAATGTTGAAATTTTGGGGGCAAGAAGATGGGAAAATTGTTGAAAATAAACTAAGAGAATGAATTGAGGGCAAAGCAAAAGCTCTTTATTGCATAAAAAAGAATGACCAATCGATGGCTTAAACTATTACATGAGAAGAAAGAAAGGGGCTGCCACATTTTTTTTCTCTTATGCTGCCAAAGAACCTCACAACTATTTATACTACTTAAAATTAATCAAACCAGGTAATAACTTCATCTACCAACGTCCATAATAAGAAAAGGTGAATATTACAGAATAAATCAATATTCAAAGGAGAGTCGTACCCTTCAAAATTAAAGTTTTATGGTATGTTCTTTATTCTCTAAGATCTTCATTTTAAAGGGAGTAATTCTTCACAAAATTTTTGAATCACAACTTCAACGCTACGGACCAAGGAATATGCACTCCGCACAATATGCTGACCCGACTTAGAGATTGACCCAAAGGAAATCATGGTTTTGTTATTTCATGCATAAGAGATAATTTTATACAATGGTTTCATTCATTTGCTTTAGATACCTAATGGCCTAAACTGCCTAACTGTAAAGTCTACAACTAAAACGTTCCATGTAACAAAGACGAACGCAGGAGATTAGGGGTCCAACGATGTAGTCGGCGGTGTACTGTGTCAAGGTTTGGGCTGGAGCAATGGCCCCCAAATAAATGTATACTGCCCAGAAAAGTTTCGATAAATTAGGGTGGAAGTGATCAGGCCCAATAAAATATAGGCCATTTCACTTGAAGTGATTAGATTAGATAGATTTTTATCTAATCTAATCACATATTCCTTATAATAAATTAAAACTCTTGATAAAAGATAAATTTAGTATCAAATAACTTAAACTATAATTAATTAGTCCTATATAAATAATTAATTAGTCCTATATAATACATGTGATAAATTAATTTAATAAAATAATCTTAATAAGTCTTAATCATATCCTTAAACTTGAATATGAGCACAGAGTGAAGATTTTCTATCTTTTATGCACACACACATATTGAGAGAACAATTTTTTTTTTTTACAAAAAGGAAAAACCTCTCTTGCAGTGTTCAAAAGTAAGAACCGGGAATTGAAGAATAAGAATAGAAAATTTTCGTTCTCATGTTTCATTCGTACGAAGCACGTAGACTCTTATAGATTTTCAGAACTTCCCCTATTAAAAATTTATATATATACCATTTACCCAGATTAAAATTATTACACTCCCCGTAGCAACTACCTTTCTGTTACTTAAAGTAGAAAAACTAAAATATTATTTATTTATTTTTAGTCTTTCTCAATTTTTTTTTTTATTTTGTCTTTTACCTTTATAAATTAAATTTCATTTAATTTATTTCTTCTTACTTAACTATTTTGAAATTTTCTTTTTTTCTCTCAATTTAAATAATTTTTTAATACATTTAAAATATGGTAATTTATATTTTATTTTAATCAATAAAATTACATAATTTTATTATATTTAATATAGAAAAGTCTTATTAAATGATAAATTATAAGATGAAATGTGCATGTATTGTAACTTAAAATATTTACATAATGAAAGTACAGTTTTATATGCATGACAAAATTATATTTTAAATAATTTGTATACACATCAAGTGTGCACTAGTAGCTAATGCATACATATGTACATACATACATACACATATATATATATATATATATATATAATTTTTAAAACGTGAAAGCTATGTGAAACTAATTTTTTTATATCATTCGAATTACCTGAATAATCCTATCTCTTATAACTTCAAACTTAAAATGAAGGATTAGTTGGTAAAACTAATTTAAACCTACTCTATTAACGCGTGTCTACTGTTGCAAATTTTATATTCCATAATGCAATGCAACATCTATCATCTATAATGGAAGTTTTCATTTGTATTGATGAGGTTAAAGGTTTCCTCTACCTGGTAGTCTACCTGGCAGTCCATTGATTTATTTGATAGTCCACTCGGGGTCTGACTTGGATGTTAAAAGAGGGTGCAGGTTGACTATGAAGATAATCATTTATATTCTTAGTGCTGTTATTGTTCTTAAGTTAATGCAGTAGTAGTGGTTAAGTGAGTTTAGTTATGACTAAGTGAGTTCAGTTACGTATTTATTCAGTTGATATAAATAGGGTCTTCGGTTGTATTGTACAGTAAGGAAGAAAAACAATTTCGATAGTTAGAGCTTTCATTCCAGGAGCCCCGATATTCTGCTCTAAAAATCTCCTTTTCAATTTCATCTTTTTTGGCCAATTTTCTTCATGCACAGTTCCAATACACTTTACAACAATTTGTAATGCATTGTAGTGAGTTTTTGTTCTCCAGATAACATCAAATTTTAAGAATTGTCTGAATGCAAAATCTAAGTTTTGCAATACTTTGGAAGCGGACAACTCTCTAAGTTTTACAATTTCAAAATATAAGGAAATTGAAGTCAAAACATTTCACATGTGTTAATTTTTTTTTCACACGTATGAGTGTGCTTCTACCAAACTAGTATAAATGAATAAATATGCATTCATATAGGTATGTATACAGCTTTCTCATGTTTAATTCATGTTTATTTTTCGTTGGACTTTCTGCAATATTTCATGATTTTTGAATCAAATTTTGCATCGCAAAACCAATAATAAAAGTTCCAACATTAGCTCATGTATTCTTTGATGGAAATTTGATATATGTAAACACTAAAATCTAAAAATATTTCAACTTTTTGTAATGTTAAAAATTTGTTTGATGTGTTATTCAATAATTCTATTAGAATATATGCATAAAATTAATTACATAAATAGAAGTAAAAAATTAAAAAAAAAGTAATGAAAATTATTTATACTAATCAAGATATAAGAAGTAAAAATGTTAGAGATCATAAGAAAATTTAAAATGTTATTTTGTTCATTTTTATCAAAAGACAAAAGAAAGGTTAATTTTTTATTTTTTATCAAAAGCATATAAAATCAGTTTTTATCCAATTTTAGTTGGTAATTAGCTGGTTTATATTGATTTTTACTAGATTGCATTAGTTTATTGATACACATGATTTCTTAAGGTAATCAAATTTGAAAAAAATGTTGTAACTATCGTTGTAACAACATAGCACACAATTGGGAACTACAAATAACGAGAATACACACACCAACAAAACTAAAATAATGAGCACTAAAATTGTTAACGCACTTTGGAGTTTCACTCTTACGTCTGTGGGCATTGGGCCAGACAAGTTTTACTATCTCAATTAATGAATAGTGACAACAAAATTAACAACCTCAATACCAACTCACAAACCCAATATGTTCTCCAAAGTAACCAAATATGTTGGATGTACCAAAACTTCTCCATGTTTGTGTTTCACCCAAATTACCCTTTAGGCCCAACACTAACTCTTGGTAGGTTTGTAGTGAAACAATGTTGTTCACTTAACTAAACTCACAAGAATAAGAGTTTAATGCTTTAGAATACTAGCACTCTCATAGTTAGCTAATAAGAGTTTAAACCGATGATCTCCCATTTTGGAATAGCTCCCATATATAGGTGTTGAATTAGGGTTGCCAATTGCAAGAAAACTTGTTGATAAGTTTCAACTCCTACAAACTCAATTACGGATAATGATTGAACTAATGTTGCCACATCAAATATAACACTGCAGTAGGGATTTGGAATGGACTTGAACTATTAATCCTTATCTAGTAGGAAGTTATGTTGATCTAAACTTGTTCCATCCCATTTTGATCAAGACTCTGAAATCTTCAACTTCTTCAAGACGTCTATCTAGCAACAATCAATCCCCATTCCACAACAAATAAATCATCAAATTCAAACATCCACCTCAAGGTGTCCTACTGGGTTTAGAAATTTGTCATAAACTTGGATTCTTACATATATGATAGACTTGTGTGCAAATGTGCCAACTATAATTTAGGTAACAATCCCCTTTTTTAACACATTTGTGGCAAAACATCTCTACATAGCATTGGTACCTAAAAATTAGCACAAGACAAATCATACTAAATTCAACCAAGGCACCATAGTTGACGATTATATCAATTCAACATAAAGACAATGACCAATATACAATGAAGTCGAAGGTTATTGTACCAACATTAGTCACAACAATGCAATAAAAAGGAAGGAGTTGAAAATAGAATTGAATACAACTAAATGTCATAAGCTTCAAACTTTAAACTCCCTCTGAATTCTACTTTCCTTCTTGTTACTTCAAGGACCTAATTTTTGGAGTGTTTCTCCCCTTTTATGTCAAACATTTGCTGAAGGGATGGCAAATGGACAGGGGCTCTCCTATTGGATTGATGAATGTCCAATCGTAGAGGTTGGGGAATCAATGGAATTAACTTCAATACTTTGTAAGGTAGAGTTCTTTTTCTTTAGATGCTGTAGCTATCTCTACATCAAACTTTGGTGCATCGAACTAGGTTGGTTCAGCCTCATCGCTAGGGCTTTCATAATCTAATCTCTGTTTAGAAGTTTGACCAATAGTAAAGTCATTCTTTCATAATGATGGATTAGAACTAGGCTTAGGGGCATTCTCTCCAGTAGTTGGAACATTAGGAGCATCATCTGCAGGGTCAACTTCAACAGGCAACTGCACTCCCAAGGTAGCCAATGTTGCACACAAGATTACAAAATTAATATCAATATTTTTAATTTCTACCTACAGGGTATTAACTTGATTCCTTAAGACCTTCTTAACAGCGGACAAAGATTGCATAGAATCCATCAGTTATTGTTTTGAAGGTGTAGGGTTAGCAGTTGATGTTAATGCATTTGAGGCATAGGAAGTTAAGTCATCTATCTTTCCCATTCTTCCAAGTTTAGGTCTCCAATGCATCATATGCAAACTTTGAATGTGATTGCCTTTTCCTACTTTCAACTTATAATTGGAAGCAACACAAATCTTGGTGATCAGATCACGATATGGCATGTGAGTCATGACATTTTCACGTCAAGCAAAGCGTACAACTTTATTATAGATAAGAAGACCTAAATTAACCTCTACCTCATTAATAAATTATGTAGAAGTGCTACCATCTGCTTTGTAACCAAAGTAATGTTAACAGTGGGTAATCAATTGCAAGTACCAATTTTATAAAGTAGAAAATATATAAGGGTAAGTAAGTAAGATTAAAGATGATTAGATTTAGGCCATCTAGAAAGCTTGCAACTAGTTAAAACTCTTGTGATTTCATTACAATTTGTGAAATGTTTAGAGCAATAAGCTGTATCTAAATCACTTAATTACCTTCCAAATGTGGCATTGATCACATTAGAAGAGAATTTAACCAGTTTGCCCCTGACATAATCTTTATAATACTAGGGCATATCAGGATCATCCATTCCCACTTAGATATATTAGCATAGAACTCATAAACTATGGGGACAATGTAATGATCATATGCCTTGATTGTATCAATCAAATCATGGTGTTTCAAGTAAGTAATAAACTCTAACTTAGTAAACTTTCTTCATTAATATACTTTTCAAGTCTGAAATTGATGAAGAAACATACCCATAGTGTTTGTGAGTTCTAGGGGAGTAGAAAATGTATCCTAATGGTTGAGGAAGCATAACTAGCTTTTATTCCTCGGCAAGAGGGGGAAAATGTCACCTACTTTTTTGCTTTCTTCGTTCTTCCCAAGTCCTCTTATTTTCCCCGTAGCACATCTTAAGACACCTTTCCTTCCCTTTTGTAGCTTTGCCTTGTTGCACGGTTTCACTGGTCTTGGACACTTTTTGCTTACTGTGTGTTTCATTGGCCTTCACTATAGTACTCCTTCCTTAAGATACCTTTCCCTTCCCCTTTTCTTTGTTATTTTCTTCAAGACATCAACATTAGCCTTTTATTTCCCTTTATTAGTCTTAGCTTTTTTCTATTTCTCAAGCTTTTGAAGTTGAGAGCGCCCTTCAGTGGCTTTTCTTTTTGTTCTTAAGACTTCACTTAAAGGAGCATCCTTTTGTTCCTCAGAAATGCCTAAAGTGTTGTACATGGTGTTGGAACATCTCGCTTGGGTTTTGTGGGTTTACTTGGGGGATTCCATCGAAGGCTTCTAGGTTATCTTAGCCTTTCCATATCTCTTCTTGCAGTGACTTTAATAGTGGTATGCACAGGCCATACAAACACTTTTGGATGAGAAGAATTGAATAGCCTCCAAACAATAAAGTTTAGTTTGTTCTTTGTATTCTAGGATAAGAATAACTAAACAACCTCTAAACACTTTTAATACTTGATGAAATCCTGCCGCAATAACTGCCCTACTAACTACAAATAAGTCGTTAATTAAGATAACTACAAAGTAACCACCATTTAGAAGATGCTGTAGGATATTTCAATTAAGGCCATTAATTTTAGGGGACTCAAATCTGGCGGTAATTAAAATAAAGTCCCCTTAATTTCTTCTCATTTTTCAAGAAAATCTAACCAGGCATACGCCTAGTGATTTTCTCAAGTTATCAAACTTGGTTGCATCGAATGCCTTTGTAAATATATCTATAACTTGATGCTTTATTACAACATGCATCACAATAGTAGTCTTGTTTTCCACAAGTTCTCGAATGAAGTGATGCCTTATGTTTATATGCTTTGTTCTTAAATGTTATACAGGATTTTTTTGTGATATATAGCACTTTTATCGTCACATAGAATGGTCAGGCCTTTAATATTCACACCATAATTATTTAGCATCTATTTTATCCATAACAATTGAGTGCAACAACTCTCTGAAACTATACACTGAGCTTCGGCTGTAGAAAGTCAGATGCAATTTTTCTTCTTACTATACCGAGATATAAGATTATTTCTAAAAAAGAAGCATCCACCAATAGTTCTTTTGTAATCATCATAATGTCTAACCCAATTAGCATCAGTATAGCTAACTAAACTTACCTTTGAATCTTTAATATACTATATGCTAAGATTAATGGTTGAATTTACTTACCTTATATTTTTGTTTGTCGTTAACAAATGGCTTTCTTTTGGGGCTACTTGTATCTGGTACAAACACCTACTGAAGCATAAATCAAGCATGGAAGCAGTTAGATATAATAGGCTTTCAATCATGCTTCTATATAGGCTTTCATCAGTTGATTTCCTTTGTTCATCTTTATGCAGCTTCACTGATATTGACATTGGTGTTGCAATATGTTTACATCAAGACCAAATTTCTTCACCAAATTTTTAGCATACTTAGATTGTGAAATAAACACACCTTCTTTCAATTGTTTAACTTGTAGACAAAAAAAGTGTGTTAATTCACCAACCATGCTCATCTTGAATTCCAATTGCATACTTTTTTACAAATTCATCCAACAATTTTTGTGATGTAGAACCAAAGACAATCTTATCAACATATACTTGAATTATTATAATATTCTTGTTGCAACATTTCATAAAGATAGCTTTATCATCTCTCATAGTTTTATCGACTTTTTTTCTTTTATAGTTATTCTTCAAAAGAAAGCTTGCTGACCACTCATAACAAGCACGAGGTGCTTGTTTCGATCCACACACTGCTTTCTTTAATTTATACTGATGATTAGAAATGATGAGTGTCCATAAAGTCTTTTGGTTGCTCAACATAAGCTTCCTCATTTAAAAATCCATTCAAAAAGGTACTTTTCACATCCATTTGAAACAATTTAAACTTTAATAAGCAAGGCACGGCTAGAAGTAGTCTAATGACCTCAAGTCTAGCTACAAGCGAAATGTTTCATCAAAGTCTATTCTTTCCACTTGTGTGTAGTCTTGAGCTACTAATGTAGTCTTATTTCTAGTTATCACACCATCCTCATTTGTCTTGGTTTTTATAGACCTATTTTGTACCAATTATTTTAACAGCTTTAGGTCTTTCAACAACAGTTCTCATGTCATTCTTCTCAATTGATTTAATTCATCTTGTAGAGCCATTACCCAGAATTCATCTTTCAATGCTTCATCAACAATTTCTAGTTACACATTAGATACAACACATGAATATCTAGCAAGGTCTTGGTAATTCACCTTCAGCTGGTCTCGAGTCCAAATTTCATCATTCAAATAACCAATTATAGCCTTACCTAGATGGTTTTTATGAATCATGGAGGAGGGTTTAGAAGTTGTACCTGAATCGGTATTTTTGTATGTCGATATTAGATTTAATGTTGCTATAATATCTTGCAAATTTTGGACCTATTCATCTGTAGAAGGATCATCATGCCTACTTGGTTGTGGATCTTCATTATCAACCAATTATTGTACAGCAAGTATCTTTTATACATGTTCATCATTATCAATCACAACATTAATGGCCTTCATCATAGTTATTATTTTATTGTTGTGTACCTTGTACACTTTAATAATAGTAGAATAATCAAAAAAGAAACATTCATCACATTTACTTAAAAATTTTCTACTCTTTTCTCGGTCTTTTAGGATATAACATTTGTTTCTAAAAGTATGAAAGTATACAACAGTAGGCTTCTTTCATTTTCAAATTTCATAGGCTGTCTTTAACAAGGTGTGCCTCAAATACATCCTATTTATGATATAGCATAGTTACGGCTTCTACCTACCATTTGGTGTTTATATCTTTTGCAACAAGCATAAGTCTTCCATTTTTCACAAAGCCCTGTTTTTGCACTCAATAACTCCATTTTGTTGAGTGGTCTTTATAGATGAAAACTCTTGTTGTATCTCATGTTAACAACAATACTGAACAAATTTTTCATTCTTGAACTTTCCCATGACCACTATGGATTCTAACGATCTTACTTGTTGTCTCACCTTTTTCTGTTGCCAGCAGATTGCATAGCCTCCCAAGGGTTTGAAAAGCATTCGATTTTTCCTTCAACAAGTCAACCCAAGTGAAATGAAAATAATCATCTACACAAATGAAGATGTACCTTTTTTTGCTAATGCTTAGAACATCCATTAGTCCCATGAAATCTATGTGTTGTAGCTCCAATACCTTTGATGTGCTTAGATATTGCATCTTTTTGTGAGATTGTCTCCTTTGTTTGCTAAGCTAACATGGTTCACAAATTTGAGTTGATACTATGGACACTTTGGTAACCCTCTAGTACCTATTCTTTTAGGCAATCTTTTCAAATCATGATAATATTTATGACCAAGTCTATGATGCCATTTCATATTTTAAGTCATTTCTTGAGGCCATCATGTTTTTGCTTGAAGAGACTGCACCTTGTCACACGATAATTGATATATGTTAAAGATGTCTTCTTTTGAATCACTAGTGATGTACTCAGATTAGTTTTCTATTGTTGCTATTAATGTTGCAACATTGTAGGTTGTAATCCTTTGCTTTCTTTTATGGTTCACTCTTTCTTTATTCTTGAAATTCTTGGAATTTTCTCTTGAATTCTTTTTGAATGAGTTCTGAGACTTGTTTTTCTAATTGAACCTGTTGCACAGAAACTTTTTCAACTTCTTAGCTAAGTATGTAATGTCAACATCAATGTTGGAACAGTCATTGTTAGAGTCACTTGAATCTTTACATTGAAAAGCAATCTTCTTTTCGTTATCCTTGTTAACATGGTTTAAATTATTTTGTATGTTTGCAGGGACCCTATGAGTTCATGCGAGTGCATGTTATCTACATCCCTTCTGTCTTCAATTACAACCACTTTAAGCATAAATCTTTCAGGCAGGGAAAGCAAAGTCTTTCTCACCAATTTTGCATCTGAATATTTTTTTCCTAGTTGAAAACTTGATTAGTAATATGATGAAGCTTGCCATTGAAATCAACAATCATGTCACATTCTCCCATTCTGAGATTTTCAAACTTAGAGGCCAACATCTACAACTTGGAATTTCTAACCATACTTGTTCCCTCATGAATATTTTTTGGAATTTTCCAAGCTTCCTTTGTAGACTCGCAAGTGGAGATTAGTTTGAATTGTTCTTTGTCTATACTTGTAAAAATTGTATTAATTTCTTTAGATTTACCTAAAGTAACATGATGTCCATCTGTTGTCCATGTTTTGACATCCTTTTGAGCTTTCATGCCTTTGATGTTCACTTCTTTTGGTTGTTTCCATCCAATCTTGATCGCATTTCAAACTTCTTCATCTTGTGATCTAATGAATGCATGCATCCACACCTTCCAATATAGATAGAACCATCAAGAAGTGGGGAGCAAGTTATTGATGCTCCTTTCTTGGCACTTATGTTTTTAGACTTTCAAGAATCAATAAGATCACATCTGTTAGTGATATGCCCTCTAACATTAAATTGTTAATGAGAGATACTTAAGAGATGTTGGTCATAAATGTTATTATAATTATTATTTAATAAAATATTGATGATTATTTTATTAATATTCTAACAGTATTTTCATATATGTAAATTTTGAATAACGTAAAATGTAGTACGGGCCTATATAATTGTGTTAAGAGGCCTTATTCATAAAGGGTTATGAATGTGGACACAAAACTATCCTATTTCACAATCAATAAAACTAGTTCATGAGTCTCAGAAACTCTAAAAGGGCATTAGAGAGTTAGTGCAACTTGCATACCTTGTATTTGTATGGAGAGTATCATGTCATTCAGTATGAGACACTAAGAATACATGTGTGTGATGCACTATTGGAGAATGAGTATTTAGACAATAACTCATAGAACGAAGCAGACACATGGAGTTTACTTTTTGCTATCAATGTCTTATTTTGTGATTGTGTTAAGTGCACGTGGACTTACACTTGAGATAACATAGTTATCTTGTGTGCATGATAGTTAATGTGTCATTAAAGCCTTAAGGACCAATATCTATATTAGTATGAGATAGGGCCATAAGCTTAAAGTGCCGGCCGTGGCTTGGTGCGTATGGAGGCATGTGTGCAACCAATAAGGGATTTGTCTCCTTGTAAGTGAGTAAGGCGTTTGTCCCATGCAATTGACGTTTTATGAGATGGAAATCCTTAGCTAAGGTAGTGTGTGATCGGAAGAGAGTTTCTGACATAAAAATAGTCTCATGAGAAAATGTTAATTGGTCATATGTCTGAGTTTGCAAGTTAGATTAAATCCATGACTCTCACTTAGTTGGGACAAAGCAAGACAAAAGATCTATACCGCATAGTATTCACGATCAGAATGGTTCATTGTGATCCATTTACTTCACTTCGGATGGACTATGATATAAGTCACAAGCTAGGTGCTATCCATATCTTTCGAGCTATACTCAGTTACTAGTCAAGGATAAACTTAAAAAGTCGTACACATAAAAACAAAACAATAGCTTGAGACATTTGTAAAGTGGTGATTAAAAGACTTGAGAAGACTTGTGGGTGAGGCTTGAGAAGTCTCATTGTAGATTTAATTTGGTTGCAATTGAATTAGACTAAATTAGAATGGTTTATTTTTTATTATGTTTGTTAGTGAAGAGATCATTAATTAGAAACATTATATACTTTTAATTTAATTAATAAGGTTTAATTAAATCAAAAGGACAAGGCACGAAGAATTATTTTGTACCAATTATATTTTTTCATAATAGAAATTATTAATTGAAAACATAATAAGCTTTTAACTTAATTAATATGATTAATTGAATTGAAGAAAATAATTCAAATATGCTTTAATTATTAATTAAATTAATAATTAAAGATAGATGGGTTTGATTTAATTCTAAGGTCCATATGAAAGCCTATAGAGCTTATTCCACAAGAACCCAACATTTTAATATAAAAAGGATTGTATCTTGAGAATAAATTACTTAGAAAAATTCCAAAAAGACATTATTCACACATGAACAGTAGGATTGGTTTTGTTCATGCACAACGGTATTCATATTCACCACTTACACGCAAAAGAAAATTAGTTACTAGGCTCCCCCTCAGATATTCTTTTAAGAAAGTTTCCAAGAGCAATAGTTGTAATATTTCACAAGGAAATTCATGGAGTTTGCTTGGAAAGCTAAAACCAATGACTTGTTTGTGTGAACAAACTAGATGCTGGGACTTTATCACAATTTGTGAATCATAAACAGAATTTGTAGGATTTATTTTTAGATAATTATTCATGTAACTATCTTGAAATTTTTGTTTATAATGTTTGTTATTGTTGTTGCAACAACATAGTGCACAATTGGGAACTATAAATAATGTAAACAGACACATACCAACAAAAATTAAATAATGAATATCAAGATTGTTAATGCTATTTGGAGCTTCACTCTTATGTCTGTAAGAACCAAGCCAAGCAATTTTCACTATCTCAAGCAATGAATAGTGAAAACAAAGTGAACAAACTCCTCACCAACTCACAAACTCAATACCTTTCCCGAGATAACTAAATATGTTAGATGCACTTGTGTTTCACTTAAACTACTTTTTAGACCCAAAACTAACTCTCAGTAGGTTTGTACTGAAATAATGTTGTTCATTTAACTAGACTCACAATAATAAGTGTATAATGCTCAAGAACACTAGCACCATAGCTAGTTAATAGGAGTTTAAGCTGATGATTTTCAATGTTTGGAAGGACTCATATTTATAGTTGTCGAATCCAAGTTGCTAGTTGCAAGAAAACTTCTTGTTGAAAAGTTTCAACTCCTACAAACTCGATTGTAGATAATTATTAAACTAATATTGCCACATCAAATATAACATTGTAATAGGAGTTTGGGATAGACTTGGACTCATGATCATTATCCAGTAGAAAGTTGAATTGATCTAAACTTGTTTTATCCCATTTTGATCAATACTCTAAAATCTTCAACTTCTTCAAGACGTCTATCTGGCAACAATTAATTCCCATCGCACAACAAATTGATCACCAAATTCGGACATGCACCGCAAGGTGTCCTAATGGGTTTGATATTTTATCATAAACTTGGATTCTTAGATGTATGATAGAATTATGTATAAACGTGTCAACTATAATTTAGGCAACCAATTTGAATAACCAATCAATTCTTCATTGAAATGGTTGAAGCATCTGATTTGATTTTTGAAACATTGGTGGCAAGTGGTGGGTGGATGGAAGCAACATTCCTTCCACACCTCCACCAGTAGAGGGAACACAGGAGTGTCTTATTCTGGTCCAAACTAGAGGAGAAAAAAATGTGGTCGTTATTTATATATTGTTTCAAAGTTCCCAAGGCAATGATATAACTTCGTAAACAGAATGTAAATGTACATTTGAAAATTATACAAAAAATATTTTATTAAAAAAAAAGGAGTATACATGAACACTCAATCACTTATTAGTCATGAATTCTCTCTTCAATTCCCTTTGAATTTGCTAGCGTTATATATGTTAAAATGCAAAATAATGCATTTGCTTACATCTTTCCACATCTATCTCTACTTCTACCTGCCTTTATTAATACCACACACTAGGATTTTAGCTTCTAGAGTAATTACCGCGGCTAACATTAATTAGGTTTATGTATATACTTTTCTTAAGTTAATAATGACGAAGTTATCATTTTTTATGATTTTTTATTTTTATTTCCTTTTTCTAGTTATATTTTTTTTGCTTGAGTGTACGATACATATCTCAAGGAACTACTCTTCTTTGAGTTAATAATGACGAAGTCATTATTTTTAATATTTTTAATATTTTCTTTTTACTAATTATAATTTTTTTTGCTGGAGTGAACGATAAATTTCTAAAAAGAACTGATGAAATTTAAGCACATACTTGAGATGTTCCAAAATCGCTAGTTTATGCAATGGCATCACTGCTATCATAAGGAACAAAAGAGGTTGAAAAAAATCATCGTATGAGTATCATTTTATTTTATCAATGTAACGTAGGCACTTTTTTCTAAAAAACTTGAACTAAATTTAGCTTCAAACCTCATTCCAATAAGGCACTCAAACTTGTTCATTCCAAAATGATTTTGTAGTGTTATTTTTTCAATAAGAATTTCATATTAGGAGGAGATGATTTCATTGATACAAAATTTTCTCAATTTGCCATCACTTGCGCCCTCAAATGCAACTAGAGTAGTTCTGGCTGAACCACTTGTGTATATGATTTAACACAATAGCAATAATTTGTTAGGCCATCCAACATGCCAACAACAAGATCCGTCATTTCGATCCTACATCCAATGAAATTCACTCACATCGTCATTTCGAACATTTCGAAGTTAATGATCTTATTTGATGGAAACACTAAATGAACATGCTAAAAAAATAAAATTTAACAACTTTTGAGGTAAAAAGTGTCTTGTAAGATGTGGTAGCTTATGAGACGTTTTAAACAAATTTAGCCAATTATCCTCTTATTTAACTCTCTAAACTCTAAAGAAGATGACTATAATTAGGTCGATTATCTTATGTTATAAGACTTGTTAAGGTTTAAAATAATTTTTGTTTTGAAAAGTCATAAGATATAAATTGGAAGATATATTTTTTTATAAAAATCTAATAAATAGACTATTATTGGATGGTCACTCATTTTAAAAAAATTGTAATTCAAATAATTTTTCTCCAAAATTTACAAATGACATATTTTCTCTGTAAAAAATCTTTCAAAACTTTCCCTTTATTCACCTTTCACTATTCTAAAGCCTAAGCCCGTGTTTGGGTAGAGACTTTTCCCATCAAAATTTTAGCAGTCACAACATGATACCATCAATATCTTCATTTAAATTTTAAACTCAAATTACTTTCTCATATAAATATACACAAATATTTAAAATTTAATTACTAAATTTATTTACTATCAAATTAACATTTATACATGCACACATATTCATATAATCTTAAAAAGTAATAATTATCCATATCCTATCATTTTTATACATCATATGTGAGAACAAAAAAATACAAATTCAAATAAATTAAAACTTTTATCCCATAAAAATTTCAAATGAAAATAATTTTCATTTTTATCTACTGGCAAAATGACCAACCAAACATAATCTAATTATGACTTTTAAAAAAGTTTATATCTCTCTCATTTAATTTAAATGCTAAAAAGACACCTCGTTACCACCAATTGTTCTTTCTCTTAAATCGACCTATGTAAAAATATTTCTCATTTCTCTCATTCACTTTTTCTCAAAAATATATTTTTCAGGTGGGAAGTGTGATGTTTCATTCCATCAAATAACAACTACATTTTTCCTATTATTATTATTATTTTTCATGCAAGTTACCAGTCTCCCTCCCTCCCTTGTCATTAATTTGCCACGAGAATAAAGCGCGAGGAATAGTCTAAACCCGTTGCCTTTTTGTGGCGAAGTTATTAGAAAGCACTGACATCCCTTCCATCGTCTTAGCTGCCTCCCCGTCGTCGCCTTTTGGGATTATCACATACGATGTTGAAAAGCCGTGCAGCAATGAAATTCTTGGACATTGCATCGGATCAATCCAAGATTATACCACTTAAAAAGGGGGAATTGCAAGAAACGTCCAAACAATAAGTCAACAATTAATAGTATATATAGTGTGTTAAAATACAAATGCTAGCTTGAGAGTGACATTAAATTGTCCCCAGATGACAACTGCAGCTCACACCGACTATTGCCATATTTTAGCTCCGAAAGACTTGGAAACGCAAAACAATTGCAACGATTCTTTTAGTAAGATAAACTAGATTCCACAATGTGCCAAAACTTGAAATCCCAGGACCCCCCCAACTATTCTTCTCTCTTTTCCAGTAAATGTCAATAATTTCACTCAGCGAGCAATTCAAGCATTTACCAGAAAATTCTCCCACAGCCACCATCGAAGCATTTATCAGAAAATTCTCCCACAACCACCGCCCATGCATTAAACTAAAGTTTAGTGAAAATACAGCAGTTGCTGCTGCTGCCGCTGCCAAATATCATAAAAATCGCCAGTTCAAGACATTAACCATTATGGTAGGTGGCCGAAGAACGACTTATGTAGTTGAAGTATCCTAGCTGATCAGTAAACTTGAATTTTGATGCCAGGTGCTAGCAATTGAGAGAGAGAGAGAGAGAGGCCTGTCAACAGATAGTAATGATATTTTTCATTTTCAGCCGCATTTTTGCATTCATCTGAGCTACAAAGAATCAATCATTGGAGGAGATATAGATCCTCCTCGAACAATGAATCCAACCTAATAAACCACGTTGCGAAGTCCCTTCAAAAATTATGAGACCAAATTTTATAGTTTATACAGAACAACCATAGTCAAGGTACCCTGATGGCAGAATCATAGAGCCAAAGGAGAAATAGAAGCTCCGGCCGTGAGTTATGGGACTTCTTAATACAGGTATTTCATGCGTATTCATTGTGTGTGCATGTGAAATTTAAAATATAATTATCATATCTACACATATGGTTAAACTTTACTACATAAATATTTTGAATTATATGGATGCATATTTTATTTTATAGTTTTCAACAAGAATCTTCTATTTTAAATATAATAAAATTATATAATTTTAGTAATGACAACAGAACATAAATTATTATGTTTTAGAAGCCAATTGCAATTTATATAAAATGAGGGGAAAAAGGTTAAAAGAGAAAAAATTGAATAAAAGGATATTAATTAAATGATATTTAATTAAAAATGACAAAAATAAAAGATGTTTAAAAAGTGAAAAACAGTAAACAAATAAATCAAAGAGAGAAATTTTAATCTTTTTACTTACGTAGGAAAAATTAGTTAGCCATAATAAATAATATAATTTGTAATTATTAATGGAGCATTTTAGAAATTCTATTAAAATGAGTAAGGGTCTAACAGTTAATATTATAATTTGTAAATTTATTAATGAAGACATTTTAGAAAATATGTTAAGATGACAAAAGGTTGTCAATCATGGGGTTCCACACGTAATAATATACTAATAAAAATCACACTCTCTATGTGGGTACATAATTATAAAAACTATACATTTACAATATTATTATTTCTATAAAAAATTAATTCTAAAATAAAATTATTTAAAATAAAAACTATAATTTTTTTTAAAAAAAAAGGATAGGGAAAAACGTTAAAACTAAGATAAATATAAGCAAATAAGAAACTAATGTTAATTAGAAAAGACGAGAGAAATAATTAAAAAAATATTGATAAAAAGGCAAAGAAAATATAGACATATTGTAGCCAATATCCGTTTAGAATAGAAGGTAGCTATTATAGAGATTTTATACAAAATTGAACAGTATAGATAAAAGAGGGTTTCTTTTAAAAAAAAATTCCACTTTTAATTCTTTTGAAAAAAAATAACACCAAAGTTGGAGGCTTTAAATTTAGTACCATTGCTGGAAATTGGGATTCTGGCATAGTCATTGCCAGAATCCCAATTCTGGCTTCTAAAAAAAATAAATAATTGAAGTTGGGATCCTTAGAGATTTAAAAAATTTAAAATAGGAGCTGGAATTTATTCAAAATAAAAAAAAATTATTAAATACGTCTGACTATTGAATGAAAAAAAAAAAAAAAAAGAATAGAAGAAACCGGAATCTCAATTCCCGGTTTCATGGTGAAGAAAACCAAACACGGTCACCCCCTCCCCCAGTTAACTTTTGGTCTTCCCTCTCTGCAAACTGCAAGCCGTCTTCCACGATTCCACCGCCGACAAACACTGCGACGTCGTCGTAGCACAGCCATTGTTGGGAGTCGCCAAGTCTCAAAGCTTCCAATAGGTGAGATTTAGGCCTCCTATCCCATAGCCAATCCGTGGAGTCATTTTTCTCTATGTATTGGATATTTCATTTAGGTAATGCCAAGGTTGATTCACCGAACGGAAGGAAAAGAGTGGTAAAAGCCCCACTTGTCTATTTCTATGGTCAATCAAAGCCTTCTGAGGTTGAGAAAGCGAGCGGCCAAGAAACTTTGATAGGATTTATTTTGAAAATTTCATGTTGTCTGGTAGATTTAGAGATTTAATTTGTGTTCAAACAAAATGTGTAATAAAAATGAGACATTGTTTTGCATTCTATTATCACTACATATCAATAAATTTGTTGATATTGTAGACACACAATTTTTTCTACCAATCAAATAATATCACATGAAAAATATGATATTAAAAATATTAATTAAATCAATTTTTATTTATTTAAAAATTTAAATAAATACAATTCCTAAAATAAATAATTAATTAATTAATATTTTTATCGGCTAATCAAATGACAGTAAATGGCAGAATCCTACTAGAAGTTTAAAGGGTGAATACTCTAAGTGGTAGAGTCCTGCTAGAAGTCCAAACAATGAAAATTCTATTAAGTTATTGGGTAGAGTACAAATTCTGACGGCCAATAAAATCGTGCCATGTCAACAAGCTGATGCAGCCACTCTATCTCTCCTACAACTATAAATAGGGGTTAAACGCCATAGAGAGGAGATGGGGGAAATTAGAAAGTAAAGCAGAAGAACTCTCCAAATTCTCTCTAGAATTCCCAAGAAGATTCAAAGTGTTTTTCGTCAAATTCAAAAAAGTTCGCCGTGTTCTTTCCCAAATTCAAGAATTCGCCTTGTTCTTCCCTAAATTCAAGAAGTTCGTCGTGTTATTCGTCAAGTTCAAAGAAGTTTATCATGTTCTTCACCAAATTCAAAGAGTTCATCACCAAAATTCAAGATCTTCTTCATCAAAGTCCCTAAAATCAGCATTTGATCCAAAATCGTGGTGCTAAGCGTGAAGATCAGTGTTGTTGAGAAACTAACAACTCTTAAGAAAGATTAAGCACAAGCCATTTCCTTGACGATTATTCAAATTTCAAGTCAAGCATTCTTGAAGGAAGAATCAGAGGACTAAAGTTAAAAGTAGAACCCACAAAAATTCAAGTTAACTCAAATTATTCGAGTAAATACCAAATTTTCTTATTATTCAAAAATTTTGTCCTACAGATTTTTGGTATGCCTAGTGGAACGTCTCTATCTCTCATCTCTTCCTTTATCAAATTTCAAGCTAACTTCAAGTTTCAAACGAGTCACTATAGCTAGCAAGAAGGGAAAGTCTACCAAAGCTGCTACCTCAACTGCTACTGAGATTGCCACAAGAAATGCTGGTGCTGTCACCCGAAGTGTGGCAAGAAGACTTACATACTCCGAGCTAACTCCTCTCCTTTAGGATGTTGATAATTTGTTTTTTGCAAGTGAGGGCCACAAGTACAACTCTGCACCTTCAAGCCCTTGCTTCAATGCCTCGTTCGCCTCCAACATGGTAGTCGTCATGATGACTAACACTTCAAGCCTGGAGGACCAAATCGTTGCATTAACTAAGGTCATCGAGGGCCTTGCCAAACACGTCGAAGAGCAAGACTCCGAATCTTGAGGCTGATGAATAAAATAGACGATGCTGAAACTAGCCAAAAGGCTGAAAAGGCACTTGAAGTGCCTCATGAGGCTGAAGCATTTGCCAAACAGCCAACCGATGATCGAAAGAAGTCCGTGGTTAGAGAACTTTAAATTTCCTCTGACGACCTGATCCCTATTGATCAATTGAAAGACTTCATTGAGAGCACCATCAAAAGCAAATTTGATGGAGGCATCAAATCAACTTTGACATATGCCAAGCTTTATTCAGCTAGAATTAACAACCTGAAGATGTCAGTAGGCTATCAACCCTTTAAGTTTCAACAGTCTAATGGAAAAGGAAACCCCAAACAGCATGTGGCTCATTTTATAGAGATATGTAATGATGCTGGGACATATAGGGACCATCTAGTCAAGCAATTCGTCCGCTTGTTGAAGGCAAATGCGTTCAATTAGTACACTACCTCGAGCCTGGAATCATCAACAGTTGAGAACAAATGAGTATGAATTCCTCAACTATTTCTACAGTACAAGGCGAACTATCCGCATGATTGAGCTCATAAATACCTGCTAGTAGAAAGATGAGCGAGTCATTAACTATATCAACAAGTGGAGGAACTTGAGTCTGAATTGCAAAAACAGACTCTTTGAAGCCTCGGGCATTGAGATGTGCATGCAGGATATACACTGAGGACTACAATACATCTTTTAAAGGATTCAATCCAAAATTTTTGAAGAATTGGCCACGCGGGCTCACGACATGAAGCTAAGCATAGCTGCAAGTGGTGTTGGTGGACTACCTATTTCAGAATTCTGCAAACTGAAAGACAAGCAAGAAATAAAGAAAGGGGGCAAGCCCCCCACCAAAACTGCCAACAAAGAGTCTATGACAGTGCGTGCTAAACCTATTCTAGTCAAAGGGAAGGAAAAGGTAAATGAGAAAAAAGAAATGTCTCAAAAGCCAAGAAGGCCAACTTTAAAAGAGTTATAAGCCAAAACATACCCATTTTTGGATATGGATGTCTCTGGGATCTTCGATGACTTGCTAAAGGCCAACCTCATTGAATTACTTGAAATGAAGCGGCCTGCAGAAGTTGAGAAGACTGATGATCTCAAATACTGCAAATACCACCGCTTGGTTGGGCACCCTATCCACGACTGCTTCATATTCAAAGAAAAGGTTATGGAATTCGCCCACCGAGAAAAAATTACGTTGGAGGATGATAGTGCAAGTACCAACACCATCACCCACAGCAACTAAATAGAGAAAAGTCACCAAATAGACAACTCTCCAAATGAAGCTGGCTACTTCCACAAGAAAAACCAATTCCCTGTCGAAGACCGTATGACCACGATAGTCTTCATGAATGAAGATTTGATGCTGGGATCCCAACCCCACAATAGGCCATTGTTTGTTATTGGCTATGCCCATGAACAAAAGATCAATCGAATGCTGATCGATGGTGGCTCGGCTGTCAACATTTTGCTCTTACGAACTCTTAGAGAGCTGGGGATCCTAACTGAAAAACTTTCAAACAGCCATTTGGTGATCCAAGGATAAACACCAAAGGGGGGCAAAGGGCACTATAAGAATGAAACTACTCGTAGATGATATGGAATCGATAGCCCTGTTCCATGTCATTGATGCTAAACATCATACAACCTACTCCTCGGCTAACCATAGCTCCACGAGAATGGAGTAGTCCCTTCTACCTAGCACCAATATTTCAAATATTATTGAAATGGTGTTGTGAAGAAAGTGCTCGGTGACTGCAAACCGTTTACTAAGGCTGAGTCACATTTTGTCGATGTAAAATATTATCTAAGCAAAGTTGGGATTTCCGAAGCTAATGACTCTTAGGAAAACAAGAAACAAGACGCCCTGGCAAGAAAAGACCCCCCAACTGACATGGCATACTCCAAAAGCCACATGGGTAAAGAGCCAGCGATCGATGGTGCCGTTAAAGCCTTGACACTGCCTTTGACTAAAATTGACAGTGGAGCACCTGTCCAGCCACCCAAAGATGCTGTAAAAAAACACTAGGAGGCTCAAGAGCTAAAGACTACAACATGCTTTGGCCCCAAGGCATACGAACTCCTCATTAAGGCTAGATACAACCCGCAAGAGTAATTGCTATTGGGAAAACTTCCACAGAAATCATCAAACCAAAACCCGTGAGCATGACTTGGGTATGAGCAGCTAAAAGGTCCTGTCTGCATTGCTATAAGAAGAGCTTCCACCAACTCCATCACAGAGGAAGACTGCTCTTCAAGGATTGAGAAAAGGCCAGCACGAGTATCAGTTTTCTAAAGGCTTGGTCCACTCAAAAAGCAGAAATGCTAGAAGCCAAAAGGGGGCATCGCTGAAGTACCAAAACGAGAGGGGAAACTCCGAAGCCTAATCCCTTCCCATATGCAGCAGTAAACAAACTTGATCATGTCTTGTGATAAAGTCCTTAAGGCCAAATTTCAAACTATCATCTTCACCAAACCTTAAGTCGAGAAAGACGATGATAGAGAAAGTATGGGTTCATCCAACCACTTAACCTTTCAAGAAGAAAAGGAACCCGCCGAAGAGGATGCTGAAATCGCACCACCTCAAATGGAAGCAGGTTCCCAATCCATAGTAGACGAACTCAGAGAAGTAAATTTACGGGATAGTGACGACTTCATCCCATTTATATCACCGTCTTACTTACAAATGAAGAGACTGATGAATATATCGAACTACCAAAGCAATTCAGAGATGTTTTCACCTAGTCCTACAAAGAGATGCTTGGCTTAGACCTAAAAGTGGCAGTACATCACCTAGCTGTAAAAAAGGGAGCTCGTCCTATTAAGCAAGCACAACGTCGATTTCGACCAAAACTTCTCCCTCAAATTGAAGCAGAAGTTAACAAATTAATCAAAAGTAGATTCATCTAAGAAGTTAAGTATCACACATGGATCTCTAGCATCGTCCTGGTAAGAAAGAAGAACAGGTAAATTTGAGTCTGTGTTGACTTCAGGGATCTGAACGAAGCATGTCCCAAAGATAATTTCCCTTTACCCATCACGGAACTCATGATCGATGCCACAACAGGACATGAAGCACTCTCCTTCATGGATAGATCATTTGGGTATAATCAAATACGCATGATGCCCGAAGATGAAGAACTGACAGCCTTCCACACACCCAAAGGCATATATTGCTACAAAGTGATGCCATTCAGCCTCAAAAATGGTGGGGCCATGTATCACAGAGCCATGCAAAAAATCTTTGCCAACATGCTCCACAAAAACGTCGAATGCTATGTTAATGACCTTGTGGTAAAGTCTAAGAAAAGAAAAGATCATTTGCATGACTTAAAGAAGGTCTTCGAGCGCTTAAGGAGATACCAACTAAGAATGAATCCATTGAAAAGTGCATTTGGAGTCGCCTTTGGCAAATTTTTGGGTTTCATTGTCTGTTGCCAAGGCATCGAAATTAAACAAGAAAAAATTGATGTCGTCTTGAAAGTGCCAGAACCTCGAAACATTCATGAACTTAAAAGCCTACAAGGAAAATTGACATATATTAGAAGATTCATCTCCAACTTATCAGGGTATTGTTAACCATTCAGTCGCCTTATGAAGAAGGGCATTCCATTTGAATGGGAGGAGTCCTGCAGAAAGGCTTTCAAAAGCATCAAGTCCTACTTAACAAATCCTCAAGTGCTGGTTGCTCCGGTACACGGCCGTCCATTAGTCCTATACATTGTTGTACAAGAATGCTCGGTGGGAGCCCTACTAGAACAAGAAAATGACGAAAAGAAAGATAACGTTCTGTACTACCTGAGCAAGATGATGACACCAAATGAGCTAAAATACTCACCCATTGAGAAGATTTGTTTGGTACTTGTTTTTTCCATCCAAAAGCTAAAACATTATTTCCAAACTAATACAGTTCGTTTGGTGTCTAAAGCAAACCCACTAACCCATTCTTTCCAACAAACTCACTAAGTGATACCTTCAATTGTAACAATTTGAAATCATATATGTACCATAAAAAGCTGTAAAAGGACAAGTATTGGCTGACTTCTTAGCAGATCATCCTATTCCAAATGAATGAGACCTTCCCAATGACCTGCCTGATGATGATGCCTTAATGGTTGAAATCACTCCTCCATGAAAGATGTTTTTTGACAGAGCTTCCCATAAAGAAGGAGCCAGTGCTGGGGTGGGGTGTTTGTAATATTTGAAGGACAAGTCCTGCCCCACTCATTCACCCTCATAGAAAAATGCTCCAATAACGTAGCTGAATATCAAGCCCTAATCCTCGAACTCGAAATCGCCATAGAGATCAAGCAATTGAACCTTGAAGTCTACGGGGATTCTAGGTTAGTTTTTAACCAGCTATTGGGGGAATATGAATTCAGAAAGCTGGAACTACTCCCACACTATAACTATGTTAATATGCACATGCGGTGGCTTGGAGACGTCACCATAAAGCATGTGTCAAGAAGAGAAAACAAGCAAGCAGACGCATTGGCCAAATTCACTTCTTCTTTGTCCCTACCCGAAGCAGAGTACCATGTACCCATGTGCCAAAAATGGGTAATGCGACCCATACTCGAGGACAAAGAAGGAAAAGAAGATAATTATTCTGTAGAGGTCTTCGAAGTTGAAAAGGAGGATTGACGCCAAGCTTTCATTAACTAGCTAAAATATGATAAATTATTGGAAGATCCACGCTAAAAAGTAGACATTCGACTACAAGCAGCTTGTTTCATCTATTTCAATGGCACATTGTATAGACACTCCTTTGATGGGATATTTCTACGTTGTTTGGGCGAAGATGAAGCCATATAAGCTATGGAAAAAGCACACTCCAGCGTTTGCGATGCCCACCAATCGGGACCATAACTTCACTTCCGCATCAAAAGGATGGGGTATTACTAGCCAACGATGGTACAAGACTGTATGGAATATGCCCAAAAATGTCAATCATTCCAGTACTATGCTAGCTTCATTCACCAACCGCCTGAGCCCTTGTACCATACAGTTGCCTCATGGCCCTTCGACGCTTGGAGCTTGGATGTTGTCGGACCCATAATGAAATTGTCTGTCGGTCATCTCTACATTCTCGCTGCAACCAACTACTTCTGAAAATGGGCAGAAGCAATTCCTCTTAGAAAAGTAAAGAAGGAAAATGTTGCTGACTTCATCTGTGTCAACATCATTTATAGATACGGAGTCCCTCGATATATCATCACCGATAATGGAAAACCATTTAGCAATAGCACAATTGACAAACTATGTCGAAAAATTTGGCTTTAAGCAAAGAAAGTCCTCAATGTACCATGCCCTAGCAAACGGTCTTGCAGAAGCTTTTAAGAAGACTTTGTGCAACTTATTGAAGAAATTAGCGTCAAAATCAGAAACGGATTGGCATGAAAGAATTGGTGAAGCTTTATGGGCTTATCGAACCACTCAAATGACTCCTACACAAGTGACCCTTTATATATTGGTGTATGGGGCCGAAGCCATCGCCCCACTCGAATAGTAAATTCTATCTTTACAAATTGCCATACAAGAAGGGCTGACTGAAGAAGACAACGCTCGCCTGCGCCTTGAAGAACTAGAAGCACTTGACGAAAAGAGACTCGATGCACAACAAAAGATTGAATGTTATCAAGCCCGCTTATCCAAGGCATTCAATAAACGAGTGCGTGCTCGATCTTTTCAAGTCGGGGAGTTGGTGCTCACAATAAGAAGGCCTATCATTATCACTCACCACACTGGAAACAAATTCACCTCCAAATGGGATGGACCATATGTCATCAAAGAAACTTACATAAATAGCGCCTACAAGCTGGTTGATCAAGATGGCGTAAGAGTTAACCCGATCAATGGGAGATTTTTTGATGAAATATATGCTTAAAAAAATGAATGAAAAAAATGAATGATGAAAAAAAAAGATAAAAAAATGATGAAAAAAGAATCAGAAAAAAATTCTCATCAAATCAGTGATGCAAAAAGAAGAAGAGAATGATGAAAGTCAACCCTCCTTGACATGAGTATAAACTGTTAAAGCAAATCCAAATCAAAGTTTCTTGACACGAATTTAAAATTGTCAAATCTAAATCAAATCTAAACTCCTTGACACGAGTGGAAACTGTCTACAAATGCACAAAGATGCTCCTTGATACACAAGCCTAAATTGTTTGCTACTCCTGACCCACAAGAGTATAAACTATGAACAGCCCTACCGTTCACAAATTAAAAATATTTGAATTACGTTATGAATTGATCCCATTTTTATGGGTATGTAGGCAGTTTGGATACTTTCTAAGTTTAGTCATGAATTTGTGATGGGCTATGTTTTAATTCTTAATTATTGCTGGAGGCACATCCAAACAAAGAAAGCAAAAATAGTGAAACAAGATGTTTTATTGAAGAAAACAAGTGCTTGGTGAAAGAATAATAAATGTGAACTAAGCAATAATCCTAATGAAGCTAAGAGAAAGGATTCAACCTCTCCAACACATCCTTAGCAGCTATTAAATCCTTTTCTGCAATACACAAGGCTTCTACAACTACATCGTCTGAAGGCTCTGTAGATTGGATAGTGACAACTTTTCCATGGAGCTCACCAACTTCCGCTGCCGCCTCTTTAAGAGATTCCTTCTGCTGCGAAAGGGAAGTAAACAGCTCATCTTGTCGTTTGGTCAAAAGTTCAAGTTACTCCTCAATGCTCTTCAATTTGGCTTCGGAGGCCTTAACTTGCCTAATTTCTTCAGTTTTCTTGTTCAAGGCCTCCTGAAGTTGAGACTTGACGTCCTTTAGCTGCTTAGCAAAGACCTCTTTGGTAGGCATATCAACTGTTGTAGATCTCACTTCGTCATATGCTGTGGCCCTAGTAAAAAGCGTCTCTAAAAACTCTTCTATGAGAACACATTGACATGCTCAAAACGTTTCATGGACTCAAGAACGAGCATAACTTTATCTTTGAGGGAAGAAATAAGATTGGGCGAGGTGCTAGCTAACCTCTTATGGAGACTCACCCACAGCCGACAAAGGAACTCCTCCTCGTGGCTCAAGAGAAACTTCTCTACTTTAAACACAGAAGTTGCTGCAGGAGAAGGTGCTTTCTTACCCTCTTTCAAAATACAAATTTCATCAGGCACTGCAGGTACTAGTGGAGTCAGCTCTGTAATAAGTTTATGACTACCACTAGAACCCCCGCCATCGCTTCTAAAAGTCTGCCTCTCCACCTAGAAGAAAAGAAAATGTGTTTGTAAATTAAAAAGGAAGACAAAGAATGTAGCAAAGAGAAAAGTAACAAACTATCTCTTGGGCAAGATCTCTAACCAACTCTGTGTAACTCGAAGGTTTGTCTTCTTTCGGGCTTAAAGGAGAATAAGGCCTCCTAACTCTCTTCTAGTGACGATCTCCATTACTGCTAGTACTATCATCTAAAATCTCCAAACATGGTCTCTTCTTCGTAAGGATAGCTAGGGCTGCAGGTTTACGAGATGGATCTCTAGCATCAGGAGACGAGCTTTCCATATCAGGGATGCCACCTTAGGATGGAGTAATGCACAGCATCATGGATTGTTCTTCAAAATAGTTCCTGTGAACTTTAACCCACCACTCCTTATAGGCCTCGGAATGAAACTTCCTCACAACTGCAGGAGCACGTGGAAAGCATGCCTTGGCTCATGAATTAGACAAGGTAGACACCCTCAAAAAGTACAAACCTTTCTTTAAAGAAATCTCATGGAGATCATGGGTAAGAATGCCAGAAATATCTTGATAGAACCCGAATTGACAGTTGAACCGATGCGGACTATAAGGCTCAACAATGAATTGATTACCCTGCATCAAAGAAAGATAACTCGAACAGATGGTAGCAAAATAATCATCTTCAAACCAGTTGTGGCTACCTTCATCCACATAAAAGATATCTCTCTGCTTGGTAATCATTGCCTCAATCCAACTAAAGAGTTCACCCCTATAAATCCTTTGACGCACCTCGCATGAGTCATAATATCTGGCTCCACCTTTACCAAAATATGCGATCATCTTTGGGTTATCAACTGTTTTATGGACCAGATAGTGGGTCTTAAAATAATAAGCATATCACGCATAGACATAATGAAGCGAGAAAGGAGAATACACTCGCCAAGATCGTCAAGAATGTGTAATCCTACCCAGACCTCGATAAATGCTAGCGAGAATGGGAATAGCCAGGCTTACTGCCCTCCCAGTCGCCATGCTTGCCATCTTGAAAGTGCTCGGACGAACAAAGCCAACATCCTTAATAGGAAGAGCAAAAATGCCAGCAGGTGAGGAACGCTGCCAAATAGGTCTCCATTCTGAAATTCTCAATAACATTAAGACGAGTGAAAGGCTCTATATCGACAGATAACCAAGGCCCATAAGAGCCAATTTCACCAGAAGGATTGCATGTGGACTTAGGACGCACTGTCTTTTTCTCATTTTGGGCTAGGGGTGCTGAGTATTTCACCTCCCTTTTACACCAGAAGCTAATCCAATCTTCAATAGAAACCGAAGGAGCTCGAGCTTCATTTGGCTCTCCTTGAAGCAAGTGATAAGTATGAAACTAATGTTGGCAAGATCGAGGAACATATCTCTTCCTTTGCTCATTTGTACCCATAAGTTGCTTTGCACTCAAAACGACCTCATCGTAGAGCCTCCCATAAATTGGAAGATTCACCAGGTTCCGCAAGTCGTAAAGGGACATTGATACCTTACTGTAAAAA
Source organism: Avicennia marina (assembly GCA_019155195.1). Classification (NCBI taxonomy): domain Eukaryota; kingdom Viridiplantae; phylum Streptophyta; class Magnoliopsida; order Lamiales; family Acanthaceae; genus Avicennia; species Avicennia marina. The sequence goes on along the minus strand of CM032781.1, from coordinate 8,372,873 downwards.
GTGAAGAGTGTGCTAGTAGAAGGGCACCATGCTTCATAGATCGCCTGTAAGATGTTTGAGTTATGATCATAAGTGAAAAATGAGGCATAAACCTCATCAAAAATCTGAGCTGCCTTCAGCTCACGTCCATACCGGCCAAGCACATTTTCAACCCACTCCCAATAGCCTTTGGTAAAGTGAAACTTACTAGCAGATGGAAGAACATCTCCCTATTTGGCCTTTTTTTCGATGATCCTACGACCTAAAGTCGATAGCAAAACCGACCTAACGGCATTATGATAGTGAGATGACTGTAGGGTCCAGGCCTTTAAAGTCTTCCTAAATGGGATTTCTCAGGTCCAGTTATCCGTCTGCTGATGGATTGACAACTTAGGCTAAGGACGACTATTAAGAGAGGTATAAACAGTCAAAATCGTGCCTTTCTCTATAGGATGGCCTTCTTCATCAAGAATAACCAAGTATTCCACGCCAGAAGAAGATATGTTGCTCTTAAGATGCACCATGATGATCAACTGCAAAAGGGGGCAAGGAATGTTAGAAATGAATTTCGAAGAATGAAAGTTCTATGAAAGTACAAAAAATAAATAGCCCTTAAAAGAGACAGGTAAAAATTAGCAAATTTCAAAAGGAGCTTAAGACGCCAACAAAGCCAAAGCTTTGGGCCTTAGTCCAAGTAGGGCTAAAAGCCAAGTCTAGTACTCAAAGGCTCAAAAATTCGAGTCTAAATGGTACTTGTGGGCCAAGTTAAGCTTGATACTCAAAGGCTCAGAAATTCAAGTCTAGATGGTAGTCGTGGTCAAGTCAAGCCTGGTACTCAAAAGCTCTAAAAATTCAAGCCTAGATGGTATTCGCAGGCCAAGTCAAGCCTGGTACTCAAAGACTCAAAAATTCAAGCCTAAATGGTACTCGTAAGCTAAGTCAAACCTACTACTGAAAGGCTAAAAATTTAAGCCTCAATGGTACTCAGGGGCCAAGTCACGCCTGATACTCAAAAACTCAAAAATTCAAGCCTAAATAATACTCTAGGGCAAGTCAAGCCTGGTACTCAAAGGCTCTAAAATTCAAGCCTAAATGGTACTCGTGAGCCAAGTCAAGCTTGGTACTTAAAGGTACAAAAAATTCAAGCCTAAATGGTATTCGTGGGTCCAGCCAAGTTTGGTACTCGAAGGCAAAAAAAAAAATCTCCTGCCAAACATGGCCTTATCCTTAAAACAATCGCCCACCAAACATGGCCTTATCCTTAAAATAAAATTCATAGCCTTGTCCCCAAAATCAGAAAACAGCCAAACACAACCTTATGCTCGAAACTGGAAATTCACGCCCAAACATAGCCTTATCCTCAAACTAAAAATCTGCAACCAAACACGGCCCTATGTTCTAAGGAAATCGGCAGCCAAACATGGCCTTATGTGCAAATTGAAAATCTGTGCCCAAACATAGCTCTGCCCTTCGTCTTCTTCCTCGACAGAGCCGCGTCACCGTTGCTGCACCACCATTGCCTTGCATCATCCAGCCATTATGTTGCACCGCACCACCATCGAGCAGTTGCCATCACGGTCTCTCAGAGTCGCCGTTAAATTGCTGCTACCAGAGGTGAGAAACCCGCCACTGCCGATTGCTCCACTACACCAACGTTGTCGGCAGCACCATCCCCCTGCATCCGCCTTCTTCGTCAAACACTGTTGAAGCTGGTCGCCACCGCGCCTACTCCGTAGCCACAGCTCGATGATCGCTACCCCGCCGTTGCCTTCACTGTTGCTTACTGATTCTTACACTGCAATCCCAGTTCTCCACCGTAGCAGCCGCCGTATGGTGCTGCTTCGCTTGGCCACTCCTGAAACCTGTCATTGCATCACCGTCTCCCCAACAAAGTCCCTTCCACTGTCCACACCAGCAGCGTTATCGGAAGTCTGTATTCGAACACCTGACATCAAGCCGTGACTTCGTCCAATCACCACCACCGTTCCGTGCCACCACTTCACCACATTCATATCAGACGTAGGCTTCAGGAACAAACAAAGAATAAGGAAAGCAAGAGGACAGACAGACAAAAGAAGAGAAACCGAAGCTTACCTTTCGATCGTGTTGCGCTAAAAACGGCTGCACTAGGGATTCTTCAGTGAAGGATCAATCTAGGTTCGTGGAAGCATGGCACTATTTATGATCACAGTGACGTTTGGCGAAGGGATTCTCACAGAAATATAAGTCTTGAAGATAGTCATCGGCAAGAAGAGTTCTGCTTGCTCATGGATAACCGAGTGAGCACTTGATAGGGACCTGAGGTGATCTGCAAGTGAGTAAGACGAGGAGGGTAGTAAGATATCCTACATTGATTGGGTCCCCAACAAACATAGGTAAATTTGCAAACTTGTGGGCCGAGATTGGAGACTACTTCGCCACAACATGGACTCTTGGAAAACGAAGGCCCATCTAAAATTGGTGAACCCCTCTCTTGAAAAAAAGGGGGGCGCAACAACAAAAAAAGGAGGGCCCAATTTTGAGATTTATTCATTTAAAATAAAGTTTTTATAAACAAGTCTCGATAGGAAATTTGTAAACACACAATTTTTTCTACCAATCAAATAATGCCGCGTGGAAAATATAGTATTAAAAATATTAATTAAATCATTTTTTATTTATTTAGAAATTTAAATAAATATAATTTTTAAAATAATTAATTAATTAATTAATATTTTTATCGGCCAATCAAATAACAGTAAGTGGCAGAATCCTGCTAGAAATCTAAAAAGTGAAGACTCTAAGTGGTAGATTCCTGTTAAAAGTTTAAGCAATAAAGATTCTATTCAATTGTTAGATAGCATACAAACTCTGAGGGTCAATAAAATCGCGCCACGTCAGCAGGCTGATGGCTAATCTAACCTACAACTATAAATAGGGGTCAAACCCCATAGAAAGGAGATGGGGGAAATTAGAAAGTGAAGTAGTTGAAGAACTCCCCAAATTCTCTCTGATATTCCCAAGAACATTCAAAGTGTTGTTTGTCAAATTCAAGAATTCGTCGTGTTCTTCGTCAAATTCAAAGAAGTTTGCCGTGTTCTTCCCCAAATTCAAGAATTTGTCATGTTCTTCCTCAAATTCAAGAAGTTCATCGTGTTCTTCACCAAGTTCAAAGAAGTTTATCACGTTCTTCACTAAATTCAAGGAGTTCGTTATCAAAATTCTCCCTAAAATCAGTATTTGATCCAAAATCATGATGCTAAGTCCAAAGACCAGCGTTGCTGAAAAACTAACAACTCTCAAGGAAGATTAAACACAAGCCCTTTCCTTAAAGATTGTTAAAATTTCAAGTTAAGCATTCTTGAAGGAAGAATCAGAAGACTAAAGTTAGAGAGTATAACCCACAAAAATTCAAGTTGATTCAAATTATTCAATCAAACACCAAATTTTTTTGTTATTCAAGAATTTTGTCCTACATATATATAATACAAAAATTATGTGGAATTCTTGTTTAAGATGAAATTTATGTAGATGGAATTTTATATATGTTGGTTGGATGTTGCTATAGACATATAAAAATTTTGTACCCAATTAAATAATGCCACATGAAAAATATGATAGTAAAATATCAATTAAAACATTTTTTATTTATTTAAGAATTTAAATAAATAAATAATTGTTTATTTTAATCAACCCATCAAATGACGCCAAATGGCAAAATCTTATTAAAAGTTGGAGAGATGAAAACTTTACATGATTAAACCTATCTATTAAAGTTGTTAAATAGAGTTCAAGTTGTGATAGGCAATAGGACTACGCCATATCATCAAGGTGATACAGTCACTCTATCTCTCCACCAACTATAAATAGAGACCAAATTCTGTAGAAAAGAGAGCACAGAAGTGAAAGAGTAAAGTAGTTGAACACTTGAAGCAGCAGAAGCTCTCTCCAAATTCTCTATAGAATTCTAAGAACATTCAAGGTTTTCTTTACTAAATTCAAGAAAGTTCATCATATTTTTCATCAAAAGTCCCCAAATTCAGCGTTTGATCTAAAATTATGGTGCTAAGCATGAAAATCAATGTTACTGAAGATCTAACAATCCTCAAGAAAAATCAAGTACAAGCTCTTTCCTTGAAGATTGTTCAACTTTCAATCAAAACATTCTTTAAGGAAGAATTAAAGGATAAAAGTTAGAGAATAAAACCCACAGAAATTTAGTTTTATCCAAATTTATTTAATCTTACACAAATTTTCTTATTATCCAAGAATTTTGTCCTACAGATTTCTAACATGCCTAATAGGAGCTCTCTACCACTCATCTCTTCCTTCCAAACAGTGAAATTGGTTGAAGGAGGTGAAAGGCACCCGAATTTCATAAGGCGAAGTTCATAATAAGGTAGGGACATAGGCTAAATAACTAACTGAAAGCCAAAAAAAGTCTGCAGTCAAAGAGCTCCAAATTTCCACTGATAGCTTGATCCTTGTTAACCAACTAAAAGACTTCATAGAAGGCACCATCAAGAATAAGATTGAGGGAGGTGTTAAATTAACTCTGACATATGCTAAACCTTACTTAGCTCAAATTGACAACTTGAAGATGCTGGCAAGCTATCAACCCCTTAAATTCCAACAATTCAATAGGAAAAGGAAACCCTAAGTATCACGTGGCTCACTTCGTAGAGACATGCAATAATGCTAGGACATACGGAGATCATTTGGTTAAGTAGTTTGTTCTCTCGTTAAAAGGAAATGCGTTTGACTGGTACACTGATCTCGAGCCTGGGTCTATTGATAGCTAGGTTCAATTCGAACATGAGTTCCTTAACCCTCTTCTATAGCATAAGGCGACCTGTCAGCATGATTAATCTAACAAACACTCGCCAATGAAAAGATGAGCCGGCCATTGACTATGTTCAGCGATAGAGGAATCTAATTCGAAATTGCGAGGATAGACTCTTCAAAGTTTCAAGCATAAAAATGTGCATACAAAGAATGTACTAAGGACTGTAGTACTTCCTTCAATGGATTCAACCTAAAACTTTCAAAGAATTAGCGACGCAAGCTCATGACATCGAACTAAGTATAGCTGCTAGTGGCATTGGTGGGCCACTTGTTTTTAAGTTTCACAAGCTAAAAAAAAAGAAGCAATAAGCAAAGAAAAGGGCCAAGCCTTCCACCAAAAATCCAAACAAGAAATCTATAGCAATACATGCCAAACCTGGCCTAGTTAAAGGAAAAGAAAAGGCGGCCAAAAAGAAAGAAACTCCCAGAGGCCGAAAAAACTAATGCTAAAAGAAATGCAAGTCAAATCATGCCCTTTCTTAGACTCAGACGTCCTAGGGGTCTTCGACAACCTGCTAAAGGTCAACCTCATTGAATTTCTAGAAATGAAGTGGTCTGTAGAAGCTGGGACGACTGATTATCCCAAATACTGTAAGTATCACCACTTGCTTGGGCACCCTATCCACAGCATCTTCATATTTCAGAAAAATGTCATGAAACTTGCCTGCCAAGGAAAAATCATGTTAGAGGATGACAATGCAAATGCCAACACTGTCACCGTTGACCATCAAACAAATGGAGCGAATGAAACCAACTCCCCTAATGAAACTGGTTGCTTCCACTAAAAAAGTTAAGAACTGGTTGAAGATTGCATGACTACAATGGCTTTCACTGATGAAGACTTGATATTGGAGTCACAACCCCACAATAGGCCACTGTTTGTCATTGGCTATGCCCATGAGTAAAGGATCAATAGTATGTTAGTCGATAGAGGCTCAGCATTTAACATTTTACCTTTGCAAACATTAAAAGAACTAGGGATCCTGACTGCCGAGCTCTCAAATAGTCACTTAATGATCTAAAGATTTAATCAAAAGGGACAAAGAGCCCTAGACACCTTAAGAATGAAGCTGCTTATAGATAACATGGAATCAAATACCTTATTTCACATCATTGATGCCAGAACATCATACAACTTGCTCCTTGGCTGGCGATGGCTTCATAAAAATGAGATAGTCCGTTCTAGTTGTTATCAATACTTTAAATATTACCATAATCAGGTTACAAAAATAGTGCTCGGCGACTACAAACCTTTTACTGAAGTCGAGTCTCACCTTGCTGATGCAAAATATTATAAGGTTGGGACCTCTAAGGCTAACAGCTCCCAAAAGAAAGAAAGGCAAGATGATAGTCCAACAAAGGAGGATGAGGCTAATCAAGAGCATCCTAAAAGTTGGCCTAGCAAAGAGCCCGCAATTGATGATACTCTTCTAGCCTTGATGCTACCTCTTACGAAAGTTAATAGTGAAGCACCTACCCAACTACCTAAAACGTTGGAAAGAAACGCTAGGAGGCTCAAGAGCTAAGGACTGTAAAGTGTTTTAGTCCCAAAGCATATAAGCTACTTATCAAAGCTAGATACAACCTGTAGGAGCAATCACTGTTACGAAAGCTATCACAAAAGGCCTCGAGTCAAAAACCCACGGGTAACGCTATGGTACAAGCAGTCGAAGGGTTCGGTTTGCATCGCCATAAGAAGAGCTTCTGCTAATAACATTACTGAGGGGAACTACTCTTCAAAAATTGAGAAAATGCCTGACAGATGTTGATCTTTGAAAGACTTAGCCCACTCAAATGTGAGAAATGTTGGAAGCCGAAAGCGGGCACCGTTAAAGCACTAAGGTAAGATGAGAAGCTTCGAAGCATCATCCCTTCTCACATGTAGTGACACATGAACTTGATTGTCTTATGCGACAAATTTCTCAAAGCTAAATTTCAAACCATTGTCCACACCAAAACTCAAGTCAAAGAAAATGACGATAGAGAAAGTGTGGGTTCATGCAATCACATCACCTTGAGTGAAGATGGTTACCCTGTTGAAGAAGATGTCGATATTGCACCATCCCAAATGGAAGTAGTAACTAAATCCACTTTAAATGAGCTAAGAGAAGTAAATTTAGGGAACAACGACGACCTTCGTTCCATCTATATTAGCACCGCACTAATAAATTAAGAAGCCAACATGTACATAGAATTGCTCAAGGAATTTAGAAATGTATTCGCCTGGTCATACAGAGAGATACCTGGCCTGGACCTAAAAGTGGCTGTGCACCACTTAGCCATAAAGAAGGGAGCTTGTCCCGTTAAGCAAGCACAATGTTGCTTCCTACTAGAACTCCTCCTTCAAATTGAAGCAGAAGTCAATAAACTGATCGAGGTTAGGTTCATCCAAGAAGTTAAATATCCCACATATATTTCCTGTATTATCCTGGTGAGGAAGAAGAATAGGCAAATCCGAATTTGTGTGGACTTCAGAGATCTCTACAAGGCATGTCCTCAAGATGATTTCCTCCTACCTATCATTGAGATTATAATTGATGCCACTATGGGAGACAAAGCACTCTCATTCATGGATGGATCATTTAGGTATAACCAAATATGCATGGCACCTAAAGATGAAGAATTAACAGCCTTCTACACAGCTAAACGCATATACTGCTATAAGGTGATGCCCTTCGACCTTAAAAATGCTAGGGCTGTGTACCAAAGAGTCATGCAGAAAATCTCGGTGATATACTTCACAAAAATGTTGAATGCTATGTCGAAGACCTTGTGGTAAAATTGAAAAGAAGAGAAGACCATTTGCATGACTTGAGGAAAATTTTTGGACGCTTGAGAAGATACCAGTTAAGGATGAACCTACTAAAATGTGTATTTGGATTCGCCTCTAGCAAATTCTTAGCTTCATTGTCCGCCATCTAGGCATCAAAATCAAGCAAGCAAAGATTAACGCCATCCTAAAGATGCTAGAGTCTCAGAATATTAACGAACTTAAAAGCCTGCAAGGAAAGTTAACATATATCAGAAGGTTTATCTCGAATCTGGCAGGCCATTGTCAGCTATTCAGTCGACTTATGAAGAAGGGTGTGCCATTTGAGTAGGATCAGTCTTGCCGAAAGGCTTTTGAGAATATCAAATTTTACTTGACAAAGCCTCCAATATTGGTGGCCCTAGTGCTTAGCCATCTGTTAATCGTATATATGCCACAAAAGGCCGTAAAGGGACCAGCATTAGCCGACCATCATATTTCAACTAAATGAGGCCTTTCTAATGCCTTGCTTGATGAGGATGCCCTAATAGTTGAAATCACCCATCTATGGAAGATGTATTTTGACAAACCTTCTCATACGGAATAAGCCAGCGCTGGGGTGGTGTTTGTGACATTAGAAGGACAAGTCTTACCTCACTCATTTACCTTTATAGAAAGATGCTCTAACACCATGGCTGAATATCAAGCCTTGATTATCAGACTTGAAATAATAGTGGATATTAAGCAATTGCATCTTGAGGTCTACAAGCATTCTAGGTTAGTGGTCAACTAATTACTAGAGGAATATGAAGTTAAAAAGCCTGAACTACTCCCATACTATAACTACACTAATATGTTCATAGGGTGACTTGGAGATATCACAATTAGACATGTGCCAAGAAAGGAAAACAAGCAGGTAGATGCATTAGCCAAGCTTGCCTCTTCCTTGTCCCTAGCCAGAGTAGAATACCACATGCCTATGTACAAGAAATGGGTAGTGTCACCAATGCTCAAGGATGAAGAAGACGAAGTAGAGAATTGTTCTGTCGAAATCTTTGAAGTTGAAAAGGAGGATTGACACAAACAATTCATGGACTATCTAAAATATGACAAGCTGCCAGAAGATCCACAATGAAAAACTGACATTCTATGACGAGCAGCCTGTTTCATCTATTTCAAGAGTATATTATACAGGCGTTCATTTGATGAAATATTCCTATGCTATTTAGATAATGAATAAGCCATACAAGCCATGGAGGATGCACACTCTAGGATCTGTGGTGTCCACCAGTTCGGACCAAAACTTCACTTCCGTATCAAAAGATGGAATATTACTGGTCAATAATGATAAAAGACTGTATGGAATTTACCCAAAAGTATCAACTATGCCAGCTTCATTCACCAACCATCTGAGTCCTTGAACCTAACGGTTGCATCATGGCCCTTTGATACTTGAGACTTGGATGTTGTTGGATCCATAACAAAGTCACCTGCCAGCCAACTGTACATTCCTGCCGCAACCGACTAATTTTCCAAATAAGCAGAAGTAATTCTTCTTAAGGAAGTAAAGAAGAAAAATATTACTAACTTCATCCATGCCAACATCATTTATAAGTATGAAGTCCCTCGTATATCATCACCGATAATGGAAAACCGTTTTTCAATAGCACTATTAAGAAGTTATGTTAGAAATTTGGCTTCAAGCAAAGGGAGTCTTCAATGTATCAGGCCCTAGCAAACGGTCTTGCAAAAGCTTTCAACAAAACTTTGTATAACTTGTTCAAGAAAATGGTGTTAAATCAAAGAGTGATTGACTTGAAAGGATTAGCGAAACTTTGTGGGTTTATCGAACTACTTACAGGATTCCTACGCAAGCAACTCCTTATGCATTGGTGTATAATGCCGAGACCATCACCCCACTTGAAAAGCAAATTCTATCCTTACGAATCGCCATACAAGAAAGGCTAACTAAGGAAGACAACGCTCGCTTAAACCTTGAAGAATTAAAAGCACTTGATGAAAAGAGGTTGGATACACAACAAAAGATTAAGTGCTATAAAGCTCACTTATCAAAGGAGTTCAGTAAAAGGATGTGGGCTCAATCTTTTCAAGTCGATGACATGGTGTTCGCAGTAAAAAGGCCTATCATCATCACTCACCACATTGAAAACAAGGTCACCTCTGAATGGGACGGATCATATGTCCTCAAAGAGTTTTATACAAATGGCGCTTACAAGTTGGTTGATTAAGATGGCATAAGAGTTAGCCCAATCAACGAGAGATTTTTAAAAAAATATTATACTTGAAAAAAAGGGAAAAAATGAAAAAAAAAACAAAATAAAAAAATGAAAGATGAAAAAAAAGTGAAAAAAAATCAAATCAAAGATGCAAAAACAAAAATGATCAACTCCTCCTTGGCACAAGTATAAATTGTCAAAACCAAATCAAAGTTTTTTAAAATGAACTTAAACTTTCTACCCAAATCAAGTTCAGATGCTTTTCGACACGCAAGCCTAAACTATAAGTTACTCCTAGCCTATAAGATTATAAATTATGAGCAACCCAAACTCTTGCAAATTCAAAATGTTTGAACTACCTTATGATTTGATCCCAATTTATAGATACGTAGGCATAGCTTGGATATTTTCTAAGTTCAGTTATAAATTTATGATAGGTAATGTTCTAATTCATGGCACAAGACGGCTATTACTAGGGTCACATCCATCAACAAAACAAAGAAAGCAAGCAATGGCGAAGCAAGGCATTTAGTGACAAAATTAAAAGCTTAGCAAAAAGAATAATATCAAAAGCTAAGCAATGATCCTAACAAAGCCTAAAAGGTTAAGCAAAATGATTCAAGTTTTCCAACACAGCCTTGGTAGTGTGCAAGGCCTCTACAGCCACATCGTCTGAAGGTTCGATAAACTAGATGGCAACAATTTCCCCATGAAGCTCACCAACTTTCACTACTGCCTCCTTAAGGGATTCCTTTTAACGTGGAAGCGATGCAAACAACTCTTGCCATCGCTTAGTTAAAGCTTGAGTTGCTTCTTGACACTCTTTAATTTGGCTTTGGAATTATCGACTTGCCTAACTCCTTCAGCTTTCTTGTTTAAGGGCTCTTGAAGCTAACACTCTGTGTCCTCCAACTGTTTAGCAAAGACCTCCTTAGTAAATATGTCAGCTGTTGTGGATCTTGCCTCATCATAAGCGGCAGCCCTAACAAATAACATCTCTAAAAACTCTTCTATAAAGGACTTGTCAGCATGGTCAAAACATTTCATGCATTCGAGGACAAGCATAACCTCGTCTTTAAGAAAAGAAATAAGATCAAGCGAGGTGCTAGCTAACCTCCCACGTAGACTCACCCACAGCCGGCAAAGGAACTCCTCCTCATGACTCTGAAGGAACTTCTCTACTCTAATTACATAAGCCACTACAAGAGAAGGTGCTTTCCTATTTTCTTTTGAAACCCAAATTTTCCTTGGGTGTTGTAGTTACAAGTGAATTTCACTCTGTGATAAGTTAATGACTACCATTAAAACCCCTGCTGCCGCTTCCAATAGCCTGCCTCTCCACGTGGAAGAAAAAGAGAGACGTTTTTTGAAAAAAAAAATGCAGTAAAGAGAAAAGTAACAAACCACCTCTTAGGTAAAATTCCTAACTAACTTTGGGTAGCTAAAAAATTTGCCTTCTTTTGGACTTAAAAGAGAAGGGGCTCTCCTAACTCTTTTCTAGTGGCGATCTCCATTGCTGCTAATATTGTTATTTATGATTTGCAAACATGGCCTCTTCTCTATAGGGACAACTGGGGCTGTAGGTTCACGAGGGGGATCTTAGACATTAGAAGACAAGCTTCCTACGTTGAGGACGATATCGTAAGATGGAGTGATGCATTACTTTATGGCATATTCTTCAAAGTAGTTCTCGTGAACTTTAGTCCACCACTCTTTTATAAGCCTTAGAATGACATTTATTCACAACTACTGGAATGCGAGAGAAGCATGCCTTGGCCCTCCAATCAAACAAGGTAGACACCCTCTGAAAATACAAGCCCTCCTCTAGAGAAGTCTCACGAACCTCATGTGTAAGGATTCCAGGAATCTCCTAGTAAAATCCAAATTGGCAGCTAAACTAGTGCGGACTGTAAGGTTCAATGGCAAATCGATTGCCTTGCCTTAATGAGAGAAAACTTGAACGAATGACGGCAAAATAATCATCTTCAAAATGAACAGATGGCGGCAAAATAATCATCATCAATCATCATGGCAACTAGGAGAGCAATTAGCCTGGTCATTCCCATTCTTGCTAGTATTTATCGAGGCTTAGGTAGAGTTGCACATTCTCAAAAGCCTTTTGCTTGGTAATCATAATCTCAATCCAACTAAAGAGTTCACCTCTATAGATTCTTCGACGTACCTCATGGGGGTCATATACCTTGCCCCACCTTCATTAGAGTACGTGATCATCTTTGGGTAACCAATCGCCATATGGGCCAAATAATAAGTTTTAAAATAGTGGGTAGACCTCGCCTATAATGAAGAGAAAAGGGGGAGTACACTCATGAAGGCCTTCAAGAATGTGCAACTCTACCCAAGCTTTGACAAATACTTGCAAGAATGAGAACGGTCAAGCTAATCACTCTCCTAATTGCTATGATGCTTGTCATCTTGAAAGTACTCGGACATATAAAACCAACGTCCTCAATAGGAAGAGCAAAACACAAAGCTAGCAAGCAAGAAATGCCGCCAAGTAGGTCTCCATTCTAAAATTCTTGTCAACGTTGAGACATGTGAAAGGTTCCTCATCGACAGATGATCAAAGCTCATGAATGCCACTCTTGATAGAAGGGTTGCACGTGGACCTAGGATGGGCTCTCTTTTCCTCCTTTTAGGCTCGGGTACTAAGTACTTTACTTTCTTTTTACACCAAAAGCTAATCTAATCTTCAATGGAAACTGAAGGAGCTCGAGCATCATTTGGGCTTCCTTAAAGTAAGTGATAAGCATAGAATAAATACTGAAAATATCGAGGAACATATCTCTTTCCTTGCTCATTAGCACTCGTGAGTTGCTTCGCACTCGAAACAATCTCATCATAAAATCTCCCATAAATTGGAAGACCGGCCAAGTTTCACAAGTTATAAAGGGATATAGACACCTTGCCATAAAAGGTAAAGAGTGTATTAGTAGAAGAACACCATGCCTCATAAATCGCTTGTAAAATGTTTGACTTATGATCATAAATAAAAGCAAGGCATAAACCGCGTCATAAATCTGAGCTACTTTCAGCTCACATCCACACCGGCCAAGTCCATCTTCCACCCACTCCCATTAGCTCTTGATGAAGTGGAACTCGCAAGTGAATGGAGAAACATCCCCTCACTAGGCCTTTCCTTAAATAATTTGGCGTCCTAAAGTTGGTAGTAGAATTGTCCTAACGACATGATAATGGTGAGTTGACTATAGGATTCAAGCCTTAGAGGTCTTGTTAAATGGGGTCTCCCGAGTCCAATTATCCATCCGATAAGGAATTGTCAACTTCGGCCAAGAGCGATTGATAAGGAAAGTATAAACTGCCAAAATTGTACCCTTCTCTATAGGATGGCCCTACTCATCAAGAATAACCAAATGTTCTACACCTGAAGAAGACATGTTGCTCTTGAAATACACCATGATGATCGACTACAAGAAAGAGCAAGAAAGGTTAGGGTTAGATTTTGACAAATAAAGAAGAAAAACATGAAAACATAAAAGTTTTGTAAGGAGCACGAAAAGGTCTTTAAGAGCCAAGTAAAATTAGAAAAGTTTAAAGGGAAAAAAAAATAAAAGCACCAACAAAGGCCCAAAATTTAAGCGTACGTGGTACGTACAAGTGAAATTAAGCCTAGTACTCAAAGGCACAAAAATTTAAGCTTAAATGATACGTGCGGACAAATTAAGTCTGGTACTCAAAGGCCCCAAATTCTAGCCTAAATGATACACGCGGACAAAATTAAGTCAGTACTCAAAGGCCCAAAAATTCGAACTTAAATGGTATACGTATGTGAAATTAAACCTGATACTCAAAGGCTCAAAAATCCAAGTCTAAACGGCACTCACAGGCAAAATTAAGTTGGGTGCTCAAAGGCCCAAAACAAATCAAGCCTAAATGGTACGTGTGGGCAAAATTAATTTTAGTGCTCAAAGAAAAATTATACATCCAAACATGGCCTTATGCTCAACACTGAAAGTCTGCATCTAAACATGGCCTCATGCTCAAGACTGAAAATCTGCATCCAAACGCAGCCTTATGCCCAAAACTAGGAAACTGCGTCCAAACACAGCCTTGCACCGAGACTAAAACCCCCACCCAAACACGACTTTCAAACCCTCAAAAAAAATTCCACCCAAACACAGCCTTAAAGCCCTCATTAAGAAAAATTCCACCCAAGCACGCCTCTTTGTCCCCTCAAAGCTGCTGCATCCAAATGTGCCGCCAAACACCGCCATGATCTTTGTCTTCTTCGTCAACTCGCTGGAGCCTACCTTATAGCACCACCTTCGCCGCCACAAGAACTCGTTCTATCACTAGCACCGCGGCTAACTAAAGTCAAGACGCACCGCCCAAGGACTGTCACTGCGTCGGTTTTGTCCAGCAACGACGCAAATCAGTCGACGCGCCACCTCCTCGGGCTCTCTGAGAAGCCACCCTCACCGGAGCTCGACTATACCATCAAGTGAAGCCCCACACGCCATTGCTGCTTCATAGTTGCCAGCGATGGTCTCACCGCTAGGATGGAGAAGCAAAAGAGGAGCGGACATGCACACAGAAGCAGGAAAGGGAAAGGATTAAAAAAAACCAAAGGAAGAAAAGCGAAAAGAAATAGGGAAACTCACGCTCTTTTATTAACTATTGAAAACGGCTTGTGATTCACTGTCGTCGGCGAGCGGTGGATACAAGCAGCTCACAGTGCAGGGGAATTACTACGGTTGGAAGAAACTTCTATGTAGTCAAAAAAAGGGAAGAGGGATAACATCAATCGATGTTAGACCTATAGTTATGGAAGTAGTGAGACGTGGGTAGAGTGCGTATTTATAATGGCAGGCATATTTGAGAGTCGAGTCCGGGTAAGATATGGTTTTCGAAAAAATCCGTCCCTGTTTGCTGCTTATCTGCTTAGCTTTTATGAGCTGCCGCTAGATAAGTAGAATCGAATTGATAGGTCACTGCTGATTTCAGTTCTTATTGAAATAAATCTCATCAAGAAGAAGGAGGTTGTGCATGAATCAAACTCTGTCATTGCTGGGAGGAGTTTGCAGAAGTACAAAGAGCTTCAAAAGTTGCATGGCATTCAAATCGGACATGGACCTCCGAAAATTCGAAAAAGAGAGAGAGAAGGCCCATTCAGGAAATTTAGTACGCTTGAATAAACGAGACTAACACTTTCATGTGCCAAAAAATTCGATGGGCTGAATGGATTCATTTTCAGTTAACTACCTATCACTGAAATATGGGCGAAATATTTAGTGACCCAATGTAAAGTCCATCCGAGAAATGAAGTTTCTAAAACCAAAAAAGACAAAAAAAAAAGAAGGGAAAAAGGGAATATGAGAAAAAGCAAGGAAAAAAATTCAAAACTTATTCATTCAAAATTGAATTTTCATGAACAAGTCTTGAGGGGGTATTTGTAAACATATTAAAATTATGTACCCAATCAAATAATGCCACATGAAAAATATTGTAGTAAAATATCAATTAAATCATTTTTTATTTATTTAGGAATTTAAATAAATGTAATTCTTAAAATAAATAAATGATTATTTATTTTAATTAGTCAATCAAATGGTGTTAAATGACAAAATTCTATTAGAAGTTGGAAAAATGAAGACTCGACAAGATTAAACTTATGTATTAAAGTTGTTGGATATGATACAAGTAGTAACAATTAATAAGATTGCGTCACGTCAGTAAGATGATATAACTACTTTATCTCTATTCCAATTATAAATAATGGTCAAATTCCATGGAAAGAGAGGGCAGAAGTCAAAGAGTAAAGTAGTTAAAGATTTGCAACAGCAAAAGTTCTCAAATTTCTTCTAGAATTTCTAAGAATATTCAAGGCATTCTTCATTAAATTCAAGAAAGTTCACACGTTCTTTATTAATTTTCAAAAAGTTTATCATACTCTTTATCAAATTTAAGAAGTTCATCACCATATTCAAGGTGTTCTTTATCAAATTCAAAGAGTTCGTTACTAAATTCAATGTATTCTTCATTAAAAGTCCCTAAATTAAACATTTGATTCAAAATCGTGATCCTAAACCCGAATATCAGCATTACTCAAGATCTAACAACGCTTAAGGAAGATCAAGCACAAACAATTTCCTTGAAAATTGTTAAAGTTTCAAACAAAGCATTCTTGAAGGAAAAATTAGAGAATTGAAGTTAGAGAATAAAACCCACAAAAATTCAATTTGATCAAAATTTATTCAATCTTGCACAAATTTTCTTGTTATCCAAGAATTTTGTCCTACAGCTGCCTTGGATTTTTGTTGATATATAATAAAAAAAATTATGTGGAATTTTAGTTTAGGATGGAATTTTGTATGTGTTGGTTGGATGGTGTCATGCATTTTTGTTGATATATAATAGAAAATTTGTGTAGAATTTTTGTTTAGGATAAAATTTTATATATGTTGATTAGATGGTGCCTTGAATTTTTGTTGATATATAATAGAAAAATTATGTGGAATTTTTGTTTAGAACGGAATTTTATGCGGATGGAATTTTATATATGTTTATTGGATGGTGCCTTGCATTTTTATTGATATATAATACAAAATTTATGTGGAATTTTTGTTTAGGATGAAATTTTATATATATTGGTTGGATAGTGCCTTGGACGATGCAAGAAGACTTGTTTGAAGATTTTATTCTTTAATTATGTATTTATGGAATTATTTGAACTACATTATCATATGTTTTTGTATTCAACCAAAATGCATATTAAAAAGTTTGTGCTGCCTTTTAATTGGAGGTTGAAGTTTCATACGTGTGAAATGTGCGATGATTTGAAAGGATTATCACCCTTTAATGTCTGATGTTGTTTTGCAGTTTCATTCCCATTTTTACTTGATTTATAAAAGAAGAGCACCATATTCTTGTGAAGAAATCGAATATTAAAGTATGGTTTAGCTATTTGATGAAATTGAATATTTCATGAGCTATTATGTTTTATTTATTCTAATTTTATGTTTAAAATATATATATATAAATTATTTCGTATTTTTGTGAAATTTAAATTAATATTTGTTAACATTTTTAATCATAATATATATGTCCTTAGAAATATTTAATCATGATTGATAAGTTTAGGCTACATGTTATGTTTCACAATCTTAAGTATATGTATTGTTCATGTTTATACTTCTAGTATGTTGTGAATGATAGGATAATATAATTATGTTATGTATGTTTGTTCTATTATAGCGGTTTATAAATTTATTTACTTTTGTGAAGTCCAATTGAATTAGAATATTTTGTCGTACGTAGACTATAGGTTAATATAATATTTATGGCGATATGTTTTGGATAAGAGTGACTATATTTGTTTGTACACTATATTCAAAATATTCAAAATGTTTTTATACAAAATTATAATCATCAATTATGAATTATGAATTAATTTGTTAATGTAAGTAGTAAGAGTCATTACTATTTACTTT
Source organism: Avicennia marina (assembly GCA_019155195.1). Lineage (NCBI taxonomy): Eukaryota > Viridiplantae > Streptophyta > Magnoliopsida > Lamiales > Acanthaceae > Avicennia > Avicennia marina. Next base: position 8,355,615 of record CM032781.1, on the reverse strand, counting down.
ATATTAGAAACTATTATTAATCTGTCATTTTTGTAAATATACCTAAAATGTTTGGGATTTATTATACTATATTAACTAAATATTTTCTGTTAGTTATATTATTTGAATTATTAAATACACCTAAAATATTGCAATGGAAATATTAGATATACATAAAATATATTTCAATTAATTTTGAAAGAAATAATTTGTTATTCATTAGTAAAATAATTTCTAACAATTAAAGGAATAATAAGAATATTCTACAAGCATGCAAAAGAAAAAATTGTATTCAAAATATTTTAAAGATTACATATAAAAATTTTTTAAAAATATTTCAAAATTTTATAGGAAGATTAGTTAGTAAAAGTTGAATGTACTTGAAATATTTTTAATGTATATTAATTAATCTCTTTATTATTAAGAAATAATTTTATTAGATTATAAATAATCTCTTTCTCCTTAAGAAATTAACAATGAAAAAAAATACACATATCGTTTAGGAAAAGAAAATTAGAAGCAATTATTTTGATGGAAACAATTAGTTAAGTTTATGCTTGGATGCATATCAACTTTGAATTCATAATGATGCTATATCAAATTTTAAGTTTTTTGTCAACTACTTAACTTTACATGATAATTGTTTTGTACGAATATGTTAATTTGGGGAAATTATGTATAACTCATCCTGTACAGAGTAGACATAGTTTGCATAATTGAAATTCTTACAGCTATGATCGACAACCACGAGAATTTGATATTATAAGTTGTGACTTAAGCCTATCATTGTTTTATGCAAAAGTATATCAATTGACTGGTGTTAATTGTCATCAGTACAACCTAGTACTGCATACTCCATTTGTATTTAGTTACAGACACAAATCTTAGAAAACAATTTTAATAAAGCTTGATGATGAGTGTCACTTGAAGTTTTGTTTAAAACCTATTAATAGACTACATTTTCTGAAGCTATTTGTGGAGTTTAAGGTATTGACATAGAATGGGGGGCTAAGTTTTCTTAATGAGGTAGATAAGAAACAAAATGAAGATATAAATGAATTACCTACAGTGATAGAAGGACTTGGGGTAATGAGAGTTTAGGACAATCTGGGGGGGGTAGGAATGCGGTGTATAGGACTTACCTTTCAAGATGACCAGACTGCAAGAGGCAAGGTAAGGGATGCTAAGACATAGCATCAATTTAAGTCAACCTTGTTATGGAGATAGTTTTAGTCCAGATTGAGGAGCCATATATGCCCTTTCAGATGGTGATGGGGAAGATGGTAATGAGGTTGAGGACAAGAATGCGGCTGCCACAACATTGCTAGACTCATGTACATGGCAAGATGAAGCAGATCTATCCAATCAGCTGGTCATGTAGAGTGGTACCCTGCCATCATGATACCTATAGACTGAGTTCTTATAACATGTACCTAGAGACTGTGATCAAAATAGTATAGTTATTCCACTATGTGCATCAGATCGATTTTACGAGGAGGACAATGGGGAGTTAGCCACTAAGATAAACTTCAAGAATAAACAACATATTATTATAGCTATTAAAGAGTACTTATTCAGTGTGTTATACCATGAGTACAAAGTTGTGAAGTTCACTCCTCAAGTACGAAAAGTGTAATGCAAGCATAACACGGATGAGAGGGTGTAGGTGGGAATTGCAGGCTATATTTAAACTAAAGTTGAGGTATTGGAAAATTACTAAGTACACAAGCCCACATAGTTGTTTTTCTAGCTTAATATCAATAAATCACAAGGATCTAGATATGAACATAAAAGCACGCTTACTTGTAGCCATGGTCTAATAAGTCCTGTTATACGAAATCAAGTTCATAACGCAGACAATGAAGGGTAGTTATGTGTTTGAATGTACCTATGCTAAGGCTTAGTTTGAGTTAAGGCAGGCTTTAGAGATGGTTTATGAGATGTGGGAGAGTTTAATGTAGAAGTTGCCAATATATATGGTAGTATATATGGTTGCACTTCAAAAGTATAACCTCAGGACGATCGACGTGGTGCACGGAGCCAGTACACATTGGGATATGTATTTTGGGCCTTTAAAACCATGTGTGGATGGATTTTAGTACTACCGCAATGTTATTAGCATCGACAACACACATTTACATATGAAATACTAGCCCAATATGTTCATTGCAATGACTTTCAATGCAAACCATAAGTGTTACCCTTAGTGTTTGCCATTGTTGACAAGGATAACTCAAACTTTTGGCACTGGTTCTTTACTCTATTGAGTCAGCATATTGTGCAAGGAAAGACCTTAGTTTGTTTGATATCTAATCGGCATGTTGGTCTGCTAGCTACTATAAAACATATTCCCAACTTTCGACCACCCTTGCTTCGTATATTGTCTTATCTTATCAATATCAACATTGTCTTATCCCATCAATATCACTACTCCTTTTGCAACGTGCCACCCTTGTACAACTTTATTAACATCAATAAATCGGGACTGCTTGATTCTCGACTAATGAGTCTCACCATTGAATTCATTTAGCCCATCAATAAATGGGATCCTCAAATTTTAATGTTTCCTTATTATAACTTTATTCCTAAACATGTCGTAAAGACTAATCCATTTTTGACTCACTAGCCTTACCACTAAACCAAATTAATAGGTAGGTCATCAACTTTTAATATATTGTTACATCAAACTGCGAGACATGTGACCTTATTCAATGAATTAAATTACACTCTATATATCTATATATTATCTTATCACATTAATATCAATATCCCTTTACAGCATGCCACCCTTATTACTACTTTTATTGACATCAATACATGGGGACTACTTGATTATTGACTAATGAGCTCTACTATTAAATTAATTAATCACATCAATAGATGGGTCCTAAACTTTTAATGTCTCATCATGTTGGACTGCAAGACATCCGTATTTCTATAGCATGTCATACTTTCACATTTTCACAAGTAACTCTATTGCACTGTTATATATAGCCAAATTAGTGTCCCTGCTCTCAATATATTGTGGTATGTTTTATTTGTATTGTACTCACCATCTTGTATGCTACTATAAATGTGAACCTCAGTTAAGTCTAGTTCTTACATAAATAATATATATCCTTATTTAGAAGTCATTTTATTTGTTCATAAGTATGTGAAATTATCTGAATTCCAAGCTACGATGGCCAATGTAGCTTATTATAGAAATAGATTATGATTTTGCATTTATCATCGATGATAACGCTTTGAATGCTACTGTGATATAAGAAGAGAATGGACATACAGAATAGAGGAAATTGAGGCTTTAGTTTGCAATCCCCGAGCCCTAGCCGTGAATGTTCCAAAGGGATGATTGTTGTCCATGCTTAAAAACTTAGTAGAAATATACAAAGATGTCGTCCAACAAAAAAGAGAGGAAAAAAATTGGATCCTAGTGTACCTCTCTAAGTATTAAATGCTCTGATTAGGTGATGAGGTTGCATTTGCTTGAAGTTGTAAACTATCATACTGTGAACTGTTATCAACTAGTTGAAGTACAAATCAAACTATTATATGTTTGATAAAGAATAAATGATTGTCATTTAATGTTAGCTATGTATATCTCTTCATATGTTGTGCTTATTTTTTACAAATAAGTTATTATCAAATTATATATGTTTCCGTATATATCATGATCAAATTGTCCTCTATTTTACTCCCAATTACTAAGGAAATTAATATTGCAATGCATAACAAATCCTGCAATGTTATATTAAATTTATAAAATTATTATATTTCAAATATTAACAACAAAATTAATTAATTCTATAAAGTTTTCATAAAATTTCAAATAATTCAATAACGAAATATCAATAGAAATTGAAAGAAATAAAGGGAAAGTTAGAGTAAATACACAAACAAACAAGTTATAAGAAAAGATGTATATATAAGAAATAACGCATAAATATTTTAAATACAACATAATGAAATATCAAAAGCATTTAACAAATGATACAATTTGTAGAATATAAATATAAATTCTATGGTTGGATGAAAAAAAAAAGAAAAGTGTTGAAAAATAAAAGTAATTGATATAAGGGTAATTATATAAATTTACTTTCTCCAACTAAGATTTATTATTATTATTTTAATAATAACACAGTATAAACAAACAGAAAAAAAAATTTTTGTTACTAAAAAAAATTTGTAAACAGTAATTTACTATTTCGTGTTATTACATTCACAAAAGCACTTTAGCAACAATGTGTTACATATATTAACAAAATTGAATATAAAAAAGTATTACTTATTTTAATAAAAAAATACTACTCCTTCATTTACGTTGAAATTTATCAATTCTATTTAGATTACATTTCATTATAACGAAAAAACTCAAAACATAAAATCCTAAATCTATAATGGGTCATTTAAATAAAAACCCCGTAGAGAAGTTATTTTATAAATTGATTAATTTATTTTGAATATAAATATAAACAAACCCAACATGCTCTCCTTTTTCTCATTTGCTTAAAGTCAATGAATTTTTATTTTTTTAATATTTAAGAGACCATTTTAAATTTTTTTTAACAGTTAAAGCCTCAAATCAAGTTTTCAATTTATCATATTTTTTTTATTTCATAAAGTTAAAACTACATCCTCGATTCCAACTTAAACTTATTTTATATTTTTATTTGAGATCCTGGTTTGACGTCATTCAAATTTTTACTTTTTTTAATCTCAGATCCAAGATCCCAACTTTAAATATTTTTTTAATTAAAGCCGAAATTTGGGTTTGGATAGCCCGAAACCCAAATTCCAATAATGGAACAAAAATTTAAAACCGCCAACTTTGGGATTATCTTTTGAAAAAAGAATTAAAAGTTGAATTTTTTTAAAAAAAGCCCAATAAAAGGCTATAGATAAATGATAAATAGAATTAGAGTACTTTAGAAAATCTATTGAATGACCATTGTTACTTTAGGGGGCTTCGGATTCATACTTAGCATAAATATAAACAATCCACCATCGAATCAAAAAATGGCTTAACATCTAGTAAAGATAAAAATAATATTTCTTGAGGTTCAACCTATCACTAAAACACTCTGATGCAAAAGCAACTACACGTCTTAAGTAAGCTCATAATTTGGTCAATGAACCTACATAAAATTTGACAACTAAAGCAACTATCAATTACTTGCAGCATTGTTTTTCAACAGTCAGCTCCAACTGACTTGAATTGGCATTAACAAGAGCACGCAGTTAAGCCTATTTATTCATCAAGGCGGGAAAAGTGTTTTCTCTTGGTCAGTTTAGGTCAACTTGAAGTTGCGATATTGATACCAAAGGATACAGTAAAGTTTGTTAGTTAAAAGAAATAGAACAAACAGAGAGAAAAAATAAAATGTTAGAACATCCAAACAAGGAATTTCATACCTCTAAGACAAGTAAAAAGTATAAATAAATTTAGAACAAATAACTAATTTTAAGAAAGGCACGTTGAAAGCTAATACTAAGAGCAAGTTAAGCAAGTCCATAACTCTAGGCCAAGAATATATATATTTCTTTTACTTGTAAATTTACAAAAACTGTATTAGCATTTACTAAGACAAGCAACAATAAACCTACATGACATCAAATTAACAAATTAGCTTGTAAATGCTAATTAAAAAAAAAAAATGTTATGCATAGGAAAGATAAAATTCTTATAGAACTATGATAAATCAAATTTACATCAAGAAGAGAAAAAAAAAACGTACAACTGAAACTGGAATCAAACATATAGAAAGTGGAGGCTGCAGGAAAGTAAGCAGGCAGGAAAACAAAGATAGGAACCAAAGCATTACATGCACATCTCAACTCTGAATTACTACAAAGTTGAGGTGCCAAGAGCCTTTCTATTATTTAGACTAATAAAGGACAAGAATGGAATTCTCTAATAATGATTATAATTCTGCAAATTAGCATAGTATGAGTAGTTTTTAGCCATATACTCTACTTTTCACTTTAGTAAGTACAAAGTAATTATATGATGATTAATCATATAGGACATAGGGAGATGTTGAATCTAATGAAAAAGGCCCATATTAGATTATCAACAGCTCATTCAAAATTAAATTACAGCATTTACTAACTGCACTTGTGATTGATAAGTAATCAAGAACTATCATACAAAAATTGCACAGGAACAAATATTATCAGATGCAAGATTCATGTTAACAACCATCCTCCAAGCAACAATCAGAACATACATTTCGCTGGCCTGACTAAACAAAATTGATTCACAAAGATTAAGAAACTTGATTTCTTATGGTCACCAAAATTTTGGCTGCAAAAACAGAATAGCAGCATGAGAATGAATGAGAAAAAATTATATTACAGTAACTGAATCCTGAATCCAGAACTTTTGACATTTAAAACGAGAAAACACACCAAGTTCTTTTAAGAATTAGAAAGACATCTAAAAACAAGGATATGAGAAAAATGTCCAACCCCCATCGGTGGGAGAAATTTTTACCAGGTCAATATCCACAATCATGATGCCAAGTAGTCAGCTAGAATTAGCCGCTTGATAAGACTTATCATTGCCTTTTTGATCCTGCATGCTAGTAGCAGCTCCCGTGCTTCTGCCAGAACCAAAAGAATTGGCATCTACATGTTTCATATCAGTCTGAGAGCAAGTTAGTTCACATGCACTTTGAGCATCTCCGCCCATTTGCATGGATTTTCCACTGAATCCAGTGCCCAGAATCCCACTATATCCATTTGCAGCCAAATCCGTTACTCCATGTTCTCCATTTAAGTAGGTGGAATATATACGTGTAGAACTTCCATATGGCAAGAAACCTCCCCTAACTCCAACCACTGCCGGACTCCAAGGACCCCTTGGAACAACTGGAGTGAGACCATAGCCAATTCCACCATACCCTCCTGAAGGATAACCATATGGGTACACTGCAACATTGCCAAATCCAGCAGGGAAACACCCTAATCTTGTAATGTACGACAAATAACTCCCTTGATGATATGAGTTAAAGTCATGGCCATTTCCACCACCTAGTCTTCCATTATAACCATTATTACTATTGGTAATTCCATCTTTTGGGACAGCCCTTTTAACCTCCACAAGCTTTCCAGTCAACTCATGAAAATTCTTCTGCATAACTTGCTCAACAGAATTCTCTGACTCAAAAGTAATAAACCCAAACCCCCTTGGCCTATGTGTTATGTTATCATGCATTACAACTACATCAGCAATCCTACCAAATTTTTCGAAGTAACTTCTGAATTCTTCCTGAGTCAAATTAGCTGCCAACCCCCCTACAAAAATCTTCTTTTTCCTAGACTGGTCATTACTCCTGCTGTTGGTCCTACAATTATTACTCAATCCCCTATGCTGTTGTTGTTGGCTTCGTTGTTCAATCCTGGGAATAGCCCTATTCACGTCCACCTTTTCAATGACACGACAAACAAATTTCGGATCTAAATAATCCCAAAAGGCAAAACAGTATTAACACAAAATTATTTGTCAAACACAGGGCACAGGGAAGTGTAAAAGATAGCAGCACACATACATTAATGAGGAAATAGCAGACCAAGAAAGATTTAATTCTCACAATCAGACTTCATCAAATTTATCAGAGATTACTTCTTTATTAGAAAACCAAAAAGCAACAGGAAAAAAAAACATAAGACAATAGTCACATAAAATTGCTGAAAAAATCAAAAGACAAATGTGTAGTAAGCTTAACACGGTAATAAAGTCGTAGGATACAGGTTGCCAGCAATTTTTTTTTTTTAAAAGGAGAGAAATGTAAGGGGAAGGCGTAAATATAACCTCAATATTTTAAAACAAATTTAAGCTAAGCGAAAGATAAAGAATGAGTAAACCGAAAGAAGATTTTCGAACCAAACCCCAAGGGTAAAAACCAGTAAAAGAAAGAAGATGACGCCGATGATAATAAATTTTCCACAAGAAAACCTAACAATAGTATACTAGAATCATTGAAATATTTTAAAGAATGAGAAGAGGAAAATATAGCCGCCAATATACAAGAAGCAAAAACATGAAATATTATAATGACATAGAAGCCAATTCACGAAAGGAAGAGAAAATATACGCTGATCCATCGACGCATTCAAACAAAGTACACACACAAAACCTGAAAAATTAAACTGTACCTACACAACCACAAAAGAAAAGGGGAGAACCAAAAAGACAAAATCACGCGTTAAAAGCCCTAAAACCCTCTCAGCAAAAATTAAATTAAAGAAAAAATAGGCCCCACGAGTAGAATACATCACAAACATACCGTTCGGCCAAGAATTTGGTGGGAATCCTGAAGCGCACGACCAACGACCGATGATTCAGAGAAGGTGACAAAAGCAAATCCCCTAGGGCTGCCCGTAATCCGATCCTTGGCAATCACGGAACCCAAAACGGTGCCGTACGTGCCAAAATGTTCGTTAAGAATATCCTCCGTAGTCCCCCACGAAATACCCCCAACAAAGAGCTTATTCTGCTCCGCGTCCTGCATACTTCCTTCCACAACCCAATTGCCTAACCTTTGGGGCGAACAAAATAGGGTTTTTCAAGTGGCAAAAAATAATTTGAGAGAAAGAAAAGGGTGTAGGGAGTGGGAGAGCGTGCAAAGGAACCGGACATTCTTCCAGTGTTGAGCGTCTGCGAAGTGAGGACAGTCAATCCGTGGGGTGTTAGGAGTCCAGGCCGAATAGGAATAGAATTTGAATGAGCGGCGTCTCTGATAAGCAATATTGAATTAAAATTCTTATTTTGAATGATAAAAGTATCTGTATAAATTAATTAATTTTTAAAAAACGGTTATATAAATTAAATAGTTATTCTACTTTATAGATTTATTACAAATATTATTTAATTAATAATATTAAAATTAAATAATAATTTGACTAATATATATATATATAATTTTTAATATTTTAATTATTTAATCATAATTTTTATGTAAAATATTTTTCATATAATTTTATTTTTTATTCAATCAAAGGCTTTAAAATTAAATTTGATAAAATAATATATCCTATATTATTACTAATATACCCAAGTAGTTTAACTGTGGTTTTAGTATCAATTTATAAATATTTAAATTTAAATGTTCATCAATCATCTATTTGCTTGTAAAACAGTAATTTAGTTTGCAAATTATTTATTGACTAAAATATATTTTTACCTATTCATCAACCTAGCATTCAATTTCTTTATTTCTTTTCACTTTTTTCTCTTTCCCAGACTTCATTCTTTGTCTCTCACTTTACATAATTTTTAATATAAAGTTAATTTTTGAATAGTTTATTTTTTTCTCATCATTATAAGAATAAAATAAATTTATATAGATTATGAAACTATATATTTTTCACAATTATGCATACACATGAAATATGTGCTTTTTTCTAATTATTTTATTTTTACAATGAATAAAAATTAAATATGTCATAAGGGGTGTGTCTCAGTGGGGTTTTTTTTATAAATAACTCAAAAAAATATTTATGAAGATACCCTAAGTATAAAATGGTTTGTGAAAATAGTCCATTTCCGTGATTTCGTATCATGGAAATGTATCATGGAAATGAATAAATATTTTTATGTTTAAATAAATAAATAATTTAAACAATTTAATTTTATATTTGTTATCTTTTTAAATAATCGAAATTTTATATTTTATAAATTTGAGGATTTATTATTATACATAAAGAATAAATTAAAAAATTAATAGTAACAATTTAAGAACATTTAATTTTTATTTTGAAATTAAAATTAATACAAAAATAGAATTAATCACCATAAAATTATAAGAAAATTGTACACGTGAATAACTATGATTTAATATTGTTATCTATTTTTAAACAAATAATATAAGTTTTAATTACAATCATATGTATATTACTAATTTATAATTAATTATACTTGAATAGTAAGTAATAATATTAAATATCACAAATATGTACAAGTAATAAATAATGAAACATAATCATTTGAAAATTGTTCAAACAAATATATTTATCTAAATAACTTCTAATAAAATGTTAATATAGAGTAAAATAATGGCCTATGTCCCCTAGTACTACATCTAGGAGTGCATCGATCTTTACGAGGTTTTAAGGTAAAATTATCATCCTCGTGTTGTAACGTGTCATTATATAACGACGCAGTTGAATGCTCGAATGTATCGTCTTGCTGCACCTCCTCATACAACTGATAACTACACCATAAAACAGGTGATGTATGAAAAGTACGTTTATAGTTCTCCGGAGCCCTAAAGTACTGCATAGATGGATTTGGTGAATAGTAAGGAGCCTGCATCGCCTGCACTAAATATGGACTGTGTATGATTGAATCAGGTGGAACAGGTATGTAAACATCGTCATACTACTGCGATGCAACAGGCGTGTAAGAAACATGTGTTGTACCGTAAACCAAAGTGGATGGGCCTGCATCAAGGTTCAAAAGGGTTGTAGTACGAGATACAGAACGACGTCCACTACGCTGCTCCACCCTAGGCCTGCTCGAGAATAGGCGCATCTCTACAGATGCCCTATGTGTCGTAGGGGTGACATCCATCTCAATATAGGCACACAATCTCCTGGCCTGCCTCGCACGATTGTGTGATAGAACCTGCTTACAATGATCGACATCGCCATCAATAAAAAACTATTTCAACTCATGGACCTGAAAATGAATAAGTGTTTCAATACACATTAAATTTTTATTATCCTATACACTGAATTAGACAATAAATATTATTTGTGATTACGTACCACATAATTAGTTCATGACCCATCTCCGGGTTAAAATCCAGACTCTATAAGGTGGTTGATGGAGTAATCGTGCGGCGAGTGATCCGATAATACCTATCAATGTAACCACTCACTCCCTGGGGCACATCACTGTGGTGTGTCTGTCTACGTACAACCACTGCTAAACTCTGCCAATAATCCACATATGCCTAATGATATACCACTCAATCTCTGGCTGAACCCCCTCCATGACGGTCAATGGTGTGTAAGTAATCCTCTTCGAGTCAGGGAGTAGGTGGAATGTCCTGCAACATCATAAACAGCCATAAAACTCGCTTCAGGCGGTGCATCTCCACAATGTCATAGAGGATGAGTGGACCTGAATACGTCCCAGATCTCGCTGACAATGCAGTATACCACTCAAGAGCATATGGTCGCCAGTTAAACTACATATTGATTACAACATCTTATCATGTTTATTTCAATCAAGCATTGTATTGATAATATAAAATAATATATGCAATAATAACAAACCTGTGTGTGTGTGTGTGTGTAGCCTCAGAATCTAAAATCTCTCTAAAAATTTGTACGTTGTGGCTATTGATCTCAGTCATCTGTCTCCATACACAAGACCATCTGTATATTTATGAAGAAAAAGCAAAGGAAAAAGAAACATATTATACACATATAGAGCGAGTAATTAAAAAATTAATACGAGTATGTCAGGATCATCCGTAGCACCATACGGTGTTCCCAGAAGCGCTTCACCATTAGGTAGAGTAAGTGGACCTAGGTCAGAATGATAGCCTACAATTTGCGGTGCAAGTTTTGGTATTCGAGACCATGCCCATACCTGTGTCATTGGCAATATAATTACCATCACAATCTAATTCATGCTTGGAATCAAAATTCTATTATGTGAATGTAAGGTGTGCAAAACATACCTGTAAAAGAGGCAATGGACCAGAAATGGACGAGCGCCCTCTCTGGCAAGAAACACAAGGATTCCTGTACATATATGCCAAAACTGCACTACCCCAACTGTATCTGTCCGTACTATTCAAGTCAATAATCAAGTCAATGTAGAGCAGCCTAACTTGGTTGTTGGAGGAGTTAGGGAACAAACTGCCACCTAATAGTAAACAAATAAAGCCACGAGCCCACTGCTGTACATCTAGTTGTGTACTATCTACATGCAACAGGTGTAACTCTATGTTCTGTGCGATTTTTGCAAGGGGAATGTCATAACCTTTGAAATATTGATCTCTCGGTGCCCAACCTAATACCCCTATGCAAATTTGCATCCACTGTGCACATGTCAGTCGAGACTCTGTGCCAGTGACTGGGTTGCCCTCCATCGGTAGATGCTGTATCTGTGCCACGTCCTCTAACGTAATGGTGGCCTTCTTGGGCACAAAATGAAATGTATGCGTCTCTTGACGCTATCTCTCAACTAATGACGTGATCAGGTGGCGATCTAGCTACAACGCACCACATGTGTACACGTACAAGCCGATGCGGTGAAGTATATAAAGCACTCTAGGGTCCACGTCCTCAAAATGCTGCCAGTAGCTATCAGGTACCTACGGGGTAAGGCATCTATCGAGGGTACCAGCCCAAACATCTTCCAAATAGTGATTCTCCTATAGATGGAACACTAAGCTATCAATCAGACCAGGGCAAGCGGAGGTATCTGCTAACATCCTACAAAAAAAACCCAAAAGTAGGTGTTACTTTAAAAATAGATTTTTGAGTATTTTAAGTGAATTAAATAAAACAAAAATGACAAAAAATATATAATTAAAAAGAAAAATACTTGAAATTATTGGCTACCCTGTGATTTCAATTACGTAAATGTTTTCTGTGACACTCATCCATAAGTGAAAAGTGATTAAATCAATTGCTTGTGCATGCAAACAAAAATATAGATATATTGAGACATTTATATTAAATAAAAGTTAAATAGGTATTTGATCAATTGCGTTACAGAATTAAATTACATACCTATACATTTTCAGCTAAACAAACATGTTTTAGTTAACAGTATATTAAAATACGTGGCATCGCTATTGACTACCTAGATTCTCTTACACAAACTTTCTGCATCTGCACATCTAATAGCCTGCCTCATACGTACTTGCCCATGATCCATCTCATTTGTAATGCGAGTTATTCAATCCTGCCCTCTGCACCGAACTCGTCAACGTTCTACATTATGCACTAACTGAAATGGTATAAGGTTCCAATAGTCTTCAGGCCACACTACTTGAAATTCACCATCATAGGTCCCCATTCATGCATTAACTGAGTAATGGGCGCTGACAAGCTCCTTCGGGTTTACATGATATCGACAGCACATATGGATAGCACGAGGGCATGAAATCCCACCAAAGTCCATTTGCCACAATAACACTCATATCGCATGAGACAAACAATATAATTAGTCCCATGACGTCCACCACGGTACATAGTTCGAACGTTAGTGGAAAGCACACGTTTGTCAATCAATTTAGATGTGTGCCTAATAGACTCCCTTTCTGCATCTCGGTATTTGTTTGTAGGCCATATTGGCCAATCACAACCCTCTGCCTTTATGTTCGTCACCTTCGTAAGTCTATCTAAAAAGAACCCAACAACATAATCAAATGTAAGCTAAATAATTAAGGTTATTAGAAGCCGCCTTGCACCTTTCAAAACTCTATTAAGAGACTCTGAAATATTTGTTGTCAGGATCCCTCTACGCCATCCTCCATCAGATACTATGCCCATTTCACTTGGTTAATTGCCTTAAGCCAAATTCTATGCATCATGATTGGCTCTGTATATCTTTTCCATGCACCTATTGAACTTTGGTAGCTCGTGCTCAGACCTCGCCTTCCAATATAGATCTTTTAGAGCTTAGCTCCTAAATGCCTTGTTGAAGTTCGAGCAAAGATGTCTCAAACAATATACATGTGTCCCACATGGTTTTTGGAAGGTAAGAACCCTTTCCGATGTTGCAAGTAAGCCCGCATGACGATCAGAAATAAGACATGTACACTCCCTATCGCGCATAACATAACGGCTGATCAAATCCAAAAACCAGTGTCATGACTCTGTACTCTCCTCATCTACAATAGCAAAAGCTAACGGTAATACTTTGTGGTTCACATCCAGTGCCACAGCGATCAACATTTTATGCTTGTACCTTGAATACAAGTGTGTCTCATCCACACTAATTACGTTGCGGCAGTATTGGTACCCATCAAAACACGGTTTGAAGGCCCAATAAATATACCCTAATGTGTATTGACTCTCAACACCACTCTCAATGTGGCGCCACTCCACAATAGTTCCAGATTATACTTTTGCAGGGCGGCCATATATGCGGGTAACTTTTGAACTGAACTCTTCCATGTGCCATACACCATCTCAACAACCCGTCTTAAATCATGCCATGCCTTAGTATAGATAGCTTCAAACACATACTTATCCTTACTGTCTGAATGATAAATTTGATCTCATACAATGGGTTTTGGCGAATCATACCCAAAAGCAATCGAGCTGTGGTATTCTTGTCTAGGTTTCCATGGTCCAATGACATCATGCTCGAGAAGCAAATGTGTGGACCTTTATATTTTGTAATTTGCCAAAAACCCAACTTTGGCTTCAGAATAGCCCTTAAACCCCACTTATAGCTTTCTTCATCTTGCACGCATTTCACCTTCTATAGAACTGATGTGCTCTTTACCACTTTTTATTCACGTTGTACAACACTAAATGAGTATTTTTTAATGGTTGAAATTATATGATTTTTATCATTGAAGTTCATACCCGTGAGTAATTCTCTAATATTCTCCTCATAAAATTTGCCCCACGTAGTAGGAGGAATATCCTGAGAATCTTGGTTGCAGTCACTAAGAATGGTTTGCAAAAACTCAGTGGATGGGTGCGTATGTTGCTCTAAACCTAAATCTGCTTGCATATAAGGTTGAGTTGATGTGCCAACATACCCTTGGCTAATTCGTTCCTCTGTCGGTTCCATTGTACTCACATATGCAAGTCTCTTATCATCCTCCTCCTCTATGTCATCATTTGACGGTATATCTGTAGCACCGCAATCTTGTCCAAAACTATCATTATATGCCCCTGACATATCATCATGCAGTTCTGTCTCTAGATCATCCTCCTCAATTAATGTATTATCTAATTGCTGAGCCATATGTGAAGGTCCCGTATCATAATTATGCTTTCTCGAACTTTCGTGAACCTTCATCTGTGCCAAATTTTTCGTGATTTGCGGTAGCTCGGTTAACTGCTCATTTGTGAGGCACGAACGAAAAGCATGATCTGCTTGAAGATGTAGGGTATCATAAAACTCCAAATATAGCTCTAAAAAATGGGATCCATTGATAGCATTTAGGAAGAAATGTAGAATGTCGTTGGTGTTCAGGTTAATTATAGTGGTTCTATCATGTCTATGTCTATGGCTTAACACAAATGGTGTGTAAACTTTCAAGTCAAATCTATTACTATCAACACCACTCAATTAGTACAATCTTACGAAAAGTTGCATTAAGTTCGTGTCACGAGAGATGGTATCTAAGACGCATGGCTCGCGGTCATATGTAACAGAATTTACATCTCGCAAAAATAGTGCCACCCCAATACAACACGATTTGTACATAATCTCCACCAATCGATATATCTTTATAAAAACAAATCACAAAGAAAAAATATTATCAACTTTATGTATTATCCAATTATGTATTTCAACTAATAAATTATTTTCCGTCTACTTCTAATTATACTCTATATCAAACATCATACATATCAAACAGTAAAGCAGCTTATTAAAATCTGAATTAATTCAAACATACATATTAAACAACAAAATATCCAAAAAAAAAAAATTATTGCGACAACGAACTAAATTATTAAATTAATTCATAAATATTTTCTCATTAAAGTATCGTATTCACATATTTAAACTGCGTAAATATCATAATATTTCTATATATATATATATGTATTAAAAAGCATACACACATAATCGCCAAATATATTTAGATATTCTATAACAAAATATGTGTACATACCTTATATAACCAAACTCTGCCTAACTTTAAAAAGTAAACGCGGTCTTAAATCTCAACTCCGACCAATTGTTGATTACACTCTGACATATAATATATCATATGTAAATAGATATTTAAAATAAACTCTAATTATTTGTTATATATTTAATTAAATATATATTAAAATTATTAAAATAAATTACCAAGTATGTATAATTTTTGTAAAGTATACACATATCAATGTGTCAAATATAAAACAAATTGTTAATTATATTGTTAAACTATTAAATTGTTAAATTAATTTAAATACATTTCTTCACGAAAGTAAGATACTTAAAATCATCAATATGTACGAATATCATAACATTTACAAAAATATTAAAGATATAAACATATGATAAAAAAATTGAAACTATATTATATAACAAAAAATTAATACATACTTTAGAATATATTACATAATTTTTAAAGTTGTCAACCAAACGTGGTTTTACATAAAATTTGAAACATAAATTTAATTTCAAACTAAATATTTTCATGCTCCCTAATTTTAAAATTTAAATTAATATCACATCAAATACAATTTTAAACAGTAAATTTAATCAATTAAGCAATAATTTATTTTAACTAAATATAATTTTAAATTATTAAATAATTGAATTAATTTTTAATTTAATTACAAATTAGTGTATAGGAAAATCATCAAATAATATCTAAACATTTATATACTAAACACAGTTCTAAATATATAATTTAATAATATAAATAAAATTACACGTCTTAACTATAAAATTAATTTATAAATTTACGAAAATAAAAAACAAAGAAATTAAGTAAATGAAAGAAACAAACTAATCGATTATTACTGCAAATCGAAGAATGCCGTTGTTGTTGACGTGCTCCAAAACTGCAAATTTATCAAATTAAACACAATATTAAATATATAATTTACATACATAAATAAAATTATGTAATTTTATCATGAAAATTAAATTATAAATTTACAAAAAATAAAAAAAGAGATTAAATAAATGAAAGAACATACCAATTAATCTTATTGTAAATTGAAGAGTGATGATTAGTTATTGAAAAAAAACCAATTATTACGGGGAGAAGGTTTTCTAGAATAGCAAAAAGAATTTTTGAAGAAGTTAATCGAAGAGATTGAGATAAAGATGAGAAGAAATCGACTGAAGTGAGGAAGAAAAGAAACTAGATGCAGAGGAAATTGAGAGAAAATGTGAAGAAGAAAGGGCGGAGAAGATGAATAAATAGTGGAATAAGAGAGAAGAAGACGAATAAATGTAACGGTCGGTCAAAGTGTCAAGCCAGTGACGCGCAATTCAAGGTGATTCTGTGAACTTGAATCGCGGAATTGGTTTTTTTTCAAATGAAAAAAGCCAATTCTATGATTCTGAATCACGGAATTATCTCGATTCAAGTGATTTCCGTGATTTAGAATCATGTAATTCATTTTTATTTTTTTTAAGTTCCGTGATTCAAAATTATGGAAATTACCTCAATCCACATGATTTTCGTGATTTTGAATCATAGAATTCAAATTTTAATTTTTTTTTAAGTTTCGTGATTTCAAATCATGGAATTAACTTTTTTATTTAAAAAATACTGATTCCGTAATATACAATCATGGAATTAGATTAATTTTACAAACCTCTTCTCAATTGAATTATTTTAACATTATATATATATATATTTATATTTTGTTATTCTGGCAAAAAACCCTGCCTTAGTGTGCTATTACATATCTTTATAAAGGTGCGTGGTTGCAAGTGAGCGTGCATGCGCACACATATTAGGATAATTTGCATGCATAGTATGCAATATTATATATAAATTATAGTGTAATTATATGTTAAATAATAAAATAAAATTATTTGAAATAAAAATAAAAATAAAGAAGATATAAAAAAAATTTTAAAAAAGGGAAAAATTGAGAGAAATACAAATATAGATAATTTCTAAACATTGAGAAAGAAAAAATAGAAAAGTTAAGTAAAGATAATTGTGTGATCATACATTCTATAATTAAAATAACTTATACTTAGATATTTATTGGTTTTCTGCTCATAAAATAAAATAGGACCCAATTTTTGATTTTTAAAATAGGATATAAGTTAATTTGGTTAATGATCCTGGCTTACTCGCCCAAATTAATATATAATTATAACTTTTATAAATTATAACTACATTACTATATATTATTGCTAAAGTCTAATTTTTGGTTAAACAAATTTAATTTACACAATTATCTTTCATTATATTAGTGTGGCCCTCAATGAAAACGTCATAAAATACTTCTATGATTTCATTATTTTTCATATCAACCTTTTATTCCTTTTGATCTTTTTTTATTTCCTTAATAAATATTTTTTCTTTTTATATTTTAATATATTATGTGAACCGTGTAATGAGAGACTAGACTTATCTCTCGAATGAGAGTTTCCTTTTAAAAAATGGAGGAAATAAAAGAAGAGGGAAAAAAATGGAAGAACAATTCTGCGCGAGCTATGGTACCGAGGAGAACCTACATTGACCTGATTCTCCAAGGTCAGTTATTATCGCATAGAATTTTTAATTTCAAAGCAACACAAACCCGGTTGGAAAGGATGGTCAACCCAATGAAAGGAGTGCAATTCTAAGGCCGGTAAAAAATAGGTTTTAGCTTATTTCAATCAGATTCAAGACAATAAAGAGCACTGAAGGGTGGCCCATGGAATTTTGATAGAAATTTGGTATTATTTAATTCCGTGAGTGAGGGTCAGACTCATTGGAAGTGTCTATGGACTAGAGTGATTTCAATGTGTATGTCTATGACATGCCGATCGCGTGTTCAAACATAGAGGTGGTGAAGTATATAGGCAATGCTCTCCAAACCTATATTAAATAGTCATGATGATCCAAAATTACGATAGCCCACAAGCATGCTAATTGGAGTTTGGAAGACATCTGGGGGGATATTATAGTCCGATTTACATACAGACGATAACCAAACATCTGTTATTATTGCGGCATATTGGGGTATATTCAACATGTATGTGAACTAACATACAAGAAAGATTTCATCGACCTAGGAGATCACATTAGTTATGGCCCTTGGCTATGTGAACCAGAAGGAAGGTATTAGTAACCGAATTAAACCAGAAATTTCCTAAACCAATATTGTCTATTAGAAGAAATGTTCTAGAAGGATGAGGGGAGACCTGAATTCAATGCTCAAGGGATGAGAAGATTTCACATCACATTTTCAAAGGGGAAATCCTAAAGTGTCGCTAGCTGGACTAAAGCAACATGGACAGAACAAAAGGCCGCCAAAGCAATCAGGGATCATTTCAAACAATAATGCTGAGCTGGAGAAAGTATCTTCTATGGTAACAAATTCACCAATGACATTGAATGTTCAAAATTTGAAACGAATAGCAGTGTTGACCAATGAAAATAATGTCAAGTCCATGATGGAAGGGGACCTACATCTTGAAAGGAATTTTATCAGTGTAGATGGTACCCTATTAGATAAAATTCCAAACGAATAGAGAAAAATCAGTTGATCTGATCATGGGTCTTGAGACACGTGTTAAGGATACTGTAGAAGTTTTAGTTAACAAAATTAAGGAATCAGCTGAACCCAGGAGACATGATCGATTTATTAACTTGTCGGACCCTTTCAAGTTAGGTCCAATCACTGCCAACCAAAAAGGGCTAAGAGGCCGACCTTACAAAACAATATCCAAGCAAGCCATGGGCTCGAAAATGGGAATACTGGGTGATTTATCTGGTCAAGGTGAGCCCAAAAAGTGTGGATGTATTTGATATTTGCACTCCAATTTCTCCAGCAAAAATGGTAAGAGTCTGCTTTGCAGTCCCGCCGACAGCCATGATTTGCATAATGTGAAACTGTCAAGGGCTGGAGAAACCCCAGATAGTTCACCAACTCGGATGCCTAATTTGACAATTTCGTGCTCATATTATGTTCCTGTCAGAAACAGAGTCTACACATAAATAAATTAAAGCTTTGAAATTAAAATTCAATCTACGTGATGTGGGAATTTCTTTGAAGGGATTATTTAAGGTTTTGTAGTATTTTGGATAAATCAATTTAGTTGGATATTATCAGACATGTAAGAAAATTCATCAATGGGATTAAACCAGAAAATGAATTGGGAATAAAATGGAGAATTATAGGTTTCCATGGAGAGCCAAACTTTTCTAATCAAAAGGAGAGTTGGAAAATTCATGACGCTATTAGTAGAAAAACACAACTCCTGTGGTTCTGACTCAGCTGCTTCAACCCAATCTAAAAATTAAGAGTAGCTATTAGTGATGTACTACCTAATACTAATATATTGTGAAGGATATTGATTGTAAATGTAAATTTTTAACTAATTAATAGAATATTGATATTATTGATATCAATATTCTGGTAAGTTATCATATATATAAATCTTGTATGGCGTAAAGTTGTATATATGCCCATATAATTGTGTTAAGGAGCTTTATTCATAAGGGATTATAAATATGGATATAAGATTTTGTAGTACATAATTATTAAAACTTATTCGCAAGTAATAGATTTTAAATGGGCATTGAGGAATCGGCATGACTTGCACACTATGTGTCTATATGGTGAGTAACATGCAATTTAGTATGAAATATTGATAGCACATATGTGTGGATGTGATATTAAAGAATTAGTATTCAAATATTGACTTGAGAAACAAAATAAACAAATGAAATTCACTCTCTGTTGTCAATGTTTTGCTTCATGATCATATTAAGTATGCGTGTGCTTAAGACCAAAGATGATATAGTTATTTTGTGTGCATAAAGGTTAACATGTCATTATGGCATTAAGTACCAATATCTATTTGATATGAGATAGAGTTATAGGCCCAACATGCCATTGCCTATTTGCGTATAGAGGTACATGTGGTTTTAATAAGGAATTCGTCTTCTTGTAAGTGAGCAAGATGTTTGTCTTACGCGATCAATATTTTATGAGATAGAAATCTTTGTTTAAAGTAGTGTATGATTAAAAAGAGTTTTCGATAGTATATTAGTCTTATGAAGCAACATTGATTTGGGCATATAGCTAAGCTAATGAATTTGACTAAATCCATGACTCTCACTTAGTCGAAACAAAATAAGATAATAGGCTTATACCACTTGGAATTCAATATCATGTGATCCATTCACTTCGTCTTAATTGTACTACAATTTAGGCCATAGGCTAGGAGTCATCTAATTTCTTTTGAGCTACGTTTGTTGTCAATTAAAAATAAATTTAGAGAATCACATAAAAAGGTTAGAACAAGGACAAGATAGTAATTTAATTTAGGGCATAAGTGAGACTTGATAAGTTTCATAGAGAAAATAATTTGGTTGCTTGGATTGGAGCAAATGGATTTCCATTTGTGTTTCTTAATAATGAAATTAGTAATTAAAAACATAACAATTAATTAAATTAAAGGAAAAGACACATATGAGCCTTTATTATTAATGGAATTAATAATTAAATGTGGCATGGCGTAAATTAATTAAAGATCTATGTAGGAAGTCCATAGAGCCCATTCCATGCATGCTTTAGGTGCTTCAAATGGAAACAAGAATTTTGCATTACATAGGATAATGTATCTTGGAAATAAATTGATTTGGAAAAATTCTAAATCATAATAACTTCATAGGAAAACCCTTAAAATTTCGTGTGTCCTCTACCAAGCAAGAGAGAAAAAGGTCTTCTAGCGCCTTATTCATTTTCTTCGTATTAGGTTCTTTCAAAAGAGTTTATGGAAAAGTTTGGAGATAATTGTTTGAGTTCTGTCTATGTGGATGAATTATAGGTTGCGGCTTCAGGGTTATAGCTTGTGGGTCACACGTTTGCCTTACCTATAATGCAATTCCAAGAGGTAAAATTTTACATATTTTAAGATTTATTCAGTTGTCGCATGTTATATGGCGAAAGTGGCCTGGGTTTGATTTTACTATTTTGCAGCATATTCTCTATTTATGTATGGTTTTAGAATAACAAATTTCTGCTCAAATCCTGTTGAAACTAAATAGTGGTATCAAAGCCACCGTTTTCCTCGTATAACCTAAAGTTTAATGATTTTTCTATTATTTATGGGATTTTTCATTCGAAAATTAATTTAAACATTTTTTTAATACTTGTTCATGCTTGCAAATTTTTTTTAATTGATTTTAAATTGAGAAAATCTTTAAAAATTGAGTCTTGGGTGTTATGACTCATAGGCACATGAAGGGCTTTCATGACAGTGGTATGCACCTGCATGGTCGTGATCCTAAACACAGGACTTATGTTAATCCCATGTCCAAAATTGCAACCATGAGATGGGATCTTATGGCTGGAACACCAAATACAACATAATGCTTGTTCCTGTTGCTGCTCACCATACAAACACTAGGGGATGCCCTGCGGCTGCATGTGGATGACAGTAGTAGAGAAGGGTTCTTTGTTGTGGCTGGTCATACGGACATAGGAAATGTTCCTGTAGCCACATAAGGGTTGATAAGGGTTGTTTTATACTTTTCTCCAATTTAAAACAAGAAAAGAGTTTTCCACAAATGAGAATTAAGGCATGAGATGCATAAGTTATAGAAAATTCATTAGATTGATTTATCAAATTATACAAGTGATTTATAATTGCTTAAATGAATGTTATGAGTGGATTATGGACTTATGACACATGTAAATGAATGTATTTTTATTTTAGATTGGTTTTCATGGATGTATAATTGTTCTTTTATATATTGCAACAGCTTAAGCCCAAGTTTTTACGTAGACTAAGAAATATTCTTCCGTGGTTTGCCACAAGTATTTGTAACATGGATGATCAAGAGTTGATAATAGTGTAGAGGCAAAGAGTTGGTGCTGTTTGATGTTTTTGTGATGTGGTAAGCCTATGAAGGAAGGCTATGAAGACTAAGACCAAGCAAAGACCAAAATTCAAAGCCTTATAGGCCCTCACACACATGTACGATCCAATTGTTATTTCTAATTGGATTTAGAAGTCTATAATCCTCTATTTATTAATCTTATCATGTGATGTCATCACATTCGTAGGGTCACATTGCGATGGCATATTTAGGACTTCAAGTGCATTTCAAGCCATATTCAAAAGATAATTCACCTTAAGAATTGAAAGGTCATGGGTAGGGTTATAGATTTGATGAGTTGTCAATCAATTGGTGTAACTTAAATGGACTTACTTACTAAGAACTATAAGTGTCACATTTTGCTAGTCCATGAGCTTGAAGTAAAAGATTGGATCATGCATAAAATACATTAGCAAGAGAGTTGCCACTCATTAGAACTAGTATGTTAAAAACTATATGTTTGAGATATGTTATGTCTCATGACGTTTCCAATCACCCACTAAGAAAATTTTTCGATGAAATTTTTATTTTCTACTTATGAGAGGGTAGGATTTGAAAAATCTAGTGGGAGGCTGTTTTGATTTAAATTCATAATCATGTGGTAATATATTTTACAACTAAGCTAATAATTTTGCTTATTTTTTGAAATTTTTATTTATTTGGAATAATCTATAGGATTCTTGCGAAACTACTTGAAACTCATACACTACATGGACCTAACTCTGTTGACTAGTAACGTGGGTGTCAAGGCCAAGCCAGGCTATCCAAGGAATTTCTAGAAGACGAATGATGTGATCTAAGGCTAAGAAGATCAAAGAAGTCATGATAACACTTGTAAAGGTGTTCCATGATGCTTTTGGATATTTGGAAGCCTTTATAGAGCAAGAAGAGTGTCCATGGATTAACGTGGTTTGAAATGAGTATTAAATGAGCTTTAGAACAAGATCTAGATCGATCTAGGCTTGAGACTGATCAATCAGGCAGAGAATGCGATTGAAAAAAGCTCGAGAGTGGACTTTCTAGAAATACAATAACATGACTTGCGATCAATTTCCCCAATCGTAAACAATAACCTAGTACCTGACCCGATCAACATTTGGATTTATTGCAGGAACATCAGATTGATCTCACGAAGCTCCAGATCGATCTTGAAGATGCTTAGAGCCTAAGTTATCCTATTTTAGCTACAATTCTTGCCTTTTTCATTCCTAGTTTATTTTGGACAATTTTTACATATTTTTAGGACACTTTTAAGGCTTGCTAACACTATATAAAGGGGTAGTGGTCATTTTTATTGGAACCTTTTGACTCTTTAATCATTGAATACAACATTTTTCTTTCCTAGACTTTAAGTGTTGCTCAAATTCTTGTGAATTTTCAAATTGCATTATTCCAAGTGTTCTTGGATAATTCATGTTGTATCAACTAATTGGCGTGCTAGTTGTGGTCATCATTTATTGGAGTTCATTGCAAATCGTTGCTACAGGGTCACTTCAACATGGTTCACATAAGCAAGGTTTCCATTAAGTTTAGGCAAATGACAAAATTCATATCTTACACTTCTATGCACTCATTAGTTAGCATTAGAGCCAGATGTATCTGATTTTAATCCGGTCACCGATCCAAGAATCAACTCTATCTTTTTTCTTTTCGTTCTTCTTCCTACCTCTTCTTCACTTTCTTCATAATTAAAAAAAATTCATTGCTTGAAATTCATGATTTCTTTCAACCATCTCTACTCCCAATTTGGTTGAGAATTATGAGTTTTGAAAAAGTCAAAAACTAGAAGAAAATGCAAAAAAAAAAAAAGTTGTCGACATTTTGGAAAAAATACAAAAAAAGAGTAAAAAATCTTTACCTAAAATTTGTTTGAGAGAGTCGTAGATTGATAGAGAACATTGAAAAACCAAAAAATTTAGATTTTGGGAACAAATTTGGAAGATGAAATCTTGTAGGATGAATTTTTTGATTTAAGATCAATCATGTCATCACCCCAAATCAATTGCGTGTTGTTTAGTGCAGTCTAAATGATCTTGTCTTGAATCTCAATCAATCGCATTCATCACGAGTCGATTGCGATCTTGTGCCTAATTCTAGATCGATCCATCTTGCTTTTGAATCGATCGCTAGTTTATCCTTCAATTTAGGATCGATCTGATTGTGCTTAAATTGACCCGACAACTTGTTTTTCTCACTTAGATTGATCCATTTGTATCTGAATTGATCCCATAACCTGAATTTTCATCCTTGCACACACTTGCACACCATATTAAGAATACTTTACTTGAATTTTCAAGAACTATTAGAATTTTATGAGGTGAACATGAGGTTTGAGCTGGTAAGACATTAATTATTAATTGGTTGTTTTATTATGTGACACACGAGTGAGACATAAAACAAGAGTGATTACATCTTATGAGATAAGAGGACATCTGCACACACATTATAAATTTTCCTTGCTCTCTTTAGATTACACAATTTATAAGATGTATGGAGAGTTAGCTATGGGGGATGACACCTTTAACATGAAGTAAGCTATAGACTAATGCGAGCATCAAAGCCAAACTAGACTTTTTGAGGATTTTTGGAGGACCTATGATGCAAGCTAAAGCTAAATGATCCATGATGATGCTTTGAAGGAGTTCAAGGGTGCTTTTGGACATTTAGAAGAGCTAAGGGAGCAAGAGGAATGTCCATGGGTTCATTTAATGCGAAACAAGCACAAAATGAGCTTTGAAAAAGAGTTTAGATTGATCTAAAACTATTCCTAATTGATCTAGTGCAACCCTAGTCAATCCAGTCTTGCCAGTGATTGATAGCATGCCAAATCTAATTGTTCTAGAATTATGATCGCTCCCAACTTCATCAATTGCACTTAGCTCAATAAACATGACTACTATCGAGTGACGTTTTGTTTCTACTTTTAGTGATATGCTCTCAAACGTTAATAAAAAATGAGGGATACTAGAAGAACACTTAGTTCTATATGTACTTTCATACTAATTAATGAAATATCAATTTTCGTATTAATATTATAGTAAGTTTTCATGCATGTAAATCTTGATTGGTGTAAAATATTGAATGTGTCCATGTGTTTTAAGTTAAGAAACTTTATTTATAAGGTGTTACGCATATGAACACAAGGTGCTCTTGGTACTTAATCATTAAAACCTGTTTGAAGTTACAAACACTCTAAAAAGCATTACAAAGTTGGTACTATTTGCACATCTTGTATTTATATGGTGAGCGTCATGCTATTTTGTATGAGATACTAAAAATATATGTTTGTAGATGCATCATTGGAGAATGAGCATTTGGACAATGACTTGTAGAGCGAAGCAAACATATGGAGTTTACTTTTAGCTATCAATGCCTTACTTCGTGATTGTCTTAAGTGTATGTAGACTTTAGATTTGAGACAATATGGTTATCTTATATGCAAGATGGTTAACATGTCATTTGGGTGTTAAGGGCTAATATCTATCTTAGTATAGGATAGGGTCATGAGTCTAATATGTTGTTGCATGGATGCATATGGAGGCATGTGTGTATTTAATAAAGAATTTGTCTCCTTGCAAGTGAGTGAAGCTTTTATTTTATGCAGTTGGTGTTCTATGAGATGGAAATCCTTGGTCAAGGTAGTGTGTGATCAAAAAGGAGTTCCCATTAGGAACATCAGTCTCATGAGGTAACACCGATTGGTTATATAACTGAGGTTGTGAGTTTACTAAATCCATGACTCTTGCTCGATTAGGATAAAGTAAGACAAAGGGGCTATGCTGCATGATACTCATGATCAGAAAGGTTTATTGTTATCCATTTCACTTTGTCTTAATTGAGCTACAATATGGGCCGTAGGCTATGTGATATCCATACCCTCCAAGCTATGCTCGTTATCAATTAAGGATGAACTTAAAAGTCACACACAAAAGGTTGTTGTGTATAATGAGTATTAAATTAGTAGGTAGTATAATTTATTTGTAGCAACAAGATTGAACCAAATAAATTGCTATAATATTTTTTAATCACCAGATCATTAATTAAATGGGAACTTTAATTTTATTAATGAAATTAATTAAATTAAAGAGACACGACACTAATGGAATATTTGAGATCAATCATATTTGTTAATAATGTGATTATTAACTCGAAACATAATGGTCTTTGATTTAATTAATGAGATTAATTATGTTGAAGGTTATAATTCCATTAGACTTTAATTATTAATATGATTAATAGTTGAGAGGCTAGATGGGCCTTAATTATTAATGGAGATTAATAATTAAGAGTTGTGGGCTATGATTATTAAAGACTTTAATAATTGAAGGTGCAAGAGCTAGTAATTACTAAAGGTCCATGTAGTGAGACCATAGAACCCATAATTGGTATGCCCTACTCTTTTAATATAAATACATGCTTTAAAAGAGTTTTAAGTAAGAAAAATTTGATAATTTTCGTGTGCCACTCTCCAAGTAAGAAGAGAAGTTATTCTAGCCACCTTCTCCATCTCTTCTTGTTGCCAAAAGCCTTCTACCCCAAAGGAGTTTGCGTCAGAGCCTTGTAAAAGGTGTTTTACGAGGTGTCGAAGGCACTCGTTATTATAATAGTTGTGTGGAAAAACTAGAAGTTGAGGTTAAGGGCTATGACTCAAGGATTGCAAGTGCACTCATTGGAATGTGATTCCATAGGCATGTCTTTTTCAGTTATCTTTGTCACTTCTTAATTGATACATGATGTATGGAAAATGTGGAACAGGTTTGGCATGTTATTCCCCTACCTTTATATTGTTAATTTCTGGTTTTAAAGTTTTGAAATCCAACTCCAAACCCATTAAAACCTAACTGTGGTATCAGAGCCATAGTATTCCTCACATGACCATGAGGTTTAATGATCATTCCATGGTTTATGAATTTTTTTCATTAGAAATCATTTAAATATGTATTGGATACTGATTTATATTTTAAAGAATTGTTTTTTTGGGTTTGGAACCAAAGTAAAGCAAGAGAAATTGAAAAAAACGTGTCTGCATGAGAAATTATGCCATTGGACTGCTAAGAATGTGGTCGCGATAAGCCTATGCGGAGCTGCAAGATCATATCTTGCGGCTGTAGGAGTCTTACTCACAACTATGAGATTTGATCCTGTGGCCATTAAGCGAGAATGTGCTAGAATTAGATTCGTGGCCATAGCTACAACAGATAACTGTTTTGTGCCATGGCTTGTCGTGCGGCTGCACAGGACGGCAGTAGATTGTGTTTTGTGGTTTTCAGGTTTAAAACAATGGAAACAGGGTTTTTCCACAAATAAAAACTAACGCATGAGATGCGTATGCCATGGAAGGGTTCATTACATGCAATTGTTTGATTATACATGTGATGTATAATTGTTTGAATGTATGTTGTGGATATATTATGGACTCAAGATACTTGTGGATGAATGTATTTTCTTTCGGAATAGTTTTCATGGGTTGTATAATTATTTTTAATGAGTTGTAGGGATGTAAGGTCAAGTTTTTATTCTCCTATGTAGAATAGGGATTCTCTGTGGTATGCTATGTGTAAATGTAACATGGAAAATATCAAAAAATTGATGTTTGTGCAAAGACCAACAGTTGGTGCCATTTGGAGCTCCATGGAGGCACGAAGGATCAACATGGAAGGTGTCAAGAAGTTGATGCTTGTGCGGGGACCAAGAGTTGGCGTCATTTGGAGTTCCATGGAGCCACGTCGGATCAGCATGGATGACGTCAAAGAGTTTATATTTGTGTGGGGACCAAGAGTTAGTGCTGCTTCAAGTTCCATGGCATGGTGGGCCTATGAAGCCATGAAGACCAAGATAAAAGAAGTCATTTAGGAAATTCCTATGTAATAGAATAGTATTTCACGCACATGTTTGTGATTCAATTTCTAGCTTAAATTAAATCTAGAAGTCTATATTCCTTCACATTCTCCCCTTTATATATTATTCGTGATGGACGTATGAGATATAAGAAATTGGATAACGTGCAAAGCGAAACATAAATCTACATGGACCTAAAAACTTCTTCAAACAATATTAATTTATGATGGAAAAAAGTTTGCCGTGGCCCTCCACCAAGCTTGAAAGCCCTAAGTGTAACCTTAGTGTGTAATATCATCACCTTAGTGGGACCACATTACGACGGCGCATTTATGACTTCGAGTGCATTATCTGCAACATCAATGGATACTGCACCTTAAAACCAGTTAGCTATGAGAAGAGTTCAAACTAGTAGGTTGTTAGTCAGTAGGTATGACTAAAATGGACCTAACATGGTAAGACCTGATTACATGAGACATTGTTGGGCCATAGGCTAAAGGAAAGATTGGATCGCACACTAAGACAACTTTGCAGCTATATTTGTAATTCTTTATGAATAAGGTCTTCTAATTTAATCATAAGGGCACATGCAACATTTTACCTCATTCAAGATTTACATGAATATCAAACTTGCTAGAATATTGGTATGAAAAATTAAATTTTATTAATTATTGTGAAAAGGTACACATACAATCATGATGTCCTCTAATACCCTTCATTAACTATTAGTGTTATAGGATATATTACTAACAATCTCCCACTTGAACTTTAAGGCCAATAGTGCTATTGCCAATCGCTATGTTATGTAATACTCATCTTCATAAGATGATAATCTAGCTACACTTGAGTTATTTACTTGGTAAGTGTGTTAGCCACATTAAAGCTACTTTCTACATGGCTATGTCACCACTTCTAATAATTTCTCAAATAATGTGGTAAATGTTCCTATATGTTTGGATTTTTAATGAGACCTTAGTTCCTTTGCTAGTGCGATCGTGCCATTATTGTCACAATAAAGCAACAATGGTCAATTTACATTTGGAACCACTTGAAGTTCTGTCATAAACTTCCTTATCCAAACAGCCTTCTTTGTAGCATTACATGCTACAATGTATCTAAACAGCCTTCTTGAATTCCTCATTTTGACCATAGCCCTTTCCATAAGCCTGGTCTTATAGGTCACAACCTCACCAATCAAACCAGTTTTCCTTTTATAAAACCACTTGGATTAGATGCAAACTATTTCTTTAGTTCGTCCACTAAGGTCCATACATGTTTTGTATGCATGGGATCTATTTTAGATAATATAACCACTAGTCACTTGGCCAAGTCTCTACATGCCATCAATGTTTTCTAAATTGGACCAATGACTGAACCAATGAACTTACTAGGTCAATGGTTTGATCAATTCAACCAATTTTGAAAAACTCGTTGACCTGTACCATAATATATGTATATATATATTGATATATACATGTATATATACACATATATTCAAAAATGCAAACTAGTGTATATATATTTTCATGAATAAATTTTCTACACGAAATTATAACAAAAATTAGAAAAACAAAAATGAGTTCCACATAATATAAAATATTTATTATGCCAAATACATAAGTTTCAATACATAAATCCATGAATTACAAAATAACATAAAAGCAATTCAAATAATACAATAAGTAAATTCATAATCAATTCCAATCATCACTGCTACCAAGATTATCACCATCATCATCACCATTACCATCAATTACAATTCAACGACTAAAGTTTTCAATATTAATACCTTCAACTATCATTATGTCATTTTCTTCAGTTAAAACAAATATCAATATTAAATAATGATAAAAATTAGTAAACAGAAACAAATAGAAACATTTTTAACAAACGTATAGACAATTGAGAGCTTGACCCTTCCTTATTTCTTGACATCTCTTTGTTTGGCATATTTTCCAATTCATTATAATCAAGTTCACCTTCAAGAGATTTTTCAATGATCCAAAATTCTATATTGTCAATGGATTCATAACAATAGGATCATAAGGTCGTCTATTGTACTTAACCCTATAATATTTACAAATATAGAAACAAAGAAATGATGAAATTATAAATATGTTAATGACTTGTAAAAAGTGAAATTGAAATTAATAATAAATATTTGTTTACCTATTTTGCAATTGCAAGTTGTAATGTACGAAAAGCAAATCATTGAATGTAATATCTCGAATTTTTAGGTGACATTAGTAGAGCAATATTTACCTACTTAATTATTAGTGTATGTGATTTATTAATTTTTTCTATGATAATTTAGTGAGTTAGTATTGTGCACATATGGAATGCATTACACACACTTTTAGGCTAGTACAACCTTATCGAATTTTGGCAACTAGTTAACCAAATTTTTAATTGATGTTTTCTTTGGCAAGTTCTTAAGGAATTAAATTACACCATGCTTTATTATTATTTTTTTAATTTTTGTGTGAATTTTATCTATACATAGAATGGAATATTTGGAAGGGAATTATGTATTTTTATGGTGATAGGACTTTATCTAATAATTAAGTTACTAAGAGAGGAATCCTACTATGAATTGGAGACTAGAGAATAAGAAATTTAAAACTTAAAATTTGTGTGAAATTGCCATGGAGATTATAAAATTATATATATGAATTTTAGGGACCTTAAATGCAAGAATTTGAAGTCTCTCAACCCCTTACCTAAAATCCTTAGTATAAATACAATTTTTAAGAGAGAGAGACTTATTTTGGAGACCTATGGGATAGACGGCCATCCATAGTCATGCCAAAATTTTTCTTGCTCTTTATATCCGACAGTTAAGTTAAATTCTTCGCCAAATTTCATGAAAAACACGAAATTTAGGAGACTTGCATGAAAACCCTTGAGAGTAATGATTTTACATGCATAAAAGCACATGAAAAACCTGAAATTTAGCAGACTTGCATGTGGTTGATTCTTGGGTTAGGTGTTTATGTCATGTAGGAAGTGTATATTGGCGTATTATGTCAAGTTTTGAAACTTGTTCCGGACTATTTAAAAAAACTCTAAACATGCAAGGTTATGATTTCCATAATTTTTTATGCATAGAATCATGTCTAAGGATCCTTAGAACAATAGTATAATCAAGTTTTGGTGAATAGTATGATGTGTAATATTGAAAATCTACCAAACAATGCTTTTATGTGAACATAGTGCCGCATTGCTATTGCAAGCGACAGTGCGGGTGCTATAAGGCTTGGCACACACATAGAGTAGATTGTGAGACCTGGGTGTTGCGCCATGCAGTATGCTGTGGTATCTTGGCATGGTCGCAAGGTTGATTCCCATAGTCATGAGAGTAGGATGCGCAGTCATGAGCCTGGTCGTGGCATTGGATAGAATGTGTTTCTTTGATTTGAAGACAAAATTAGGCTATGAAACACTGTCTAAGAGATCAAAAGGCATAGGAAATAATAATCTAAGGGAACCAAGTAGGAATAATCATTGTAGGAGACACATGAAACATTTGAAAGCATGAGAGTATCAGCTAAATTAAGTATTAAATGGAGATCGTATAATTGAATAGGGAATCAAGAATTAATAAGCGAGGAACCCAATAATTAGTCGAATTAAATAATAAGTGGTTACTCTCTATCAACTTTTGTAAAATGTTTTTGAAACTGTCTTGCATTACAATTAATTTTTTACCATACATTTGAAATTATTTTTCAAATTTTTTCTATTTTATGAAAGCATTAGGCATGATAATTTCTACAAAGCTTATATTGTTTACAATTTTTTTGAAAAACCTGGATATGAGTTATTTGTAATAAACTGTTTTAAATCAAATATTTGAAAGCAAGATATATGGACTAAAATATAAAAGCCTCTCGTGTGATGTTGATGATAGTATATGAACTAGTTCCACCCACTCATCGAGTAATAGGTGAGATATGTGACCCACTCAATCAAGGTTATAGATTGGGATATGTGACCAACTCAATGAGGGTTATATGTTGAGATACGTGACCAACTCAATTGGAGTTGTAAATTGAGCAACATAACCTTCCTTAGCTGGGGTAATAAAGTAAAGCCTTGATTAGTGAAAATAAGTACATGAAGTATGTATCATCACGAGTAGGTTGAAAAATATGGATATGTAGACATTGGGATATAAGTCGATGGGATTGATTTTGAAATACTGCATTCGTAAAATGCCTAACTAAAACTTGCTCTTTTATATAGACCATGATTTATGTTATCTATTCATAAATGTATTTTATTTATTTGTGTTATTTTATCTGGTTCACATCCATTAAAAAAGAAAATGGTAGGAGGTTCCATTTTCTAGGTGACTCATCACTCACACCCTTTAGCTAATGTTTTTGCAGAGGAGACCAGTGAAGAGGATCACATGTGGGGATGGTAGAGTTGAGGTCGAAAACCTAGATTAGTGGTTTGAGTTATTTTACCTACATTATTAGTCTATAAGACAATTTTGATGTAATAGTTAGGTTAGTTTTTATTCTGTTGCATATAAGATTTTAGATGTTACATTGTTTTCCTTTGAATTATTGAGAATAATATTCCGGGATTAGATGATATGATACATACTGGCTTTGATATTTACTAAGGTGATACTCCAACCTATTCAAATACACTCCAATTGTGTTTACATTCTGAAGAAGGAGTTGACTCAATATTCTAATATCTACTTTTTGTAAGTGAGAAGCATCAATCTTGAACAATTTCCCCCAATCATCTACAAATATAATCATTGAAAAATTAAAATAGAAAAATCAACAAGTAATATGATAGAAAAATAGATAAGAAAAACATTTCAAAATTTTAGTTTACTTGACTGAGTTGATCTAGCAATGTTCAACGCAATTGATCTAATAAAACTCTTCTATGTCTATAAAGGGATATTTCATTATAGACTTTTGTTCCTTCATTATCATCAACTTTGTCGTCAATATAATTCAATAATCCTTTCAAAATCTCTAACTTTTTATAAAAGGATTCTTTATCATACTGAAAAGTAAGGCTCAAGTACTATGCAATAGCATGCAAACTTTTTCTCAACATCTTATGCCATCTAACATCCAATCACAACATACATCCAAACAATCATACATCACATTTATATTCAAATAATTCCATTTCATGTTATATTCCATGAACTAAGCATCTTATGCATTAGTTTTCGTTCTTCCAAAAAAAATTTTTCAAAATTAAAATTGAGAAAAGTTTTATATAAATAGGTCTCATGATCTCGAGAACACTTCCTACAATTGCAAGCTCTAGATTTGTGGTTGCGAGAGGTAGCTATGACAGAAACCATATTCTGTTGCGGCATTGCTTGTAGTCACATCACAAACTAGCCCTCCACAATTACTACTTTGGACACGGGATTAATGTAAACCCCACTTCCAATGGCGTAATTGTGCCAACTGCAGCAACTATCACAAGAACACTTCTTGCAATTGTGTTGGAGCTGCTTGCGATCGCAAATTTTTCTAAGTGTATGTATTGCTCAATTTTAATCAAATATCATCAATTATGCATCTAAACATTGTTAAATCATCAAGAACACTATTTTTACATGCATTCACTTATATCACAACCATTTTGCTTAAATTGCATGCAAATATTAGCTACAACGAGTGCAAATATGTTGCAAATTTGTTACTTATCTCATACTCATCCAGAATGTGCCATGTTAAGCTCATGTCTCTATCCTATATTAGGATAAATATTAGCTTTTAATGTCCTAATGACATATCAACTATCATGTACACAAGACAACCATGTCATCTTAGGTTATTGGTCCACGTGCATTTAGTATAATTACAAAGTAAGACATTGACTGCCAAAACTAAACTCCATTTATTGCTTCATTTTGCGAGTCATTGTCTGAATGCTCATCCTCTAATGACACATCCACACACATATATTTTTATTATTTTATACCGAATAGCATGACACTCACCATACAAATACAAGATGTGCAAGCTGTGTTGACTCTCTAATGGCCTTTAAAGTGTTTGGGTACTATTTTAGTGATTGCGTACTAAAATAATCTTGTGTCCTTTTTTATAACCCTTTATGAATAAGGCCAATTAGCTTAATTATATAGGCATATGCAACACTTTACAACATTCAAAATTTACATGCATGATCAAACTTACTAGAACATTGATATGCAAAATAATATTTTATTAATTATTGGAAATACATATACAACTACGATGTCCTCCAATATTTCTTATTAATTATTAGTGTTGGAGGGCATATCACTAACTCATGGGTCCTTGGAGGACTATTAGTAATAGTGGCTAACATGTAGCTCTTGACCTATGGATTGTCTTCCATCCATCTCTTATGGATGAACTTTTCTTTCTCACTAGCTATCTCTTCAGAGGTTTGAGGGATATTAGCTTCTTATACATAGCTAATGCGCTCCAAATTATGAATAATTCTCAAATTCTAGAGCCAGTTGAGATAGTTGGGCTCAATCAAAGTATTGGTCTCATGTAGTTTAGTAAGAGGTGTAGACATTATTTGAGATAAACAAAATTGTCGAAAATAAACAAGATCCATTCGTTTAGTTGTATAATGTGTTACCACATGATTGTAGACTTTAATTCAAAAAGGCCTCACACTAGATTTTTTGAATCCTACACTTGGTAGAAAACTGAAATTTCATTGGAAATGTTTCCTAGCAGGTGATTTGGGTTTCACTGGACATAACATACATCACTGATACAGTTCGTGGCTTACTAGACCCAATGAGTGATAACCCTTGTCAACACATCTCATGCCCAGCCCAATATTTTCCTGTGGCCCATGACCGGATGAAATGTCACACTTACAGTTCTTGACAACACGGCTTCATTTAAGTCACACCCATTGATTGCAACTTGCTAGATTTGTAAACCCACTTGTGACCCTTTCAGTTTTTATGCTGAAGTATCCTTTGAATGTTGTGTTTAATTCACCTAAAGCCCTAAATGTACCATCATAATGTGACTCTGGGAATGTGATAATGTTACACATTAAGATTGAACTTAGATTTTCAAGCTTGGTGAAGGGCAACCATGACAATTTCTTGATTACAACTTAATATTGTACAAGTGTTTGGTCCATGTATTTTACATTCCACTTTGCACATTATCCAATTTTATGCATATATCTCATACATGCATCACATGCAATATGCAAATAAATAGTATGGAGAATCATAAACTTTTGGATCTAATTGGAGCCAACAATTGGATCATATGCAAGTGCGTGAATTCCCACACTAGAACATAGGAAAAATATTTGTGATTTTCTCTTTTGTTTTGGTCTTCATGTCATGCCATGGAACTTTGAATGACACAAACATCAACTCTTGATCTCTTCTATTTTACATGTACATGTAGCATACCATGAAGATACTTCAATTCTATGTAAAATATAAAACTAGGGCTTAAGCCCTTACAACCTATGGAAATTATTATGCTCCCATAAAAACGAATCCAAAAACAAAAATCTATTTATGCACAAGTGACCTAAGTCCACAATCTATCCATATCATACCTCCATACAATTATACATCACATGTATAATTTAATAATTCTATTTACTAATTTTTTCTATGATGTATGCATCTCATACCTTAGCTTTTATTTGTGGAAAACACTTTTCCATATTCCAAATTAAGGAAAACATGAAACAACAATTGCAAGGTTACATGAATAATTCTCACAATTGCAAGCCATCCATTCGCAATCCATCACTTTTGTGTTTGTGGTCTTGAGATCCCATATTGAGAACGCAAGACTACCACCCACAATTAAAATTTTGGAAGTGAGCTTTACATAAAGCATGTGTCCATTGGCGCTATCATGAGATCATATGCCACGATAGTGAGAATAGTCTTCGCGATCATCGCACTAGTAGCGACTACGTAGCAGTGTTGATTGTTGACACTGAAGCCAAGATTTTTAAAGGCTTGTCTCGATATAAAACACTCACAAAACAATTTCGTAAGAAAAAACTAGTATCGAATACATTTTTAAACTATTTTTCCAACAAAACTACCATAAATCCTAGTGAGATGATTAAATTTTGTTGTCATACAAGCAAAATAGTGGCTCTGATACCACAGTTGGGTTTTAATGGGTTTGGGATTGATATTTTCAAATTTTAAAACATGACACATTAGAGATAAGCACAATAGAAAATAATAATCAAACCCTTTTCATTTTGTCCATATACATGCATAAAACAATTTATACAAGAAAGCATTTAAATTATACCTTTTGGAATCGTATTCCGAATTCAACAAACTCACAATCCTCAAAGCCTCAAAACCAGACCTCTAGTTCGTTCACATGATTGAAGCACGAAAAAGCACCTCATACACCTCTACAAACTCCTTTGCATGGATCTCACTTAAAACCTTTTTGGGCAATGAGGCTCTAGGGCAAGAGAAAGAAGTAAAATGGAGGCTAAAACTTTTCTCCTTCTCTTGGAGGGGATAGATGAATTTTCTCTTAATTTTCTAATTTTTTGTGATTTATAACTCTTCTAAATCTATTTATTTGCAAGATACAATATCCTATACTTAGTAGAGTTCTTATTTCTTATATTGAATCTAGGACATATATGGCATAAACTTTATAGGCTTCCTCCATGCACATTTAATTATTCTTAGCCCATAGATTATTTAATTATTAATCTCATTAATAATTAAAGCCCATTTAACCTTTAATTAATAATCGTATTAATAATTAAAGTGCATTAGAGTCTTGTCCTTCAATTTAACTAATTCTATTAATTCAATTAAAAGCTCATTATACTTCTAATTAATAATCCCATTATCAACAAGCACAATGGAAAATCTATTTGGTCTAATACTATTGCAACCAAATTAGTTCATCCACGAGACTTCTCAAGTCTCATTCACATCCTAACAAATTTACCACTTGTCCTTTCATTCCAACCTTCTTTGTCTGACTCTATAGGTTCATCCTTAATTGATAACAATTTGAGTAGCGCCTAACCTATGACCCATATCGTATCCCAATTAAGATGAAGTAAATGAATCACATGAGCCCTCTCGATCGTGAATACCATATTGTATAGGCCATTTGTCTTGCACTGTTCCAATCGAGCGAGAGCTATAGATTTAGTTAAACTTACTAGCTTGGTCATATGATTAATCAATTTTACCTCATGAGATTAATGCTTCTATCAAAAAATCCTTTCCAATTACAAACTATCTTGGGCAAGAATTTTCATCTCATGGAATATCAATTATATATGGTAAAAGCTTTGCTCACTTATGAGTTGACAAATCTCTTATTGAATGTACACACGCCTTCATATGCACTCAGGCAATGTCACATTAGGTTCATGACCTTATCTTATACCAAGATAGATGATGGCCATAAGGCCCTAATAACGTGTTGACTGTCATGCAAGACAACCATGTTGTCTAAGGTCTAAGCCTTATGTACTCTTAGCTTGATCATAAAGTAAGACATTAATTGCAAAGAGTGAACTCCATGTGTCTGCTTTATTTTTTTGACTCCATGCTTGAAAACACAAGTGCCCTCAGTATCCCAAACTAAATGACATGACACTCATCGCACAAACATAAGGTGTGTATGTTATACCAACTCTCCAATCCCCTTTGGAGAGTTTGTGACCCATGAACAAATTTTAGTGATTGAGTTCAATGGCTACCTTGTGTCTATATTCCAACCCCTTATGCTTAAAGTTTCTTCATGTAGTCACAAGGGCACATGTAAAGCTTTACACCACTTAAGATTTACATGCATGAAATACTGTTATAATATTGATATACATAAAAATCTATATTTTATTAATATGTGAAAAGTATACATATACAACTAATATCCCTCATTCTCTTTTGGCGTTGAGGGCATATTACCAACAATTGCAACACAAGGCCATTTTCTTTAAGGAATTCAGCAAATTTAGCACTCATGTTCTCACCAACACGATTTAATATTAGTGCCCTCACTTACTTTTTGGTTTGTTTTTCTACTTGTTCCTTGAGTTCTTTGAGCATTTTAAGGGATTTGTACTTATACATTATCAAGTACATGTAACCATACCTACAATAATCATCTATAAAGGTTATGAAGTTGTAGAACCCTATTTTAGATATTTCATTAAATGGCCCATGAGCATTTGGGACCCTTTCAACATGCTCATCAAATGGGCTCTTAGCCATTTGGCTTAGGAATTAAAGCTCACAAGATGGATAGAGTTCCTCTACTAATCTACTAAGAGGCTTATCTTTCTGCAACTTGCTTATTTTAACTTTCCTAATATGGCCTAATCTAAAGTGTCACAATGCTTGGAATTCAAACCATTCCTAATATATTTGTTGGAAATGGGATTGATTGAAACACTAACACCCCTATTCAAGTAAAAGAGACCATTCACAAGAGATGCTGTGCTGACTAATTTATTACACCAAAAAATGTACTACGTGTTGTTTCTAAAAGAAAATCCATCATTTTCTTTTATTAGAAATGGAATGGAAACAATGTTTTAAAGGCAAATGGCCAAAAGTAAACGATCTCTTAAGATTATTGTATATATGGATGATAGCCTAACAGAAGCGGTCCCAATCGGCAGTGGCTACAACACTTGCTCTAGTGCCTACCTTAATTACCACTTCATGCTTTTCAAGTGTCTTACTTATGGCTAGATCTTAATGCTTAGTGTAAATATAAGATGAGGTACCACAATCTAAAACCTTTGAAGTAGAAAATACACTAATGGAATAAGATGTTTTGTTTCTTACCTTTGGCACTATTTTTCGGGCTCTTAAGGTACTTGATACAATTCCTATTCTATGGCCCATCCTTGCTATAATAGAAATATTTTCCCTTGCCAATAGGAACCTTGGCCTTCTTGACACTCACACTTTCCTTGGGAACTGTAGACTTTTTCTTCTTTTTATTACCTTTCTTGGTCTTACCAAATGATTTAGAGGTTGTAAGAACCATCTCCTTCGCTTCCCTTTTATGGTAGTTTGTGCAATAAAAAGCTTATTGAGGAGCTAGCCAGTGTGCATTCAGTATCATTTAAATGATAATTCATTATGAATTGCGAGTGAGTGTAGGATCAAATCCATCTATAAATTGGCTTCCATGATGAAGTCAAGGGACTGAAGCTTCTCAATAAGCAAAACCATCTTGAGTACTATTGGATTTCATTGGGATTTATTCATAAAAATGAAAACTTTCAATCACAAAGTCGTTATACTTTTGCAGTGGAAATAAAAAAACAAATCACATCTATTTTCACTGCAAAACACACAAGATATCCCAATCATAACAAAGCTAGAAACTTTTACCTCTTAAAACATTTCCAATTCTTTGTGATCTTTTGAGTTGTGGCCCTTAAATACTTATGACACTAGGGTTCAAGACATAAGCTCCATGAGCCATTCTACGTAGACCTTTTTAATAACACTAGTACATGGACTTTTATTTATTAATCTTATTAATAAATCTACCCATGTGTTCCTTATTATTAATCCCCATTAACAATTAAGCTCTAATTGTGTTAAATTAATTTAATTTTATTAGTCCCCATTAATTAAATTAAATTCCAATTGTGCTTCTAATTAATAATCTCATTATTGACAAACTACATGGTAATTAATTTAGTCTAATTCAATTGCAACTAAATAAATTATTCTATGAGGGACGAGTCTTCTCAAGCCTTGTTTGCATTCCACCAATTTCACACTTGTCCTACTTTCCAACCTTTTGTATATCGCTCTTTAGGTTTATTTTTAATTGGCAATAAGTATAATTCAAAGAATATGGATAACATCTAGCATATGGACCATATCGTAGCTCAATTAAGATAAAGTGAATTGGATCACAACGAACCCTTTTGATTGCAAATACCATACCGTATAATCCTTTTATCTTACGTTATCCCAACCGATTAAGAGTTATGGATTTATTCAAACTCACAAACTCGATCATATGATTAGTTAGCGTTACCTCATGAAACAAATGTTCCTATTAAAAACTCTTTTTTGATCACATATTGTCTTGGCCAAGGGCTTTTGTCTTATTAAAAAACAACTGCATAGGACAAACGCCTTACTCACTTACAAGGAGACAAATCTCTTATTGAACACATGCATGCCTCCATATTCACTTAGGCAACTGCACATTGAGTTTATGACTTTATCCCATATTAAGATAGGTATTGACCTTTAAAGTTTTAATGACACATTGACCATCATGTGCATAAGACAATCATGTCGTCTTAAGTTTAAGATCCACATGCACTTATCAAGATCATAAAGTAAGACATTGATAGCCAAGAGTGAACTCTGTGTGTTTTCTTCATTCTACAAGTCATTCTCTGCATGTCCATTCACTAATGGTGTATTCACACATATGTATTTTTAATATCTCGTACTAAACATCAAGACACTTACCATACAAATATAAGGTATACAAGTCGTACTGACTTTCTAATATCCTTTAGAGTATCCATATTCATAACCCCTTATGAATAAAGCTTCTTGGCTTAAACTCATGGGCACATGCATTACTTTAAGCTAATCAAGATTTATATGTATGAATAAACTTGCCAGAACATTGATATGGAAAGTTAATATTTTGTTAATAACTATGAAAAAGTACACATGTAATCATAATGTCCTTTAGTATTCCTCACTTTACATTGGTGTGAGAAGGCATATCTCTAACAAGTACATGCTCAATAACATCATTGTCCCTACCATGTGCATATTGAACAATTGCGTTGATATATCACATATAGTAGTTTGAATTTGCTCCCCACGCATCTCTTTCATGTTATAAAGAATCTTTTAAGAGCTCATCATATGTTAATTAGTCCTTTAGAGATTATTAGTCATAAAGGCCAACAGGTAGCTCTTGATCTATAGGTCCTCTTCCACCAATCCTTTATGTGCAGACTTTTCCTCCTTACTAGCCGTCTCTATAGAGGCTAGTGAGATATCTGCCTTTAGATAATAGCCGATGTGTATCAAACTAAGAAAATTTTCAAGTTCTAGAGCGAGTTAACATAGTTGGGCCCAATTAATGTATTGGTCTCAAGTAGTTTAGTATGAGGCATAAACATTATGTAAGATAAATAACTCTATAGAAAATAAGAAAAATTATTAGTTTAGTTGTAAAATGTGTACCTCCATTATCATGACTTTAAACTGACAGCCTCCGACTAGATTTTTTGAATCTTATATTGCTTTGGGTTGAAAATAGAAATTTCATTGGAAAAATTTCTTAGCAAGTTATTGGGGTCTTCATTGGACATGGCATACCTCACATATATAATTCTTGGCATGCTGGCCCAAATGAGTACCAACTCTAGACCGTACGTGGTCCAACCTCCTACTTCAGCCCATAGCCCAACAAAACTCACATATATAGTTCTTGACATTGTGGGTCCACTTATGTTACACCCACCAATTAACAACTCGCCATATTTACAACCCTACTCGTAACCCAATCAATTTTTAAGGTGAAGTATCCTTTGAATGTCACATCAAATACACCTAAAAATATGTCTTCACAATGTGACCTTACAAATGCCATGATACACATTTTAAGACTATACATTGAATTTTAAACTCCTTGGAGGGCCATGAAAAAACAATTTCATTGTTGCCTTTAAGATCAACAATAGATAAATTCATTTTAAAGACACATATGAATGGTGAAAAATAAAGAACATATAACACACATAGATTTACATGGTTTAGTATAAGGATGGATACATCCACAGAGTTATAGAGTGTTATTGTATTGCCTCGTCTAGGTTTTTTCTTTTCACTTTCACTTTTTATATAATACATCTTTCAATAGTTTTGCTCCATTTTCTCATCACTACACCATAATAGATATAGTTGTTGATTATCTATTAACCACTTGTAGGCTACTCCATTGGTGAGAAGTTATAGGACTAGCTACATCCTCCATGGTTGATGGTTATGTCCTCATCTAGGGATCATCATGCTGAGTCGCATATCTATCTTAACTAAGGCTTTGGCTAGGTACCTAAGTACTCACTTAGGATTTGGTCGTTGGTCACCTTCTTATACCATGGCTGATATCTTGTTCTATATCGCTACTCCCCCCAGATCGAGGAGATTTTCATCGGTTGAAGTTAAAGCTACAGCAAATCTCTAGATAATGATTTGGGGCTATTAATAAGGGTCTTTTTATTATCCCTATCCCTTGTTATGCCTTGTTTCCATTATAAATACTTCTTACATGGTGATTAACCCACTTTAACATCACTGCGTCCTTTCTCTTTTATAATGTCAGCCTCTGCACCTGGTAGTAATTCTTCTAGTTTCTATTTTGCTAAATTAGTGAGTTCCTAGACTGGTCTTATCCAAGAACTCAAGGTGATAATGGATGATATAGAGAATCTAGAATTAGACAAAATAAGATTGGAGGTTGGGGTCTTTGATCTAAAGAAGAAGCTGAGCCCCTTCAATGATCAATTTTATGCCCTTTAAGAAGAGCTGTAGCAAGCCTACAAACAGAAAGAAGAATGCGTTAACCTAGGGAAAGAGATGGTGGAAAAACAACATTTTCTCATACATGAGCATCATGAGTTTTTTGACCCAGCTTAAGGAGCTTGAGGAGAGTACTGGTGGTTGTTGTTGTAAGAAGTCCATCATTCACAAGGTGTTCAATTTGAGGAAGAGCATGAGGAATTTGAGTTGTATGTGCTATTTGAATGAGTGTTTGAAGTCAAACTCTTGTTAGGCTCAATGGGCAGATGACGCTCGTGTTGCCTTTCACTGGGACTTTACCAAGTGTCTAGAGATTCTCTTAAGAATGGATGCTATTCGTTGGGGAGTTGACATTTCTAGTGTCAATTAGAAAAACGTCTAGTACAAGCGCTCTGCGGATGCTTGACTCCTCTTGGGAGACCATTGAACAACCTCTCTATTGACTAGTGGCCTAAGTTGGCTGACTACTTGCACCACCCAACAATTCTACCACTTCTCCTCTTCTTTATCTTTTTCTTGTTCGTTTTCTTTTTTTGTAATCTAATTGGGTGTAATAAAAGTTTACTTTCATGCTATTTCCTTGGCTTACCTTACCTACAAACTCATTACTTACATTTAAATAAACTGGTTAAAATAAATTCATTCATCTTTAATCACCCTGACTAGTTTTCCAAATTAAGGCTGGGTAATTGAGACAGGATCACCACAAATTTTTATCAAGATGTGTGGATCTTCTCTGTTAGTCAAATCCCATCTTTTTATCTGTCATATCTTATCATTCCTTCTTCCACAAATACTCCCAATTCTTGTTAACCCATTTGCTAACATTTTTTACCTCCTGACATAAGATTCGGATCTACTGTGGCCGATTTTCCTTCTAGTAGCAACCCCTTTAAGCTGGTGCATGGTAGATTGTCAAATGCTTGGGTTTATTATTCTAAAGAGCCTATGCTTGCTTTGGATAGCCTCAAGGACTTAGAAGCGGACAATGTAAGGTTGGTGGCCCAAAATAAAAGACTAATAGAAGATATCCTAACCAATAGGCAAATTAGAACCATGAGTCAGGAGCTTCTACAAACCCATGCTGAACTTGTAAGCCAATGGACTTTTTGGCAGGAATTTCAAGACCTTGCAAATGAATTACAATAGGCATAAGAAAAGGAGGGTTGTAGTCAATCTCTTTCCATTCTAAGGGCACTCTTGTCTCATCTTAAGAGATTTCAAAGGGGTTGTGCTGCTCTAAATTCTTATTTTATGAAGCGACTCATGCAATATCGCTATACCCTTACTTATTTTGTTAACGAAGCCTTCAGATATCGTGCCATCTTCCACTGGGGTTTTATTGAACGCCTAAAGACCCTTTGAAGGTCTGACTAATTTTTGGCCCAACTAATGGTATCTCTAGAAAAGAAATCTAGGAAAAGCAATCTCCCTTTAAGTAGATATATCCTGATCCTTTTGGAACCAAGATGATGACTAATGCACCTACCTCCCTTATCCTTTATCCGTTACTAGTGGAAGCTTGTCTTTTTTCTTTTTGTCCTTTTTTTTTATTGTAATAGAGTAAGGTAATGAAATAAATTTGTTTTTTTGTTAATGTTATAACTATTACCCACTTAGAAGACTAATTGAAGCAAAATTATTCCCCTTGACCCAAGTGGAC
Source organism: Avicennia marina (assembly GCA_019155195.1). NCBI lineage: Eukaryota > Viridiplantae > Streptophyta > Magnoliopsida > Lamiales > Acanthaceae > Avicennia > Avicennia marina. The sequence continues at coordinate 8,310,854 of CM032781.1, read as the reverse complement.
CTACCCGTTTAACTACCACATTTAAGGATAACATCAGGGTAAATTTCATTGAACTACACACACCCATCTTGACGATTAAATCGGGTCTGTTCAACTTCCATATCTTGCACATGCTTTAACTCCTATGTCTTTTTTGTGTCAAAATTAGTTAATCAACTTCTTTATGCTAGGTTAGTTGATTCTTTGACCCATTATAGGGACGTAATAAAAGAGATGATGGACCATATTGAGAGACTTGAAGTTGAGAATATTAACTTGAAGCAGAAAGCTTCTTCTAAGTCTAAAACATGCTGGTTGGGAGAAGAACGAGATTTTGAATTTATTTAATGCTAGTGTAAGTAGTAGTTGGGGATGCTTTTCTAGGAGATCTTTTCTTTCTCAACTTAAAAGTTTTGGGGAAGGTTGCATAGCACTAGAGTCATACGTTATGGAGCATGAGCATAGAAACTAGATTGTCCATTTTGATGTCTCCAATGTCAAGTGTACAGATGAAATCTAGACAATTTTTCACTTGGGTTTTAGTGTGTCCATGGACACTTTAGTAGACATTGATGTCGTTTCATGTACTATAGATCTTTCTAGCATTTCTTGGAAGAAGGAATGGGATTGGTGCTCCCTGAGGAGTGGGTTGTGTTGGATCTAACGTGGGAGCTTGAAGATGAGAGTGATTAAGCTGAGCCTTTACTGATGATACCTCTTTTGTTGTCTGTTTTTATTTGGTGATCTTGCCTTTGCATTTTATATTTCCATCCGCTATCATATTTTAGCTTTGTAACATTTTGAAATGAATGGAAATGACTTTTTCCTTCCTCTTTTGTAATATTGCACTCTGATCGTTATGTTAACTTCTTGTCTTCCAAGGCTTATGAATGTGGTTCTCTGGACCAGTTTTATTTTCAACTTAGTTTAGCTGTGGTATATTAGCGTGATTTCACCTTACAAAATCTTACATCTGCATTGACGAACATGTTTTGATTACATGCTTTTTTCCAAGTCATGACCCACCTTCGGCTATGAGGTTGACACTTCCACTACTTGTCTTTATTTCTTAATTTTAATTAGCTGTATCTAAATGTATTTAGCGTATCTGCCCTTTGCGGCTTACAAGCTTAGATTAATTAGTTGTCTAACACTGAGGCTAACTGAGTACACTTGTTTTTTTGTAGTATGTACTTTTCCCAATTATAGACCAAATGGGCACAATTAGGCAAAGGTTCTAGTAGTTCAATGTTTCAAGTTAACTAGGCATGCATATTGTTGAAGTTTGAGCTCTTCCCAATCAAGGGGCTGGCTAGGTTCCTCCTTGTGAGAACTTTGGTTGTTCAGTAAGTTGGCACCTAAAATGATTGGACATGCCCATTTCAGCAGTTTGAGCTCTTCCCAATCATGAGTTGACTAGATCCCTTCTTATAAGGATTTGGGCTATTCAATCTTTTGACACGTAGGAGGATGGGGTATGCCTAATTCCACAGCTTGAACACTTCCCAGTCATGGGCTGACTAGGTCTTTTCTTGCAAAAATTTAGCCTATTCAACCTTTTAAGTCTCATGATGATTGAATATGTCTAATTTTGTAGCTTGAGCTCTTCCAAGTCATGGGCTGACTAGGTTTGTTCTTACAAGAGTAGGCTATTCAACCCTTTGACCCCTAGGATGACTATTTATGTCTAATTCTGCAGCTTAAGCTCTTCCCAATCATAGGCTGACTGGGTTTTTTCTTGCAAGAATTTAAGCTCTTCAACCTTTTAACACCTAGGATGACTAAGTATGTCTAATTCCATGGCTTGAGCACTTTCTAGTTATGGGTAGATTAGGGATATTTTGGACACGATGTCAGTCATTTGGCTACTCAATCCCCAAGCATTCCCATGTCCCAAGGTTAGTGGAATGTTTTAACTTCCAAAAGAAGTTATTGTAGCATGAGCTCTCACGCAAAAGTCTAAAACATAGGTTATTGCCTTTACTTACTCCTTTAGCTTTTCCTTCACTCTTTCAATTTTTTGTTTTGAGGTTAATCCTTCCCTTCCACCAAAAACTACAAAGAGTTTTTCTAGGTAAATAGCATCTTCATCCTGTAAGGATGCTTGTCGTCCATTATATTCAGTTGTATAGAATATATTAAAACTTAGCACTAAGGAAATTTAACTAAATTTCCCATCCATGATCATGAAATTATTATTCCTAGAACTGATGATCCACCCAAGCAACCACTAATAGGCTTCACAACCATTGTCATCCACCAATGTCGATCAGAGTTATCTTTTCCTCTTCATCCTCTTTTTCAAGGACTCCTTAAACAATTTCATGTGAATATATCCCAGTTTACTCGTAATTTCTTTCGACTCCTATGGTTATTTCATTCTCTATACAACACCGTTGGGCATTCCACCTTTAGTAAACTTGTTCCACTATACCTTTACCCTTCAATTGTTGGACATAGTCATATTTTATTTTACCATGAGAAATGGGCTCCACTTCGCAAAGGGCCTTCTTTAAATAAGCATCAGAAAGAAGAATACTTCTTCTTGCACTGTCGAGGCAGGTGATATGAATTCCCCATCACCGAGGTAGATGAGCTCTAGGTTAACCCCAAGTTGGTTGACATGGTGGACTCAAAAGTATTAATAATTCTGGCTAGCAGAAAAAGGAAAGCCTCTAGTCCTCTTCAGCCCTTGTACTGCTTCCATCTGCAACTAAGATTCCCACTCTTGCCCACTTTGCACACAGCATAGAGTACCCTGAAGATACTACCTCCACCATTCAGACTGGAACTTTTTCCTCATTTGATGCGCCCGAGACTCCCCAACTAGAGCAGCTAATACCTTCTTTTATAGCTTGAGCATCCACTCATTAATTCATTCCAAGCTTTGAGGTGCCCACTAGACCATACATCCTTATCCCTAATTTGTTCTACATGGCAAGGACTTTATTTTGGCAGGACCTACATTTGGTGTGCCAATTCAAATTAGGATTAGTTATCCTATAGGACCAAGAACTAGCATCAAATTTAAATCCAAATAAGGCTTACGACAAGCTTGCAAACCATATAACTATGGTGAGTGTCTACATTGACAAATTTCCCTCTTTCCTTTGTTTTTTCAACACATTTAATCCGTTCTCACTATCTTCTCAATAGACCCTTATCATGGTCAATGATGTACTATGTCAGGTTGAGGAGTTTGATCGAAAGAGGAAAGATGTTAAGGAGGTAAAAAAATTGGCTTGTAGGAAGAGAACAATGCCTTGGTGGGGCACATTCTTGAATTGACAAGGGATTTGGGCTCAGTGAAGGGGAACTTACATGAACTTCGAGAGTCCTTCCCTTACATGCTAGAAGAAACAAGGAGCCATGCCTTTCGTGATTTCCCTTCCACTCCTAAGGGGATAACCTTTCTTAAGGATTAACTTGATAAATACAAGCAGTCAAAAGATTTTGAAGTGGCTTTTGTCAAGCATGAGGTACTGGCCTTTGTAGACTAGTGCAATTTTCTATAAGATGAGATAAGTAAGAATTGTTTTGTGACCAAAGGGTCTAATCTTGGCTCCATTGACATCTTGGAAGGGAGTAAGAGGATTTAGGTGGGGGGGGGGGGGGGGGGGGGATATTTGACTCAGCTCCATCCAACCCTTCGTAGGTAGGTCCTACTCCTTCTCCAAAGTCTATCCCTCCTGACAATACTTCTACCAATCAACCAATGGCGGTGGAAGAGAGAAGAGACCCAGAGGAGAAGCTTGCCTAAACATGCAATGAATCAACTCTACTACTTGTCTTTGAAGATGATCTAGCGAGAACCCTATCTCCTATTTCTCCCATGACCTAAAGGTAATGAAGATAGTTCTCCCCTTTCCCATCCGTTGTACCCTCCATCATTAGTACAAGTTATTTTGGGAATGAAATGGAATTTAATTTACAATAATCGCACTTTTAATTACAACGTCTTAAACATCGAATTTTTTTGACATCTGAATATTCTAAGGTCTATCTAGTATTTGTCCTTCATTATCCTTAACTTTATATGCCCCTCATAGTAGTTCCATTGCATCTTTATAGGGGCTTTTCCATGTAGGATGTAGCTTTCCTAGTTTCCTCAGTGAGTTTACCTTTTTAACAACAAGATCTACGACTCGAAGTCTTCTTGGAATTGCTCTTTTGTTGAACATTGAACCTATTCTTTACTAATTACTTAGCATCCTCAGATTAGCTACCTTTCATTTTTCTTCTATCCGGTATAGGTGCTCGTGCATGCCCTGCTTGGTGCAATAGCTTTGTACTATGGGTGAATCTTGACTTGCCTTTGATGGGATGTTGGTGTCTACTACCTAAACTAGGCTGAGTAGACCTTCTCCAGTGGCTAAGTAAGGCATTGTCCAATAGGTATATGGTACCTCTGGTAATTTCTCGACCTCAGAATTTCCAGCTCAGCTAATCTTCACCGTAGCTTTTGACTAAGGTTTGATTTGCTACCTCGACTTGGCCATTTGTTTGGGGATGGCCACAGAAGTAAATAGCTGCCTAGGTCCCCACTTCTAGTACAATTCTCTTATCTTCTTTCCATAAAATTGTCTCCCATTATTGGTGATTATCTCTTGTGAAAAGTTGAACCAGCATATTAGGTTCTACTAGATGAACTTTATGACTACTACTTTTGTAATCTTGGCCAAAGGTTCTATTTTGACCCACTTGCTAAAGTAGTCCATTACTATCACCAAAAACTTTCTTTAACCTAAAGCTTGGGAAAAAGGCCCCTCAATGTCCACTCCCTAATGAGTAAAGGGCCAAGGGGGAATGGGTAGAGTCTTTATGACCTTTGTTGGGAAGTGGGTGGTACTAGCATGCTTTGACATTGGGTGCATTTCTTCACATATTCTTGGCCAATAATATGCTTCTCTTAAAATCTTCCTAGCCAAGGATCAACCTCCTAAGTGGCTTCCACAACACCTATCATGGGGTTTTTTTGTCACATAGTTGCCTTCCTCAAGTCCCAAACATTTTTGCAATGATTGGGAAAATCCCTTATGGTAAAGTATGTCCCCAATCAGCACAAACTAGGAGACTTGAACTTGTTCCTTCTGATTAGTGGGCTTTCCCTTCAAGCAATCTACTGTTTGTCCCCTCTAGTCATTCTGTCTTATTATGAGAATCTACTCCCTTAACATATAGCATAAGATTACTCGTAGGGTACCATTGTTACTCGTGGATAGGTTAAGAGTCCCAGCTAACTTAGCTAGTTTATCAGCTCTTTTATTGTCACTCTAGCCTACTTGGACTAATTTAAAGTCTTCAAACTTCGTTACTACCTACCGTATGTCTTCGGCATGCTGTTTCATTTGTTCACCCCAAACTGTGTAACTGCCTTAGGATTGTTAAAATAGTAGTGCAAGTCCACATGGACTAGGAACGCCTTAGCATTGAGTTGCTATGCCATTCTTAATCCCTAGAGAAAAGCCTCATACTTCGCTTTGTTATTACATATGTGAAAATCCATTTTGAATCCATACTCTAGGACATCACCATTTGGGTTGATCAATACAACTCCTGCCTCACTAGCATCTTGGGTAGAGGATCCATCATCAAATATTTGCTAAGGCTCTAATGTTGTAGTGCCATTTCAATGAGAAAGTTAGCTAATGCCTAGGCTTTAATGGTTACCCTGGGCTGATGTCATACCACTGGTCCTTACAAGACTTTGCTAACATAATAGACAAAGTATTGTTACTTCTCATGCCTCTTGATCAAAGCAAAGTTGATAGCTACTTCTGAGATTGCCAAGTACACAAAGAGCCTTTTTCTTAGGTGCGGCTTACTTAATAGGGGTAGATTAGACAAGCATGACTTTAATTTGTCAAAGCCTTACCGACATTTCTCGTCCTACCAGAATTCTTTGGCCTTCCTCAGGACCTTGAAGAAAGGTAGGCTATTGTTTGATACTCTAAAATTGAATAGGGTAACTATCCACTAAGTTAGCTTCTAAATTTGATGGATATTAGAAGACTGGGAGCATCTCTTGTGTAGCTTAGATTTTCTCTAAGCTAGCCTCTATGCCTCTCTAGGTGATTAAGTACCCTAAAAACTTCCTACTCTGAATGCCAAATGCATATTTTGAGGGATTTAATTTTAGGTTATACTTCTCCAATATCCTAAAGGTTTCCCTTAGGTCCTAAATGTGGGATTTTCCTTTTCCTAATTTGACCAACATATCATCTACATAGACTTCCATATTCTGCCCTATGTAAAGATTAAACATTTAGTCTACCATCCTTTGATACGTGGTGGCTCTGTCGTTTTTCAAATCAAAAGGCATAACATTTTATGAGAAAGTACTAAAAGGAGTGACGAAACACACCTTTCTCTTATCTTCAAGTGCTAAAGGTATCTAATGGTAACTTCGGAAGGCATCCATCATGGACAAAAGCTCCATCCCCATTGCAGCATTCACTAGTTGGTCTATGCAAGGCAAGGGATAGCAATCCTGTAGGCAAGCTTAGTTCCATTGTTAGAATCTTGTTAGTTGTGGTCGTAAAGAAGGCGTGGTTTCTGGAACCACTGGATATTAACAATGCATTTCTACATGATAACCTCGAAGAGGATATCTACATGGATAAGCCACTGGGTTATAGCAAAGGTAAACCACATCAGGTATGCAAACTTAATAAAAGCATTTATGGGCTTAAACAAGCCTCAAGATTGTGGAATCATGCTTTTTGTGCAGCAGTTAAGGAATTTGGTTTTGTTCAACATAAGGCTAATTATAGTCTCTTTACTATGGTCAGTGAAAGTTCCTTTACTGCTATAGTGGTGTATATTGTTGATTTGATTGTTGCACGGGATAATACTAAGTTGATCTAGCAATTAAAGTCTTACCTTAATGATGTATTCAAAATCTGGAACATTGGAGACCTGTCATATTTCCTGGGAATTGAGTTGACAAGAACTAAAGAAGGGTTGTGTCTTAACCAAAGAAAATACATACAAGACATTCTAGCTGATTGTGGAATGAAAAATTGTAGGACATCAAAGATTCCAATGGACCAAAATGCAAGGCTAAGCAAATACGATGGGAAGCCAATCTCAAATGTGGCACATTACAAAGGAATACTACTGTATTTGACTATAACCAAACAAATATTGCATTTGCAGTTCATATCCTTAGTCAATTTATGGAAAAACCAACTAATGTTCATTTAGGAGCTGCTTATAAGGTGCTGCAATAATTGAAACTAACCTTGGAACCGGGTGTCTACTTATATGTAGATACAAATTATCAACTTAAAGGCTATTGTGATGCAAACTGGGGTTCTTGCCCTAACTCAAGGACATCAATAACAGGCTATTGTGTCTTGTTAGGAAACTCTTTGGTTTCATGGAAATCCAAGAAGCAGTCCTTGGTCTCAAAGTCATCAACCAAAGCAAAATACAGGTTGAGCACAAGGAACTAGTGCTGATTTACTGCGATAGCCAAGCTGCCTTGCTCCTATGTTCCATGAAAGGACAAAACACATTAAGCTAGACTGCCATCTAGTGAGAGATTTGCTGCAGGCAAAGACCATTACTACTAAGTATGTGACATCCCAATCGCAGATTGCAAATACATTTACCAAGTTGTTAATAGAACAAGTGCTGAGGGCACACCTTAGCAAGATGGGAGTTTGTGCACCACTCCCATCTTGAGGGGGGTGTTAAATAGTTGACTAGTCCCCCCAGGATTAATAAAGAGCTGAGGTGGCACTGAAGTGGTGTCCCATGCTACTGCCTTATTAACAAAGGAATGCTTAAGTGTTTCATTAATCTTGATTGTGTTTTTAGCTGGTTTAGTCAGGTAATTAGTTGAGTTGTATAAATAGGCTATTCTGGTTTGTACAGTACTGAACAAAACAAAACTTTCCCAATTTTCTTTACAAAGGCTAGGGCTTGTTCTGTCTTTCCATCCCAAACCAATGTTCAGTCTTCATCTCTTTTTTCTTGTTTTTCCTTGGTTTCTCTGTGAGGAAATCTCCAATGCACTTTCTAAAAGATGTGCCTCATACATGAACGGGCCAGAGTTGTGGGCTTGGGTCAGAACAAGCATAACCAATCAAAAAAAAGTTCTTTTCAAGACTTATTCACTCCAAAATTAAATTCTTCATAGACAAGTGTCGCCAAAATTAAAGGCCGCCATGTGGTATTTTGTTATGGTGAAAAGTTAATTACTAACTATTATATTTTTGAAATTAAATTAAATACAATTTCAAAAATTGAATAATAGAGTAAATTGATATTTTACTACAAATATGACTGACAAATCAAATTGTGACACATGTCAAAGCCGGCCAATTGAATAATGCCATGTGTCAAATCCTATAAACTTAGAAGGAGAATATCACTGATTTAACAATTAAATTCTAATACTTCAATTGAAAGAAATGATGTCAAATCAAATATCCTCATCCAATCAGATGTTACCATGTCCTCAAACATTTATAGCAACAAGACCTTCTCCATCCCTATAAATAGAGGTGTCTTCTACATCATAAGGACTCAACACAAAGATACACATCAACACTTACATTAAGCAAGAAGCAGTCTCGAAAAAAGTTCAAACTCTCTTCACAAGTTCAAAGCTATTCTTGCAGCATTCAAGGCGCTCTTTATGAAGGCCCACCAAATCGCAGCATTTGATCCATAGTTAAGGTGTTAAACTAGTGGATTAACATTATTTGAAGCTCTAACCAACATCAAAGAAGACCAAAGCTTAGAAATTCCTTCAATTCCAGTTCCGTTCTTCAAACAACATTCAGGGCGTTCTTGCAACATTCAAAGTGTTTTTTGACAAGTTCATTAAATCTTAGCATTCTATATAGAATCGTGGTGTCAAATCAAGAAATTGATATTTTCCAAAGGCCTAGTGAACTTTAAAGGAGATCAAATCCACCAACGCTTCAACAAATTACAGGAATATCCAAGCTTTTCAAGTTGAAAGGAGAATCAGGGGTTAAGAATTAAACTTAATTGTACAAAATGGATTGAATGAAATAAGGGGACCGCATGAGAAAATCCGTGAATCAATAAGATATCTTAACAGATCCCCTTCTGCTAATAAAAAATTTCACACTGCATTATCTTAGTATAATTTGAACGATAAAAGGCAAGTAGCTATAAATGTGCCAAATCATTGGAACTCAACGTATTACTTACTTGAGATAGTTTTGCCTTTGAAAGAGGCGTTTTGTTACCTACAAAGAAGGCAGTATTAGTTCAATACATCTGATTTAGAATGGGAAATAGTTGCAATGGTACATGGTTGTTTGCATATTTTCTATGATGCAACTTGTCATTTTAGTGGTAATAAGTGTCCAACTTCTAATGTATTTTTTTCCTAATGTTTGTAAAATATATATGAAAATGATTGAATGGAAAGATAATGAGAATGATTTTATTAGGAGGATGTGGGCTCCAATGAAGAAAAAGTTTGATAAGTATTAGGATGAGTGTTGTTCGGTATTAGCTACTATTGTTGTATTTGATCGAAGGTTCAAGATGGATTTGGCGGGGTGCTTGTATAGTAAAAGTAATGGTTTAAATGTTGATTTGCATATTGGAGGCTATGTGATGCATTGGTTGGTTTGTTTATTTTATATGGAGGTAGTTTTATCATCTCAGTAGCCCAATCCATTGTACCAAGTAGTTTAGGCGATGAAATGCATGGCTGCTTATCAAATTTCAATAGATGTATTGAATCTCGTGCTCCACTTAATGAGAAATTAGAGTTGGATATTTATTTGGATGAGACAAAATTTCCTTGAATTGATAACTTTAGTATTTTAGAATGGTGGAAAAAAAAATTCCTAGATTCCCTATCCTAGCAAAATAAAAGGTGATATTTTACCTGTGCTAGCCATGACAATTGCGTTAGAGGTAGTATTTAATATTAGAGGTCGTGTTATTGATGAATCAAGGGCTTGTTTGCTTCCTGATGTAGTAGAAGCAATAGTAGTGGTTGGTGATTGGATAGGAGCACCTTAAAAAAAATGTAAGTACAATTTTTTGTTTTCAATTATTTAAAATTATATTAGCATGTATTTTTCTTATGACATTTTTATTTTTGCACTTTTAAGTGATGCAAGTTCATCTAGAGCTCAAGCAGACAAATGATGGTGATAAATCTTACTAGTAAGTATATTAATTAACTATAATTTTATTTCTATACTATATCATATTCTAACATTTTATTTTATTTTTTGGATATATTAGGCATGTTGAAGATGATGATGTGAATGCAGAAGATAAAATTACTTTGAAATACAATGTGGGTAGTGTTTTCATGCTCAATGTATAGACTAGTAGCTGCTTAAAAACACTACTTGTCCAGTTTGCGGAACTTCCTTTGCAAATTTAAAAGGTTGATTCCCTTCGTTCTGTATTTTATTTGACAAAATGTCTTTAGTGAGCATTGTAATTCATTCAACTGCCAATCTATTAGTCGTTTAGTTACTGAATGTAGCCATAACTATTTTTTTTGTCACACTTTACATTTGAATATTTTCTTGATTACTATTTTAATTTAATCGCTAGAATCTTTGCAAGTTTTTTCATCTATCAAGATATCTCGAAGGGAATCATGCAGCATAAAGGATTTAATTATTCATAAATTATCAAATTAATTCCTAGTGTTGGAATCTAATGAAGAATTGGTATTATGTATTTTTTAGGCCAAACGTTTTTCTTTTCACTTTTGTCATTGGGATATTTATAGATAACTGACATCACTAGTATACATATTTTTTTTGTATAAAATATATTATAATTAATTATTTTAAATTAAAATAATTTATTACATAATGTTAGTTTTCAATTAAAAAAAGAAAAATATTAGTTTTTAATTAGAAAAAGAAAAAAATTGCTGGTCGAGTCTAGACTTAGACTCACCATACAGGGTCTGTGAGTTGGATCAAAATTTAAATCCATTGAGTCTAGGGTCTGATAATAAAATGATACAAGTTTATATCGAATTCGGGTCTGGGTTTAAGTTAAATTCACCCATTAACAGGTCTATTGATAGCAATAAAGTAGACTTACTGACAGAGTAATTAATTTAATTACCTCATACCGCAGACACACACACACACACAAAAACCCAATACCAAGAAATACCGAAACAAGCTATATGTTGTATATTTATTTCAATGATTTGCATGCAACATGTCCATGACAAGCATGGGCTCATGACCTGCCCACAACACTCAACACACAGAATACATGGCACTGCTTAATAGAAAATATAACGTAAGGAAGCAATTTGGACCCTAGCTAGCTAAATTGACCCATATGTGGCAAACATGGTACATGGTAATTAATAACTAATTATCTGGATTTACTTTTGCCTTGTCCTTCTGATTCTTGGCGGCTTCAGCAACTGCCTTAGCAGCTTTTCCTCCAGCTTCAGCTATTTTCTTGACAACCATTGTGGACACACGCTCCTTCTCTTTTAGGAAAACACTTCCAGTCTGAAAACACTTCCAGCTTCAGCTGCCACTCCCGCCATTGTTGGAAGCCATTTTGCCTCTCCTTTGGAGTGCTTGAATTAACCTTGATGTTTATCGCTGTTTCCTATATATGTTTGTGATCTTATGTCTTTGTTCTAGTCGTGTTAATTTTTGTGATTGCAGGTGTGTGACTGTATTTATAGTGCTAGGGTTGTTTCATGCAAGAAAAGCTACACCCGTGGATGTGTTTGTGTGTGTGTGTTCCAAGAAAAAAAAAAAAAAAGAGGTCTTTGTGTGTGTGTGTGAGTGTTTTCTGGTTTATGTGATCTTAGAAAAACCAATAGGCATTCTCCACCAGGAGCGGTGGGGATCCACACACACACACCTATTTTGTGTGTGTATACATGATTTATATAAACTACGTACCTGGAATTTTCCTCCTCTTTTAATAACTTGCCTAATGAGAATGGATGCAACAACAGTAGATGTGTGGCTTTGTGTTGGTTTCATGTGTGATGTTGACCATGCATGGTTGATATCTAATTTGCTTATTTTCTAGAGGGCTTTCATAACTGTGTAGCAAGATATAATTTACAGTTGACTTGGCCGGATCATTGTGTGATGCAGTGACGTGGAAAGGATCGAATTTACTAAGATTTTTACCTACATTTTAGACTACTATTTTATGTTTGCTAGAAAAATAACTTCATTTTCAGGTGTTTCTCTAGGAATATAAGTGTATAATTTATTAAATATGCAAGAGAGAAGAAGGAAATCTATGGAGGCATTTCCAAACTTTGAACAGCGGCCAGGGATGTATAAAAAGAACAGTTACTTTCTTGTCAAAGTGACAATAAGCAGAACAAGAGGTTGGCTTGCGGATTAATCATTTTTTCGTATGGAATTATGACATTGAATTGACTTCAATATAGTTATTTTTCTCCGCCGTGTTTCAGTTGCTGTCATTTTTTCTAATTTCGACAATGTTTCTTAATGTTTTATTTCTCAATAATGGCATCAAATATGTCTTGCACAAATATCTTTTTCATTATATATGGTCTAATCTTATGGAAGAAACATGACCAAAAGGTGAAATAGAAAGGAACAAATTATTTAAGAGGATGCTTCATGAGTATTTTTAACTTATTATAATTTAAAAATTAAGTCGTAGCAGATATTGAATTAATTCAGTAAGGAAAATTCCATTTAATTTTTTTAAAAAATGTTGTTATTATTATGTCATCATAGATTGAATTAACTTAATCAGTTTGTGTTTGATTTATCGCGTTTTCAATAACTAATATTTTTTCTTTTTCCTCTGATTAGAAAAGTCAATGCTCTATTGTGAGATCTATTGTTTTTTCTTCTATCTTAAAGAAACATTAAATTGAGAAGAATAAGAAGAAAGAAAATGTTGAGTTTGTCAAAAGTCGTCCAAGCTTTTGTGCTCGAACTCTTTTCAACACTTGGATTTCTTGACCCATGTAGTCGTTCATGAATTAGTCTACCACACATAAACACGCAGGAGGTGTTGGTCTCTAAATTTTCATTTAAATCAAAGTGAGATTCACAAGGGGTCTACAAGGAAATTTCTTATAATTAATTAGTAAGAATAAAGCATAATAACAAATATACATGTGTATAAGCTGAGTTCAAAAGACAAGCAAGAGAAAGAAACCACATATGCACACACAAACAAACAGTCCAACATCCAATTTTTGTGTAGAGCCGCAACATTCATCTTAGGAAAGTCATTAGCGAGAAATCCCCTCTCTTCCATGAAATCACCTAGAATTAGCTGCAAAATTGCACATAAAAGACCAGGAAAAAGAAAGGGTTTTGAAAGAAAACCCACGGATCTCTTGATCTATAAATACCATCATTTCACCTCTCTCGAAAACACACAGACATAAAAATAAGAACATAAACATAAATAAGAGAGTTCACTGCATACATATATTAATTTCTTCATACTATAATTGGCTACGAGAGTAGCAAGAACATATGGAGAGGGGCAAGATGAATTCTAGCAACGGGCAGAGCAGTAGCAACTACGTGAAGAATGCAAGTGTCATTCCGAAAGGGAAGGAGCACATTTCCACAATGGTGGGCAAGAAAGTTGCACAGGCTGGGGAGAAAGCTATCAAGTCTGCTGTTAATGCCGTCAAGAATCACAACGACAAGGCAAAAATAGGTCCTCAAAACTAATCGTGTAGTTAGTCATGTATATGTTTGTGTGTGTATATACACACACATGTATGCCCACTAATTAGTTATACTTGTCGTTCCCACTTGATTTGTAGTTTACATATTATGTAGCAAGTTACGTTACTAGATACTAGGATGGGCTGCTCATTTTTGTGCATGTCAGCATGTGCTAAGATTTGTTATTGTTATTGTTATTGTAACCAAAATAAACGTTGTCAATTTAATGTATACCTTGTCGCTTACTCCTATTTAGCGTTTTTTGATTATTTGTCCTGAGGTATTGATAATTAGCTTAACTGATGGAATGCAATTTACGGGACGTAACAAATGGAAGGAGCATATTCATAAAAAGCACAAATAAACTTATGATAGAAACATTTCCAAGGTGGAAAATAACTATTAGGAGTTGATTTAACCAACAAAAGATTTCGGCGTATAGCAAAAGGTAAAATATTTTGTAGTAGCCTTTCATTATTCCATAGACAAATTGTACTTAAGTAAACCTGTTAATAGGTGGATTTTACCTAAATCTAAAATCATAAATTAAAATTAAACCCAAATTTAAATTTAATATCAATATTTTTTTACCTAAATAAAATAAATTGGACTTGAATCGAGTTTGATCCTACAAGATCCAATAGGTCTAAATACCTGTGAGAAACCCAATCCCATTTTCAAACTTTGAACAGCGGCCATGGATATTTAAAAAAATAGTTATTTTCTTGTCAAAATGACAATAAGCAGAACAAGAGCAAGAAGCAAGTTATATGATGTATTTTCTTGAAGTTTTCTTCTTAGGTCATCACATACTTATGCATATAAGGGAAAAAGACTATATTGAACATGAAACTCATTTCTATATAAATAAATACAAATCCTCATTTGAGTCTTGGCTATTTAGAAACGAGAGCCACCACAAACAAGAAACAACATAGCAATTCTTTAAATTCTCTCTTTTTTTAATGGGATAACTTTGTGTTAACACATCTTTTTTTATTTTTAGTTATTTACTGTGGAGAAATGATGAAGAGAATATAGAGAGATGAATAAGAAATCCTATTGGGCCTAGTCTCTACTGAAGAGCCCAATACCATGTCAATGAACTGGCTATTAGGTTCATGGCAATTTGCCTATTATTTGAAAGATGTAAAGACTTGGACAACCAAAAAAGAAAGGGCAACGCTATTTAATTCAAAAGCTGTTAATATTAATTTTACAATATAGTTGAAGAGCAATTTAAGTTCATATCCACGTGAGAAAACCTAAGAAGCATGAGACATCCTACAAATGTTCATGAAGGAATCAGTGCTATTAAGCCCTCCAAGCTCCAAATATTGGAAACTCAATTCAAAACATTGAGGATGAATGAAAATACAACCATAGTAGAATTCAATGGGAGGCTGAGGCACATTGCCAATCAAGCTTACCGATTGGGTAAGAAGTATTCTGAGATAAAGCTTGTGAGAAAAATCCTTGAGATTACTACTTGAAAGATTCACTCCCAAAGTAGTTGCAATACAAGAAGCAAAGTATGTGGACATCTTGTAGCTGGATGAACTTATGAGTTCACTTCAAACTTATGAAATGAGCCTCAATGTTGTAAAGAAAGAAAAAAACTTGCCTTTCAAAACAAAAGGCACTATGATGATGAGAGTACTGATAACTATTGTAACAACAATGATGACATTGCCTATCTAACAAAGAAGTTGAAGAAATTGCTAAGTATGAGGCACACAAACTTTAATAGCAAATCGGGCAATTCTTCTTAAACTCCATCAATAGATCAAAAGAAGAAATTTGAAAAACAAGAAAAGGGTGAACCTGAAAAGAAAGATGTATAATATCATGAATGCAAAAGATTCAATCACATTCAAGTGTAA
Source organism: Avicennia marina (assembly GCA_019155195.1). NCBI lineage: Eukaryota > Viridiplantae > Streptophyta > Magnoliopsida > Lamiales > Acanthaceae > Avicennia > Avicennia marina. Next base: position 8,295,307 of record CM032781.1, on the reverse strand, counting down.
AGTGCTAATACACTTAAAAAGCAAGGCAAGTCAATGAACTTAACTTGGAGTGATGACAAATTTGAGGAGTCCGATGACGAAACCCAATCACATCAATAATCAAGTAACTTTCAATTTCGTAAGTTCAAAATAGAAGGATGTTGTGTCCTATATTGCAACATCAGATAAAGACAATAGTGATGTTGAGGAGGAGTTGTACTCCACCTACCAATTGGCTTGTGACAAGCAAATAAGCTTTACAAATAAAAAATCATGTGCTAAAGGAAGAGATGAAGTCTCTCAAGGAACTGAATGCGTGCTTGAATGATGAATTTTCAAAACCAAGGTTTAATTGTAAAAAGCTTATGAACAATATCGTGAGGCAGGGTCAACTTTGAAGAAATTGAACATGAGCAAAGCAAAATCAGAGATTGTACTGTTAATTGGGAAATTAGCATTAGACAAAACAAGAATTGGGTACACTAGAGTTGGAACCATAAAAAGAAAAGAGATTAAGGTTTAACAATGGTGTTGGCAACTTAAGGAACAACAAAAAGTCAATTTGGAGAATCTAGGTCTAAAAATCAAAGATAAAAAACCTTGCATCCTATACCACTTTAAGAGCATGTTCAAAAGATACTTGGTCTCTTGATGGTAGATATTCTAAGTATATGACAAGTAACAATGAATGTGTCAAATTATGAGAACATTTTAGTTAGCCACATAACATTTGGAGACGGCCAGAAGTGTCGTGTTGTTGGCAAAGGGATTCTCAACATTGAAGGAATGCCTAGGTTGAAAAGTGTTCTACACGTTGATAGACTCAAGGCAAACTTGTTAAGCACCAATCAGCTATGTGATCAAGATCTATCAGCTATGAAATTAAGATCTCTTTGTAAGATTTACTAAAGACTAGTGCCAGGTGTATGACGAGAACAACTATTGTCTGAAACATAGACCAAATCAAGCATTGAAGAGACTGAAAATGGCATAAGTAGTTGGGTCCCATCAACTATCAGGACTTATTGAGACTTTCAAAACAGGCTTAGTTTGAGGATTGTCAAACACTGTCTAAAACAACAACTAAAGTTTGTGGACCTTATTAGATGGCAAAGAAATGGAGAACATCATAGAAAGCTTCTAAATGACTGAGTACATCAAGAATCTCTCCACTACTCTATTGCAACTTTTTGGAAAACCTCTCTGAGCACTACAATGGCAAGAAGATAAACCAAAACACCAATAAAAAGGACAGTGGTAGATCCACAACCACCACCCCCTACCACTGATATTCCACCTCCATAAAGAGCCTCTAGTTTGTGGAGTAGTAGTAGAGGCACAGAAGTTGCAAATGGTGTTCCCAATAGATCTTAGCCTATAAGAGAACAAGTTCCACTAGTGGCATCAACAAACTATTGGAACTTGTTGCTTAAGAAGTTACAATAGAGACACGACAAGAACCTCATCAAGAAGCTGAAAAAGAAATTCTAGAATCTGTCTAAGAACTGGTAGATGAACAAGAAACAAGAACCAAGGCTTCCAACTGCTCAACAAGAAAAGAAGCCTGAGGGAGCTACAATGTCAACCGAAACAACACCTAGAGAACCATCTTTAGTTGAAGTAATTGCCACCAAGCAAAGAAAGATTGAGATCCTTGAGACAAGTAAGAGGCTATGCCTCAAAAGAAAAATTGAATTCAAGGATGATTCTAATGAGGAACTTATTGTTGGTGACCCCAACCTTCGACCAGCATATTCAAAGCAGTTCTATGTGGAGCCGATTTCCACTAGGTACAAGTGCATAAGTCATAGGCATTTCACTGTTGAGAATATAAACTTGCCTAAGACCTTTAGACAAAAAAAAAAAAATTGTTGAAGTGTTGGAGGACATTGGGTTAATAAATGCAATTATGAGGTTTGAAGAATACTTCTAATCTTGTTTGTGAATATTATGCAAATATGGTGCAAAACATTGCTAATGACAATTTAGGTTAGTTTTGTAAAGTCTATGTTCGAGGAATACTTATGAAAGTTTACCCTAGAGTTATCAACAAGGCACTATGTTGGAAGAAACTTGGCTTTGATGACATTTATCTTGATGGTTCTAAGGCTGATTATGATGACATGACACACACTCTCACAAGATATAAACTAGATAAATGGCTTCGAGGTGCGACATCCCTTTTATCCTCTGCTTTTTCACTGAAATACTTTTTGTTGTACATGTATAGCAACCTTATTGCCAACTATGAATGCAACTTTGGTCACAACAAGCATGGCAACACTATTTTACTGCCTTGGGACAAAGAAGCCAGTGAATTAGAGACAGCTGATCTTCTAGGCAATGACAACTTATGTTGAATCGGGCTTAAGTGGGTATGTTCCCTACTCTTGCCTAATTTCAAGTTTGCTTCAACGGAAAATGTTTCAATGTAGCTAAAGAAAAAGGAGACTACTCAATTAGTGGAAGTGCTACATTACCACAAGTAGGTGGAAATATAATGTGTAATGAATTTTAGCCAAGATGAATACAAAGGCAACATTTGCAAGCATATTCATGATCCTTTTATCCATTGAGTTGACGACAAATTAGGAATTCAGAGTTGTGCCAAAATGTGTGGTAACTATTATTGTAAGAAAATTCTTCTAGTGGCACCTCATACACTTCATTACATAGTTTGCAATATCTTTCTTCATCTTGTTCCACTAGAAGTTCTTCTTAACATCCTTATACATCTTTGTATTTCTTGAGTGTACCGAATACTTTGACTGATGTGCCACTTGTAGGATTTGGTCTCATATTTCTTTGATATCCAGAGCAAATAGCCTTCCTTTCATGCACACTACGCCATCTTAATCTCCTCAATTATCGAGGGTCGGCACTTCAATTTGCTACTAATCAATTAATTTGACAATCTCCAGATGTAGCGAATCAAATTGTCTTATCAGTATGGCCACCATAACTTCAATCCTCTTTCTACTCAAGGCATCATCCACACAATTAACCTTACTTGGGTGATAATTTATGACTAAGTCCTAGTCCTTGATCAATTCCAACCACTACCTCCATTCATATTCAACTCCTTTTGCATGAAGAAGTACCTGAGGCGTTTGTGGTCAATATATATCTCACATCTCTCACTGTAAAGGTGGTGTCTCCATATCTTGAGGACAAACACTACCACTTCTAGTTCTACGTCATGAGTTAGGAAGTTTAACTTGCACAACTTCAATTGCTTGGATGCGTAGACAATTAACTGGTCGTGCTGCGTCAAGACATCCTAAACCATTTTTATTGGTGTTGCTGTATATTATGAACCCACCACCTTTAATAGGCAAAGCGAGGACTGGAGTTGAAGTCAACTTTTGTTTAGGTACCATGAAACTTTGTTCACATTTTGGGGTCCATTTGAACTTCCTCTATTTCAATACTAATTGAGTCAATGAAGTGGAAATTTTAGCAAATGCTTTAACAAACTTTCGGTAGTATCTGGCAAGTCCCAAAAGGCTTCTCACTTTGATTACACTAGTAGGTCTAGGCTATTGCAGGATGGCTTCAATCTTCTTGAGGTCTATTGATACACCTTCTTTGAAAATTACATGCCCCAAGAATGCCACACTTCTAGGCCAAAATTCACACTTGTTGAATTTGGCGTACAACCATTCTTCACTTAGAGTCTACAATATTATCCTCAAGGGCTCCTCGTATGCCTTGTCACTAGGTGAGTACGCCAACGTGTCATCAATAAACACCACCATGAAGTTGTACAGGCACAATTTGAATACTTGGTTCATTAGGTTCATGAAGGTTGCTGGGGTGTCAGTTAACCTAAAAGGTAACTCCAAGAATTCATAATGTTTTTACCTTGTTCAAAAGACCTTTAATATAGGTGTCATTCTTGGAAATAGGTTAACTTTGAACTCTATATATCTATTCTGAGGTGATTTGGGTAGTTCATCCAAGAACACATTAGGAAACTCGTTAACCACTAGGATGTTTCAAACTTCGATTCCAGCTCGTTGACCTCGAGGACACATGTGAAGTAAGCTTTGCATCCTCCCTCAATGGCTTTCTCTGCACTGGCCATGGATATAAGGAAGTTGAGTCGACTAGCTCTATTTCAAGCACTTTTATGGAGGGAGAAACTGTCGCCACAAGAGGATGAAAGTTTACAATCTTACTTCTATAGTCCACATGTGCAAAGCTTTTGGCTAGCTAATTCATTCCTAATATCACGTTAAACTCCCTCATGTTAAGCTAAATGAGGTCAACTTTCTATTCCTAATCTCCACGTAAGTTCAGGTCATAGTCTCTATAAATCAGGCTGGCAACCAAGGTTTCCCCTCCAAGACTAGCCACTTTATATAGGTTGTCTAGTAGTTCAAGCTAAAGTTTTAAACACTAGGCAAATTTCTTGCACACAAATGAATGGGACGCATTACAATTGAATAATGCATATGCATATAGTCAATTAACAATAACACTACCTGCCACAATGTCCTCTACGCTATTTGCCTCGTCCTTGGTCATAGTAAATACCTTTGCATTCCCTCTAGGCCTCTAATTGGTTTGGTTTGATCAAGGGTTGTTTCCATTGCCATTGCCAATATACAAGCTACCATTAAGCTTGGTACAGCCTCGACTGGCCCTGCTAGTGCCACTATTGCTACTGTTATTATTTGGGGTGGGGTTCCTCACTTTGTTTGGGCATTAACTGCTCGATGCCCATATGCTGTCCACGTATGAAACAAGGACCAGTGTTGCGTCGGCATAGACCCGAATGTCAACATCCATAAGTGTTGCATTCTGGCAAGGAAGGCATTATCTCACTGTTCCTCACATGATTCGACCTTTTGTTCGTATTGGGCTGACCGAGCAACGATCCTTGAGGCTTGGAATGATCGAAAGTTGGAGCTTGGTGCGGATAGTAGCTCCGAATAGCTTGTTAAAAGTATGGACCTCATAAAGGGCTAGGGCTGTCTATAACCTTTTGTTCAGACCTTGAGTGAATTTCTGCATCTTCAATTAGGGGTTTGCCATCACCATAGGTGAATACTTGCCCTGAGCATGGAACCTAGTGGAGCATTCCACTAATGACATGTTGGCACCTTCGACTAGGTTGTTGAACTTCACCATCTTCTAAAGGTAGAGCACATTTAGAAAGAAGTGATTTGGGAAGGCCTCTCTAAAATGACCTTATGTAACCAACCCATCTTCAAGCATGGCTAGTGAGACACTTTCCTACCATAGCGTGGCTTCACCAACTAGGAATTGGGTAACAACCCTTGGCTACATGTCCATAGGCACCTCTGTCGACTAAAATTGTCCTCTACTTCTAACCATTTCTAGGCCACTTCAAGGTCATGTGTCCCATCAAAGATTGGCACATGTGCTCACCATAGTGCCTTGTAATAAGCCTTAGTTCTGCTGATAGGCAGGGTTGTAAGTTGACCAAGGGGTTGTTATCGAGTGTCCTTCACTTGTACTGCCACTATTGCAATGGTATATAGGTCTTCCTGTTCAAGCTCACCTGGTGTACAGCTGGTTGTGGCTAGGGTTGCACTAGGGGTGGAAGTGGAGGGTAAGCATGTGCTAGCGTAGTTGGATCCCCTATAGGGGTAGTGAAGGATGGGTTTTGAGCAACAATTTAGGGTATACCAACCATTTTCCTATATGGAAAAAGGGTTTTTGCTTGTTTGGTCAATCATATGTGTTATTTAAATACATGCAACGATAAGGTTGTAGATAAGCCACTACGTGACTTAGATAGCACATATAATATAGAAGGAAAATTTTATAGCATAATCTGTCTCAGTTGTAGTAAGGAAACAATCTTAGTATCATAACTAATGCCTTAATTGTGCCAATCCTACCTAGCTTATAGTTCTAATCTAAATTCCTTTCTTCTTCTAGCGCATCCCAGTCTAGTGCTATCTCCTTTAGTTCTAGTTCCGACACCGAATCTGGTGCATCCTCTGGATCCTCTTTTGGTTCCTCCTCTAAAGTCACTCATCTTGAAGCTCACCCATGCATCACTCATACGTGGTCCTAGCAGTCTTATGTATCTAAGCTAGCTTTGCATATTGAGCCACTACTTCATCCAATTTTTGTTTAAGTATATTGTTATGTCGATGCATATCAGCATTCACCTCTTTTAGCTCCCTATTCTTAGCCTCCAAGTTAGCATAATGTCACTAAGCCTACAGTAGCTCAGTGGTGATGTAGCCCAGCGGCTGTGATAGTGCTGTAATAAGGTGGTCCTTATCCTTCAGTAAAAACTACTCCCTTCCAAATGTGATCACTTTCCTAATCCACTACTCTCGCCCATTCCCTATATTAAATTACGATTTCTAAGGCAAATAGAAATCAAGATGTTACATGTGCAAGCAAAGTGTGAGCTACTCTTCCCTAAGTCCTCAAGATGTGATTTCTAGGGTCCAATCTAAGTAATACACTTTAGGTTCTCATTATCAAAATTTAGGCGCTTATACCATTTCTATCACACCCTAAGTCCAGAATCATGACACAATAGTATTTGCCAACCATCTCAAATAATATCAAAGCCATCATGTAAAAAGAGCAACTAATCCAAAATGTAGTTCAACAATCCTTCAAGAAGTAATGTAATATCTATAACATCATTCGAAGTCTCATATGTAATGAAAAGTAAAGAACATAGTTATTATTTCCTAAAATGTGTTTATTAAATAAGATCAATGAACTAGACTAAAGTGACTAAAATCTCTTCTTCCTTGTTCTACCATCCCCAAGTTTGTCTATTGTCAACTATCTCCTCAATAAAATGTTAGCTAATAGTGACTCGCCTAGTGAATGATAACACTTGACAATAACACCTGCATGTTTATTTTCAAAAGGATGCAAGTAAGGAAATGATAGTTGCAAAAATATACAATTCCATAAATATTCATTTTCAAAAGAAATACAAAACCATGAAAAGCATTAAAATCACATTTAGAAAGCAAGTCATAATTAGCCATTCCATATCTTCGTTCTTAGTTTATATTCCCCTAACTAAGGAGGGTTACATTGTATTCAGCTGTGCTGCCGTGGCTTTAAGGCTCCAACCCCATCTGAGAGGTATCCCAACCTACTGCAACCAGACTGGTAGGGCCTTCACCCACTATTAGTACCAATCTTCACCTTGATAGGGCTAAATCCCAAGCTATTACCCGCTTGTTGGAATCACATGCGTGGCTATGATGTTCTTATTAGATGTATTCGATATCTAGATACTTAGTTTAAAATCTTTTGATTGTAAACAACTCACATCTAGTTTTCAGAAAGAATAAATAACTTTCAACTTTATAGAAAACACTAGGTAAAAATACATTGCTATGCAACTAGGAAAGCATTCAGAATTTTATTTGAAATACATGGTAGGAAAATTCAATTGCTAGAGCTAAACAGTTTTGAAAAGTAGTTATAAAAGTGGCAAGGTGTAACCACTTACTCGTTACTTAGCCTTATTGAGTATCAAGATTCTTAGCTTTTGCCTCTTGGTTCCCTAACCAATCACATATATACAATTTCCATTTTAGTACTTCATTTGATTGAAGATCTTTGTGTGTTAATACTTCAAGTGCATCCTATGCATTTGTGCTTACTTGAATTCCCTACTATTCCTCATGTCCCATTACATCTTATATAGTAGCTTTATGCATAATTTAGTCCCAAATTTGGAAAATTTAGCTTAACTTTTCTCAAAGTGTGAAATCTGCTCAGTGCCTATGGTTAAGTCTCGCAACCACAATGTCTGGGTTCATGACCACAAGATCTTGGTCCGTGCTTGTGGCGTTCAATAGTAGTGCACATTGTTTCTACTGCTCCTGGGCCCGCAATCATAGCCCATCTCCTCGTGCTCATGAGAGACTCCTTTCTGCAACCATGCCAAGCAACCACAAGACATTCTGTAATTTTCACATCTAGGCTTGCGACCACAATTTACTATGCCCCAAAATTTAATTATATCCATGTTCCTAAGGTCCTCAAGCATGGTTTTATGGATTGAAACTTATGAAAAACATATTGTACATGTATTCACCATTTTTGGAACATTTAGGACATATTTTTAGTTATTTGCACATTGCATTAATACGCAGTTCCTACAATTGCTATGCGTCGTCCCACGACGTTTAATAAATTCTCATGTGTAGAACGCATCTAAATCCTTAAGAATTCATGTTTTGAATGTGCATATGCATGATAATCAAGCAACAAGGCATGAAAATTACCTTGTAACTAGGTGTTTAAGGTCAAGAAATTCACCACAAACTCTCTGCTAGGGCAGTTATTGGATTGGTCAAAGCTTGACTCAAGCTCGGTCAAACTCGATTTTGAGTTGAGCTTTGAGTAGCTTAGCTTGCTTTAACAAGCTGAACTCAAGTCTGCACTTTCAAGCTCGACAAGGTGTAAATCACACTTTTGTTGGTTGAGCCTGGCTCGAGCTCAAGATTCTTAAATTCGAGCTCGAGTTTTGTGTAAGTATTTCAAGCTCAAGCTCAAACTTTCTAAAAAAACTCAATTGAGTTGAGCTCGAGTATTGATTCAGCTCGATTACAGCCCACTCATTGCACACCATCAACTTTTCTACGGGCTAATAATAGGGTTTCTGACCCTTTAAGATCAATATTTATACTGAGGTTTATCTAGAATTTGCTTGGGACTAAAATTCCTAATACTTTAGGCCCTTATAATTAAATACCCAACTTCAAATTTTATAGCCCATCGTCACCCGAATTTTCAAAGGTTTTAAACTCTATTTTTCTTGTTTCCAAGGCTTGGAAATTATCCCCTTTAATTATTAAATCCTGTAGCAAAATTCCATCACCCAAAAATACCAAAATTTCTTCTTATGCTTCCCTATTCAATTCCCCATATTTCCACCCGAAAATAGGTAGAAAATGGAAAATTAAAAATAATTCGATCATAATTCCTCTTAAAATAATGTTCTATAAATTCTCAAAATTTTGAGGTATTATAGAAATGGTTGGCCAATCAAGAACATTGGATGGTGGAGGATCAACTTTAAAAATTTGGGGGTGTTCTACAAGCCATAGGCATCCAAGAAACAATAGAAATCATATAGGTGTTACATTGTATCATTCTTGTATTCATAGTTTGTGATATTAAAGCGAAGGAGTAAGTTTGGTGTATTGCAAGAGATAGAACAAGGCAAGAAAGCGAAGAGTTGCTACAAGAAGGAAGCATAGGACATGAGATAAGTTCTAATTGTTTCTTCCTTACTAGTCCAACATACTTGTAATATTGAAGAAAGAAGAACTTTGTTTATCAATTTCATTTGGTTGCCTTTTCTTATTTTATTGTAATCAATCTTATGTTCTTCTTCTCCCTCTGCTTCTCTTCCTCCTCTTTCTCTTTTTCTACTTCTCCCTTTTCTTATTTTATTTTTGACTTAGTTTATTGTTATAAGGAAGTGAAAGCCACAAATTAAGCAATTTGATCACAATTGTGAGCTGTGCGGCTTATAACGGAAGTGAAGGTGCCACATTTATAAGGGATCAAAGTTAATTCGTAAATTTCATTCTCAATTGAATTAATTCTAAGATAATTGAATTAAAGCTTTAGTATGACTTGGAAAAGTATACTAAAGACTCAAGGAATTAACTATCCCTAAAATAAGAAATTAAAATTGATATTTAATTTATTTGGTAATAAAAGTTCTTGTGTGTTTGTTGTGTATTGTTATTGAATTCTATTTGTTGTTATATTCATCATACTCCTCTATACTCTATTTAATTTAGTCAAAATTCATTTCATTGTCTGTTTGAATTATCATTGCCTTTAATTATTCACTTAACTAAAGCATAATATTATTAAACAACATTCTTACTCCTTGTGGATACGATAGCCCTTTGGCCCTATATTACTTGTGCGACTGTTGTACATTTGCAACATATTGTAGTTATATTACACCACGAATTTTCTTATAATGTATGTTCTGGAATACTTCCAATCTATTTATTTCCAAAACACAATATCCTATAGTTGGTAGGGTTTTTATTTCCTTATATAGCACCTAAGGCACACAGGACATGAACTCTATAGACTTCTTGTGTGGACATGTAACTAATTCAAGCCTAAAGCTTACTTAATTACTAATTTAAATAATAATTAAATCCCATTTTTGTCTTATCCTTTAATTTAATTAATCTCATCAATTAAATTAAAGGCCCACTATGCTTTTAATTAATAATCTCAACATTAACAAGCATAATGGAAAATCCATTTGGTCTAGACCAATTGCAACAAAGTTAATTTCTCGACAAGACTTCTCAAGTCTTTCTCATACCCCAACCAAACTTCCAACTTGTCCTCGTTTCAACCTTTTTATATGTGGCTCTCTATGTTTATCTTTAATTAGCAATGAACATAGCTCAAAGGATATGTATAACCTAATCTATAGCCCACATCATAGCCTAATTAAGATAAGGTAAATGGATTACATCAACCTTTCCAATTGTAAATGCCATGTAGTATAGGCCTTTTGTTTTGCTCTGTCTCTACTGAGCAAGAATTATAAATTTAGTCAAACTCACTGGCTTTGTCATATGGCCAAATTATGTTGCCTCATAAGATTGATTTTTGATCAAAAACACTTTTCTCATCACACACTACCTTGACCAAGGATTTTTGTCTCATGAAACATTGATCATATAGGACAAATGCCTTACTTATTTGAAAGGAGACAAATCCCTTATTGAATACATATCCATAGCATTCAGGCAACAAGTTGGGATGAGTCTTACTTATTTGAAAGGAGACAAATCCCTTATTGAATACATATATGCATCCATAGCTTTCAGGCAACAAGTTGGGATGATGACTTTATCTCATATTGAAGTAGATGTCGATCCTTAACGCCCTAATAACATGCTGACCTTCAAGAGTACAAAACAACCAATGTCATCTCCAGGTCCAAGATCTATATACACTTAGCACAATCACAATGTAAGACATGGACAACAAATAGTGAACTCCGTATGTTTACTTCATTCCCTAACTTAGTGTTCAAATACTCATTCTCCAATGACGTATCTTCACACATGTATTCTCAATATCTTATATCGAATAGCAATGTATTTATTATACAAACAAAAGGTGTTCAAGTTGTACTAACTCTTTAGTGCCCATTTAGAGAACCTATGACTCATGAACAAGTTCTAGTGATTGCATACTAAAATCCTTGTGTCCATATTCATAATCCATTATTAAAAGTCTCCTTATCTCAATCATTCGGGCACAAGCATAACTTCGCACCTAGGAATTGTCTTGGACATTCTGGAGTTACGATCGATGGACAATCTGATGAACTAGACAGAAGAACATAATCAACTTAGGCATGGCAACGACACTCTGGAATTATGATTGTGACTAGTGCGATCGATTTGAAGACTTGTGATTGTAAATGCAATGTGCAAGAAGGATGATCTCCAAGAGACCAAATCACCACGAATCAAGTCGCAGCACCACGCAATCAATTAGATGGACATTTGAATCAAGTGCAATGGGCGGGAATCACATTTTTTGGGCTGAAAATTCAAATCTTGACCATTGGAGCCATTTTTATGGAGTATTTTTGTCATTTCATGGCTTATACTATCAGATTTGGGTTGCAGCACAATAAATACCCTCCCATTGTAAACAAAAATTAAACTACGTATCCTTGAAATTAAATATTGAATGTAGACTTGTTCTTCTTTCTTCCATACTTGTTTTGAGTATGCTGAAGTGATTTCAACATCCAAGCTCAAGTTTCAAATCAGGTCATTCAACTAGCTTTTGGTGATTCATGGCCCATATTTCCATGGCATAGGTGTTAGCATTTCTTTGGTTGTTTTCACTTCCACCTTGTTGCAAGAATTTGCTCCATGTGAAATATGTTCTTACATAGTGGTTTTGGATACAATCTCGCCAACTATCCCATTGTTTTCCTTTGTTATTTTATTTTATTTTCTATCATTTTCCCCATTTGCTCAACCATATTTTGATCCTTTGCTTCACATTAATTGGCATCCAAGCCAATTAACGGGGTTTCTAAATCCAGTTGATGTGGTGGGATTCCATACTGTTGTTTTCTCCATATTTTTTTCTATTTTATTCTCTGCTTCCTACCCATTCTTTTAATTTCCAAAAAAATTCAAAAAAAAAATTAGGAACTATATGGATGAATTTGGCGATTTTTGAGGGTGTTGATTTTTGTGGTATTTGAGTATTATTTGTCGGGGAGTATTTTTATTGGTATTTTGTTGTGCTATTTGAAGAAAAAGAAGTAGAAAAAGAAAAGTAGCTTCCATCCAAATCGATCCTTTTGCCTCCAAATCAATCCCGAAGTCTATTTTCTTGATTTTTTACATAGTTTTTGTGGAATTTTGTTGGTCTTGAGCCTAGGAACCACCTCGAATTTTTCGAGGTGACACTAAGGTGGGTTGTTAAGGCCATTAAGTGATTTTTAATTTTTCTTGCTCATTTCTATGTATGTTCACATTTGCTCACACACGCGCACTTTGAGCTTTCACCATTTTTTTCTCATGATTTCACAAGGCCAAGTAGGCTCTTGGGATGACGGGCATGCCATAAGAGTCACACTTGAACAATTTGCCAAATAATTGAAAGCCCTCAATCAGAAATTGGATGGCATGCATGGAAGGCTAAAGAGGATCGAGGAGGCTAATGGCATTGCTACCACCCACCCAGTGTATGATGCAAATGTTATGTGCTTAAATTGTTTCCAATGGGGACACTTTATGAACATGTGTCCGAATGAAATTATCGAGATTCCCCTTAAGTTAGGCAAGACTTGTGGAGAGCAGATTGATTCTATCTAAGGGGTTGGCACGATTACAAGGAGATAAACAAGAGAAGAGGAAAGTCGAAGTGGCATAGGCAACACAATATGATGTGGTGGTTGAGGAAGTTGCATAGGAGGTAGCCACTGAGATAGAAGTGGGAATCTAGGGAGATTATTGAGAGGGTAGCAAAACTTGTTCTAGCTCATGTACATGAGGATCCATTTGACTACCCAACAAATCTTTCACCTATTTGTCATATGCAAAAGTTGGAAATCTTTGGTGCTGAGGAGTTTGTGTGTGCACACTCAATTAAAGTTTTTGTTTCATCGTAGTATTTCATATTTCTTGTTGTTAGCAAATTGGTACCAGGTTTTTATCAATGTGGGGTGGGAGTCTAAGCAATTTGGTGAAGCAACCCAAGGATTTAGCAGGCTTGTATTTGACCCTAGAGGACAAGACTCCGAATTGGGAACAATTTACCTTCTAGAGGAGGAGTTTGATGTGATTTTGAATCAATTGGAGATGCTACAAAACGAGGGGTATAATATTTGATTGTGCCTTGATATCACTGACGGGGGAATATATAAAATTTAGCTTCCACAATTGGTTCAAATCATGAATAAAGTGGACTTTTGTGCTTGTGCAGTTGTTAGGTTGTTGAGGAGCTCAACTAACATACACTCAATATCATTGGCATCAATCTAGGAGAATATATTAGGATGTGACCTTAAAAGGGATACCGGCCTTTTGAATATCCTAAATAGTAGATTAGATAACTCATATCTCATAATAAGACTTTTCTCACCATACAACTCTTGCAAGTACATATGACCCCTTTTGGGTTCCTTCACTCCTATAGGTCCTCTAATGGTAAATGGTCATAACGGCTAACACATTTAGCTCTGGACCCTCAATAAACATATGCAGGATCCAATAGTTGGGCAATTGGATTTAGAAGTCCATAATTCTCCATCCTATTCACTTGTTTCTTTTTTTTCTTATTGCATTTATGAGATATATGCATGGAAAACTAGCTAATGTGCAAAGCGAAATGTTAAAAAAATGGAGCCAAAACGTTTTCAATTAATATTAAGCTGCAATGGGAAAATTGTTTCCTTGTGGCTCTCTACTAAACTCAAAGTTCTAGGTCCATGTGGTATCATCACATTCGTGGGGTCACATTGCAACCACATATTTAGGGCTTCGGGTGCATTTAATGCAACATTCAAGGGATGCTTCATGTTAAGAACTAAAAGGTTCATGGGTGGGGTTACAAATAATGTGAGTTGTTAGTCAGTGGGTGTGACTTACGTGGATTAGAGTTGCCATGAACTATATGTGTGAGGTTTCGTTTGGTCATGGACCAAGGTGAAAGATTGGACCACACATGAGATGCGTTGGATAGAGTTGCTACTCATTGAGCTTAGTATACTAAGAACTATATGTGTAAAATATGTTATATCCAATGAAGACTCCAATCACCTACTAGAGAATTTTCCAAATGGCATTCTTTTCTTATCTAATAGAGTGTAGGATTCAAAAATATTAGTGGGTAGTGGGAGGTTATTTGAGTTAAAGTCTAAAATCACTAGGTAGTGGAAGGTTATTTGATTTAAAGTCTAAAATCACTCGGTAATGCATTTTACAACCAAACTAACAATCTTGTCTATTTTCTGCAAGATATATTATCTTGAATATTGTTTACACCTCTTATTAAACAAACTGAGACCAATATTTTCTCTAGACTGAACAATGGTAATTGACCAAATTCAGAGAATTGTTATTGATTTGGAGCAAGTGTAGGATTCTTCGCATGAACATCAATTGTTGACCTCTTTTTAGTTACAATTACATGTGGGATATCACGAAAAAAAATAATTCCTATTCTATGTAAAATAAAACTTGGGATTTGCCCTTACAAACAACGAAAAATTAATTATACATCCATCAAAATACCAATCCAAAAAAAAAAAAAATCCATCTGCACATGTTCTAAACCTATAATGTATCCCTAACATTCATTTAATCAGTAATACATCACATGAATTCAATAAATTTCATTTAAAGATTTTTTATGACTTATACATCTCATGCCTTAGTTCTTTTTTGTGAGAAAATGTTTTCTTATGTTTTAAATTATAGAAAATCATAAAACAACCCTTTGTAGCCTTTGTGCAGCCACAAAGGGGTCCCCATCCCTTCTTTGAGGTAGTTGGGATGTAGCCACATGACTAACTACAATAGAATTAAGCATTCTGTTGCACTTGGGTTTGCAGTCATGAGACCACTACTCATGGTCATTGTTGGATTTCGTTGGGGTTTGGTTATAAAAATCAAAACTTTATCACATAAAATAATGATATACATATAACCAAACATAAGGAAGCAAACCGCATCTATTTTCAATGCAAAACACATAATATATTAATCAAACAATTGCAACAACAAAAGCTGCATCGTTAAAGCATTCTAAGATTTTCATGCACGATCCTAGGAGTTGTGACCCTCGAACCATGACCTCTAGATTATCCACAAATTGGGATGTTGATGAGCTCCTCTTATACTCCACAAAACTCTTTTTGCATAAAGCAAAACACTTTGAGTTAGAAGGAATTTTTGACAAAATAGTGCTCAAGAGAGGGTGGCTAGGGGTTGCTTTGTTTTGAGGGTGTGCAAGAAAATAAGAGATAAAAGATGTGTCTTGAACTCCTTAAGACTTCTTTAAATAGTAGAGACACTGGGTTTGGAATATGAGCTTTATGGACCCTTATTCACTTTTGTGTAAAAAGGCACAAAAATAATGAGTATACAAAGCATTCTAGGTTTGTAACATACTGAGTAATTGGGGGTGCACATGTGACCCTAGTTTATCTTCACGTAAAAAAATATGTGATGACTTAGAAAATGAAACAACCTTTCAAAAAAAGGGAGCAAAAAATGAAAATGAAAAAAATGAGAAATGCTCGATTATGATTAATGAGTTTTTTTGTGAGTATTAAAAATAAAAATAAAATAAAGGTTGAACAACTCACTAACAAGTAACTGAGAATGTAACATAATTGAAAAATACTTCTTTATGTTAAAATTGCTTGGGAATCATCACATACACACACACAAATTTTTGTACAAAGGTAATGTTATAACATAAATTGATACATTTAGAAACTAGAGCATTACTTGAGAAAATTATGAGATACAATTGTTATTTAAAAGTTCTGATTCTACATAAATTTAGTTTTTTGTCTTGCTTGAGGACTGGAAAGAAATAATCATAGGGGTATTTGATAACCTCAATAAAAGACTTTATTTAAATCAATTTATGTTATCTAGTTCAAATTACCACTCAAAAGGAGAAAATTTGTCTATTTTATTTGTTGCAACTACTGTATTATGAACATAGTTGAAAAGGAAGAAATGTGAACTTGTTTGGAGGCACCAAACTGAGGAAATGCAAGTTCATAGCCTAATGTATTGCTTGAGCGAAGTCCAGGTGCCAAACTTGTTGCCTAAGTGAACTGCTAAAGAGGGAGCAGGTGGGGACCAATCAAAGACCACCACTTGTCTTCTATGCATCACCTAAGTGATAAACTTGTGACCGTTGAATTTGGGCTTGTTGCTTGGCCATTGCTTAGGTGACAAGGGAAACACTAGCATCAACTTCTCTATTGCTCAAGTGATGGAGGAGGTGACTATTCAAATTTTGGCATAGCTATCCTTTGGACCGAGGGAAGAAAATGGTGGAAATCATTCACTAATCAAGGACTTTGGATGGTGGAGGCTCAACCTTATAAATAAGGTGGTGTTTTACCAGCCATCAACATTCAAGAAACAATAGAATTCATATAGGTTTTAGATTGTATAGTCCTTGTATCTCTAGTTGTAATATTATAGAGTAGGAGTGGAGTTCGGTGCCTTGCAAGAGATAGAACGAGGCAAGGAAGCCAGGAATTGCTAAAAGGAATCTCTGGGATAAGTTGTGATTGATTCTACCTTATGAGCTTAATGTGTTTTCAATATTGAAACAAACAAGGACTTTGTTTATCAATTTAAATCCAATTGTCTTCTCTTATTTTACTGTGATCAATCTTTTATTATTCTTCTCACCTTTCTTCTTCTTCTTCCTCCCTTTCATCTTATTATTTTTATTTTTGATTTAATTTATGGTTATATGGGAAGTGAAGCCACAAGTTAAGTAATTTGATCACAAATTGCGAATTGTGAACTTATACAAAAATGAAGGTTCCACATTTACAAGAGATCAAAATTAATTCATAAATTTCATTGTCAATTGAATTGATTCTACGATGATTGAATTAATTCAATTAAAGCCTTAGTATAACTTGGGAAAGTGTATTATAGACTTAGGGAATTAACTATCCCTAAAATAAGAAATTAAATTGATAATTAATTTAATTGGTAACAAAAGTTCTTGCATGTTAGTTGTGTATTGCTATTGAATTATATATCTTGTCATATTTATCATACTCCTTTCTACTCAATTTAATTTATTGTCTTTTCGAATTATCATCACCTTTAATTATTCACTTAATTAAAACACAATATTATTGAACAATATTCTTATTCCTTGTGGATACGACAACCCTATTCCCCTATATTACTTGTGTGACGATTATATACTTGCAACATATTATATTTATATTGCCTCAAATTTTTTGCCACCATTGCTAAGGAGTAACGAATGCTACTTTGCGTTTTAATTAAGTATTTCATTTTCATTTCTTGTTTGATCCTTTCATTGTATGTGCAGATCTAAAAGTGAAGAATTAGCGCCATTTGATCCCAATACTAAAAGAAGTTTGAGACAACTAAGGACACTAAAAAAAATAAAAATGCAGATGGATGAAGAAGTTCCATAGTAGCAGCAGCCAAGAGCCAAAAGAGATTTTATTCAACCAACAATAAATAATCCAATGACTGGGGTGGTAAGACCTTTTAGTAATGTTAATAATTTTGAACTTAAACTAGCTTTAAATATGGAACAAAACCAATTTGGTGGAGGATCACTTGAAAGCCCACATACACAAATTTATCTATTTTCCTGGAAATATGTGATATGATAAGGTATAATATTGTTTCTAATCATGCGATTAAATTAAGATCATTTCCATTTTTTTTGAGAGAAAGGGCTAAATCATGGAACAACATGGAAAATAAATTTGTGGCCAAGTTCTTTCCACCATCAAAACCTGCTCAATGAAGAACTAAGATAGACACTTTTTGGCAGTTTGATGGAAAACCTTTATATGAAGCTTGTGAAAAATTTAAAAAATCGCTTAGAAAATGTCCACAACATGGTTATCTTGATTGGCTACAAATTTAATTATTTTATAATGGAATAAATGAGCAAACTCGAACTATTTTAGATGTTGCTACTAGCGGATCCTTAATGGACAAATTAGTGAATGAAGCTTGGGAGTTATTAGAAAACATGTCCAACAATGCATATCAATGGCCATCCGAATGACGAGGAGCAAGAAAAATGATGGGAGTGCATGAATTAGATGCTTTTACCTTTTTGGTTGCAAAAGTTGATTTATTAACAAAGAAAACTAATAACGTGCAAATTAATTCATCTTCAATTATCCCACAAGTATGTGGCGTGTGTGTAAGATCACATCCCACACATAAATGTCAAGCTTGAGAAAGTTAACTTGGAGAAGTTAATTATGTAAGCAATCAAAATTAGGACTCCAAGTAATCCTTTATCTAATACTTATAATCCTGAGTGGTGAAACCATCCAAATTTTTCTTGGAAAAATTAAAATGCATCGGCCTTTGGGATTTCAAAGAGTGTCATACCTCCAAGGTAACATTCCGCCACCTTTGCAAGAAAAAAAACCTTCGTTAGAGGAATTAGTTAGTGCACTCACAAAACTACACACTTAATATATGGCTAGAACAAACAATATTCTTCAAAATCAACGACATTCTTTAAGAAATTTAGAACAACGGTGGGGCAGTGGGCTAAGGATTTAGCAAATAGACCAAAGGTACTACGTTGCCAAGTAATATAGAGCAAAATCCAAAGGAATAATGTAAGATAATAATAATAACCTTAAGAAATGGTAAGCAAGTAGAAAATCTTAAGCCTAAAAACCTATTAGAACAACATGAGAATCAAGGAAAAAGGATAAAGATGAGATAAAACCCTACAAACCCTCGGTATCCTCTCCCCAAAGGTTAAAGACAAGTAAAGACGAGAAAAATTTTAAAAAGTTCCTTGAAGTATTCAAGAAGCTTCACATTAGTATACTATTTTTTGAGGCTATTGCACAAATGCCAAGCTATGCAAAATTTTTAAAAGAAATTTTACTTAAGAAAAGAAATATTGAGGATCAAGAAACAATAACATTAACTGAAGAATGTGGTGCTATTATCCAAAATAAAATTCCAAAAAAATTAAAGGATCTTGAAAACTTTACAATTCCTTGTCATATTGGTGAGGTAGGGCTTTATGATATTGATGCCAGCTTTAATTTGATGCCCTTCTCTTTATTTAAAAAACTTGGACTTGGAGAGGTAAGACCAACTAGAATGTCACTCCAATTAGCTGATAAGTCCATTATAATACCACTTGGTTTAATTGAAGATATTTTAATCGGAGTTGATAAATTTATTTTTCTTGTTGATTTCATAATACTTGATATGGAAGAGGATAGAGAAGTACCTCTCATCCTTAGAAGACCATGTTTGCCAACAGGAAGAGCTTTAATTGATATGCAACAAGGAAAATTAACATTAAGAATAGAAAAAGAATAAATAGTATTTAATATGTTTGCTTAACAAAAAGACATGATGATAATACTTGTTTCTTTGCAAAAGAATTTGATACTTCTTTTATTTTACATAGAGATACCAATATAAATGCGAAATTGAAAGAAGAGCTTGAAGCCATTGAAGAAGAAATTCAAAAAGATAAAGGTAAGAATGAATCTTTGGTGATTCCTTTAGAATTTAAGCCTATAGCTCCACTTAAGACTTTGCTAAGGAATTGCCTAAACATCTAAGGTATGCATTTCTTGGAACTTCTTCTACTTTGCTTGTAATTATTTCATCTAAATTAGCTAAGGATCAAGAGGGCAAAGTTTTAGAAGTTTTAAGAAAACATTTTAAGGCAATTGGTTGGACAGTAATTGATTTAAAAGGAATAAGTCCATTAATTTACATGCATAAAATTTTTATAGATGACAACTTTAAACCTACTAGACACCACAAAAAACATTGAATCCACATATGCAATCAGTGGTTAAAGAAGAAATAATAAAATTATTAGATGTTTGAATGATTTATTCTATATCTGATAGTGCATGGGCATCACTAGTCCTAGTGATGCCTAAAAGGGGGGCATAATTGTGACCAAAAATTAAACAGGAGAAATGATATCTTCCAAATAGGTAATGAGATTGCAAATGTGCATAAATTATAGAAAATTAAATAACGCCACTTGAAAAGATCATTTCCCTTTACCTTTTTGTTGATCAAATGTTGATCATTTCCCACTTAAAAGTGTCTAGCAACTCTTTTCAACATTTGATCAACAAAAAGGTGACACTTTTATTATTGTTTTTTTGATGGCTATTCTATATATCACCAAATACCAAGTGCTCCAAAGATCAAGAAAAAACTACCTTTACTTGTCCCTTTGGTGTTTTTGCCTATAGAAGAATGCCATTTGAGCTTTGCAATGCTCTTGCTATTCTCCAAAGATGACTGATTTTCACAATATTAGAGTAGGACATTCTATGGTTGGAAATGGTAGAATTTAAAATGGCGAAAGTAGCAAAAAAGAAGAAGAAAATTCAAATTTTGCCATTACCTAGGGGGATTTTATATATACATATATATTTTGTTTATATAGATCTACAAACAAATACTAAATTGAGTGGTTGAGGGATTTTGCATATAGTAGCTTATTGATTTGTAGGTTTAGTAGTTTAGAATTTTTTATATTTAATATTGATTGTATGTAAAATTATATTTTTATAAAAATTTTAAATTATGAATTTGAATATATTATTAAAAAATTGTAATAATTATCGGCAATATTGTATTATATGTGACAAAATATTTTTAATAGTAGAAATTATTATTAATTCTATAATGATATTATATCTAACAGTAATGATTTTACATGTTCAACTCAATACATAAATAAAGCTGATAGCAAAAAAAAGCCTAAACTCTAAACCTAACATAAGTTCCCGCTGAAGTGACCCTCAAAGTCATGTTGTCTAACTGTACAGGCTAGCGCATGTAGACTTATTTATGTCCACTTATACTGTACGATATTATCAAGATGTATTATGTGGAGAGGGTGTTGATAGTTCAAGATTGTGTAGTACATACTGTTGAACTCTCTACACCAAGAGGACGTATGGTACATACTAGACGAAATTAAAGCACTTAATTAAGGAAGAGGTTTACCATGACCATATAACTAGCATAGTATATGGCTTGTCCAACTTTGATGCATTACCCATACTATTTGGAGGTTTCTTGCCTTCTCCATCCTAAGAAGAACAACATGACTTTGAAAATAGTGTTGCATTTGAGGTAGGCTAGAGACGTCGGCGGCAACACATGGTTAAACTACCTCTATGTGGCACTGGAGGTCACTTCAGTGGGACCTTATGTTAGGTTTAGAGTTTAGGTTTTTTTTTTTTTTCCCTAATGTCAACTTATTTATGTATTGAGACGAACATGTAAAATCATTACTGTTAGATACAATATCGTTACAAAGTTAATAATAATTTCTATTATAAGAAATCTTTTGTCACATATAATGCATTATCGTAGAACATTATTACAATTTTGTGAAAAATATATTCAAATTCATAAATTTGAAATTTTTTACAAAAATATAATTTTACATACAATCAACATTAAATCTAAAAAATTCTAAACCTCTAAACCTACAAATCAATAAACTACTATATGCAAAATCCCCAAACCACTAATATAATACCCTAAACTACTATATATGAACCCCAGATTATATATATATATATAGATATATTCTTTTCTAGATCAAGGAGATTATATATATATATATATATATTCTTTTCTAGATCGAGGAGTAGCTAAGTGTTTCATGCCTAAAATTGTCTGGGGTAGTGAGTCCAGTGAGTGGAAATAAATCCCACGTTGGAAGGCTTATGGTTGTAAGTTATTTCAAAATCAAAAACATGGGTGTTAAGGAAATGAATTATATTCTCTATAGATATACCTCTTCAAACTCTATATCTAATTCCTCAGATTCCCCGAGAAATATTGTTAATACTGAAGAAATAATAATGGAAAATTTCAACAAATCCATAGATGATTGGAAGATTCCAAAAGTTTCCAAAGATCAGATCTAGAAAACCTTTAAAATTCTTTCTTTCAATACAAATCTAGCCATCAAAACCAAAGAAAGAGATATTTAACTCACAAAACCATTAGAAACAATTTCTCTTCTTTCTGACATATCCTTACAAAAACATAGAAACAAAGGAAACAAATACATCCACATAAGGTTAGTACAAGTAGGTATTAAACCTTTAACCAAAGAAGGATTAGACACCTCAATCCTCACCATACTTAGAGAAGCTAATTTATAAATTTTGAAGATTCCTTAGTTTTATTGAATTCTGTCTTTGCACAAGTCTAATATCTTTCGAATGTTATCCAAATTTTAAAACATCTTTAAGAGACAAAAATATTTCAAAATCTCTAGTTTTACAAATCAAATCTCATAATTACAAAATGCTTGAAGGATCAATTCCAGTAGCAATAGTTTTTTGAATTTATTACAAAGCAATCCTTTTAACCTTTCCAACCAAGGTTAGATTTCGTAACAAAAATAGAGAAACCCTCCTATTACAAATAAATCTTACAAAATCAAATGGTGTAGCTTTCAAATCTATTTAGTGGAAGGATATATCTCTTCCAAAAGAATGGATTCTTGAAGAAACTACCCAACTAGAACCTATTTTCAGCCAATAAGACCAAATTCACATCTCAAATCAATCACCCAATCAATGGATGGAAAAATTAAATTTTCTTTCCATAGAAATTCAATTAGTAGCTCTAGATATTTCAAATTTGAAGACTCTGATTCAAATACAATAGATTTAGGAAGATTCTCTCAAGTCCCTTCTGTTATTGATATATTTACAAAACCTAGATATTTAACGATGAAGATCTAATGGTCAAACCACATTGAGCATGAAGCCATGTAGGAGTTGGAGGAAAACATGAGAACATACCCATACTTATTCTCTAAGTAGCACAACCTAAGTTTCAAAGGCAAAACTTGTTGTAAGAGAAGGATGTAATAACCGGCCCCCTTTTTGTCCAATAAAAAGCAAAAAATAAATTTATTCATTTATTTATTTTGTCATGCTAATAAGAGAATTATTAATGCTGGTCAAACCATACCCAAAAAATGGGGATTTAATTGACACTAGGATGACAACTTACCATATACACTAGAGAGACTTAATGGATGGTTGGGAAGAGATTTTGGAATGATTGGTAGTTGATTGGGGCTGATTATGGCATGAAATAATGTAGGAAAAATCTTACCATTGTTACTAGGGCATTGCCTTAAACAACTTAGTATAGCCTAAGTATAAAACCAAATCCCCCGAGGGGTTGCCGAAATTTTCACACACACACCTCCTAACTGGCCATAAGGTGTAGAAAACAAAGGAGAATTTGTGGCATGTGCATAGAAGTATAAAGAAGCAAATTTGGCGATGTATGTCGAGACCTAATGAAACTTGCTTGCACGAACCATGAAGGATGACCCAATGCAATTATCTTTAATGAACTCAAGTGAAATATGGCCTCAACTGACATGTGTAGTTACTTGATATGTCACAAATCAACCAAGGACGATTTGGAATAATTTGATTTGGAAATTTCAGAAGAAAAATTGATGCACTCAAATTTTCTAGGAAAAAGGCAAGAATTGTAGTGCAATAGCCTAGAGTCAAAAAGTTGTTCTGAAATAACCAAAGGCTATTTGTATAGTGTCTAAGAAACTTTTGTAACCCTAAAAATTGTGTAAATAAATTGCCAAAATTAAAAGAGATGAGAAAGGTAAATTCCTAATAATTTTGGCTCTATTATACTGTTGCGCTCGATTTGGGCTAAAAATAGAAACTTTGGGACCTTTAGACCTTACAATTGCACTGGGTGCGATCGAGCGGATAGCCTCTCTATCGTAAACACAGAAAACCCCTTTGCAGGTTTTACGATCGCACAAAATGCGATCAAGTGGTCCTTCTTTGATCTTAAAGATAGAAGGTTGGTTCCCAGCTCACTGACAATTGCTTGGTCCTCAGATTGATTCAACACACTTACAATTGATTAGGACTCTACTGAGATTGATCTGAAGGCTATTCCAAAGTTCCTTTCAAGCTTTATTCACACCCAATCACCCATAAACGTTCTCCTTCCTCCTTAAGCTTTCTAAACATCTGAAAGCCTCTCCAAACTCCTTCATGAGCATCATTATTACTTCCTTAAGTCCTTTGGCCTGAGCACTCATCAGTGACCCTCTAGAAACTCTTGGATGTTCAATCTCGTTCTTAACATCAGCCTTATCCCCCTCTTGTGTCAATCCCCCAAACTAGGTTCGCAACATAGTAGTAACCTCAAGATATTCATCTCAAGGATACCCAAGCCCACATGTTTCAAAAACATCTAAACCAAGCACTTGAATAACCAATTCATCACAATTCCATCTCCCACATCAAACATATTAAGCGAAACCAAACATAATCCTTACAGTAGAAGTCTCTCAATTACATCTCTTATTCCCTAAGACAATAAAATAAAAATAAACTACAGTATTCAACTTCTATGCACCGCATTTACCAACTCCATATATGTTCTGCCTTAGAGTCATCATCTGTAAGAGAGATCGTTTTGACTTGTGAGTGAAATTCGCCCAGTTAGGGGTCTACTTATTCCTTTATGGGATGTGAACAAAATTAAAATATTTCACAAACTTTTAAAACAATTTTTGGAATTAAATCATTTACATTTAAGCAAACCTTAATCACTTCATTAACTTATTTTGTCATATGCTTGAAATTTGGACATTCATATCTCATTCCACTAATTATCGACTTTGCCCACTCTTAGCCCCAGTCTTCTCTGATTGAGCAATTTCTCAATCTATTTCCTAATTGGTAGGGTCATGGGGTCTATCGTGTTCACCCACTGTGAGCCTTAGACTTCAATCTCAACTAGTCGGTAGCCCAATTTGTGATCTCGATTGGTAGGGTTATATACCTTGTCAACTTTGCCCACTGTGAGCCTTCAATTTCACCCAATGTGAGCTCTAATCTTTAATCCCACCTAGGCCATAGCCCAATCTATGATCCTAGGCCATATACATTGTCTACTTTGCCCACCAACTAGGCAATAACCCAATCTATTAATCCTTATTTGTAGGGTTGGAATTAATAACTTATCCTATGAGCAAATGCTTTGTGATCTTGAATTCAAGTATTCCTGTACCATGCACATTCATAGTTTAGCTTAGCATAAAATATTTTGAAACGACAGGTTTAATAATATCTTAGATAAAATGTAAACAAAACCATGTCCACATCCAAATATCTCAATAATAAAGTTCTTATGTTGGCAAGAACAAAACTCTCATGAAAACAATGACATTTCGAAAGTTTTCAAAAATATATTTTTTTTAAATTCATGATAGCATGAAATTCTTCCTTCTCAATTGAAATAGCTGAAGATTCATAGGAAAACCATTTTCATAATAAGAGTTTAATTCATATGATAAAGCAAATTTAACAATTGAGGAAATTACAAAAACTTTCAGATAAATCCACTAACAGACTTTAACTTTCGTGATTTTGTGCCACATAAATTTGAGTTCCTATGTCCTATTCAATAAAAGTAAACCTTAATTTAATACTAATTCGATGAACTTTATGACTTATGTAATTTTTGTAAACCATGTCTGGACATTGTTTCTCTAATAAAATTTCTATGTAAAAATTCCAAATATTCTTCTAATTCATCACCTATGGTTTTTCATACTCCCAAATGTCTCATAACATCATTCTGGACCTAAAATTTTGTCCATTTTTTGCATCCAAAACCCGTAGTTCGCTTATAAAAATAAACTGGATTAATATAAAACTATTTTTACTATGATATATATACTTGGAAATATTTATGAGTCTGCTTTAGTGTAAAATAGACCATGATTGATTTAGAGCCTCCTACAGCATGTTATGGTAATTAATCTAAAGTTGGGCAGAGTTAAATCTAATAGTTTAGAATCTACTATTCCTTTGACTTAACAAATTTAAATTATATCATTCTAGGTAGGAACCTGTGGTGATCCATACATGGTTGGAAATCTCTAAGAATCTAGTTTAAAATGAAACAAACCGTTTGTTAATTAGGGTTTCTACAGAAAGTTATAAGCCCTACACTAAAGTTGCGCACAGACCTAAATCAGTGTGCATAGTATGCCTCGTTTGATCTATCTTGCTTTATCTTGCACCTACAGCTCAATGTAAACCCAAAATTTCTCCATTCTTCGCCTTTGATTCCTGATCTAAACCTGCTTAAGCCCTTTTTTGTGAACTATTTGAGTACTTTCAATGTTCAATCCCACGTTCTACCAAGCATATAGCATAAAACAACATAACACCCCAATTCTTTCAATGTCCATGAGTTCATATAAATATGAGCATCAACCCATCACTATACATGCTTAAACATAATCTCCATGAATAAGATATCAAAATTCCACAACTGAAATCATAGATTACCTAAGCACAAAGTGTGGTTGAACTTTAGAAATTCTACTTGTACATGGGTTTGCAAAAGTGTGGCTGCTCCTTCCCTTCGATTGAAAGTAATTCCAGAAGCAGCACTTCCAGCCAACTCCTTCCTAGTCTGTACCTTCTCTCCACTCTCTCTCACTCTCTTCTTAGAAATGATGGCAAAAGAAGAACTATTCACTCTATTGTTTTTCCTTCTTCTTCCTTCCCAAAGAGAAACAACAATAGGAGAGGTAATCGCCCTTCCACTTTATCGCATTTCTGTGTCTCGTTACATCCCACTTTCCCCATTAATCCCTTCATCATTTCAAGTCATTACAACACTTAATTCTTCCTAAACCAAATGTTCCCAATGGCTGCAAACATGGAGAGTTGCTTATTCTCATGGTGAGAACAAGCGTTAGCCTCTCTCAAGGGCTATTTGGCTGCTTTCTTCTTCTTCTTTTCATACAGAATATGGGGTTATCACATCTTGACACCCGCATCATCCACCTCCTCTTGAGAAACAATTAACCTCAATTCCAAATCCCTTTCATCCCCTGCATTAAAAGGGTTTAAATCAAAAACATTGAGAGTTTCATTAATACCAAACTTAGTTGGTAGTTACAATTTATAGGCATTCTCATTTATGCACTCAATCACTTGAAAAGGACCATCTCTTTGGGGCATTAATTTAGATTTTCTTTGCTCTAAAAACCTTTCTTTCTCAATTAATGCTGCCATGCCTCTAAAGCCCTCACTAGCATGTATAACGCCTTGTCATGTGTTGGATGATTCAAATTCACTCCATTCAGCTTGTCATTGAAGTATGCAATTAGCCTTTTCTCTTACTTTAACACGGCTCCAATCCTTATACTTGGAGCATCAATCTCAAGCTCAAAAGTTTTAGAAAAGTTAGGTAAAGATAATATTGGAGCATGGGCAAGCTTATCCTTAAGTAGTTCAAATGCTTTTTTCTGCACTTCGCATGATTGCGGTTGAAAGCACTACAATCAGACTAAAGTCCCATACAAATCTCCAATAAAAACTAGCAAGACCATAAAAATTCCTTACCTCAAACACATTCTTGGGAATCGGCCATTCTCGTATAGCCTTCACTTTATTCTCATCCACTTGGATTTTTTGTTCACTTACAATATATCCAAGAAATAAACAATGATCCACACAAAATATACACTTCTTAACACTTCCCTAAAGTGTCTAGCATGCTCATCAACAGATCTACTACATATGAGAATATCATCAAAATACGCAACTACAAATTTACCTATGAAAGCACATGAAATATGATTCATAAGCCTTATGAATGTACTAAGTGCATTTGTCAAACCAAACAGCATAACTAACTACTCATATAATCCATGTTTCATTTTAAAAGTTATTTTCCACTCGTCTCCCTTTTTTATTCAAATTTGATGATAACCATTTTTAAGATCAATTTGGGAAAACGCACTAGCCCCTTGCAGTTCATCAAGCATGTCGTCTAATCTAGGAATAGAATAGCAATGCTTTGTTATTATGGCATTTACTACTCTACAATCCATGCACATCCACCAAAAACAATATTTTTTTTACACTAGCAAGATTGGGACTGCATAGGGGCTTATGCTTTCTCAAACCAATTCTTTGCTAGTTATCTCCTCCACTTGCCTTTGGATCTCTTTAGCTTCCTTTAGGTTTGTTCGCGACTCCGAGCGGTTTGGGATGCTAATCTTGGCATAAAATCAAACTAATGGTTGATCCCTCTTATTGGTGGCAATCCTCTCAACAACTCTTCCGGCAATATATCTTGGAAATCCTGCCGAAAAGACAACTACTTCAGGGAGAGAAGATGTGAACTCTTCAGCTAAATAATAGGATTCTTTCTACAAGAGTAGTACAACTCTTTACTCTTTCTCTGGAGATATCACCACATCTCTTATCCTTGCGATCATTCACTCTTTTCAACCCTTATCTTTTCTCTCTTTTTCTTTCTTACTCTCCTTTTTTTTTCTACCTTCTTACTCACTCTCTAACTCCTTTCCACTCTCTTCTTTCTTCTTTTTCTTCTCTATATCTAACACAACATCCTTATCAAAATTGTCAAGGCCTTCCTAGTTGAACGTGGCTCCCCTACATAGGTACTACATCACATAGAACACTATCCTATACTTACAAATTTCAAAGTCCACCAAGATTTGCTATGTAACCTTCACTTTAGCACTATTCTTTAACCACAACTTATACAACCAAGTATAATCTTTAAGTGGTAGTGTAGGTTTCTGCACCAACATTGTACTAGCTACATTCGCACAACTCCTAGC
This sequence comes from Avicennia marina, assembly GCA_019155195.1. Taxonomy (NCBI): domain Eukaryota; kingdom Viridiplantae; phylum Streptophyta; class Magnoliopsida; order Lamiales; family Acanthaceae; genus Avicennia; species Avicennia marina. The sequence continues at coordinate 8,266,360 of CM032781.1, read as the reverse complement.
ATTTATAATTATACTATATGTCTTACCTTTTATCCTAGAGCTTGCATGAAAAATATTCTTTTTTTGCTCCCTAAACCCTTCATCTTTTACTTGTGCATTTAATGTCCCATGATCACCAAACTCACATTATCCATTTCCTTGTAAACCCCTTTATCCTTAGGCAATATCTCCTCCAGTGGTGGCATCTCATCTCCACTATTGTCCTATTCTTCATTCGTCACTATCTCACCTTTTTTTTTATCAATATTTGCCTATTCGGGAACTGGGTGGCAATATGTCCTCTCCCTTGGCACTTAAAACACATAATATCCTTGTTATGTGTATTAGAAGTAGTAGGTTTGGATTTTGTACCTTAGATGCTTCAACCCTCACTGCAACCTTACACTTAGGAACTCTGCTTGATGTGGTCAATCGCTTCTCCTCCTGCCGAGCAAATGACCATAAGATTATATGTAGTGGTTACTACTGCCAACCCTTCCTCTTAAGCTACTTTTCAACCTTATTGGCTCACTCCACTAAGTCCTCAATTTTCACTTAGTGGTGCAACTTAAGTATGTATGCAATCTTCCTATTTAAATCTCCCATGAACCATGCTCGCCTCCTAGTCCTCCACTACATCAGCTTTCATCAATGCTATTTTTATTTCTTTGTAGTAATCTGCTACACTCTAACTTTCTTGCACTAGGGTTTGCAACCTATTGTACATATCTCTGCCACAATGACTAGGTACAAATCTTTTCCTCATCAAGATCTTTAAATCATGCCAAGTATCCATAGGCCACTTGCCATTTCTCCTATGACTAGTACATATATGGTCCTAATATATAATAGTATAATCGAAGAACTCCACTGTTGCCAGCTTCACCTTTTGAGCCTTTGTGTATTGGTGGCAATTAGATCCCAACTCTACTCGTTACCCGCATTCCAAGTATACATCTAGCTCTAACTTACCCTAGAATGCCGATATGGTCAATTTGGCGTCCTTTGGTACCTTGTCACCATCATCCTGTCTATGCCTATTAGGCCTTCTAGGACTACTAAAATCCTCAAATTCATTAGGATAATCAAACTCCTCATCACTAGCATATCTCTCTCTCTATTTGGTTGGAGCATGGATGGTCCCCTCTTAGGCATCAATTCCTCTTGAGGTGCTGAGTTACTCCATGTAGATACTTGTGACACCTTTAAGCTCTCTAGAAACTGGTTAAAAGTATTGTCTCCCACTATTGATTGTCCACACATTCTGTAAAGTATGGGCTAATGGAATAGGAAAATAGGAATGTGAAGTTTGTGTAGGTGTCTTCTCACCTCACTTGATGTAAATCACTCTATTGTTACTTTTTGCTAGTGTATCACACAAAATCCACTCAAACAATATATTCACCAGCTTAATTTCCTCTTTTTGCCTTGTAAAATTTGAAGAATCCCAATAACTCAAGTGATATACTCTTAAGCAACATGTAAGTGTGTGAATAAATGAAAAAAACAAAACGAAGGGTTTGAAATCAATCCAAGAGTAAATAGATTGATTCAAGAAAAAAAATGACACAATAGGTCGATCCAGGAGCAAATTGATTGATCCTAGCTGAAAAGACAAAGTCCCAATCAATCCTGAAACAAAAGGGATCGGCCTAAATCAAAAATTGAAGGCATGATTGACCTGGGTGTATTCACGATCAATCAGGTGGTTGAGATTAGCCTCAGGCAAGAACTTGGTTACGCGTGATCGATCCGCATTGTTGGTGTGATTGATCTCATGCTTGTAAATTCACAATTTTATCCATACAACTCCAAAAATTCCCTCCCAATCCAACCCTTTTCAATTTCTCAACATTCTCTAACACTCGAGGATCAATTTGGGAAATAAATCAATACGAATTAATGAAAAGGGATGATCATTTGTTTTATTTTGTTTTCTTTATTGAGATAGGAAACAAAATATGAAGCCCATGAAAAAGACATGACACGAACAAGGATGAACAAGATAAAATTGGGGCTTGGACTGGTGCCTAGACAAATATCCAAAACAGTCGGCTCTACACATGTGCGGAAGTGTAAAGATACAAATTTGGTATCCCAAAACCTAACGAAACCTGTTTGTGTGAATTGTGAAGGATGACCCAATGCATTGATTTTCGATGAACTCAAATGAAAAACAACCACAACTAACATGCCTAGTTAACTGATACATCATGAATCAACCAAGGAAGACTTGGAATACTTTGATTTGAAATTTTCACAAGAAAAATTGATGCACTCAAATTTTCCAAGAAAAAGGTAAAAATTGTAGTGCAATAACCAAGAGTCAAAGAGTTGCTATCAAATAACCAAAGGCCTTATTTATTTTAAGTAACCTTTGCAACCCAAAAAATCATGTAATATTAAATTGCCAAAATTAAAAGACATGAAAAAGGTAAATTCCTAACTAATAATAGCACTATTCCACTATTGTGTTCGATTCAAATGTTGATTTGGGCTTTTGGATCGTACAAAAAATACTTTGGGATCTCCAAACTTTATGATGATGTTGGGCGTGGTCGAGTGGCTGACCTCCCAATTGTATATACAAAAAACCCCTTTGTAGGCTTTATGATTGCATTGGACATGATCATGCGGTTCTCCTCTCATTGTAAAGAAAGAAAGTTGGCTACTGGCTCGCTAAGGATTACTAGGACCTCAAATCGATCCAGCACACACATGTTCAATCTGGACTTTACTGAGATTGATCTAGAGGCTATTCCAAAGTCTATTTCAAGCTCTCATTGCACCAAATTCACCCACGAACATTCTATTTGCTGCTTAAGCTTTTCCAAATGTCTGAAAGCCTCTTCAAACTCCTTCATGAGCATCATCATTACTTCTTTGAGTCTTTTGGCCTAAGCTCTCATCATTAGCCCTACAAAAACTCTCAGATATTCAATCTTGACCTTGATGCCCACATCAATTTGTGCATCATTTTGAGGTGATTTAGTACACCATGCCTAGTGTTTTCAATATAGTTATGATGAAGGATGTTACTATACTTCAACAATAGGCATTGTTACATGAGCTTTTCGCACACAAATATTGAGTTTAGATGAATTGATGTGACTACTTATGTAGAAATACACATGTAGATGAATACACATAGAGGGTAAATAACATGAACTTTGTACAGTTGAATCATACACAATTGGGACATTAGGTAATTTTGTGAATTCCCCTTCAATAATAGTTTCTCTTATACCTAGGTATTTTTATGTGTAAAATTAACCCAAAGACTCCATTGAACTTGTGTAGAATTCATAACTATAAGATAGGATGGCTAAGGTTTTCCAAAGAAAAGGAGAGCATGAACAAACCCTTAATGCGCGTGCTGTTTGTGCCCATCGTCCCTTGCGACCACAATGTTCGTTCCCATGCTTGCTGGCTCAACCATGGACACTTCTAGTGCATGCTACGGTTCGTTTCATGACCACAAAACCTTTTCTCGTGGTTGCAACACACTCCTTGCAGTTGCTTGATCATGGACACCTCCTGTACACACTGCAGTTGGTCTTGCACATGCGAAACCCTCTCATGTGGTCATAACACCCATTTCCATAGCCACATACCCTGGCCATGAGACCTAAAATTCAAGCAAGAACTTGTTTAAGCATAGATAATGTCCAAATTAGACACGTACCACCAAAACTACACTTAAATACTTAGATTGAAACTTCGTTAGATATAGGAATCATCAATTACACAAGTTACGGATAGAAAACTCTTCAAGTAGGAGAAATTTCAATTGGAAATAAATGTGAATTGGTCCAGAATTGTGTAGGAAAGAATTATCTCAAGATTCAAAAACTTAAGTTATATTAGATAAAGGTATAGGAAGTAAAATTCTGAGGAATTAAGATTAAATTGAGTATCATTTTGATTGAATAGAAATCCATGAAATTGGAACTAGTGAACCATAGGACGAAGTAAATTGACACCAAGTAGGTTTGGCTTTCTAATGTTTTATAAATGAGACCTAATAGACATTGAATTCAAACTGCTTTCACTTTCAAAATATTTAGATATGAACTAGTGTGCCTAACTATTTACTCTAAACTCTAAACTTAATGGTTTATATATAAAAAGTTATATGTTTTGATGCTCATTGGAACAAGTACTAGTATGACAGGACTAATTTCGATCCTGTCAATCAGGGTTGAAGCATTGGACCCTTCAATAAAGATTAAAATACTTCTCTCAATTGCAGTTAAAAAATTGAGAAAGTTGATGGGATGGACATGACCCTCTCAATTCAGAAAAGCCATCATAAAATTGGTAAGGCGTACCACTTACTTGTTACTTAGCTATGTTGGATATCAGGTTCTTCGACTATTACCTCTTGATTCTCTAATCAATCACATATACAATTCCCATTTCAAGACTCAATTTGATTAATAATTTGTGCCTATCAATGCTTCATGTGTAGCATCCTACATGTTTATGTTTACTTGATTTCCCTTAATTACGATTCTTCATATCTCGTTACATCTTATACAGTGAGTTTATGCTTGATTTGGTCCGAAAACTGGAAAATCTAGCTTAGATTACTCAAAACATGAACACTGCCCAGTGCCTATAGTTAGGCCTTGTGATTGCGATGTATAGGTTCTTGATCACAAGGTCTTGGTCTATCCAAGTGGTGCACACTAGAATTCCTGTTATCAATTCTGTGATCATGAGGGAATGCTCTGTGACTATGCCTGGTAGCTATAGGGTGTTCTATAATTTTTGTGCTTGGGTAATTGACCGTAGCTAACCACCCCATGCCCACGTCACCATGTTCCGCAATCTTAACTGAGACCACAACAGCATGCTAGTTTTCTTGCAAAAGACTGTTTGATCAGTTTTTACATGCACTATCTTATTCCAATCCCCAAAATTCATTTCTACACTTGTTCTTATGGTCCTTAGACATGGTTTTATGCATTGAAACCTATGTAAACCATCATTTACATGTATTCACAGTTTTGAAGGTTTCAAGATACATTTCAGTTGCTTTTCCTATGATTTCTACGCATCACCACACGACTTAAATTTGATTCTCAGACATCAAACGTGTATAATTCCTTAAAGGCCCATGTTTCATGTGCCTATGCCCGTAAATTTAATGGTTCTACGTGTATGCATGTTAAATAATTAGTTTAGAGCAAAAATTACCTTGCGTTTAGGCATTTGGAGGTCAAGAAAGTCACCCAAAACCGTCTGCACGCCATCAGCTCTTCTAGATCTCGAAAGTAGGGTTTTAACCCTTTAATGGTAGCATTTCTACCCAGGCTAGGGGCTTGCATGATATCCACTTTCCTATATTTCTTAGTCCTTAAAATTAAATACCAATTTTTAGATTTTATGGGGCATTTTCATCTGAATTTCAGAAGCTTTTTCCACTTTATTTCTTGCCTCCAATGCAAGGAAAATTTTCCTTGTCAATTACTAAACCACAAGATAAAATTCTATTATCTAAAAATACCAAAAATTCCCTTCTATGCTCCCTTTCTCAATTTCTCATATTTTACCCGAAAATAAATAGAAAATACTAAGTTAAAAATAAATTGATCATAATTCCACAAAATTCCATTCAAAATAGTGTTCTATAAATTCCCAAAATTTTGGAGCATTACAGGGAGTGTCAAGAAGGCCAGGGTTCCTACTGATGAAAGAAAGTGGCTCCACAACAATAAAGGGTATTCAAAGAGTAGTTTGGTTTGGTAGGATGCTTGAGTAACATGAAATAGTGATCAAGTTGGGAAGTGGAATGTGCTAGGCATGGCCTAAATTCTAAGCAATTATGGCACGTTAGAGTACACTATGTTGGCGAGGAAAGGATAAACAAGTTGGAAAAAAGATAGGGTTATTGGCACATTGGGAAAGAAACCCTATCCAACTTGTAAACTTTGTATTCTAGGCAAGATGGCCAGGAACCCATTTGATGGGCATGTCAAAAGGGCCGCGTAGGTGTTGGAGTTAGTGCACATTGACTTTTGTGGGCTATTTATTGAAATGGCTAGGGAAGTATACTACTACTTCATAGCCTTTATAGATGAGTATTCTAGGTGTGGTTATGTGAACTTGATGAAGTACAAGCATGAATCTCTTGAAATATTCAAAAAATTGAAGGCTAAAGTAGGGAAACGAATTGATAAGTATTTGAAAGCACAATGACCAAATTGTGGTGGTGAGTACTTGAGTGCTAAGTTTGTCAAAGAAAATGGCATTGTGTCATAACTAACATTACCAGCAACTCCTTGATAAAATGGTGTAGCTAAGCCTAGGAATCGGGTCATGTTGAACATGATTTGATCTACGATTAGCTTCATTGATCTCCCTATATCATTATGCGATTAAGCCCTTATAACTACTACACACATCTTGATTAGGATTACCTACCTCTAAGTCCATTCTTTTAATTGCGCACGAGATGTGAATTGGGAGAAGGCTTGAGAAGTCTTGTGAGAAATTATTTTTGTTGCAATTGGATTAGACCAAATGAATTTCCCATAGTGCTTGTTAATATTGATATTTTAGTTCGAAGCATAATTGGATTTAATTAAATCAATGGGATTAATTAATTTAAAGGAAAAGACATGTCTAGCTTTAATTACTGCATGGAATAATAATTAAATAAGCATTGGACTTGAATTATTTAAAGGTCCATGTACGCCTACATAGCCCATGCCATGTGTGCCTTGCACGCTATTTATTGAAATAAGAATTTTACCAAGTATAGAATGTTGTTTTTTGGAATTAAATAGATTTTAAAGATTGCAAATAACAATGCAAAAACTTTAGCAAAGCTTTGTCACCCCCTCCCTAGTAAGGAAGAGAAAATTCTCTATCCTTCCTCTTAGATCTCCTTCTTGTCCTAAAGCTTCTATACCCAAACAATTTGTATCAGGACTATGAGAAGGATTTTGTGTAGGGTTTTGGAAGTGCTTGTTCATGCTCTAGCTCTATGGACAAACTAGTGGTTGTAGCTTGAGGGTTACGGCTCATGGGTCATATGTTTGCTTCACTTGAAATATGATTCCTAGAGGTGAACTTGACATGTTTTTCAGATTCATTTAATTAATGCATTTTATATGTAGAAAGCAGTTCAGGTTTGGATTTTTTTTTTTTGTGTGTATATTCATATTTTGAATGATTTTAAGATTCAAAACTTCCACCCCAAACCCGTTGAAACCTATGATACGGTACCAGCACTATTTGCACAACTACCTCATCAACAATTAATCTACAAGTCTTATCCTTGATTTGGCAACCCGTGTGAAAGATGTTCTCCCATTGCTCCTCATTTTCACTATCCTTGACTTGTGAGCTAAAAATCCTCATGAGCACCTACTCCAGCACTTGCACCCATTTAGTCATCCTCTAATGATGCCTCTTCCAATAGTTGCATCTCCTTCCACCTCCTATTCTCCTCATCCATGACAATCTCTATTTTATGCGTCAAGACCATAGCCTACTTGTTTGGATAGTGTGTAGTGATATGTTCCCTTCCGTGGCACTTTAAACAAGTGATATAATAATTACATGTAGTTGAAGGATTATTATTGGAGGGATTTGGTACCTTGGATGTTTCCACCTTTGGCACTACATTTAGCTTAGAATTTCCAATGGGTGGTGCCCTATCTTAACTTTTGAAAGCGGTCTAGATGTGTTGGTTTTAGATTGAAAATGGCTCCTACCCCTCTGGTTGACTTGCTTCTCTACCTTTATGACCTTCTCAACTATGTCCTCCAACTTTATGTAGTTATGAAATTAAAGGATGTTAATGATTTAAACTATTGAGTCTATTTAAGAATCTTGCCATTGTTGCTTCATGTTCCTTTACCACATTGGCTCTCGTCAATTTTATTTCCATCTCCTTAAAATAATCCTTCACACTTCTACTACCTTTAGGTCAATGTTTCTAGCCTTTGATGCAAGTCCCTTTGGTAGTGATTTCAAATAAACCCCTTTGTCATTATGGCCTTCAATATTCCTCTAGTATGGATAGTGATGTGGACATCTGAGCCAAAGTCACACTTGCCTTGTCGCTTAGGACGGGAACACAAGCTTGATTAACTGAGGAGATTTTGATGACTTTGATACAAGAAATAGATGGTAGAGATGACATAGGAACTTGGGAGGAGCCCAAGGGTGGAATACAGCTTCAACTTGATGTTAATGATATGCTTTCTAACACAAATAGTCATCAAGAGATACTAGGGGCATTATGGTTTTATAGGTATGCTTTTACATTCATTAATGAAATATTGATTTATTCATATCAATATTATGAAAAGTTTTCTTGCATATCCTACACCTATGTAATTAAGTTAAGAAGCCTTATTCATAAAGAGTTATGAACATAAATACAAGGTTGTCTTAGTACTTGATTATTAAAATCAGTTAGCGAGTCACAGACACTGTAAAAGGTATTAGAGAGTTACAATGACTTGCACACCTTGTATTTGTACTGCAAGTATCATGTTGTTCAATATGAGGTACTAAGAATACATGTCTGTGATTGCATCATTAGAGAATGAACATTGCGACGATTACTTGCAAAACAAAGCATACACATTCACTCTTTATTGTTAATGTCTTGCTTCGTCATAGTGTTAAATCCATGTAGACTTTGGACTTGAGACGTTTGATTATCTTATATGCATGATGATCAACGTGTTATTAGGACACTAAAGGCCAATATTTATCTTTGCAAAGATAGAGTTATGAGTTCAACATGCCATTACCTAGGAGCGTATGGAAGCATGTGTGCTTTCAATAAGGGATTTGTCTCCTTACAAGTGAGCAAGGGATTGTCCTATGCAGTTGGTGTTCTATGAGATATAAATCCTTAACCAAGATAGTGTGTGAACAGAAAGAAATTTTGATAGAAACATTAATCTCATAAGGTAACACCAATTGGTTATATGACCAAGTTTGAATAAATCTATTACTCTCGCTTGGTTGGGACAAAGCAAGATAAGAGGTCCATACCGCATGGTACTCATGATTGGGAGAATTCATTGTGATTTGTTTCACCTTATCTTAATTGGGCTACAATATGGGCCATAGGTTAGGTGTTACCCATATCCTTCGAGCCATGCTCGTTGCCAAGTAAGGATGAACCTAAAGATTAACACACAAAAAGTGATTGTGTATGATAGTGGGTAGCATAATTTTTTAAGTGGCAATTAGATGTAACCAAAAAAATTGTCATGGTGTTTATTAATGATGAGATTATTAATTAGAAGCACACTATGATTTTAATTTGAATAATGGAATTAATTAAATTAAAAGGACAAGACACAAATAGAATTATTTGATATCAATCGTGTGTGTTAATAATATGATTATTCACTAGAGACATGACGGTCTTTGATTTAATTAATGAGATTAATTGATAAAATTCCATTAAACCTTAATTATTAATAGGGAATAATAATTAAGGGGCTAGATTGGCCTTAATTATTAATAAAGATTAATAATTAAGAGTTATGAGTAGCATTTATTATAGAGTTTAATAATTGAAAGGTAAATCGGATGGTAATTACTAAAGGTTCACGTAGTGAGCTCATGGAGCCCATATATAGTTTGCCCTAGTGTCTCACTATAAATACATGCTTATAAGAGTTCTATACATGTGAAAAATAATTTAAAAAAAAAAATCGTGTGCCACCCTCCAAGCAAGAAGAAAAATTATTCTAGCTACCCTCTTCTTCTCTTCTTGTCACCATAAGCCTTGTAACTCAAAAGAGTTTGCATTAGAACCTTGTAAAAGAGGTTTTGCAAGTTGTAGAGAGAGCACATCATCACAAAGACTGTGTGGAAAAACTAGATATCAAGGTTTGAAGGTCACGACTTAAGGATTGCAAGTACACCCATAAGAATGTGATTCAAAGGGACAGTCATTTCAGTTCTTTTAGCACTTCTCAATTTATACGTGTGGTATAGCAAATGTGGAACAAGTTTGGTATTATTCCAATATGTATATATTGTTGTTTAATGATCTTAAAGTTTTAAAATTTGACCCCAAACCTATTGAAACCTAACAATTAAGGCTTAGAAGAGCAAGAAGGGCCTACAGAAGAAAAAATTACGATCCCAACCAAGTCAAATCCATCTGAGAAGACCAGATCATCACCTAAGCAATTTGGAATTATGATCAACCAAAGGCTCAATTGATCACTATAGACCAAATTGGCATTTCAAGGATTCCAGGGTTGTTGTTTTTATGATTGTGATGCATGTGCTCGTTTGGTAGTACACTGGTAGGACAATTGCATGCATGGGAAATCAACACAGATTGGCCTTAAGAAGGTGTGATCGACGACATTCGTGCCTAGTTCAATCGCAACAAGCAGGATATGCATATTTTGAGTTGATTTGAAATTTTATACTTATTTTTTGGACCAACTAAGGCCCATCCAACCATGTAGGGATTCTTAACCCATTAAGGTTTCGATGTACACAATAAGTACCTTTCCTTTGCATTGTAGCTGTGTACTTTTGGCATTTTAAACATTAAATGGAACTTGTTTCCTTCCCATTTCTATACTTGTGAGTTTTGTGTGAATATAACCTCAATTTTAAGTATCAAATTCAGTCATTTGGCTTGCTGTCAATAGTTCTTAGCCGAAATATTGTGGCGTGGTGTTTTGGTTCTTCAGTTGTGTTTCATTTTCAATTTGTTACAAGGGTTTGTCCCATGTAAGTTACATTCTTAGTCGATTGTTTTTGTTTCAATCTCACCATTTATCTTTCCTCAACTATCTTTCAATCCTACTACTTCTGTGTTCAGATCAAGTACTGCTAGAAGTTTAACATCAACAACTCCACCATCGAAACAAGTTATGGAACTAGTGGATACACATAATTCACTACAAGAAGCATCGGCAAAATGAGCAGCCATTGAGGAAAATGTCACTGTTGGAGCCTTAACAATTACAACTAGCTACCCTGAAGGCTACATTTGACTTCAACAAAGGTTAATGAGGAAGAGTCAAAAGAGGCCAATAACTAATCCAAAACCTAAGAAATAGACCTTTGATATTGCAATGGAATAGGAACCTCTTGTTGGTAATGCTGAAGCATTGTTGCTTGGAAAAGAGATAGAGAATGAAGGAGAGGAACCTAAATCTATAGTTGAACCACAACAACTAGAAGAGAATATACCCTGAACGGAACCCTGACAACATGTGAAATCATAGCATAGTTGTAACCCATTTGTGTGTAATTTATGAATGCATGAGACCAAAATGATTAAATTATGCTATCATGCATGAATTATAGTAGTTTGGGTGATTTAGATGTGCATGAGTGTAATTTTAAGGTTAACAAATTAATTCTAAACATATATTCTACACAAAAATATAATTTTACTCGTATATCATGTTTGGCAATGCAAAGCGGTAGATCATAGCCGTAGAAGGTGGCATTGCGATCGCAGATTGCAACTGTGTAGCCTATTTGAAATTTGCCCCATTCATCCACCGTGGTCGTGAGGATGACCACCACCAGTGCGGGAGCTTGGGTTGCACAAGTGAGATAGACTGCAAACCATACTGGATGATGAACAAAATGCTGCACTGGTAACTTCATAGGTGTAGGAAGATGTGGCACGATTGTGGAAGTTCTGATCACAGCTATGAAACAAGAGTGCGGAGGTTGATGGGGTTGAAGTAGAATGTACTATAGTCGAGCTTGCGACCATGGTGATGCATAGCAAGAGAGCCAAGAATGGGATCACAACAACTGAAGTTAAGATATGAGGGACTTGTGCAAACCTGTGCTTGGATTTGCAAGTACAACAAGAGAGTGTGACTACGAGACATACTTTCGTGGCCACAAACAACAGAGTGATAGATTATAGAGACGTGATTCTGTATAGATTTTTGAGGGTTTTGTTTTTGTCTTTTCACCTCCTACACAAGCGTTAGGCACTCTTGGACTATACGTACATTTCCTCCACACATTAGAAGGAGTTCCTAGCATAGTTTTATTATCGAAACATTTAGAAACACAAATAACACATTTTGGAGAAGTGGAGGAGGAATCCGTGCCAAGTCTTAGGGAGATTTCAATTATCCTTGCAATGCAAGAATTCTAGCATAAGTTTTCACACTTTTATTGTTGCTTTTCTGTTGTTTTGGATGTTGAATATTATGAACATTATGGAAATGATTTTTTATTTATAATATCATGAATTTCTAAACATTTACCTAGTCTGTTGTGTTTGTACTTAGTTGAATACATGTGCATGATTTTAGGACTAGTTGTCTTTGCTTTGTTATTTACAATTGTTAAGTTATGTAGTAATTAGAGAAATGAGCTCGTATGCCTGGTGTAAGATCCTGTTCTATGATGGTCGGTATATCGGCTGGAAACCTTGCGTGTTTTTAATTTCGCCTAAGGCTTGCCTTCAGACGAAAGAACCGATAGGTTAACAACGCCACGTACCAACCGTCGTCGTGATGGTATCAGAGCCTGTAAAATTGTTTGCTTGATAGTAAATCACAGATGAAGTTTATTGAAATTTATGAATCTGTTTAGAAATAGTATTATTAAAAATGAAAAAAGGGAAGAATATGATGTCCCTAAAGATTTAGAATTATTAAACAAATGGAATATTCCTAGAATTGAACCTAGGACTATTTATCAATTTGGTACTTTTGAAAATATAGGTCTTAAAAATATAGTTAAGACTGTTGAGAAATCTGTGCCTATGGAAGATGATGAATTATGCATGAAACTACTCTGCAAAAATGAAATTGACAAATATGCTTTGAATTATAAATTTATGCATATTGGCTTGATACAAATTGCTTTGAAGCCTTTAACTTTGAATGGATTACCTGAAAGCTTTATAGCTGTTCTTAGATATGCTAGGAATTTAAATTGGAGACAATCTCTGATGGGAATTATGCAATCTAGCCTTGCTTATGGGCCAGTTTATTTTAATGTTTGTCCTAATTTACAATTGTCTTTAAGTGACAGAAATATTCTTGAAGCTGTGACTTTATATGTGAAAACACATGGTTATAATTATATGCCAGGAACAGAAACTATTTGTATCTGTTATAGAATATATTTCAAGGTTTTACATACCTTAAGTCCAAATTGTAGGATTATGGATAATCCAGGTGAGACCATAATGATTGAATCAAACCTTGCTAGATCACAAATTACGACTAGAAGGATGATTAAATGGGAAGAGATAGAACTTCCAGAATCTTGGAAATTAGATAAGGTTGTACCTAGTCAACCTAGAATAGAATCAGATGTGTCTCATATAGAACAGACCCCAGAAGGTAATATTTACTTAGAATTTAGAAAACCTATGAGTAGATCATCTTTTTCATCCTACTCAGTTATATCACCTATTAGTGATAGAAATATAGAATTAGGTAGAGCTTCTACTTCTCAAATAAGAGATAATAAGTTAAAAGGAAAATTAGAATCTGATAGCGAGGATAATATATCCCCTACTATTATTGATCAAATAAAATTTTCTGAAAATAGAATTCAAATGGGAATTAAAAAAGATGAGGAAATTACTCCTTCTGAAATGAGTTTTAAAATAAATGAATTTTGAACCAGGATCGGAAGAAAGGTTGAGAATTTCTAAAGAATTTAATCAACCTCATTGGAAACCATTCAGAGAATGGTATTTTAAAATTTTTTCAACTCCTGAAATTATGTTTATAAAGGAGCAGTTTTATACCCATTTGAGAAAAATCAATCAAAGAAAATTCTTTGTAAATTGGTTTTTGGAAACTTATGTTGAACCTGCTATACAGGTTATTGAAAGATCTTGGCATTTAGCCAATGGAAAAATTCAAACCTCGGTTTTTCCTCCAATAGAACCTTTTATAATAAAAGAAGAATCTTCAGAGAAAATTCTGCAAGCAAATGCTTTTTTAAAACTTCTTGAAAATGAAACAATTCAGATTTCTTCAAAACATATAGACTTGTTAATAAAACAAGGAAATTATACTAATACATATTTAAATATTGTAGGAGAAAATTTAGTAGCCTTAAATAATAGAATTAATGAAATAAACTCTAAGATAGGAGAAATAATTAAATCTAAAGAAAAAATTCAAATAGTTGAAAGGCAACCAGGTCTTCAACCTCCTCCTAATATAGAAGGATTCCAGACTGAACCTATGTCTCAATTAGAAAGAATTTTAGAAGAAAAACTAAGAGAATTAAGTCTTAGAACCATAAATGAGGATAATGATGAAAATAGCCAAATAAACAAAATGAAAGGCTATTCTAGCAAATTTGCGAATAAACCTATTCAAAGGATGTATTATTATCCTAGACCCACTCCTCAAGATATTCTTTATGAAGAGGATGAATATGTTCAGAGGAATAGTTATGATGGAAGGACCATCTATGAATGGAATAAAGATGGATTCACAGATCATCAGGTATATAATACTATACAAAGAATGCTAATGTATTCTACCATTTGCAAGCAACAGAATAATACTGATAAGAGAATAGCTCAGATGATTATAGCAGGATTTACAGGTCAGCTAAAAGGATGGTGGGACAATTTTCTCACGCAAGAACAGAAAAATCAAATTGTTGATAATGTTAAAAGAGAAAATGATCACGTATATGAGAATGCAGTTTATACCTTAGCTATTACTATTTGTGAACATTTCACAGGAAGATATACGAATAATCATGATAAGATTAGAACCCTTTTACAGAATCATAAGTGTCCTACGCTTACATCTTTTAGATGGTATAAGGATGTTTTCTTAAGTAGAGTTATGGAACTCCCAGAGGCTAATAGTAGTCATTGGAAATCAAAATTTATTGATGGACTTCCTAATTTATTTGCTGACAGAATTAGGAAAGGTCTTAAGAAGAATGTAGATAATAATATAGATTATCCAAATTATACTTATGGAGAATTAATTGGACAATGTATCCAAGAAGGACTGACACTCTGCAACGAAATTAAGTTAAATAAACAACTTAGAAAGCATAATATCACAGAAAAAGCCCAATTAGGACAATTTTGTGAACAATTTGCTATAGAAATACCTAAGGACAATCAGACTAAGAGGAAGAATTATAAACCTCATATACATGATTATTATCAGAAATTCAAGACGATAGCTCACAAAAAGAAGCTAGCAAGAAAAAGAAATAATAAGGAAAAATTGGCAGCCTCAGAAAAAAGAAATAATCTGCTACAAATGTAAGAAAAGGGGTCATTATGCTAATAGATGCAATTTAAGAAAGAAAATAAATTCTTTGGAAATAGAAAATAATATTAAGGACCAGATCTTTAAGATCCTAGAAGAAGAAATTCCTTCGAAAAATGAAGAATTAGAAGAAGAAAGTTCTGATAATGATAAGGATTCCTTCATAGAAGAAGTAGAAGAATCAAAAAGTACAGGTAATGATACTAAGTGTCAATGCAGGGAAATAGTATCAGAAAAAAATAATGATTCTGATAAGGATTTTTATAAATTGATTTCACAATTTCAAGATATAGAAATTAATATGATTACGAATAAGGATATAGAAAAAATCATAGAAATTATTGGAAAAATTCCTAATACAGGAAAAGAAGCCTCAGAAAGTTTTCTGAAACCAAGAATTAAAGAAGACCCATATAGTTTCACTGAGGTCATCAGACAATTAAAGGATAGGAAAATAGGAGAAGAACCTATCACAATTAAACACCTTAAGAATGAAATTGAGGTTATGAAAAGAGATATCAAAGAACTTAGAGAAGAAAATCAGATAATTAGAAAACATCTGAAACAGGATTGTTTACCCTCTACATCCACTTCTACAGAAATACCAAATCTCATAAATTATGAGATTAATGAAAATTATTTAAATAATTTAAAAATGATAATATCTCAGAAATGGCATATCAAGATAACTCTCTTGATAGATTCTAATTATAGAATTGAAAATCTTACTGCATTAATTGACTCAGGTGCAGATCTTAATTGTGTCAGAGAAGGAATAATTCCTACTCAATATTTTGAGAAAACAGGTCATAATATTTCTTCAGCTTCAGGAGAAAAGCTGATTGTCAATTACAAATTGACCAACACAAAGGTTTGTTATCAAAGGAAATGTATTCCTACTGAATTTCTGTTAGTCAGAAATATTACTAACAAAGTAATTCTTGGAACCCCTTTTATTTACAATATTCTCCCTATAATTAGGATTGATGATAAAGGTCTTATAGGAACCATTGACAATGAAGAAATCAGATTTAATTTTATCTCTGATCCTAGATCTAGAATTTTGAATATAGTTCAAGATATTATTAAAGCTAAGAATAATCAGCTTAATTTTTTAAAACATGAAATAACAATTTATAGTATTCCAGAAATTCTTGAGAATAAAAAAATCCAAGAAAAAATAAGACGAATAGAAAACCAATTTTCCCTAGAAATCTGTAGTGATTTACCAAATGCCTTTTGGAATAGAAAGAAACATATAGTTTCTCTTCCTTATGTGGAAAATTTCTCAGAAAAGGAAATTCCTACTAAAGCTAGACCTAGTCACATGAATTCAGAATATTTGGAATTATGTAAAAAAGAAATTGAATCTTTAATAGACAAGAGATTAATCAGAAAATCTTATTCAGCTTGGAGCTGTACTGCTTTCTATGTTAATAAACATTCAGAAATTGAAAGAGGAAAACCTAGATTGGTTATTAATTATAAACCATTAAATGAAGTTTTAAAATGGATCAGATATCCCATACCTAATAAAAAGGATTTATTAAATAGACTTCACAATGCTTTAGTATTTTCAAAATTCGACTTGAAATCAGGATATTGGCAAATCCAAGTCAATGAACAAGATAGATATAAAACAGCTTTTACTGTACTAATAGGGCATTGTGAATGAAATGTTATGCCGTTTGGATTAAAAAATGCACCTTCTGAATTTCAGCATATCATGAATGATATTTTTATGCCTTACAATAATTTTGTTATAGTTTATATTGATGATATTCTAGTCTTCTCTTCAAATTTAGAAGAACATTTTAGACATCTTGAAATTTTCAAGAAAATTGTTATTAGTAATGGACTAGTAATTTCTAAGCCAAAAATGGAATTAGTAAAGAATGAGATCAGATTCCTAGGACATAATATAGGACAAGGAAAAATTATTCCGATTAATAGAAGCATTCAATTTGCTGATAAATTTCCTGATGAAATTACTGATAAAACCCAATTACAGAGATTTTTGGGAAGTTTAAATTATATTGCTAATTATTACAAAAATCTAGCAAATGATTCTACTATTTTATATGATAGACTTAAGAAAAATCCACCACCTTGGAATAATAGTCATACTGAAGCAGTCAGGAAAATTAAATCCAAAGTAAAATCTTTGCCTTGCTTAATGATTGCAAACCCTCAATGGGAAAAAATAGTTGAGATAGATGCCTCAGACATAGGATATGGAGGAATTTTAAAACAAAAATATCCAAGTGGATGAATCACATCCTGCATATGAAAAAATAAAGCAAATTATTGCGGAAAGTAGTAATGAAACTACTTCTTCAGGGCAATCATATGCCAGTACTCTGGAGAGTACAGATGAAATAGAGCAATATCAAAGATCAAATTATGAAGAGGAAATATGCCTCTTAGAAAATGAAGATAAACAGTGGATGGAAGATCCCTGGTATCTTAGACAAAGATACTTGGACCATTATATGGCTCCGATTCCAACTGGGAAAGATCGAATTTATTATGAGAATATTCTCAAACTCATAGAATCATGTGAAATTGAACATTTCAAGGCTAATAATAGCCTACAAATAATTTACAGTAAGATCTATATCAAAAAGATCATTACTATGAAAGAATGGGGGATTTCAACCCATAGCAACAGAGAGTTTGCTAGAGGATCTAATATGATCCAGTTTAATTACTGGGATTATATCAATGCTTTCAATAAAGCATTCTGGTATGAAAATGAGAAAAGAAAACATTCTTGGTGGATTAAGTTTAATCCAGAAATATTTTCCAAGAAAAGATTTCCAAATTGGATATTCAGATGGTGGCAGAATCATGGTGCCACAATGGAAATACTTCCAGAGCCTTACAAAGGATTATTTACAGAATGGGTAAATAATACCCCTTATATCTCAGCATATTCAAAAGAATATATTGTTGAAACAGCAATGCTGTTCTTCTTCATGCAATTTGGAATTCCATGGATTTGGAAATAGAATCTTTCGGCAGGACTGAATCAGTCAAATATTCCATGCCTAAAAAGAAGATTTTATTCAAAATTCTGGCAGAAATTACTGAAGAAAGACAAAGAAACCAATGTTGCTTATGGCCAAGAATTGGAAGAAATAATCCAGAAGACAATCAATGAGGACAAAACCAATAAAGTCCAAAAGGAAGAACAAACTCCATTTTCAGAAGTCTTCCAAAAAATTAAAAGAACACAGCCTTTGCAGAATGCAGAAGAAATGGTTGCAACCTACATTGAAGAAATGAAGAAAGGATTCATACAACACTTCAAAGAAGACGTAGAAACAACGTCAAATACGTCTCAATCTACAGACGAAAATACATTCACATGTTTAGCAGGAGAATCACAGGACCCAAATGAAATGGAGATTCCGACAGAAGAATTCTGGGAAAGCCTAAAAGAAACAATGATGGAAAAGGCAAGAAAGAAAAAGGAAAAGGAAAAGGTCAAAGACTAAGGGAGAATCCCAGAAAAAAGCAGAAAAGACAAATGATCTTTCGGCGGATTTAACCCTGAAGATGGTAAATTACCATAGAAAGTCAAGGAATCTACCTGTTCACTTTAATAAAGTTGTCGGCTAATAATAGAAGCCACTGTACATTTTCCTGTATTTTATTTTCTTTGGCGTCCGCCCTGTAAAGTTTTTCTATTTATAGTCCTTCTCTTCTCTTTTGTAAGCAGGCGTTCTGAGTACTCGCATAAAACTCAAGCATTATAAAATTTTCTCTCTTTTGCAGATTTCATCTTGGTGTATAGTTTGAGTGTAAGTAATTTTCTTTTAAAGTTTATTTTATTTTATTTCTAAATTTTTTTATTTCTGTGCAGATTAGCCTAATGACAGGCTAAGATCCTCATTTGTGATTTGCTGTCTTCAAACGTTTACATGGTGTGGTATGATTACATAAAATAGTGCAGTATGCATATCACTAGGATAAGTCTTGGTAGCAAGTTTTAAACAGCTGAACCGCTTGTCGCGCAGTAAGGCCCATTTTAAGGCTTGGTTATGCCGTGTGTTTTGGGCAGTAAGACGTTGATCTCAGGTTCATGATTCTGTTTACCTTTCTGCATAAAATCCATTGACTGTATGCTTGGTGTAAGATCCTGTTCTATGATGGTCGGTATATTGGCTGGAAACCTTGCGTGTTTTTAATTTCGCCTAAGGCTTGCCTTCAGACGAAAGAACCGATAGGTTAACAACGCCACGTACCAACCATACTGGATGATGAACAAAATGCTGCACTGGTAACTTCATAGGTGTAGGAAGATGTGGCACGATTGTGGAAGTTCTGATCACAACTATGAAACAAAAGTGCGGAGGTTGATGGGGTTGAAGTAGAATGTACTATAGTCGAGCTTGCGACCATGGTGATGCATAGCAAGAGAGCCAAGAATGGGATCACAACAACTGAAGTTAAGATATGAGGGACTTATGCAAACCTGTGCTTGGATTTGCAAGTACAACAAGAGAGTGTGACTACGAGACATACTTTCGTGGCCACAAACAACAGAGTGATAGATTATAGAGACGTGATTCTGTATAGATTTTTGAGGGTTTTGTTTTTGTCTTTTCACCTCCTACACAAGCGTTAGGCACTCTTGGACTATACGTACATTTCCTCCACACATTAGAAGGAGTTCCTAGCATAGTTTTATTATCGAAACATTTAGAAACACAAATAACACATTTTGGAGAAGTGGAGGAGGAATCCGTGCCAAGTCTTAGGGAGATTTCAATTATCCTTGCAATGCAAGAATTCTAGCATAAGTTTTCACACTTTTATTGTTGCTTTTCTGTTGTTTTGGATGTTGAATATTATGAACATTATGGAAATGATTTTTTATTTATAATATCATGAATTTCTAAACATTTACCTAGTCTGTTGTGTTTGTACTTAGTTGAATACATGTGCATGATTTTAGGACTAGTTGTCTTTGCTTTGTTATTTACAATTGTTAAGTTATGTAGTAATTAGAGAAATGAGCCCCTTCTCTAATTAATCTATGAATGTGCAGGGAATAATGGAAGTGAAACTTACATGCTAGATGTACAGTTGTGAAGATTAAACCTATGGAAATAACGGGTGTAAAATGATAAGATTAGTGTGGAGATGTTGTTATTCACAAAATTAATTACTCGACCCAATAACACTTAGGCAAACCAACTAAACTAAATTAAAGCTTTAGGAGAGTCTGGAAAATCCTAAAATCTTTAGGATTAACATCCTATAACAAATCAATTAAATTAATAATCAACATAAGTTAGCTAACATAGGAAATCAATACAACACAAGGAGGCAGACTTTTCAATTCCTTGTACTTCACCCATTCAAGTTTGTGATTTTGTAATTAATTCCTCAAGGCTTAAGTAATTGAACCTTAGTTACATTAATAGATACTTAACGCCTTCTTTTAGATATGACACTCATCTTGCAATAGTATTGATTAATTAGAAATTTATTTTTGGTGTGATGACGACCCACATCATATTTTGGTGCTATAGCTGAGGAGGGCGACGAGTGTTATTGAATATTTTAGGGGTCCGTGTGTTAGGCCATATTTTTTCTTATGTTTCTCTTCTTTTCTCTCTTTCTATTTTTTTCTATTGGAATCTTTTACCACTTTCCAGATATAATATGGTTTTCATGGGTTAAATTTTGTGTTTGCTGGTATCATGTATGCACAAGAGCA
Source organism: Avicennia marina (assembly GCA_019155195.1). NCBI lineage: Eukaryota > Viridiplantae > Streptophyta > Magnoliopsida > Lamiales > Acanthaceae > Avicennia > Avicennia marina. Next base: position 8,245,396 of record CM032781.1, on the reverse strand, counting down.
AGAGTTTAGATCTTAACTTTAATCCAGAGATGGAAAGAACACTTCATTGAAGATGCAGAACTTTGCTCTAGCACAAGCAAGAGATGGTAGAGGAAAAGCCACCACCACCACCAGCAACTAATCTTTGAGAACAGTTGCCATCACCACCTAATTAAAGAGCTATTAGAGATTATGTGCAGCCTCGTGATGAGTTTGAATAGGATGGGGATTGTCTGACCACCAATTAATGCTGGCAACTTCAAGCTAAAACCTACATCAATTAACATGGTGCAGCTAAATCTATTTGGTGAAGCCCTACATAAGGACGCCAACTCCTTACCTTGCCAGCTTCCAAGAATTATGTGACATGGTAATGTTTAATGGTGTCTTTGAGGATGTAACTAAATTGAGATTATTTCCTTTTTCTCTTAGGAATAGAGTGAAGCAATGGTTGTAGTCCCTCCCACTGGGTAATATAGTCACTTGACAGGATATGGTAAATAAATTCTTGGCAAAGTACTTTTCCTTTGTGAAAATTACACAACTTAGGCTGAGAGATCTGAGGCACTGCCTAAAGTGTGGAAAAGATTTAAAGAGCTCCTCCTGTAGCACGAATATCTACTTTAGACGTTGGTACAAACATTTTATAGTAGTATATTTAGTCAATTACACACTGTTCTAGATGCAGCTACAGGGGGAGCTCTAATGCCTGAGGATGCATGGGATCTAATCAAAGAGATGGCATCTAATGCTTAACAGTTGCCATCTAAGAGGCTTATAACAGGCAGGGTTACTAGCATGCATAAAGTAGACACAATAACAATCCTTATAGCAAAAATGGAGCACTTATCCAAAAAGGTAGATGGTGTTTTGGTAAGAAACACTCATCCCTCCTCAATTTCTTTGGTTTAAAATTGTAATATGTGCACAAGTCCACATCTAGCATATGAATGTGATGATAGAAGACAAGTGGTAGCACAAAGGAACAAGTGAATTACATAGGTAATTCCGAAACTGTGAAGACAAGGGTAGGGAAGCAGATAGAGAGGGGAAATGTGCTTGGAGAGATATAACATGATCTTGAAGCAGTACAATGACTGGATAGGGGTAAATAGGGACCTACTAGAGGAGGAATTTGATAAGCATGACTCGAATTATCATCTTGATCGGAGAAAAAAGGGAAAATATTATTAGAAAAATGGAAATGTATGAGCTTCCATTCTATTATCCAACACAAATTTGTGCTGTAAAATACTGTGTTACGTCTTCATCATTGAGCATTTGTTGACGTTGGAGGCATATGTGAAGGTGGATTTTAGGGAATTTGCAAGAGAATAGAGGAGGACCCTTTAAACCACCTTCGGGGTAAATTCTAAAGGAACTTGTGCAATTCCAAGTTGACATGCATAGGGAATCCTTGTACCAGGCTTTTTCGCATGGATATAATGCCATTACTCACACGAACTTCCAAAAATGTGATAAACAAATTAGTGTTTACACAAATATGTGAATAAGTATGAAAACATATGAATACGTAAGTGAAATAATGAACTACTCAAGTTTAATTTGTCTAGGATTTATGTAAACGGGCCTCCATTGATTTATAGGGGTCTAGAAAAAAAATCCAACAACTAGGTGAATATCATTAGGGTTATACAAGAGTTAACATAATGTACGTCCGGAAGAAATTATTGTAAAGAAAGAATAGGATGTATAATTTATCAAATTTTGGATAAAATGAGAATAATTTTAATAAATAGAAATCCAGGAATAAGAACCCGAAAAGCAGCTGAATCAGTAAGCTAACATTATGTAAGTGGGTCAATCCTACTATTTTTGCAATTGCCTTTTGAAAATTGTTTTACTGTATTAATGAAACTTTTACATTGTAAGTGGGTCTACCTTCCTAAGTTTTCAACTGCCTTATTTTTAAATTGCTTTTATCATGTAAAGGAATTTTCATTATATACTGGAGTTCAACTGTTTTTCTTGTAACTATCTTAAAAGAAGTTATTTTACTAAGTCCATGAATATTTTTATACAGTGATTCAAATGATTCTTTCCCATCATATGTGAAAACCTAAGTGTTATATCCCAAAAGATTTTACGTGCTTTGGTTACAAAAGTTCAAAACCTTCCTTGCTACAAAAAGTGTGGATGTGAGCAAGTACGCATATTTAGTTACCTTGAATTTCAAGATGACAATTTTAGATATGAAAAGATTTATGATAAGACTCTTCATGCCTTGTAATGAATACTAGCATAGAGAAACGAGTTTCGACCCTTTCAATCAAAATAGAAGTATTAGACTCTTCAATTGGGATTAACCTAACCCTCTCAATTAGGTTTAAAATTTGAAACAGTTGACAAGCTACTCGTGATCCTATCAATCGGTGTTTATAGATTAAACCCACGTGATTATTTCAATCAAGATTAAAGATTAAATACATGACTATCTCAATCGGGGTTAAAAATTCTGATAATTGGTAAAGTTACAATAACCATCCTTATATGAAGTTATAAACTAAGGCCTTAATCTGTAAAAATGATACACATGATATTCAGAGCCCATGAGCAATGTAAACCCACGTGATAATAAATGTTTTAACTATTTCACTATGAAAGCCTTATCGTGGATTTAAAAATTTCTTGCAAATTATTGTCTTGAAAAAAGTGTTTTTATATTGACATCATGAGAAGCACGTGAACTCCATACTAAACAATTAATCACTCACTAATTTTGAAAACCCATTTTGCAAACCATGTAGATGAGGTTGAGGACACCAGGTTATGGAAGAGCGAAGAGAAATAGGAGGAAGAAGAAATTTTCTTGACAATGGTTACTTTGATAAATACTAAATGTATCTGGACATGTTATCATATGTTTTCGCGACAATAATTGTAAGAACAAAATCAATGCATTATAGAATAACTATCAATATTAAAAAACTCCGATGATGGACTTTGATACCATTGGAGATAATTGCATCTAAGTTACTGTCATGTTGCATCCCAAATTTGGGGTGTGACAATTAGATTATGGTTAATTTTTTATTTATGTTATATGGTAGTATGTTACTATTCAAATGTTGTGTTTATTATTATGTCATTTGATTGAAGTTGTAAATTTTGGTTCAAAGTTATTGACATGCTTCTTCAATCACTTTTTTCCAGAAATTTTAATTTCCTTTTTTAGGTGGTGGTTGTTTTCGTGAAAGAGTACTCCTTTATTTTTATTTTGATCGTTCCATTTTGTTTTTTGGTTGTTGCTGTTGTAGTACTCGTATTGTTGGCCAACCATTTTCTATTTTTTTTAACTTAGCTCCCAGCACCTGCACCTGATGTCCCACACAACCACACCAAGCCCTAAGTGTGTTCAAAGGGAAGGAAATTTGAGCATGCTAGAGGACGAAGAATGGCAAAGGGCTTAGAGTTTCAAATAGCAGAGGAAGTTTGTGCCATTTCAAAGATTATGAAAATTGAATGCAGATTTTTATGTTTTTTTTTTTCTGACTGATAGGTTGCATCTAGTGCACGACATTTCTTTTTCATATAGGGTATCATTAGTACTGCTTATACACACGAGCATGTTAATTGATCCCCAAAATGCTTCTTTTCATATTGGGTATCAATTTTTGTTTATCCCAATGACAAATATGGGCAAATTATAATTACATTTCTTATAATTTTGGTATAATGTTATGGTGAAAGAAGATGAATTTGATTTTATCATGGCTTGGAAGCCTGGCTACAGGTGAAACATCAGTAGTTAAATTATGCTTACTTTCATAACAGCACAATGATGTCAAACTAGTGCAAATATTTCTATTTTCTTCAAGTCAAATTTAGTTAATCCAATACACTAAATTTATTCCATTTAATATTAATAATTTTAAATTCAGTGATAATGAATATTAAAACAGAAATAGGAAGACAAAAAATAAAATTATTAAAAAAATAAAAATTGTTTGATGGGACAAATTTGTTTCTTAAATTACCTAATATATATTAATTAAGATAATAACATCTAAAATGGATATAAATAATTATTAAGTGGCATGTTCTCATTTTAGTTTTTAAACGTAAAGAAGAAAATAATCATGCATTTAAATACAAAAAACACATACAAACACATATATTTTGTTTGAAAATGTTTATATTACCGAGAAAATTTAATTTAATATATATTGTGTTAACTTATATATTGTTGTTCACTCATGGTTGTGTATGTGGATGCCTAAATATGAATAAGTATGTTACATATTTAGCATATGTTCTGGTTGTATTAAAAATAAGGATAAGATAATATATATCGAGAATGCATATGTATAGATTTAATTTTGTGGAAATTTTTGTGGCAAAGCTTTATGTCAAAAACCATGGCCAAACACGATAATTATTTTGGCAATTATAGTGGTAAATTGAACCAAGGCCATGGTGGTTGCTAAGATCGAAGTTGTGACAAAAATCATGGCAAGTATTTTGTGTCTAATATTTGATAGAAATATTCATGTGAATTAGTGGAAGCAAAGGATTTAAACATAGTTGGGAAAATGGAAAAAATGATAAAAAAATAAAACAAGAGAATAAAAAAGGAAAACAAAGGGTTAGATAGTAAGGCTATATCTAGACCACCGCATAAGAATGTAGCTATGTGGGGCAAACTCATACAATAAGTTGGAAATGAAAACAACTAAAGAAATCAAAATACTTACGCCATAGAGATTTTGGCCACGAACCACCGGAAACAAGTTGAATAACTCGATTCGATACTTAAACTCGAGTGATGAAATCACTCCAACACACTCAAAACAACAATTATGGAAGAAAGAAGAACAAGTCTTCGTTCAATATTCAATTTCCAGGATATATGGTTCAATTTTTGTTTACAAAGCAAGGCGGAGGGTATTTATTGGGATTTTTTTATTTTTTGTACTAATTTTTTATCTTATTTTTCAAAATATTCCAATTTTAAAATTGTTGATGAATTTGACCCAATTCTGTGATTTCATTCCACGGAATTGGAAAAAGAAAACAAAAAAATACATAAAAAGCAAAATAAACAAAAAACAAAAAATATATTAAAAAATAAAAAAGGTATATTCTGTGATTTGAGTTCAAGGAATTCCATTAGTGCCTTGTTTGTTTACTTTCCATAGATTTATCCTTGAGTTATTTCACTATTTGTCTTGAATTTTTATCCTATTTTTTAAAATATCCTCATTTTGAAGTTATTTATCAAACTAAACATGTAGAAATGGACAAAAAAAACATATTTATTATGTAACAAAAATTACTCAAACAAACTTAACAAAAGACAAACATGACATAGGGTAAAATATATCTATATCAAACATTGCACAAATATATTAAACAAAAAATAACAAAATTACTTGCATATGAAACTTCTTTATGATCATATGATGATTAATTTTATTTTTCTCAACAATTTTAATTTCTATATCAAACATCCAAATCATATAAACTAAAATTTATCAATTTATTAATCACAGTTGTTAAGCTTTAATAGAATAATTGACAAAAAAATATGCAATAATTTCAATTAAATTTATTCAACATAAATATTTACATATCGATGATAAATTATGTTTGTTTGTATAATTTTTGTTACATGACAAATTAGATTTGTCATGGATAAACAAAAATAGATGAGTTGTAATCCTTTTTTTTTTTTCAAGTCTATGATTCCAATTACGGAAATCCAATTCCCTGGTTTGGAATTACGGAATAGGGTTAATTTTGTAAATGATTTTAAAATATGGGCATTTCGAAAAGCAAAAAATTTTTTTAGGTTAAATAGTAAAAAAGCCCGTATTTATTGTGCTACAAGCTAAATTTGATAGTACAAGCTATGAAATGACAAAAAATACCCCTTAAAAAGTGGCTCCAATGGTCAAGACTTGAAATTTCAGCCCCAAAAATGCAATTCCCACGTTCATGCTCAATCCAAATGTCCATTTGATCAATCTTGTGGTGTTGTGGCTTAATCAAGTCTCCTAGTGATCATTTTTCCTGCACGTTGCATTAATGATGATGAGTCTTCAAATCAATTTCCCAATCACGATCATAATTCCAGAATGTTGTTTGCCATGCTCAAGTTGATCGTGTTCTGTTTGCTCAATTAGGTAACAAGTCGATCGTAACTCTAGAATGTCCAAGACTTTCCTAGATCAATCCAGTTGCCTCGAGATCAATACATGTCTCAGATTACAAATCCAGCACCTTCCAAACTCTTTAGCAGCTCTAAGTCCAAAAATTGGAACCATATCTCCATCCTTGGCTTCTTCCAAGCACAAAAGTCCACTTTATTCATGATTTGAACCAATTTTTGAAGCTAAATTTTAGATATTCCCCCCTTCAATGATATCAAGGCACAATCAAATATTATACCTCTTGTTTTGTAGCATCTCCAATTGATTTAAGATCACATCAAATCCCTCCTCTAAAAGGTGAATTGTTCCCAATTCGTAGTCTTCTCGTCTAGGGTCAAATACAAGTCTGCTAAATCCTTGGGTTGCTTCACCAAATTGCTTAGACTCCCACCCCATATTGACCAAAACCTGGTTCCAATTTGCTAACAAGAAGAAATATGAAATACTAGGATGAATCACAAAAACTTTAATTGAGTGTGCACACACAAACTCCTTAGCACCAAAGATTTCCAACTTTTGCGTATCACAAATAGATTTGTTGGGTAGTCAAATGGATCCTCATATACATGAGCTAGAATAAGTTTTGATGCCCTCTCAATAATCTCCCTTATATCCACATGTTCACCCTAGATTCTCATTTCTATCTTAGTGGCTACCCCCTATGCAACTTCCTCAACCACCACATCATATTGTGTTGCCTTTGCCACTTTGACTTTCTCCTCCTCTTATTTATCTCCTTGTAATCATGCCAACCCCTTAGAGGGAATCAATCCGCTCTCCACAAGTTTGCCTAACTTAAGGGGAATCTCGATAATTTCATTTGGACACATGTTCATAAAGTGTCCCCATTGGAAACAATTTAAGCACATAACATTTGGATTACAAACTGGGTGGGCGTGGGTGGTAACAATGCCATTGGCCTCCTCAACCCTTCTTAGCCTTCCATGCATGCCATCCAATTTTTGATTGAGGCCTTTCAAATCTTTTGCAAATTGTTCAAGTGTGACTCTTATGGCATGACCGTGATCCCAAGAGCCTACTTGGCCTTGTGACATCATGAGGAAAAAATGGCGAAAGCTCAAAGTGCGTGTGTGAGCAAATGTGAACATACATAGAAATGAGCAAGAAAAATTAAAAATCCCTTAATGGCCTTAACAACCCATCTTAGTGTCACCTTGAAAAATTCAAGGTGGTTCCTAGGCTCAAGACCAACAAAATTCCACAAAAAATGTGTAAAAAATCAAGAAAATAGACTTCAAGATCGATTTGGCGGCAAAAGGATTGATTGGGATGAAAGAAATAAACAGTGCAATCGATTTAGATGAAACTAGATCAGTCTTGATGCAGTCAGGGCTTGTGATCATTTGGTAATGTCTACGTGCAATCTGGTATGATTTAGGGAACACAATTGATCAGCAGGTACAAGTGATCAATCGCAAGGGCTATATCAGCAACTAGGGTTTTAGTCTTATCTGGCAGCATGATTGATTCGGGGTTATTTTGGATTGATTTAATTAGACAATTTTGGCAAAAAATTGATTCCAAACACCAACAAAACCTCATGTAAAATTCCTCTTTTCTTTTTTTTGTTTGGTCTATTTTTCTTGCTCTCTCTCCGTTTTTTTTTTTTTTATGCATGAGCTTTTCTTCTTTCTTTTTTCAAATAGCACATCAAAATACCAATAAAAATACTCCCTGACAAATAATACTCAAATACCACAAAAATCAACACTCCCAAAAATTGCCAAACTCATCCAAACAGTTCCAAATGTTTTTTTTAATTTTTTTGGAAATAAAAAAAATGGGTAGGAAGTGGAGAACAAAATAGAAAAAATATGAAGAAAACAACAATATGGAATCCCACCATATCAACTGGATTTAGAAACCTCGTTAATTGGCACTGATGCCAATTAATGTGAACTGGATGAAGCAAAGGATCAAAACATGGTTGGAAAAATGGAGAAAATGATAGAAAATAGAATAAAATAACAAAGGAAACAATGGGTAGTTGGTGAGATTGTGTCCAAACCACGATGCAAGAACATATTTCACATGGAGCAAATCCTTGAAGTGGCTCCAATGGTCAAGATTTGAATTTTCAGCCCAAAAAATGTTATTAGCCCGTCACACTCGATTCGAATGTCCATCTGATCGATCGCTTAGTGTTGTGACTCAATCCATGGTGATTTGGTCTCGTGGAGATCATCCTTCTTGCACATTGCATTTGCAATCACAAGTCTTCAAATCGATCGCACTAGTCATAATCATAATTCCAAAGTGTTGTTTGCCATGCCTAAGTTGATCAGGTTTTGTCTCGTTGATCAGATTATCCACCGATCATAACTCAAGAATGTCCAAGATGATTCTAGGTGCAAAGTTATGCTTGTGCCTAAATGATTGAGATAAGGGAACTTTTTAATAATGGATTATGAATATGGACACAAGATTTTAGTATGCAATCACTAGAACTTGTTTATGAGTCATAGTTTTTCTGAATAGGCAATAGAGAGTTAGTACAACTTGAACACCTTTTGTTTATATAGTAAGTACATTGCTATTCAATATAAGATATTGAAAACACATGTGTGAAGATACGTCATTGGAGAATGAGTATTTGAACACTAAGTCAGGGAATGAAATAGACATATGGAGTTCACTATTTGTTGTCCATGTCTTACATCGTGATTGTGTTAAGTGCATATGGACCTTACACACGAGATGATATAGGTTGTTTTGTGCTCTTGAAGGTCAGCATGTCATTAGGGCGTTAAGGATCGACATCTACCTCAATATGAGATAAAGTCATCGTCCCAACATGTTGTTGCCTAAATGCTATGGAGGCATATATGTATTTAATAAGAGATTTTTCTCTTTTCAAATAAGTAAAACATTTGTCCTATATGATCGATATTTTATAGGACAGAAATCATTCACCAAGATAATGTGTGATGAGAAAAGAGTTTTTGATCGAACATTAATTTTATGAGGCAACATTAATTTGGTCATATGACAGAGTCAATAAGTTTGACTAAATCCATAACTCTTGTTCAGTAGAGACAAAACAAAACAAAAAGCCTATACTACATGGCATTTACGATTGGAAGGGTTCATGCATTTACTTTATCTTAATTAGGCTATGATACGGGCTGTAGATTAGGTGTCATCCATTTCTTTTGAGCTATGTTCATTGCTAATTAAAGATGAACATAAAAAGCTACATACAAAAAGTTGGAACGACGACAAGTTGGAAGTTTGGTTGAGGCGTGAGAAAGACTTGAGAAATCTTGTGGAGAAATTAACTTTGTTGCTATTGGACTAGACCAAATGGATTTTCCACTATACTTTTTAATGTTGAGATTATTATTTAAAAGCATAATGGGCCTTTAATTTAATTGATGAGATTAATTAAATTAAAGGAGATAAAATGGGCTTTAATTATTATTTAAATTAGTAATTAAGTAAGCTCTAGGGTTATTAGTTACATGTCCACACAAGAAGCCCATAGAGTCCATGTCATGTGTGCCTTAGGTGCTATATATGGAAATAAAAACCCTACCAACTGTAGGATGTTGTGTCTTGAAAATAAATAGATTGGAATGATTCCAGAACATACATTGTAAGAAAATTCGTGGTGTAATATAACAATCATACGTTGCAAATGTACAACGGTCGCACAAGTAATATAGGGCCAAAGGGTTATTGTATCCATGAGTAAGAATGTTGTTCAATAATATTTTGCTTTAATTAAGTGAATAATTAAAGGCAATGATAATTCAAAGAGAATGAAATAAATGTTGACTAAATTAAATAGAGTAGAGAGGAGTATGATGAATATAATAAGAAATAGAATTCAATAACAATACACAACAAACACACAAGAACTTTTATTACCAATTAAATTAAATATCAATTTTAATTTCTTATTTTAGGGATAGTTAATTCCTTGAGTCCTTAGTACACTTTTCCAAGTCATACTAAGGCTTTAATTCAATTAATTAAATTAAGAATGAAATTTATGAATTAACTTTGATCCCTTACAAATGTGGAACCTTCAATTCCATTATAAGCCCACAATTCACATTAGTGATCAAATTGCTTAATTTGTGGCTTCTCTTCCTTATAGCAACAAATTAAGTCAAAAATAAAATAAGAAAAAGGGAGAAGTAGAAAAAGAGAGAGGAGGAGGAGAAGGAGAGGGAGAAGAAGAACATAAGATTGATTACAATAAAATAAGAAAAGACAATTAAATGAAATTGATAAACAAAGTTAATACTTCTTTCTTCAATATTACAAGTACATCGGAATGGTATGGAAGAAACAATTAAAACTTATCTTATGTTTGGTGCTTCCTTCTTGTAGCAATTTATCGCTTTCTTGCCTTGTTCTATCTCTTGCAATACTCCTAACTTAGTCCTACTCTTTAATTTTACAAACTAGGAATACAAGAATGATACAATGTAACACCTATATGAATTCTATTGTTTCTTGGATACCTATGGCTTGTAGAACACCCCCAAATTTATAAAGTTGAGCCTCCAACATCCAATGTTCTTGATGAGCTTTGGAGCTTGGAAGTGTAGACTCAAGCTTGGTTTGTTATAGTAAGCCAAGCTACTCAAAACTCAACTTAAGCTTGAGTTTGATCGAGCTCAAGTCAAGCTTTGACCGGTCCAATAACTGCCCTAGCAGAGAGTTTGTGGTGAATTTCTTGACCTTAAACACCTAGTTACAAGGTGATTTTAATGCCTTGTTGCTTGATTATCATTCATATGCACATTCAAAACATGAATTCTTAAGGATTTAAATGCATTCTACATATGAGAATTTATTAAAAGTTGTGGGATGACGCATAGCAACTGTAGAAGCGCGTGTTGATGCAATGTGCAAATAACCAAAAATATGTCCTAAATGTTCCAAAAATGGTGAATACATGTAGAATATGTTTTTCACAAGATTCAATCCATAAACCCACCAAGCCTAAGGACCTTAGGAACATAGATATAATTAAATTTTGGAAATTGGATTGAGGTAGAGTGTGAAAACGAATTGAACAAGACCTCTACACGAAACTAGTGCATTGTCACTATCACGGTTGCAGTCACGGACATTGTGGGGACAGGCGCAAGACAGTTTATTGTGGTCGCAAACCTAGATGTGAGAATTACAGAATGTCTTGTGGTTGATTGGCATGGTTGCAGAAAGGAGTCTCATGAGCACGAGGAGATGGGATACAGTTGCGCGCCCAGGAGCAATAGAAATAGTTGCACTACTGTTGAACGCCACAATCACGAACCAAGACCCTGTGGTCAAGAGCTTGGACATTGTGGTTGCGAGAGTTAACCATAGGCATTAAGTAGAATTCACACTTTGAGAGAAGTTGAGCTAAATTTTCCAAATTTGGGACTGAATTACGCATAAACCTACTATATAAGATGTAATGGGACATGAGGAATAGTAGGGGATTTAAGTAAGCACAAATGCATAGGATGCACTTGAAGCATTAACACACAAAGATCATCAATCAAAATCAAGTACTAAAATGGAAATTGTATGTATGTGATTGGTTAGAGAAGCAAGAGGTGATAGCTGAGAATCTTGATATTCAACAAGGCTAAGTAACGAGTAAGTGGTTACACCTTGTCACTTTTATAATACTTTTCAAAACTGTTTAGCTCTAGCAACTGAATTTTCCCACCATGTATTTCAAATAAAATTCTGAATGCTTTCCTAGTTGGAAAAGCCATGTATTTTTACTTGGTGTTTTCTATAAAGTTGAAAGTTATTTATTCTTTCTGAAAACCAAATGTGAGTTGTTTACAATCAAAAGATTTTAAACTAAGTATTTGGATATTGAATAAATATAACAAGAACATCATAGCCGCGCATGTGATGCCGACAAGCGTGAGGAATAAGTTCTACCCTACCAAGTGGGTAATAGCTTGGGATTCAGCCCAATCGAGGTGCAGATTGGTATTGACAGTGGCTGAAGGTGTACTTGGTCCAACCAATCTAGTTGCAGAGATTGGGATACTTCCTAGATGGGGTTGGAGCCTTGAGGCCACAGCAACACAGTTGAGTATGATATAACCCTCCTCAGTTAGGGGAATATAAATTAAGGCTCCAATCAATGAAAGAGCACAAATAGTGTACATGACTATAAGTTGAAGAAACGAGAACAAGTGGACTCTGAGAACGAAGATATGCAATGGCTAATTATGACTTGCTTTCTAAATGTGATTTTAATGCTTTTCATGGTTTTGTATTTCTTTTGAAAATGAGTATTTATGGAACTGTATATTTTTTCAACTATCATTTTCTTGCTTGCACCCTTTTAAAAATAAACAGGTAGGTGTTATCATTTATTAGGCGAGTCACTATTAGCTAACATTTTATAGAGGAGGCAGTTGACAATAGACAAACTTGGGGATCGTAGAACAAGGAAGAAGACATTGTAGTCACTCTAGTCTAGTTCATTGATCTTGTTTAATAAGACATTTTAGGAAATAATAACTATGTTCTTTACTTTTCATTACATATGAAGTTCGAATAATGTTATAGATATTACATTACTTCTTGAAGGATTGTTGAACTACATCTTGGATTAGTTGCTCTTTTTACATGGTGGCTTTGATATTATCTAAGATGGTTGGCAAATACTACTGTGTCATGATTTTAGGCTCAGGGCATGACAGAAAGGGTACAAGAGCCTAAAATTTGATAATGAGAACCTAAAGTGTATAACTAGACCCCAGAAATCACATCATGAGGACCTAGGGAAGAGTAGCTCACACTTTGCATACACATGTAACATCTTGATTTCTATTTTGCCTTAGAAATCATAATTTAACATAAGGAATGGACAAGAGTAGTGGATCAGGAAAGCAATCACATTTGGAAGGATGGTTTTCATTGAAGGATAAAGACCACCTTATTACAGCACTATCACAGCCACCGGGCCACATCACCACTGAGCTACTGCAAGCTCAGTGACATTGTGCTAACTTGGCGGATAAGAACAGAAAGCTAAAAGAGGTGAATGCTGATGTGCATCGACATAACAATATACTTAAACAAAAATTAGATGAAGTAGTGGCTCAATATGCAAAGCTAGGCTTAGATACATAACACTGCTAGGACCACATACAAATGGTGCATAGGTGAGCTTCAAGATGAGTGACTTTAAAGGAGGAACCAGAAGAAGATCTCGAGGATGCACCAAAGTCGACGCTGAAACTAGAACTAAAGGAGATAGCACTAGATTGGGATGTGCTAGAAGAAGAAAGGAATTTAGATTAGGATTATAAGCTAGATAGGATAGACACAATTAAGGCATTAGTTACGATACTAAGATTGTTTCCTTGTTATTTCTATTTATTTTGTTTCCTTACTACAACTGAGACAGATTATGCTATAAAATTTTCCTTCCATATTATATGTGCTATCTAAGTCTCGTAGTGGCTTACCTACCTTATCATTGCACATATTTAAATAATACATACGATTGACTAAACAGGCAAAAGCCCTTTTTCCATATAGGAAAGTGGTTGGTAGACCTTGAATTGTTGCTCAAAACCCGCCCTTCACTACCCCTATGGGGGATCAAACTAGGCCGGCACATGCTTACCCTCCACTTCCACCCCTTGTGCAACCCCAACCACAACCAGCTGTACACCAGGTGAGCTTGAGACAGGAAGACCTAGCTACCATTGCAATAGTAGTAGTACAAGTGAAGGACACTTGATAACAACCCTTTAGTCAACCTACAACCAAGCCTAATGGTAGAACTAAGGCTTATTATGAGGCACTGTGGTGAGCACATGTGCTAATCTTTGATGGGACCGATGACCTTGAAGTGGTCTAGAAATGGTCAAAAGAAGTAAAGCACAATTTTAAGTTGATAGAGGTGCCTATGGACATGTAACCAAGGGTTGTTATCCCATTCCTAGTTGGTGAAGCCACGCTATGATAAAAAAGTGTCTCACTAGCCATGCTTGAAGATGGGCTGGTTACATAAGGTCATTTTAGAGAGGCCTTCCTAAATCACTTCTTTCTAAATGTGCTATACCTTTAGAAGATGGTGGAGTTCAACAACATAGTCGAAGGCGCCAACATGTCGTTAGTGGAACTCTCCACTAGGTTCCATGCTCTAGGCAAGTATTCACCTATGGTGATGGTAACTCTTAATTGAAGATGCATAAGTTCAGTAAAGGTTTGAAAAAGGAGGTTACAGCCAGCCTTAGCCCTTTATGAGGTCTGTACTTTTAACAAGCTACTTGGAGCTGCTATCCGCACTGAGCTCCAACTTCGATCATCCCAAGCCTCAAGGATCATTGGCCAATAGGCCCAAGAGGAACAAAAGGCCGAATCAGGTGAGGAATAGTGAGATAATGCCCTCCTTGCCGAAATGCAACACTTATAGATGTTGACACTCAAGTCTATGCCGACGCCACACTGGTGCTTGTTTCATACGTGGACAGCATGGGCATCAAGCAGCTAAATGCCCAAACAAAGCGAGAAACCCCACCCCATATAATAAAATTAGCAACAGTGGCGCTAGCAGGGCCAGTCGAGGCAGTACCAAGTTAATGGTAGCTTGTATATTGGCAATGGCAATGGAAACAACCCTTGATCAAGCCAAACCAATTAGAGGCCTAGAGGGAATGCAACGGTATTTACTATGACCAAGGACAAGGCAGGATAGCGCAGAGGACATTGTGGCAGGTAGCGTTACTGTTAATTGACTATATGCATATGCATTATTCAATTGTAATGCGTCCCATTCATTTGTGTGCAAGAAATTTGCCTAGTGTTTAGAACTTTAGCTTGAACTACTAGACAACCTGTATAAAGTGGCTACTCTTGGAGGGGAAACCTTGGTTGCCTGCCTGATTTATAGAGACTACAACTTGAACTCACGTGGAGATTAGGAATAGAAAGCTAACCTCATTTAGCTTAATATGAGGGAGTTTAACGTGATATTAGGAATGAATTAGCTAGCCAAAAGCTTTGCACATGTGGACTATAGAAGTAAGATTGTAAACTTTCATCCTCTTGCAACAACAGTTTCTCCCTCCACGAAAGTGCTTGAAATAGAGCTAGTCAACTCAACTTCCTTATATCAATGGCCAGTGCAGAGAAAGCCATTGAGGGAGGATGCAAAGCTTACTTCGCATGTGTCCTCAAGGTCAAGGAGCCAGAATTGAAGTTAGAGAGATCTCAGTGGTTAACGAGTTTCCTAATGTGTTCCTGGACAAATTACCCAAACCACCCCAGAATAGAGAAATAGAGTTCAAAGTTAACCTAGTTCCAAGGATGACACCTATATTAAAAGCCCCATATCGGATGGCTCCAGCTAAATTAAAGGAATTGAAGGTATAGCTACAAGAGTTGTTGGATAACCAACAAATTCGGCCAAGCACGTTACCTTGAGTGCCTTAGTACTCTTTGTCAAGAAGAAGGATGGGAGCTCAAGATTGTGCATTGATTATCAAGAGCTCAATAAGGTAAACATCAAAACTAAGCACCCCTTGCCTAGGATCGAAAACTTGTTTGACCAACTAAAAAGGGCCAAGGTCTTTTGAAAAGGACATGAGAATGGGAAACCACCATTTGTAAATGAAGGTCGAAGACATACATGAAATGGCCTTTTGAACAAGGTAAAAACATTATGAATTCTTGGTGTTGCCTTTAAGGTTAACTAACACCCTATAGCAACCTTCAAGAACCTATGAACTGAGTATTCAAATTGTACTTGTATAACTTCATGGTGGTGTTTATTGATGACTTCTTGGCGTACTCGCCAAGTGATGGGGCATACAAGGAGCACTTGAGGATAATATTGTAGACTCTAAGTGAAGAATGGTTGTATACCAAATTCAACAAGTGTGAATTTTAGCTCAGAAGTGTGGCATTCTTAGGGCTTGTACTTTTCGAAGACGATGTACCAATAGACCTAAAGAAGATTGAAGCCATCCTGCAGTAGCCTAGACCTACCAGTGTAATCAAAGTGAGAAGCTTTTTAGGACTTGCCGGATACTACCGAAAGTTTGTTAAAGCATTTGCTAAAATTGCCACATCATTGACTCAATTACTATTGAAACAGAGGAAGTCCAAATGGACCTCAAAATGTGAACAAAGTTTCATGGTACCTAAACAAAAGTTGACTTCAACTCCAATCCTCACTTTGCCTATTAAAGGTGGTGGGTTTATAGTATACTGCAACACCAATAAAAATGGTTTAGGATGTCTAGATGCAGCACGGCCGGTTAATCGTCTACGTATCCAAGCAATTGAAGTTGTACAAGTTAAACTACCTAACTCAATTGAAGTGGTAGTGTTTGTCCTCAAGATATGGAGACACTACCTTTACAGTGAGAGATGTGAGATATATACTGACCACAAATGCCTCAAGTACTTCTTCATGCTAGGGCAATTGAATATGAGATGGAGGTAGTGGTTGGAAATGATCAAGGACTATGACTTAGTCATAAATTATCACCCAAGTAAGGTTAATTGTGTGGCTAATGCCTTGAGTAGAAAGAGGATTGAAGTTATGGTGGCCATACTGGTAAGACAATTTGATTTTATGCATCTGGAGATCGTCGAATTAATTGATGAAGTAGTAGCAAATAGAAGTGAAGACCCTCGATAATCAAGGAGATTAAGATGGCGTAGTGTGCATGAAAGGAAGGCTATGTGCTCTAGATATCAAAGAAATATGAGAACAAATCCTACAAGTGGCACATCAGTCAAAGTATTCAATACACTCAAGCAATACAAAGATGTATAAGGATGTTAAGAAGAACTTTTGGTGGAACAAGATGAAGAAAGACATTGCGAACTACATAATGAAGTGTATGATGTGCTAGAAGATCAAGGCAGAACACCAATGCCCTAGAAGCTATCTACAGCCACTTGAGATCTTTGAATGGAAATAGGACCGAATTATGATGGTCTTTGAGGTAAGGTTACAGCATACACCATAGGGCTTCGATGCGATTTAGGTAATCAATTATTGTCTAACCAAGTTTGCACACTTTCTTCCTGTATGGACAATATACACCATAGATAAGATGGTGAAGGTGTATATAGATAATGTAGTGAGATTACATGTAGTATACCCTTGAGCATAGTATTTGACTGAGACCCTTAGTTTGTTTCTTGCCTCTAGGAAAGCTTCTAGGAAGCAATAGATATGAGATTGGACTTGAGCACTGCTTACCACCCTCAAACTGATAGGCAGTCTGAACAAATAATTCAAACATTAAAGGACATGTTGATTGCATGCATCTTGATTTTTAAGGGAACTTGGAATGATCATTTGCCACTAGAAGAATTTTCTCACAACAATAGCTACCACACAAGTATAGGAATGGCTCCTTGCGAAGCACTCTACGCAATAAAATGTAGATCCCCAATTTGCTTAGATGAAGTTGGTGAGAGGAAAATAACCAGTCCAGAATTGGTGCACGTGATGGTTGATGAGGTAACGTCTTCCATAGGTCGATGAAGGAGGCCCAAGATAGTCAAAAAAGTTAGGCAGACTTGAAATGAAGACCATTAGAGTTCCAGGCTAGTGAACAGTATATTTGAGGATTTCCCTAATTGTCTCTTAATGTAGTTCAGCAATGCAGGGAAGTTAATCCACGATTCTTAGGACCTTTTGAAGTATTAGAAAGGATTAGAGAGGTGGTGTATCAATTAAAGCAGCCTCTACAACTAGTGAGGATACGCAATTTGCTCCATGTTTTGCAGTTGCGGAAGTGTGTGCTTGACCTGAGCCATATATTAGAATTAGAGCCAATGTCGATGAATGAAAATTTGACTTATGAGGAACACCCGATCCAGATAACTAGCAGAGAAGAGAGGAATCAATGGAGCTGGTCAATACCTTATGTGAAGTGCAATGATCAAACCACTCAGAACAAGACGTGACATGGGAGTTAGAGGAGGATGTTAGGAAACAATACCCCTATTTGATTGCTTAGGATTTAAATACAAGTTTTAAGAAAGAAACTTGTAACAGGGGAAGGACGTAAATCCCAAAATTTTGGGAATTTATAGATCATTGTTTTAAAAAGGACTATGTGGGATTGTGATTGAATTATTTTTAAATTTGCCATTTTCTACCTATTTTCGAGTAGAAATATTGGAAATTTAATAAGGAAGCATAAGAAGGAATTTCAGTATTTTTAGGAGATAGAATTTTGCCACATGATTTAATAGTTAAAGGGGGTAATTTCCAAGCCTTGGAAATAAGAAAAATAGAAAATTCAGGTGAGAATGAGTCATAAAATTTGAAATTAGGTATTTAAAACTCATGGGATGATGTGTAGCAAATGCAGCAGGCGTACTGATGCAACACATGAATAAACGAAAACATGTCCTAAATGTTCCAAAAATGGTGAATACATATAGAATATGTTTTCCATAAGTTTTAATCCATAAAACCGTGGCTTAGGACCTTAGGAACATGGATATAATTGAGTTTTGGGGATTGGATTGAGGTAGAGTATGAAAAACCAATTTAATTTTCCTTTGTGCGAAACTAGCACGCTGCCACAGTCGCAATTGTGATTGCAAAACATTGCGGTGTGGGTGCAAGATGACCAACTACGATCATGAACTTAGACACAAGAATTTCAGAATGTCTCGTGGTCACCTATTGTGGTTGTAGAGAGGAGTACTACAAGCGCAAAGAGATAATCTACAGTCATGGACTTGGGTGCAACAAAAATAGTGTGCACCACGATTGAACGTTGCTAGCATAGACCAAGACCCCGTGATCATTAGGCGTAATCGTGGGCACTAAGTAGATTTCACACTTTGATAAAACTTAAGCCAAAAAATTTCAAATTTGGGATTGAATTAGGTATAAACCCACTGTATAAGATGTAATTGGACATAAGGAATAATAATTAAGGGGATTTGAGTAAACACAAACACATGGGATGCACATGAAGCATTAGCACATAGAGATCATCAATCAAATCAAGTACCAAAATGGAATTTTATATGTGTGATTTGTTAGAGATCCAAGAGGCAATAGTTGAGAATCTTTATATCCAACAAGGCTAAGTAATGAGTATGCTGTTACACCTTACCGCTTTTATAATTGCTTTTTCAAGCAGTTTTGCTTTGGCAACTAAATTTTCTTGCTATGTATTTCAAATAAAAGTTTGAACACTTTCCTAGTTGCAAAGACATGTATTTTTACCTGGTGTTTTCCATAAAGTTGAAAGTTATTCATTCTTTTCGAAAACTGAATGTGAGAGCTATTTACAATCTAAAGGTTTTAAATTAAGCATTTGAAAGTCAAATACATGTAATAAGAACATGATAGCCACTCATGTGATGCTGACAAATGTGAGGAACAAGTTCTACTCTACCAATTGGGTAATAAATTAGGTCCATCCAAGCGGTATGAAGATTAGGATTGGCAATGGATGAAGCTAACATTTGGCTCTATCAATTAAGTTAGAATACCTCCTAGTCGCGGTTGAATTCCTAGGGCCACAGTAGCACAACCGAATGCAATATAACCCTTCTTAGTCGGGGGAGTATTAACTAAGGCTCTGATTAGTGAAAGAGCATTCATAGTGTAATGACTATGAGTTGGCTAAGAAATGAGAACAAGTGTACTCTAGGAATGAAGATATGGAATGGATAATTGTGACTTGCTTTCGAAACGTGATTTTAACGATTTCACGGTTTTGTATGTCTTTTGAAAATGAGTTTTTTACACAATTGTATATTTTTCCAATTTTCGTTTTCTTGCTAACATCTTTTCGAAACATAAACAAAAAGGTGTTATCATTTACCAGGTGATTTATCGCTTAACGCTACTAGCTAATGTTTTACAAAGGCAGTTGACAATGGACAAATCTAGGCATGATAGAACAAGGACAAGGACATTGTAGTTGCTCTATTGTAGAGTTCACTGGTCTTGTTTAATAAAGACATTTTGGGATGCAATTACCACTTTCTTTACTTTTTGTTGCATATAAGACTTTGAATGATGTTATAGATATGACATTATTTCGTGAAGGATTGTTGAAGTACATTTTGGATTAGTTGCTCTGTATACATGATGGTTTTTGGTATTTACTGAGGTGGTTTGTGAATGCTACCTTTTTTTGGTCCTGGGCTTGGGGCGTGACAATTTCTACCATTTTTTTCCATTGGTCCAAGGGATAGGTGTGACAAAAATTGAATTATTGCCTCCTCCATCACCCAAGTGATTGATAGGGTGATGTTGGTTGCTCCCTTGTTGCCTTGGCAATGGCCATGTGATAGGTCAAAATTCAATGGTCGCTAGTTCATCACTTAGGTGATGCATAGGCAACAAGCGGTGGTTTTTAATTGATCTACACCTACTCTCTTGTTGGTGGCTCACTTAGGCAACACTTTAGGTGCCTAGATTACACTTAAGTGATGCATTAGCCTTAAACTTCCATTTCCTTAATTTGGTGCCTCTAGAGGAGCTCTTTGTCTTCCTTTTTACTTATTTTTATAATATAGCAACTGCAACACCAAAGATTGGTTTTTTTTTCTTTATTTTAATTAACAATTTGGATTAAATAATATAATTTAAACATAAATTTAAGCACATAAAAGTCTTATTTCACTTAAGATATCAAATAACCCCTACACTTTATTTCTTGCTACTCCTTAAGCAAGACAAAAGATAAATTTATACAGAGTCGGAATTGTTAGATCAACATTATCTTAGAGTTCTCTCAAGTAACACACTAGCCTCTAAATGTATGGATTTATGTTGCCATACCTTTCTACAAAAATCCTTGTGTACATGCGCTTTCCATGCAACTTTGATATAAAGGAGTTTAGAAAAATTTATATTCATCAATTGTGTTAATTCTTGGTTAATTGTTAGTGTGTTGCTTAGTATATTAATTTATTTTCAATTTTTGATGCTCATAGGGAATTTCTTATAACCATGGAGCAGTTTTTTTATTAATTTTTTTGAAGGGCTGTTTTCTTTTTCAAAGTAGTTACATACCTTTTTACACGAACATGAACAAGGGTTTCTTGTGCACCTCCAGTTTCTTAGCATTCTACGAACTTAGAATGCTTTGCATACTCATGATTCTTGTGCCTTTTTAAGCGAGATGAATAAGGGTCACTTGCACACCCTCAATTACTCAGCACGTGAATCAGCAAAGTAGACTTTTAATTTCATGTCCCTTTTCTTTGTCTTTCTTTTGCTTCTTCTTCTTCTTCTTTTTTATTTTTTTGACACTCCATTTTTTCTAGAGTTCCTTGTGATTTGGTTTTTTGCAATTTGTTCAAGGGTTTGAGCAATACATCGACAAGATTTACACCATGAAAGCAACACAGCATCTAAATATAAATAATTCCTAAACTTAGCTTCATTTCAAAGTGCATGGTGTGCGTTCAAAAGAGGACTTACACTAAGCAATGTCACGCATAAATCACACATTTATAATACTAGTTTATTACTTTTCAAGAATTTATTCATATTGATTATGATCCTAAATTCCTTTTCCACATTAAATTTATTCATTGTCTTGTTAAATTATTTATATTAAATATTATCTTAAAAGTTTAAGAAGGGTTAAAAAAATCATTTATTAGCTTAATCACTTAATAATTATTTTTAAAGTTTCAAACCTAGTTCTTGGAAAAAAATTTCCACCCTCTTTCTCAAACTTGATTCTAGGAAAATTTTTCTTGTGTTATTTAGTGGCATCCTTGCCATTGGTCTGTAATGAGCAATTGAACTTGGAGGATTTGATAGTTGAGCTGACCTTCAAACATAATCATGTCATTCAACATTAAAATTTTATTCTTGCATCATAATCATCTTACTCATTCAAATCTTCCAACACTTGTTCATCCATAAAATCATTCATTCAAAAATCTTGATGCTATAAATCAGAATTTAATGATAATCATCATCCATAAAATTAAACAAGTTAGCAAGACTTAAACATAATCCATTCAAAGGTTAGATACAATCATGTTCTAAAATTCATACCCCTCCTATTCATTGGAATTGTCACTATCCTTAAAAACAAAAAAACCTTACCTTCATGTAAAACTTACTTTTATGGCTTGTCGGGATGTGCAGTTGAGAATTGACCTTGATTTAAATGGGAAGCACTATTCATTAAGTCCTCCAATTGGTCTCCCAAATCAAGGTCATTCAACCAGTCATGGGGTGAATGCACTTGTGGAGTTATGGGGGGTGTTGTTGTCAATTCAAAAGGTAACTGAGGAATGCATCTTCTTACAAATTAGTAAGAGCATCAACCTTACTTTCAAGTATATCCAACTTGCCAATAACATCATGTTTAGGTAGCCTACTTGAAGTTTCCATTATTGTGTTCCTGTAGTTTTAAGCTTTAGAGAAATGATGTTTCCAACTTTAAAAGATAAATCTTTTTGTTCCAAGCCCACCCCATCACCAATGCACAATTGAGTGATAAGATGCAGAAATCCTAATGTCTCATTGGGTTTCCATATGTTGTTAGCCATGTCATAAATGATAACTCCTGTGTCAAACAAAATCTCCTCTTTAGTTGCATAAGATAGCAATCGACTTTCCACAAGAATGCTACTCAAGTGAGAGATAAGTAGTAATTCTACACATACTAAAGTGCCGCTAGGCCCTCGATTCATCATCCATTTGTTCAGCAAAGAATGTAGTAGGAGGACTGATGTAGCTGTCTTTTCAAACAATTCCATTAGGGCATATTGTTTTAGCCATTTTCTCTTAGATATCTTCAATGTTAATCATATCAAGAACCTCTCTAGTAGAGTCAATAGGATTAGTATTATGGAATGATTTTTATTGCCTTTGGAAAGAGTGGTACCTCCTTGTCCTATAAGTTTGAATACAATTCTCTAATTAGACCTTCACATGTTCTTTTAGGAGGGTGAGAAACAAATGTCTCTTATTTCCTCAAATTAATGATTGGCTTGTAAAAGTCTACTTTAAAAGCATCACAATGTATCCCACTCTCAAGGATAATGGTTTGTTTGTCCTTTAGTGAGAAGTCCACTGTATCTTTGATTAGCTTGAAATGAAGCAAACCTATGTGCTTCATATGTTGTGTTGGAGGTACTTGCCTTAGATAGTCCTCTCCTCTTCCTTGTTGCCTTTTTTCCCTTTAATTCTTAAAAAATTTATCACTTAAACATCTTGAAGATTCACCAGTGGAGATCATTCAGCTATTCTCCAATCAATTTCCGACTGTCGAGTGGGGAAAGAAGTGGTGACTTTAGAAGTTGCGACTCTTTTGTTTTTCATTTCAAGACAACAGACTTCGTTCGAAGTCTGCTACTTACTTTTTTTTAAAATACATGTGATGATGATGATTATTATTATTATTATTATTTAAATATACTACTAAAAATAATGTCTATTTATACATATACACACCCACCTACACACCTACATATTATATATATATATATATGTATGTATGTATGTATGTATGTATATGTATGTATAAATTTCCCTACAAATAGTTTTAATTTTGAATTATACAACAAACCTTTTTGGCCTGTCTGAAAAATTTTATTTTGAATAATTTCATCATGATTGTGTTTCGTCTTCTCCTTGTGCATCAAGTTCATCTAATTGAAGTAATCTTTTAACTCTTCCTACCTTTAAATCCATGTCTAAAAATTTAATTGCCTAATAAGCTTTATGCTCAAGTTCAATAGGTAGATGACATGCTTTACAAAAAACGAGCCAATACGAAGATATGCCAACTGGAATTTTGAAGAAAGTTCTATAAGCCTATAACGCATTATCCAATTTGGATGCCCAACCTTTTCAACTAGTTGTGGCCACTAAAATTTGTTTTAATTCCCTATTTGAAACTTCAACTTAGCCACTAGTTTGGGGATGATAGGGAGTAGCCATTCTATGAAAAACATTATATTTTTTTAAAACAACTTCTAATCATCGGTTACAAAAATGGGACCTTCTATGACTTATTAATGCATGAGGAACTCTAAATCTATTAAAAATATTTTTCTTTAAAACTTTAATGACATGTTGAGTTTCATTTGTGTAAAGCAATAGCTTCAACCCATTTTAGAACATAGTCAACAACAAGAAGTATATATTTGTTTCGAAGAGAAGGACGAAAGGGTCCCATAAAGTTGATTCCCCATACGTGAAAAAGTTCAACTTCTAAAATATTTTTCAATGACATTTCATTTCTTTTAGAAATATTACTCATCTTTTAACATTTATCACAATTTTTAACATATTTATGGACATCCTTATATGGTGTAGGCCAATAAAATCCAGATTGCAATACCTTATATGCAGTTTTGTTACCTCCAAATTTCCCGCCACATGTTTCCGTATGGCAAAAGTTTAAGACAGATTTTACTTTTTCTTGTAGGATGCACCTACGTATTATTTGATCAGCACATAATTTATAAAGATGAGGTTCATCCCAAGAGTAATTTTTAATATCATGGGAAAATTTCTTTTGTTGCTGATAATTAAAATCAAGAGGAATAATACGACATGCTAAATAATTTTTAAAATTAGCATACCATGGAGCAGTAGAAATCAAGAGAAGAAATTCATCAGGAAAAGTTTCATTAATTTCTTTGTCATCTTTCTTCCCTCTCAATTCTTCATTAAATTATGTTCCTTTCCTATTTCTTATTTCAATATCTAATTCTTGTAAAAGTAGAATCCATCGTATAAGCCTTAGTTTAGAATCTTTTTTACCAAATAAATATTTTATGGCTGCATGATCTCTGTACACAATAGTTTTGCTCTAATTAAATATGATCTAAATTTTTCAAAAGCAAAAGCTATTGCTAATAATTCTTTTTCAATTGTGGTATAATTCATTTGGGCATCTTTTAAATTTTTACTAGCATTGATCGCTAGCATCACACATTAATTCAAATAGATAATTCCAGTAAGGTGATATTACTATTGGTGTTGTGGCAGGTTTTTCCTTTACAATATTGAAGGATATTCCTTCATTCATTATAAAGTGGCAATTTTCCCAACTTAGCACTAAATTGGCCTCCTCACATCTTTGTAAAAATAAAGATAAATTATTCAAACAATGATCAAAAGAATTTCTAAAAATTAAAAAATCATCCATGAATATTTTAATAACATTTTTAACTAAATTAGAAAATATTGGTATACATCTTTGGAAAGTAGTGGGAGCATTGCAAAGCCCAAATAGCACTTTTTTACAAGCAAAAATACCAAAGGGACAAGAAAAGGTAGTTTTTTCTTGATCATTTAGAGCGATTGGTATTTGGTAATATCCAAATAGCCATCAAGAAAACAACAATTAGAGTGTCTAGGAATTCTTTCCGACATTTGACCAAAAACAGGTAAAGGAAAATGATCTTTATGGGTGGCATTATTTGATTTTCTAAAATTTATGCACATTTGTCATCCCGTTACCCATTTGGAAGATATCATTTCTCCTTTATCATTTTTGGTCACAGTTATGCCCCCTTTTAGGCACCACTTGGACTGGTGATACCCATGTACCATTAGATATAGGATAAGTCATTCTTGAATCTAATAATTTTATTATTTCTTTTCTAACACTTCTCACGTATGTGGTGGATTCAATCTTCATTGTAGTTGTCTAGTAGGTTTAAAGTAGTCCTCCATAAAAATTTTATGCATGCAAATTGGACTAATTCCTTTTAAATCAGCTATTGTCCACCCAATTACCTTAATAAGTTTTCTTAAAACTTCTAAAACTTTGCCCTCTTGTTCTTTGGTCAATTTAGATAAAATGATTATAGGCAAAGTGGAAGAAGTTCCAAGAATACATACCATAAATACTTAGGCAATTCCTTTAACTCAAAATTTGGTGGTTCTTCAGAAAAAGTCTTAAGTGGAGTTATAGGCTTAAATTCTAAAGGCATCACTAGGGGTTCATTCTTACCTTCCTCTTGAATTTTTTCTTCAATTGCTTCAAGCTTTTCTTCCAAATTTACTTTCACATCATCACCTTTACGCAAAGTAAAAGAAATGTCAAATTCTTTCACAAAGAAATAGGTATTATCATCATTTCTTTTTGTTAAGTCGAACATATTAAACACTACATTTCCTATTCTTAACGTTAATTTTTCCCGTTACACATCAATTAAAGCACTTCCTACTGCAAAAAATAGTCACCTAAGGATAATGAGTACTTTTCTATCCTCTTCCAAGTCAAGTACTACAAAATCAATAGGAAAAATAAAATTTTCAACTTCAATTAAAACATCTTCAATTAAACTGAGAGGTATTTTAACAGACCTATCGGCTAATTGGAGTGACATTCTAGTAGCTCATGCCTCTCCAAGTCCATGTTTCTTGAAGAAAGAGATAGGCATTAAATTAATGTTGGCACTAAGATCACATAAAGCTCTACTATATTCTATATCACCAATATGACAAGGAATTGTAAAGCTTCCAATCCTTAAATTTTTTTTGGAATTATATTTTGAATAATAGCACTACATTCTTCAGTTAACTTTATTGTTTCTTGATCCTTAAATTTTTCCCTCCTTAGATGAAATTTTGTTTAAAAATTTTGCATAGTTTGGCATTTGCGTCAAAGCATAAGCAAAAGGTATATTAATATGAATCTTCTTGAATACTTTAGCTAACTTTTTAAAATTTTACTCATCTTTACTTGTCTTCAACCTTTGGGGATAGGGTACCGGGGGTTTGTAGGGCTTTATCTCATCTTCATGCTTTTTTTCTTGATTCTTAATTTATTCTAATTGTTCTTTAGGCTTTAGACTTTCTACTTGTTTACCATTTCTCAAGTTTATTGCCTTACATTGTTCCTTTGGATTTTGCTCTTTATTACTTGGCAACGTATCTTAAGGTCTATTTGCTAAATTCTTAGCTAGCTGCCACACCTATTGTTCTAAATTTCTTAAAGAAGCTTGTTGATTTTGAATAATCTGTTCTAGCCATATACTTTGTGTGTGACTTTTATGAGTGTACTAACTTCCTCCTCTAATGAAGGTTTCTTTTCTTGTGAAAGTGGAGGAATGTTACCTTGGAGGTATGCCCCTCTTTGAAATCCCAGTGGCCCTAGAGGTGATGCATTCTAATTTTTCCAAAAAAAATTTGGACAGTTTCTCCATCCAAGATTATAAGAATTGGAAAAAGGATTGCTTGGAGCTCGATTTTGATTCTTCACATAATTAACTTCTCCAAGTTGACTTGTACCTTCCCCATTTTAACATTTATGAGTGGGATGCGATCCTACACACATTTCACATACCTATGGGATAATTAAAGATGAATTAGTTTTCATTTCATCAATTTTCTTTGTTAATAAATCAACTGTTGCAGCTAAAGAGGTAAAAGCAACTAAATCATGCACTCTCAAAAATTTTCGTGTACTTTCCATCTGAATGACCATTGATAAGCTTTGTTAGACATGCTTTCTAACAATTCCCAAGCTTCATCCACTAATTTGGCCATTAAAGATGTACTACTAGTAGCATCTAAAATTCTCCAAGTTTGCACATTTATTCCATTATAAAATAATTAAATTTGTAACCAATCTGGATAAGTCTAAGCAATTTTTTTAATCTTTCCACTGTTCATATAGCGGTTCTCCATCAAACTACCTAAGAGTGCCTATATCAGTTCTTTATTGTGCAGTTTTTATGGTGGAAAGAACCTAGCCAAAAATTTATTTGCCATATCATTTCATGTAATTTTATTATCGGGTGGTAAACATTGTACCCATTATCTATCTCTATCTCTCAAAGAAAATGTAAATAATCTTAATTTAATGGCACCATCAAAAACACCATTATACCTTACCGTATCACATATTTCTAAAAAAATTAGATAAATGAGTATGTGGATCTTCAAGTGGTCCTTCACCAAATTGGTTTCATTGTACCATATTTATCAAAGCTGGTTTTAAATAGAAAATAATTAACATTAATAGAAGGCCTTACCCAACCCCCAGTCATTCGATCATTTATTACCAATTGAATAAAATCCCTTATGGTTGTAGGTTGCAGTTGCTGTGGAACTCCTTCATCCATCTCTATTTTTCTTTTTTTAGTGCCTTAGTTTTCTCAAACTTCTTTCAACTTTTGGTTAGTTTTCTCAAACTTCTTTCAACTTTTGGTTAAAATGGTTAGATCTATGCATACAACGAAGGGATCGAACAAGAAAAGAAAAATGAAATACTTAACTAAAATAGGAAACAACACTCGTTACTCCCTAGCAACGATGCCAAAAACTTGATGTAATATAATTGCAATACATTGCAAGTGTACAATGGTTGCACAAGTGACATAGGGAAATAGGGTTGTCATATCCATTGAGAGTAAAAAATGTTCAATCATATGGTGTTTTAATTAAGAGAATAATTAAAGGTGATGATAATTCAAAGAGACAATAAAATAAATTTTAACTAAATTAAATAGAGTGGAGATGAGTATGATGAATATAACAAGAAATAGAATTCAATAGCATTGCAAAACAAACATGCAAAAACTTTTATTACCAATTAAATTAATTATCAATTTTAATTTCTTATTTTAGCGATAGTTAATTCCTTGAGTCCTTAGTATGCTTTTCTAAGTTTTATTAAGATTTCGATTGAATTAATTTAAGTGAGAATGAAATTTATGAATTAACTTTGATCCCTAGTGAATGTGGAACCTTCATTTCTGTTATAAGTCCACAATTCTTAATTGTGATCAAATTGCTTAATTTGTGGCTTCACTTTTGTTATAACTACAAATTAAGTCAACAAAAAATAAGAAAATGGAAGAAGTAGAAAAAGAAGAGGAGGAGGAGAAGTAGAAGGAGAAGAAAAATGTAAAATTAATCACTATAAAATGAGAAAAGACAGTTAAATGAAATTGATAAACAAAGTTCTTACTTATTTTCTTCTATATTACAAATAAATTGGACTTGTAAGGAAGAAAACTTATCTCATGTTTGGTGCTTCCTTCCTATAGCGATTCCTTGCTTCCTTTCCTCGTTTTATCTCTTGCAAGACTGCAAAGTAACTCCCGCACTTTAATATTACAAACTATGAATGCAATGATACAATGTAAAGCCTATATGAATTCTATTATTTCTTGGATGCCTTTGACTTTTAGAACACGCCCTATTTATAGTATTAAGCCTCTACCATCCAAAGTCCTTGAGTAGCCAACCATTTCCACTATTTTCTTCCATTGGTCCAAGGTTTAGGTGTGGCGAAAATTGAACTATTGGCTCCTCCATTGTTCGACTCCTCCATCTTCTAAGCAATAGAGAAGGCGACACTAGTTGCACCCTTGTTGCCTAGGTGATGGCTTGGTCACTCCCTTGTTGCCTAGGCAATACCTACGTGACTCTCTAGACTTGTCAATCAAATGGACATTCAGCAACTTTGTATAAAAAGCCTAGTCTGTGGATGGGGCTCATTTTCCAAAAGGTCAATAAGCCCATCTTTCTCTAATTTGTTCACTATTTCTCACTTTTCAATAGATTTACTTTTGACTAAATCTTGATTCAAAGTACAAATATGGGAAGATGCACCCAAATTAGATCCAAGATGTAGAGAACACACCAATAGAACAAAATATTCCACAAACATAAAGTTCCATGTTTGCAGTGCCAATGCCTTGGCGATTGAGTCATTCAGTGCAATTCCTCCTCCAATGCCGTGCTTTGTTGTACTTAAAGCTCTTTTCTTTGCAAACTTGGACACTAGACGTTATGGTGCTCCCACTAGCCCTAGGAATAGTGGGTATCCTTCTTTTGGTCTTGCTCTGTTTAGTCTTACTAACTGAGAGACTAGACTCCTACAGGACAACCCCTTTCCTTTGAAATGGAATGCTAATATCCAACACAGCACTAAATCCCTCAAAAAATGTGAACTCTTCTTAAATCTTGAAACTAGTCGACTATTTTTAGGCTCCACTCAACATTAAGGTCTCAATCATTATTAATAGTGAGAAAGCATACATTATTTGAGATAACGACAAAGTACAGAAAATAGGCAAGCTTTTTATGTGTTGCTGTTATGATTATGGACTTTAAATCAAAATGGCCTTCTACTAGATTTTTCAAATCGTACCCTCCCTCAAGTAGAACGTGGAAATTCCATTTGTACAATTTCATTTGTGGGAATTGTGGTCTTCATTGGACATAACCACCTCACATAATTGGGTCTTAGCATACTAGGCTTATTAAGTGGCAACTCTTGCTAATACATCTCATATGCGATCCAATCTTTCCTTTGGCCCATGGCCCAATAGTTCTGACGTGATCAAAGATCGCGTCGGAAACAACGGTGTAATCGAACCCGAATCTGAAAACAATGACCTAATGTGATAGGATTGGATTGAACTCGATGGAAACGACCACAATCAGCACACCGAATACTGATTGATACGTTACGAATCACATGGACCACTCCGGAATGATTCGATTTGGGATAGGAATTCACGAGAAATTGAAAGGCACACAATTTCAGGGAATTTGAAAGAAATCTAAATTGATTGAAAACTCTCTGTCTACATTGTCTGTATCTGAATCTTTTTCATTTGAATAACAAATTGCTATTTATACTAAATGCTATTAGACTCTAACCTAAAAGCCCATATAGTTCAATTTATTAATAAAGCCCATTTACAATAAAGTTAAAATTAATAAATATTAAAATAAATTTCTACGAATCCCTAGATCGCATCATACCCCTCTTCTTGAAGGCGAATTGTCCTCAATTCAAATTTGTGTCCTCCTAGATCAAATACGAATCTCTGGACGTTTCTTAACTCTTTATCACCTCATTGAAACTTTAGCTTCATCTTCCTATGAGTCTAGCACAGAAATATCAGCAACAAACTATATAACGGAGTATAAAAAGGCACTGACGACTCATCCGGATATGCATATGTTGTCTCTGTAGATAAAACTATCGTCAACTCTTGTGCAGTACAATTGGATAGAGCATCTGCCAAAGGGTCAAATGGATTAATGTACACGTGACTTTGTAGAAATTTAATCTCCCAACCCTAGACTTGTTCTTCATTCTTGTGGCTGTCCTCAACTTTCACTCTAACTTCTATGGCTTCTTCTATCTCAGCTCTATCCTTTTCAATTTCTACGAATTCTGTTATTTCTTTTCGTTCACTTTTCTTCTCAATTTCCAGATGTGTGTTACTACTGGTCATTATCTTCATATTATACTTCCTCTGGAAGTATTTTCTCTGCAATCCTCACTTCAGCCAAAGATGGCATCTCTATGGATGAGACTTTCTTCTCTCCCATGACTTTGCTAATCCCAATATGAGTATCAACTTCCTCGTTTTGACATTCACTCATACTATGCCCATGCTGAAAGCAATTAAGACACACCCAAATTTGACTTTCAATATGAGAACCCGATACCTTGGATGTCTCGTCGTACTTATCCACATTCGATCCATTATCTCTGATATTAAAATACTTTAACGGTGTATATTTATTTCTTGTCTCTTTGTAGTCTTGTCGATCTTGCCTCACTGGCTTGACATGATGCCCATGTTCGTCCCTAGCCCGAGCTATGCCTGGCACAAGGCTGCCTCTGCGTCCAGGTGGCTTGGACAGTGAACTGTCTCTTTCCAAGGTCGCAGCTTGGGACAATTCTACGCACCCTAACTGGTCTTGTATATCTGTCATTCTGTCCTGCATACCCTCCACACTTTTGGTGAGCTTCCTCAATTCACCAGAGAGGGATTCTAATAAGAACTTAGTTTTGTTTGGACCATTACCCTGGCTTAAATATTGACTGGCCATTCAACATGACTGAAATTGAAATGCGGGCCTAACACAACCCCAAAATAAATAAACAGAAAAATAAATAAATTCCTCTCCTTTTTTTTTGTTGCTCCCCTTTTTTTTTGGCCTTTCTTTCTTTCTTTTTTTGTTTCTCCTTTCTCTCCCTTTTCTTTTATTTCTTGGCCGCCTCCTTTTTAAAAAAAAAATCAGCAACCAAACAGGCCCTTACGCTAAAACAGAAATTCTACAGCCAAATAGGCCCTTAAGTGGAATAGAAACTGTAACCAAACACGGCCTTACCACGTCAGCGCGGACGGTTCAGCCCAACAGCAGCTCCTAATCTAGTCCAATCCCTTCGGCTCGAAATGCACCTCTGGCCCAGCGGTACTTTGGCCCAAAACAATTCCAACCCAATCAACTCCGGCCCAACTGATTTTTTTTTTGGCTACTCGAACCTGGTCCAAATTGCTACCTGGCCCAAATTATCTCTGGCCCAACTTAACCCTCGGCCCAAATCCTTGCCTCGGCCTAACAGAAAAGTTTTTTTTTCTCTTTTTTTTTTGGTCAGCCTAGCTGCAATTTTTTTTTCCTGGCCCAAACGGACTTCAGCCCAACTGCTCCTTGGCCCGATAGAAAAATCTTTTTGTTTTTTTTTTTTAAATGCGGCGCCGGCAGCTGATTTCGCCGGCGTACGTCCACAGCGATGGCCGAAGATGACCGGCCCGACCTAGGCAAGGCCTGAGGAAGCCTCGGCGGTGGCGACGGGCGGCGATTCAGGGCGGGGTGGCACGATTTTTGCAACGGACCTAGCGGTGGTTCGCGGTGGAATTGCGACCGATTCGCTCCTCCTCTGGTGATGATTCAGCGCGGGGAAGGATGGGCTCATGGCGGTGGTGGTTCTAGGGTCGATTGCGGCCGTGAATTGGTTGAAACAGTGGCCGATTCGGCTGCGATTTCGGCCGGTCGTGACAGCGATGATTTTTCCCTTTTTTTTTTGAAACTCTGGATCGTATATCAAATTAAAATTTGACACAAGCTCGCTCTGATACCAAATTGATGTGATCAAAGATCGCGTCGGAAACAACTGTGTAATCGAACCCGAATTCGAAAACCCTAAGGATGCGAACCGAACGAAAAACACCAACCTAATGTGGTAGGATTGGATTGAACTCGACGGAAACGACCGCTATCAGCACACCGAATACTGATTGATACGTTACGAATTACACGGACCACTTCAGAATGATTTGATTTGGGATAGAAATTCACGAGAAATTGAAAGGCACACAATTTCAGGGAATTTGACAGAAACCTGAATTGATTGAAAACTCTCTGTCTACATTATCTGTATCTGAATCTCTTTCAGCTGAATAACAAACTGCTATTTATACTAAATGCTATCAGACTCTAACTTAAAGCCTCATATGACCCAATTTATTAATA
Organism: Avicennia marina; assembly: GCA_019155195.1. Classification (NCBI taxonomy): domain Eukaryota; kingdom Viridiplantae; phylum Streptophyta; class Magnoliopsida; order Lamiales; family Acanthaceae; genus Avicennia; species Avicennia marina. The sequence continues at coordinate 8,212,021 of CM032781.1, read as the reverse complement.
AAACCCATTTACAATAAAGCTAAAATTAATAAATATTAAAATAAATTTCTACGGATCCTTGGATCGTGTCAAGTTCCCTCACCTAGTTGGGTCGATTTGAACTTTGCCTATGGCTAACCACTCATATTCTTTGAATGCTACATCTAATGAACCTGAATTCATAAATGTGTCATCGCAATGAAACCCCACTAGTGTGAGGATATGACATATTAAGGCTACACTGAGGGCTTTGGAGCTCAGTAGAGGGCCACGAAAACAATTTGCTATTACAACTTACCATCATTTGAGGAAGTTTTCGGTCTGTATAGATTTATGTTTCACTTTGCACATGGAACTCTAAATGGCACCAACCCTTGGTCCCTACATGAGCAACTCCTTGATGCCTTCCATGTTTTTCCTATGTGGCTCGATGGAACATCAAACGGCACCAACTCTTGGTCTCCACACAAACATTAACTTCTTGATGCTTCCATGTTACATTTACACATGGCATACCATGGATAATCCCTATTGTACGTCATAAAAATAAAATTTGGGCGTAACCTACGAAAAGTGATTATACAACCCATAAAACCTATTAAAAGGGAATTACATTCATGCAAAAGAGTTCCAAGTCCACAATCCATCTACAACATACATTAGAACAATTATACATCATATGAATAATTAAAAAATTCCATTTAAAGACCCTTTTCCGTGGCTTATGCATCTCATGCACTAGTTCTCACTCATGGAAAACATTTTCCAATGTTCTAAATTTGAGAAAAACAATTTTTCAGCCTCCACAACCTTATCACAATTGCGGGAACCCTTCTTGTGATTGAGGAAACCATTTCCGCATTTGTGTGTATACCAAAATCACCATTCTGTCACAATCAGCTTTGCAACTATGAGAGTCCATTTTGGCAATTTTGGGCTGCCTTATCACAACTGCAACATCACAAGAGCAACAAGGTTCTTCGCAATTGCAAGTCACCTTCTCACAACAATGGCTAGATGTTTTGCAATTGTGCCAACTTTTGTGGAGTGCAGCAGATTTTCTACAAATGATGTTTTTTTCTATTTTCCTTGCTTTCTCAGGTTCCAAACCCACCACAAAATAATTTTTTTACATTAAACAAGTATTCAATATATGTTTAAATGGTTTCTAAATAAAAAACTATCATAAACCATGGAAGGATCATTTAATTTTATAGTTGTATGAGGAATGTGGTGGCTCTGATTCCGTTATTGGTTTTCAATGGGTTTAGAATTGGATTTTAAAACTTTAAAACTATAAATCAATAATATAAATGCAGTGAAATAACATACGGCACCCATTCTGAATGCACCATACAACACACATCAATTGAAAAGTGCCAAAGATAATTGAAAGAATGTTCCTTTAGAATCACATTCCAATGGGCATGATCTAGGGACCATGAATGTTTAGGGTTCCATGGACGAAATGAAAATTATTAGATGGCTACTCCAACTTCCAAGATGATCCATATTCAGGTTCATCACCAGTTAAACGTAGTCTTTTATATAGCTTGCTAGCTTGATAGGGGAGGAAGTTCTTGTGGTGGTGGGTTATATTCTACCATTTCCTATTCAAGTCAAAAAAGAGCTCTATGCCTATGACGAGTTCTTTTAATCTCAGGATCAAAATCAACACTCTTACTCTTGTGCATACAATTGTCTCCACAAACAAGAATTCAACCCACTAATAAGGTAATTAAATATCCCAGAAAGCAAAAAGAAAACTAGAGAGATAAGGAATGAAGGGACAATATAGAAAAATAAAAACAAAACTAAATGGCCTAATTTAGCAATCCCCTAGAGCATTCAACGGCACTTGTTGCCCTCTCCAACAATGGCACAAAATTTGATGTAGATCATCACCACACCAAAGTCAAATTTGTAATAAAATCAATATTGTAGTGAGTACAGGTATCGTTCCCAAAACGAGGGGTGAAGTATCTACTTATTTAACTAAGTTTTTATTAGTTAGACCTTCAAATTATAATGAAGGTAAAAATAACTAAATAAAAGTAAGCACTTAAAACAAAGAACAAAAGATGGAAGTGATGGAGTATCAGTAGTTGAAGCATCTACTAACTTGTGTTATGTTGGTTTCCTATGTATGCTAGTTATACTAATTATCAGTTTAATAGTACTGGTTACAGATTGTTAATCCTAAAGTTTATTAGATATTCTCCTAAACTCTCATATAGTTTTGACTTAAGATTTTTGCAGGTTTCCCAAGGTTTAATCAAGTTAAAAGATCAAGTTTGATGATTAACAATGGTTACCTACATTAATCTTGTGATTTATCTCCTGTTATTCTCACAAAATTAATATTCACTAATTGTATGTCTAACAAGCAAGTTTTGCTCCTTCATTTCTTACACTACTACATATTAATTAGTGAATTCTCAAATTATTATTTAAAGCAACAATTGTGAATAAATCATGCAAAAACAATTAATCACAACTGATACATAATTCACCTAACATGGACACAAGCAACTAGAAAGAAATTTAGAAACTCATGTTAAATTCAAGCAAAACCAATTCTAAATTGTTCATCATCCAAACAATCATGAATCAATAGAGAAAGTCTAAATAACTTAGTTTATATGTTTTGCATTGCGTGGGAGATGGAGCTCTCTTCAACTCTTGATGTGGATTCCTCCTTCTCCAACCTCTCAATCTTGAATTCCTATATTTCTTAATGTATAGTAAAGTAAAACTAAGTATATAACCCTCCCCAAGATGTGGAGAACATGTATTCATAGTTAGGAAGCCTATGGTAGTAGTGTACAAAGATGAAAAACTTACTGAAAATTCATATAGGATCATAGGTTAAATTTCTATCACATCAACTCTCATAGCCGTGATGGCTTTTTTCGCAATCACACCTTCTCTTCTTGCGTCCATGAACTTGAGTGCAGTTACATAACTTTGCACTCTCACAGGCTCATCTTGTGATTGAGCCTTACCACTCAATGTTCATGACTCTCACCTACAGAAATTCCAGTGTGCTTCACTCTCCTTTCTAATGCTAAGATAAGACATCCTACAACTGCAAGCTTCACCCCTCAGACTGTGACCATCAATAGCGAAAAGTCCAGCATACACTATGGTTGCTCTACACGGTTACCTTTCCTTCATCCATGGCTGCAACACTTCCTCTTGCAATGGCGATCCTAACCTGTGGACAAAATATTTTAAGTGCAATACGCATTCCCAAACCCCTACTTAGCTTCAAAACACCATTTTGCACACCCAATTCATTATATTTAGGTTTTTTTCATACATGATAATATATTTTTTCTATTTTAACTCACATGCATGCATAAATTAATCACACAAAGGGTAAAAAAATACTGTAATTTCACATGTTAATGCCCAAACAAGCAGACCATGATCCTAAATGACATGGAAGAAATCTTCATTGATGAAAGTTTAGAAAATGATAGAATTGATGAACATGTTGGTGATGCTGAAGAAGCCAAGCAAGTAGATCAAGGAGGCATTAATTTGTTGACCATGAGGGTCCTTAGCACCCAAGCCAAGGACATGAATGATCAATAGAGGAAGAACATTTTTCACATTCGATGCCAAATCAAGGGTAAGACATGCAGCATGACTATTGATGGTGGAAGTTGCACCAATGTTTCTAGCAACACATTGGTTGAAAAGTTGAGTTTGCCTACCATTGCACAACCTAGATCCTACCGATTTCGATGGTTGAACAACAGTGGTGAAGTTAGGGTCACCAAGCAAGTGAAGGTTTCGTTCAAGATTGGTGGGTATAAGGATGAGATTTTACGTGACGTGGTCCTAATGCAAGCCATATCCTTTTAGGGCAACCATGGCAATTTGACCAACGGGTGTCCCATAATGGGTTACCAACTGGAACACCTTTCATTTTTTTTTGTGATCCCGAACTTGTTGAATGTGCCACAAAACTAGGGCATGATATCTTGTTGTGCCTTGTAATTGTTTTGGAAATGGGCAAAGGTAAAATTTGACTTCAGAATTGGGCCTAATTAAAGAATAAAGTGAATTTATGCTAGGAAGAAGCCAACAATGGAATTATAGCTTCAATTTTAGATTTAAAGTGGCCAAAGAGCTTGGAAGATGCTGGAATTGTGATCTCAAACATGTTGAATTGATCCCTTGGCATCTGAATTGACTCCAAGCAAGATTGTGGCATTTGGAATTATGATCAGGATAGGTCCAATTGATCTCATTAAGCCCAATTGAATAGGGCATTTGAACGAGAAATATTGGGATTGCAATCGTGAAGGTTGCAATTGATCACTATGACACGTGATTGACATGGCAGATTGAAGGTAGGGCTATCGTAAAAGACTGGATCGCAGCGAATCGAGCTACAACACCATGCAATCAATCAGATGGACATCTAGATTGAGCTCGCTAATTGGAAAGACGAGATTTTGACCATTCTTTTTGAATGTTGACCGTTGGAGCCAAAATTTCAGGGGCATTTTAGCCATTTTACACTTATATTATTCGACTTAGCTTGCACTCCTTTATATACCACTTCCCCTTACATTTGTAAGAATTAAGAACCATGTAACTTTGATATTTGACAATGAATGAAGAAGTTTCTTCTTCTACTTTCCAAACTTGTTTGTTTGTGTGTGTTGAGTGAATCAACCCGAAGCTCAAGTATCAAATCTAGTCATTCATCTTGCATTCGGTGGTTCGTGATCAACATCTCTATGGCATGGGTGTTTGGATCTCTTGGTGGTATCAATTTTACGTTTTTGTAAGGGTGTGCCCCATGTGAGGCGTGTTCTTACTCGGGTGTTTTGTTTCAATCTCACAATTTATCCCTTGATTTATTTTCTATCATTTTCTCCATTTTCCCAACCATGTTTCAATCCTTGCTTCTGCTTAGTTCACATCAATTGGTATTAGAGCCAGTTAATCAGGTTCCCAAATTCAGTTGATTGGTTGGGATTCGATATCGCGTTTCTCCATATTTTTTGTAATCTTTTGCTCCACCTCTTGCACTTTCTTTTTATTCACAGAAAAATTCAAAAAATGTATATTTTTTGGGCTATTTATTGTTAGACGAATTTTGGGAATTTTTAGTGTTGAGAATTTGTGAAATTTTGGGACAAAAAAAATGAAAGAGTAGAAGAGAAGGAAAAATCATGCAAAAAGAATTTGGTTGTTGGGCATATTTTGTGATTTTTGTATTATTGAACGTATTGTTAAAATATTATGAAAAAATATGTTAGGGAAATTTTTGTGGGTTTCTGTGCTGTTTGGAGTTGAAAATTTTGCCCAGAATATGCATTAGATCAATCTTGTGTACCTCAGATCAATTGCACCGCTAGGGAGTACAGAAATGTTAGTTGCTGAAATGGTGTTGTCATCAATCCTATGCCACATTTGATCAATCACGACCCTTGGGTTTGGCACAATCATGCAAGTGACGTGAATGGTGGAAGCAAGGATCAAAAGTGGTTGGGAAATTTGGAGAAAATTATGGAAGATAAAAACAAGGAAATAAACAAGAAAAAATCAAAGGATAAATGGCAAGATTGAATCCAAACCACATGCTCCCTAAGCCAAAGCCATTGGAGGACTCCTGCAAGAAAATCATTTTTGTAGTGACACTAAAGTTTCCCAAGCATTCAAGATCATGAGCCCTCTGATTAGTTAAAACATGCCATGGATATTGGCCAACAACCATCCCCTCAACACAATATGAACATTTGTCTTCCAAACAAAATTTGTCAAGAGTTGTTTAACAATGCAAGGCACACATATCATTCCAAAAGATGCCCACGTTTTGCAGTTGACAATTATGCTCAAGATTTGGACAATTAAATGTTCTTCTAACAATTTTTAAGTAATTGCACCCTAAATAGAATTTTCCGAAGATTGTATAAGAAATCAAGGCATGCATAATACTCCCAAAACTTTCCATGTCATGTATTGGACAAGTGCAATTCCCAACTTCCCACAAATTGTAATCCCTAACCACTAGGACTCTCAATGGATGCTCAACGTCACACAAACTATTACCAAAGGAAAAGAATTTGTTATAACATGAAAGAAGAACTATAGCATACAAATTATAAAATTCATCATATCGCTCCTACAGACCACATATATGCTCAAAGTTTATCAACTTGGGATTCAAGGATATGTTTCTAGTTTCTTGCACAAAAGACATAGAAAACTTGGGGAGGGTAGACTTATAGTTCCCTAACTACCAAGCACTCATAATTTTGCAAATTACAATTTCCTTTCCCAAGCTCTTCTGTATAATTCCCTCCTCCTAATTCTAACTTACTTTGCCTTTGAGGGTAGACTTGAACCTTTTGTACTTGCTTTAGGAATAAGGATACTAAGGTGATCTTCCCACCACCCCAAAACAGAAGAAATCCTATTGGCAACACCATCAAAAGTCACCTTCCTATCAAGTTGTCAAGGCTGTCCCAACAAGATATCACATGCCTGTGTTGAAAGTGCATCACATACGACCTCTTTGGTATATCACTATAATTCATCACCAATGCATTTGGATCAAACACAAGGATGGCAACTCTCCTTGCCATCATCACACGTCCTGCAATAAACACGTGCAATTGCTGAGTGACTTAGAACACCAAAATTACTTTTTGAAGTCTCGTATGGGTATGTACATGTAAATCCCAATGCTTGTAAAGAATTCAAGGCCGGAAAATTGTATGTGGATGAAAGTGGCAATGAAAAATCAAAGGGATCAATGTACTTGTGATCTACAACACACCTCATGTGCATAACATCCTCTTTAGGTCCAAAGATTTCAAAGTCCTATGAATTGCATGTAGATGAAGATGATAATGAAAAATTAAACAAATCAACATACACATTACTATTTAAAGGTTCAAGCTCCCACTACTTCACTTGTCCTTCATTCATGTGTGTAGATTCATCCTCCACATCAACTCCTAAGGCTTCTTCCTTCTCAACCATTGCATCATTTGCCTTGGCATTCCCTTCAATTTTCTTTGCTTCCTTCTCTTCAACTTTCCCAAATCCTAATTCATTTGCTTCAGACTCCTCTTGCTCAAGTTTCCTCCTCACATTGTTATGCTTCTCTTCAATTCCTAATTTTGTCTTCGTTGTGGCTTCTTTCACAATCTCCTCAACATCAAATCCAATTGTTTCGGCTTCTTCTTGTTCAGACTTCCCCTTCTCTTGAAAGACTCCACTTGATGGTTCCAACTCTATAGATGGGATCGGTTTGGTCTCCACACAACCACCAAACTTAAGAGGAATGTCAACCTTTTCGTTCAGACACTTGTTCATGAAGTGTCCCCATTGGAAGCAATTGAGGCACACGTCACTTGTATCCATTGGGTGAGTGGTAGGAATGTCGTCGGCTTCCTCAACCTTCTTTAGCCCTTTGTGAATGCCATCTAATTTGTCGTTGAGGCCATTCAATTCTTTGGCAAATTGTTCAAGTGTCGCCCTCATGTCATGTCTATCATCAATAGAGATAATTTGGTTATATGACAACATGAAGCAAAATTGTAAAGTAGAGTGCATGAGAGCAAGTGTATAATTTTACAAATGAACAAGAAATGTAAAAATTCGTCAAATAAATCTTCCTAACCCAATTCCAAGTCGCCTTAGATGATTCAGGGTGTTTCCTCTAGACGTAAGACGAACAAAATGCACGTGGAATTAGAAAGAATGGATTTTAGGATTGATCCAAATGAAAGAGAATTTGGTGTGAAAGAAAGGCAGGGCGATTGATCTCAATGAAGGGCAATCGATCTAGACGAAGGTAGGTTCACATGATCGAGCTGGTACACGTGATCTTGGGAAAATAATGCATGCAATCAAGGGCCATGAGGCGCGATCAGGGTTGGAAAAATTCCAACATTGCACTTGATTTGGACTCCCTCAAAATTCCAACATTGCACTTGATTTGGACTCCCTCATGATCAATCCAACAACAATGCTGGATGAAAATTTTGTCACAAACAACTCCCAACAACAAATACTCCACCAACATATATATATATATGTGTGTGTGTGTGTGTGTGTGTGTGTATTCTTTCTCCTCCCTTTGTTTTGTACTGTGTTTTCAGCTTCCTTTTCTTTTCCTTTCTTTTTTGTTTGTTTTTTTCTCACAAATACCACAATACTCCAACAACAAAACACAACGCAATTTTCCTCTTCTGTTCATAGTCAGCATTCCATTCCTCTAAAAGAAGCCAAAATTTCATTGTGCAGGAAATGATGTGTGTTGGTTTCATCTACTGAATCTTGGCTCCGTATTCACAGGCAAGTCTCCAGAGCTCCTCAGCTCCTAAATTGTTCTGCCTACTATTACTTCCCTCACACAATCAGTCAGAAACTGTTCTTTTTGCTACAAGGCCCTCTTGTTTATAATATATTGGGAACAGGAATTCGAGGTGACAAGTTTTTGAAGTTCTTTGACACTATAATTTGGAGCTTGCTGGGTTTGCATTCAGAGGATGAGGTTGAGTTTTAGGACTCCCATTGTGTTGTCTTGAAGTTGAATTGAACTGTGGGAAATTTACTTTGTGAAATGTTACAAAATAAGATGCTTATGGCTGAGCTTATTTAAATGAAATAAGTTGTTTTATATGATGCATCTAAAGATATAAGATGGTACACTAACTTTTAAAATCAATTCCCGAAGTTTAAGGATAAATTAAGAAAACTGAAACCATCAAATATTAGTTGTGACAATTTTGAGTATAATCAATAAAACCTATGTTTTAAATCCAATTAAAAATTCTCTCTTATTGCATAAAGAAAATGTTTTAAACATAGACATCTCATTGTTTTATAAACTAATGGTCATTTTTTTTGTGTAACTTTTCAATAATCAACCAGATTCAAATTCTACCTCTTCTTCCGAGAAAAGATTGCTACTTTCTGAGGGCTCACATCCGCCATCCACTTTCAAACAATGGACGTCCTCCACGGCACTTTCTGAGCAAGGATTGGACACTTTTGTGCAAGAAAATCTCTTTCCATCTGCATCTCCCCTTAAATACTCTCCGGGAGAGTATTTTCGCGGACTCCATTTGCGGAGTTGTTTTCTGACTATTATGATGCAGCACCAAGCTGCTGAACACTGCCCTAACAAGTGCTAAGCAGTTTCAAATGGAGTGCTGTCCCTTGTTTAGGCTGCGGATTGTCATATGCTATATTCACTTTAATGATTAAGTTAAATAAATTATTTTATTAAATCAAGCCACACATTTTTTATGATCAATTAAAATTCTTAATAAAAGGCAAGTCGGACATAAAATAACTAAAAGAATAGATAATTAATAATATATAATACATATAATAAATTAATCCTGTAAAATAATCACAATGGGCTTTAATTCTATTTTTAAAAGTAAAGATGAACTTAGAGAAGAAACATGAAAAAGCACATGTGACTTCCAAACATTTGGCTTGTAAATGTTTAGCAACAACTTTTAAAGCAGTATTTTCCCCCTGCTTTTAAGCAGGATTAGGAAGGGCCGGGTCGGGAAAGCTTACTCCTGCCCCAACCCACTTTAACATAAATAAATATATATTATTATAATTGATTGTACAATTTGTAATTAGTTACGCCCAATATGTTGTAATTAACTTCTAAATAATTTTTTATATGGTAAATTTGAAAATTACTCAATTAAATTATTAGTTTGTCTATTCCATGAAATTTAAAATAAAGAACTTAAATAAAATTAATTTTAATGGAATGTACATTTTAAATCCATAGAGAAACACGGGAACTGGACACACAGGAAAGAAGAATTATACAACACTGATTTATAATAGTCAAAAGAGACAATAATGGGAAAATTGATAAGAGTAGCATATTTCTCTTCAATGAGACTTCAACAATCAATAAAGGAGAATTTCGAAAAGTGGTTCACCCTTAACATCCATCAGTGGCAACTGTGATAAATTTATAAGACTCGAAACAATAAAGGGGCAACAGTGCTATTTTCTCTGTTTTTCGTCAGGATCCATGAGATTTGGATAATGAAGTGGGATTCGGCACTTTTATGGTTTCAAGTATCGATTTGAAATCACTATGGAAGGATACTATCGACCTCTGTCGACATGCAAATGCAGTACTAAACTGTTTGATCTCTTCTTCAAGCTTCTTCCTCGTCCTCACCTCGGTATTCAAGTCCTTCAGAGCCTTCTCCTTTTGGCCAGTAATTTGTGCAAGCATTTGCGAAGAATTGGAAATTCTGTGAAGCAAAGCATCTCTATCGTCTTTCAGAAGATGGAATTCCCTTTCCAAGCTAAGATATTTTCCCTCGGACACCCTAAGTAGCTGCTGGTTCATGTTCAACTCATTCTCCAAGTTATTGTACTTCTGTTTGAGTTTTTTGACTTCACTTTCCAGCGCCTGCTTCCAACAAGCAATCTGTCCTCCCAAAGTGCCCTTATCACATTAAATGATTGAGTATTAAGATGAAGCATAGACCTTTCAACCCTACACATGTGCAGCTAACAGGATACTTATCCGGGAAAGAGGTCAAACCTTTGAAGTGCAAGTCATGTACTCATCTGGGTGCTGATTTAAATTCCTTAACTTCAAGAGAGAGGTTAAAAGTTTAAATCCACTAGGCTATTGGATGGGTGAGTACAAAAAAAAAAATTTATGTACTCATCCTCAAAAACTCATGCATTTAAAATAAGCACGGACGAGCATGGTTAAAAGGGCAATGGTCATATGCACCATACATTACACCCATTAGTTGAATTTAGAAGCCTGTGACTTGACGTGTAGCAATTATCAGGGTTTCCTATCAGCTTTTAATAACTTTAAAAATATAAACGGCGACTAAAGGAATTACCGACAATATTGACAAGAAGCAAAGAATGATACAAATTTAGAATAATTCAGAAAAATATCTAGAAGTTCTCCATCAATGAAGAAATCAGGAAAAACCTGAGATTATGAGCTTGAAGTAGGAGAAATAGAAGCCAACTGTCAGGATGGAGAAAACTAACAAAATTGGCATGTAGGATTTTGATTTGTATGACCAGGCAGCTACCTTAGTTTTGCTGCTGGATATAGTATCCTCCTTTTGATCATCCATTGCAGCTGATGCAATTGATAATACCAGGGAAGAAATTGCACCACGCATCTTCTGATGGAGCATGTTGCACTCCTCTCTAACAGAATAGTCATTCAACGAGGTTCTGTTGCCCTCAGTGGCCATCGATAGACAAGTTCCTAAAGTAGAGAGCATGCTGCTGCCAACTTCACTTGTCGTGGAGAGTATTTGTGCAGTTGCAGATCTCTCATCAATTATAAAGGTCTGCTCATGGAGAAGATCCCATTGGTATTACTGCCTAAGGAAAATTTTCCTTGTGACCAAACTTTAGAAATTCAAAACAATAATTAAGAGTCACCTGTAACATTGAAAAAACATCCATGTAAATGTCTTTGCAACTTGTCACAGTCTGATGCAAGTTTTGAGGAAATTTTTGTATTAGCGATATCTGTTGTAGAAGTTCTGAAACCTCTCTTGTTAATTGGTTATTGAATGAGACTTGTTCGGCATACTTCCTCTGGAAACATACATTAAGCATAAGAAAAAAATTATCACGTAGTGACATGTAACCAACTTGGCAAATAGAAGCCAAAATGTAGTGGAATCAACTAGACCCAGGCCTAGCAGGTAACAATAACAACAACATTACCAGCAATTCATTAACTAACCTTGAATTCATCTCTTTCCTCTGTAATAAGTTCTAGCTGCCTATGGAGATTTTGAATCTCTTGGCTGCTACACTCCATTGAGCATTCCTGTAACGGATACCAAGTTTTACCAGTTTCACGTAGGATGTTCAAAATTAAAATTACATATTGAAGTGAATGGGAGCATTAACTTGAGTCTATATTTAGAATGCACATTGAATATTTTTCATAACAAAAAGACTCTCCAATAACATTCATGTAGCTCACTCCTTGAATTTCCCAAGATCTTCAAGGGAGAAGGTGACATTTCTTCAAATAGGAAACTGAAAACTAACTAAACCAAATGATGTGATTCAATTTCACAACTATATACCCTATGCTAACTTGACAATATGATCATAGTATCCACCATCAGATTCTTACTCACACAATCAAAATCCTTAAAGACAAAAGACTTCTTGAGATACAAGATATGCACTATTAGACAAAATTACAATTTATAGACGGAAATCGGTATCTTTATGGCTTAAATCGACATCCCATGATGAAAGTCACTGCATTGACCTTTCTCCGCATATAACCAGTTAAAAAATATAGCAAAATTGATCAAAGAAAGACTTCTCTGCCCTTCAAATAGGAACAACACTTTGTTTACCAGCTAGGTAACAAAAGAAAAAAGATCACATTTTCGGGTGCTAATTAAGAGGAGAACTAATGCCAAAATACTGACTTGTCTATTACCTCACTAAATGGAAATGACTGAACCTTCCTTGCAGAAGTCACATGAAGTGAATCAAGGTCAGCTATGTAACCTTTATTCATTTTCATCCATGTGTCTTCATCTGCAAAATCACCAAATGTATCTGGGAGTGGGCTACACTCCGGTTGCGTTGAGTAGTGTGATCGCTTGGCAACAAATGCATTGGGAACTGCTTTAAAACAAGGCGTACTAAAAGCATCTTCTTGGCACATGCTGTGACTATTGGTACTTCCATCTGGGAGGCATTCTTTGAAACCATCCTACAAACCAGCATTAATTCCAAATTTCAACTAATCAAATGATTATAATGACCGAGAAGATGGACCATAAGAACTGAGGTAGAACAGCAACAATTGGAGCGACTATTTGTTCATAATGGCCAAAGCTAGAAATGTTTAATTTCGTGATTGATATGTCTCATCACTCAGGAGGCCTCACTACCCTTTGTTGACAAGAAGCAATCCACTGACAATAGCCAACATATAAATCACATTGGTTATTTACAATTGAAATAAAACCTATCCGGAGACATCAACATGATAAATTTTAAGACCCATATTATCTTCTTGTGCCTTCAATTCGATGGCAGTGACTTCATACAATTAGGCTGGTAGAATAAAAGGCACAAGTCTGTTCAGCAATCAATAGAAATACGAATATATACATTTTGCTAAGAAAATAACAAAGCGGGAAGAATCAGAGTTGAGGACATCGTAAGTTTTACTTGAGAAGAGCTTCTATCAGAGTCCGAGAAAGTGACCAGATTGCTAAGACTGTCAATTTTCATTTGTTGCTCCTTAATGCATTGATCCCGCTCTTTTTGTGATCTTCTTTCCTCTTCCAATTCTGCAGCAAGCTTCTCTCGCTCCAATTCGTACTGATGATAAAGTAAATAATTATACAATATTAGTAGACACCGAACGTTTAGTTATCTAAATTCAACCACGTAATTATTTACCTTCAGCATGTCATTCCTCAATTTCAGGATTTCTTGCTCCAACACTTCTGCATGAGATCCCTGTTTAAGTAGTTTCACTAAGTTAAATTTGCTCCCCGTCTAATGAGCTGAACTAAAACTCCGGGTACCTGAAGTTTCTTGCGTAATTCCTCAATTTCTAGCTTTTGTCTCTTTAATAATGCAGCATCAGTCAATATCTGAATCACATAAAAAGCAGCTTTGCCGTCATATTCAAATAAAGGATCGTGAAATCAAATCTTCATTTTATGCCTTGATACTATCATTATTTGTCAGGATCACAAGCGAGGATTAAAAAATATAATATTATAAATAAAAGAAGGAATCCCTAGCCAGAAACAATCGATAAGCAACAATATCCATCAACTGACCACTGCTTAAAATGCCTGTTCTTTTCTAAGTGGAGTGTTTTTGTAAAATAACTGTAGTAATAAAACAGAATATCAAAATGAACATGTTCTGATAAGAAAGATTTATAAACTCCAAGCAAAGTCTCCAAGATTATTTGTGTATCCCTGCCACCATGTTAGTGCACTCTTATTCTCTTTTCTTTTCAAACATCTCCCATGTCTTTCTTAGACCATTTTCTTCAAGGACAAGCCAGTTCAATCATCCAAGCCGTCATGTAGGCCAAAATATAATTATTAACTATAATGATTCCTACAGGCATTCTTATCCATTGGACCGCATCAATCACACTCCAGAAAGGTAATTATTGGTAAGATATGCAAATTGGTAACTTCTTCAAGAATGTGCAGGAAATGACTTAATGAGTTCTAGGTAAACTCATATTAGCAAATTCTAGCCTCAATACAATCAAAGGTACTTGATTCTTGACAAGCAAAATCTTAGGTAAGGAAGAACTGACAAACAAAATTCAAATATATTTTATAGAGATTCAATTACTTCAATAAACAATTTTGCAGACCTCATTCACTTGAACACAGTTGGTAATCCGCTTTGCTCTGCTAGCAAACTGAAGTGTCCCCTTTGTTTCCTCTATGTGGATCTATAAATAGCAGTGATTGAACATCAAACATGATACTTAAGTTGGTGCAACTGCAGTACTAGACACGTAGTAGTCAAATTACCTCCTCTGGTGCCACAGTGCAAATTATTGAAGTTTTTGCATTGCCGCCAAGTGCAGGTTGAAGAATGCGAGTTAACTTACTGTCACGATAAGGAATATGACCCCTGCATAAGAAATAAAGTCGAGTTAGTAAGCATCAATTGCTATTAGTTTACAGCAAGGTATATGTAGCTACCTTTGCTTTCCACCCTCACTCAGTCTGTTGATCACATTACCAAGAATCATTAAGCTCTTGTTAATGTGCTTTCCTTCCTTCAAACGAACTCCTCCAGCTCCAGTTTTAGCTACTCTTTCAGACCCAGCCAAGTCAACTAAATTCTAGTTCCAATAAAAAGAAAGTAGTAACAAAAATTTTGAAAAATGATTTATAATTCCAATACGTTAAGAAGACAAATAGAATAATAACAGAAAATTAGTTCAGTTATCCCCAAAAAATGGACAAGTTTTCTACAGCAATTTTTACAATAAAATACAAAAAGTGAAATAGCTGGTAAACAGAAGTTCTCATTTTCTGAAAGAAAATTAAGGTGTAAAAGATAGCTCAAGAGCAAATTAAACTTTGATCTTCATTTAAACCAGCTTCTTTTTGAATTATGTTGAAAGAAAGCACTTGAGGTTTTATAATGAAACCAATAAAATGAATTTGGAATGGTTCAAATGGAAGACTACTAACCAAGACAGAGACACGAACAGCATCATCTGAACTTGAACTGTCATTGGATTTGTTATCCTTTCCTTTGCTTTCGATTACCTGGCTCATGAAAAATAATTAAGTTAATACATGCAGTGTGTAAGTATTTAATACCAACAAAGTATTACAAGTGGCAATTTCTTAGCAAAGGACCTCTAGAAATAAAAGAACTTACCATCCTAAAGATGGTATGTGATCGACTACTTCGAGCATTCATGTTAGTATCACCAAAATGCCGATTAGCTGCAAGAATGACAAATACAAAAATCTATACATGTGATCGTATAACCAAAGAAGGCCATTTTCATATGCATTCTGGGTCAGACCTTCTCCAAGTTGGATGAGATTAAGCACTTGGTCAGCATTGTTCACAATTTCCTCTCGAAGCCCTGCAACAAATACTCCACGCTACAGAGCAACAAATATCAATACTGTCATGCATTGAAAGAAACCCGTTATGCTGTAGAAAATTTAACCACTACCTACCTCCAAACTCTCATGAATTTGAAGTTTTTGATTCTCCACAGAAAAAAGATCATTAATATCTTCATTGTAAATTTCCATGTAGGAAACCCGAATTAGAAACTCCCTATCAGTTATCTAAAAAAAAAAAATGAAAGCAAATCTCCATTAGTTACCTTGAACTATATTATTAGGATAACAAATTTTAATATTTTCAAAGAAATGATCATCACACCTTCTGAATTTCTGCAAAAATATCTTTGACAGCCCTATGGATGATTCCTGGATCATTTTCTGAGCCATTCATGGTAAAGGTCTTCCCACTACTTGTCTGTCCATATGCAAAGGCAGTTCCTGCACTCGCATTATTCTATATAAAAATTTAATGTTCAAAAATAATCAAAAAGGTATACTCTAATAAAAGGAGAAGAAGGAAGCGCACGACGCCCTGTAATAAACCGTAAATGAAAAAAAAAATCCTCAGCAAAGCTAATTAAAAAGACTCTCCCAATGCTAAGCACAACACAACCCCCAAAGAAAAACTTTGATTTTGTTACTTCTTAGTTCTTCATTCCTATACTTGCAATCTTACTCTTCCCTAGGTTAAAATTGGCACAGACTTGTTACTGGCAGGAGCTCCATACGCTAACCTTTTAATTCCTATTACAAGCATCCTTTCAGAAAATAAAACTTCCTTAAAAATTTACCTCTTGGTTGATTGACATTAATTTCCTTTACAAGTATAATAAATTTCAAATTTCCTTTCCATTCAAGAAAGCATAATTCTTTTGCATTTTCCGCTCAAAATAAACGGTCGCAGAATTCAAAATAAAAGGACAGAGTCTAAAACATTGAATCCCCACCATTAAACCCTTCGACTGCAGCACTAGTAATGTCCTTTGTCAGAAGCTCATACACCTTAGCATTTCTGCAATCGTGATCGAACACGTGATCTGAAAAAAAAAAAAAAACGACAAATCAAATAAAGAAACCCAAATATTTTTTCGATCACTGTACACGCGTAAGACTGTGATTCATATCTTACCAAAAGCAAAGGAAATTCCAGAAACCGGAGTGCCATGAGATCTGTGGAGCGAAATACGATTGCTTTCAACTTTCCAGTGATATCCATTAACGGATTCTTCATTCGCAGATGGTCTCACCCTCACCGCTACGCAGATCTTCTCCATTTTCAGGCACTCACGTACTCCACGCGTCGGGTATTTCGAATTATTCGTTTATTTATTTTGGCTTCTCCTTCCCCTCTGCTGCTTGTTTTTTCCTTTGTGGGTTCTGATTTGAAGAAAATGAGAGAGGCAGCAGAGGCGGCAGCAGCAGCCAACAGGCGGGATTTCTCTATGCGTTGAAATTTGAAAAAATTGAATTTACAAAATTACCCTTCGAAGTTTTGGGCTAAGACGCACGCCATTGGAGGATTTAAAAGTTAAGGCCGCCACCAATTACCAATTCCATAAAAATATATTGCGGTAAAGTTAAGGCAATGTTTGTTTTGTTTCGTACCCATCCAAAAACATACACTATAATTATTATACATTTAAAATTTTATCTTTTTCTCTTTTACTTTTATACACTTTTTAAAAAATATTCTGAAAAAACAAACACTTAAAAACATAAACAAATATTATAAAATATGTTTAGCATATAGGAAAAGATCTCTTTAAAAATTTATTCACTCAATTTCTTCCCATTCTAAGATACAACTTATAATCTTTCAAAATTTTGAAAGTTTGGCTACGTTTGTTTCCAAATTCTATACTATTCGTTACCAATTAAAAATTTTATAAATTAAGTGTTATATCATATAAATTTTATTCAAATTCAAATTTTTCTTCTCTTATTTTTTATAACTAATTAATAATTTTTTAATAATTATATCTACTAACAATTAAATCAATATCTATCCCTATAAATTTCTACTCACATTCATTTTGTAATTACTAAATAACCATATATACTATCATGTCATTCAATTATTATTATGTTATATATATATATATAATATAATAATAATTGAAATATATATATAATTTTCCTATCAACTCAAATCTTACAAACCAAATATAATTTTTATTCCAACTCAAATTACCCATGCTAATTAGGAAACAAACATAACCATAATTTCCTCTCTTATACTTTCTTAAAAGGTCAGGACATGTTTTGTTATTAATTTTTGTGAGTTTTCATCCCACGAAAATGACGCAACCCTAACACTCAACAAAATTTCATTTAAGTTATTCTCTCTTAAATATATGCACAAATGTTCAAAATTTGATCATTATATCTATTTAAAATCAAATAAATGATTATATATGCACACATACACATGTATTTACATATATTTATACTCTAAAAATTAATCATTATATTTATATAATATCACATCCTCCAATCACTATTATACATTATATACATATTAAAATACTAAATTCAAAAAATTTAAATTGTTAGTCCTATCAAAATTTTATAACCAAAAATTGTTTTTGTATACTACAAAATTTTCATTATTTTCAATCCCCATCAAAATAAGCAACCAAATTGCCTATATATCTTTTACATATTTAACTACATAAATTTAAATAAATTAAAATTTTCATCCATCAAAATTTTACAATTAAACATGACTTTCATTGTAATAGAATGCTCATCATGTTCATCACCTCCCACAAAATTTTCAACCAAACATAACCTCATAGACTCAAAATCTACGTGACATCAATAAGAACTCTTATATTTTTTAATGAACTCATTAAAACACATATCTCAAACTATTCCTCATTTTTCAAAATTGCTTTTTTCTCTAAAAATTGTGCTATTTTTTGGCTTTTTCTTTTGTTTTTGGGTTGTGTAATTTTTGTTGTGCATTTTTGAAAATTATGTACAAGTAAGAAAGAAAAAGAAATAAATGAAAATAATTTATAATTGTAATGTGCATTTTTTAAGGTAAATTTGTAAACAAGCAAAGGCTATTTTTAAGGAAATAGATGACAAGTAAAGAAATTTGTTCCTTTTTCTTTTTTCCCACATCTCCAAGGCCTATTACCAAAAATTCTACATTTGCATCATTTCTTGATTACATTTTTTCTAATTAATATTTATAGAAAAGTAAAAAAAGCGTTTTGGATTGGCATTATAATTTATGTGCATACAGGTATGAAGATGAAACTGCATATATTTTTTTCCAAGTCCTCCTTTAATAAGAATTGTATTTAATTTTGATGTACTTTTGTATATGAGAAGGCGTCCACTTTTGCAATTCAGTTACACTTTAATAGAATTAGGCCATGTTCACTTTACAAAATTAATTTGTGAAGAAGTGTAAGTAATAAATAAAAAATATATAGTTTTTTTTAAAAAAAATGAAGTAATGGGTATTTTATAAAAACAAAAATAGTCATATTAAATAATCTAATTTAGTAAACAAATCATTAAATTATCCCACAATTAATTTATCCTTTAAAATAATCAATAAAACCTTAATCTTATCAAGTAAAATAAACATGTCCTTAGTGTATTATAAATTGTGCTTTAAAATGAGTGAGACTATGGCAAAAATTAGAGTTGAAAATGAATTATAATAAAATTGAATTGCTTTTTTTGAATATCAATTTGGTACATTTTAAAGGGATAAAAGTAGTATGTGTTTTGAGTTTGAAATTTTATGCTTAGTGTATAAATTAAATAAAGAAAAAATCTTTAAAAGTTAGTTTGTTCAGTGTGTATTTTGATTTAAAAAAAAAAAGAAACCGAATAAATACAAACGTATTTTAAGAATGAAAAAAAATAGAAACAGAAAAATGGATAAATACTCTACGCTAGGATATCGTACTTCAAGAAAAAAAATGATGCTAGAATTTTTCTAGAAATTAAGATTTATAGTTATTATTATATATGCTTGGTTAGCATTTATGAGAAAAAAATGGACTCATTGTAGTATGATTTGAAAGTTGCTTTTTGTCAAAATATACATTGATTTTACAAGTGTATATGTACTACTTTTATGAAAATTTTTTAATACTATAATTGTTCGTTAATATTAAAACTTTGATGTTATTATTATTGTTGTAGTTGATATTATCATTTTCATTATTATTTATTTCTGTCAGATATGATAAAATGAGTCAAACAATGAAAAATTATCTCCAACAAATGAGATGAAAAGGCCATTCAATCACGACCGCGCGAGATGTCCACGCAGGCAATGAGGGGAGAGAGATCAAAATTTGAGAGATTATGATGCTACCCATTCTTATCCCACAAATTTCTGTCATTTTCGATGCCTGCAAAATCTGATTTAGGTGGGTATTTGGTTTTTAACCTACACCCTGTATAGTAAACAAAGAACAAAGGGTAAGAAAAATGAACAAGAGGTATACGTGGTTTCGGGATAATTTGCCTACTTCCATGGGGATATTTCTTTGTGTATTTATTGACAGATATTTATGTAGGCAATTAAAATATTTATCTAATCAAATATTGCTACGTAGTATTTTGTGGTAATTAAATATTAATTTATTCAATTATTTATATTTTAAGAATTAAATAAACATAATTCTTAAAATTAAATAATAGATAAATTAATATTTTTATTACAAATAGCATTGTCCACTTAAATCGCGATAAGTGGGCAATCATATCATGCCACGTGTCAAGCCCTATAAATTTAGAAGAAGAATATTGTTGATTTAGCAATTAATTTACAATCATTCAATTAAAGGAAGTAATGTCAAATCAAATATTTTCGATTAATCAGACTTCTACATTGCTCGTTAAATAGGCAGCTAAGCCTCCTCCACCCTTATAAATGGGGGTGGCATCTACAAATCAATGGACGGCAACAAGAACCAAAGAACAACGAAGAACGAAGCTGAAGAAAGAGCAACCAGCAACCAAGCAACAACGAAGAACGAAGCTGAAGAAAGAGCAATCAACAACTAAGCAACAAAGAACAACAAAAGCTGAAGAAAGAGCAACAAGCAACCAGTGGCAGCAGCAACAAGAATTCTCTAAAGAAAAGGACTTCAAGTGAAGAAACATTCAAGGAGGAATTCAAATCATCTCCACCAACTTCAAGGAATTCAAAGGAGTTCGTCATTAAATTCAAGGCGTTCTTCACAGAAATCTATCAAATCTTGACGTTTGATCCACATTCAAGGTGCTGAGCCAGTGGATTAACGTTGTTGAAAGCTCCGAACAATATCAAAGAGGATCAAAGCTCAAAGCTCCCTCAATTCCAACCGAATTCTTCAATCAAACATTCAAGTCAAGAATTCTTGAAAGAAGAATCAAAGAATTAAGTTAGATATTGTACCCACAAAGTTCATTTGATTCAAAATACAATTGTACTTGTACAAATTCTTGTTAATAAAAATTCAATTGCAAGAATTTCATCCTATAGTTTCTAGCATGTCTAGTGGGACATCTCTACCTCTCATCTCTTCTCTCAACAAAAAGCTAATTCAAGAATCTCAAATGACCGGAGACAAAGCAAAGTCATCTAATACTACTGCCTTATATGCCTTTGGAGCTGCTCCTAAAAGAGGTATTATCACTAGGGGACGAGCAAGGCAGTTGACTTACTCCGAGCTAGTTGCCATCCTCGAGGCTGCTGAAGAACCACACCACCCAGGCCAAGGGAGCGAAGGTAATAAGAATGGTTCATTTCCTTCCAACCCTCGCCTGGTTACCTCACCTGGCTTCAACACTGCTCCAGCAATGATGACTGGTGCCTCGAGTTTAGAGGACCAAGTTGTTGCATTGACTAGATTGATTGAAAGTCTTGCCAAGCATGTGCAAGAATAAGACGCCAAAATCTCCAAGTTAATGGAAAAGGCGGAACTTGTTGAAGCTAGTAGGGTCGAAGAGAAACTTCGAGAAGTTCATGATGAGGCCGAGACATCTAAACAGCAGCCGGACAAGGGAAAAAGGCCTGGCATTGAAGAGTTGCAACCTTCTGCGGATGGCTCCGTCCCTATCGATCAACTAAAAGATTTCATTGAAGGGGCCATTAAAAGCAAACTTGAAGGGAACACCAAATCGTCCCTAACTTATGTAAAACCTTACACGGCTCGGATTGATGGCCTGAAGATGCCAGCAAGATATCAACCCCATAGGTTCCAACAATTCGATGGAATGGGAAACCCAAAGCTGCATATTATCCATTTCATCGAGACTTGCAATGACGCCAGAACCTACGGGGACCTCCTTGTCAAGCAATTTGTCCAGTCTCTAAAAGGAAATGCCTTTGATTGGTATACTGACTTGGAGCCAAAATCTATCAACAGTTGGGAGGAATTGGAACAAGAATTTCTTAACTGCTTCTACAGCACCAGATGAACGGTTAATATGATTGAACTTACTAACACCCATCAGTTGAAGGATGAGCCTGTCGTTGGATACATCAATCGCTAGAGGAAAAAGAGTATGAACTGCAAAGATAGGCTTTCGGAGGCCTTAGACATTGAAATGTGCATTCGATGAATGCATTGGGGGTTGAAATACATCCTACAAGGGATCCAACCCAAAACCCTTGAAGAATTGACCACTCGTCCTCATGACATGGAGTTGAGTATGGCAACCAGCGGAGTCTATGGTCCACTTACACAAGACACCTAGAAATCCAAGGAGAAATAAAAGAGGGGGTAAGCCTTTCTCCAACAAACCCGTCACTAAAGTACCAGCCAAGGAGTCAATGGTAGTCAAGGCAAAGCTTGCTAAACTGCTGGCAAAAGAAAAACCTGCTGAAAAGAAAGAGGTTCCTCCACCAAAGAGGCTGACCCTGAAGGAGCTGTAAGCCAAGTCATACCCCTTCTTAGACACAGACGTCCCTGGGATTTTTGACGACTTACTAAAGGCTAAACTTATCGATTTACCGGAGATGAAGCGGTCCGCATAAGCCGGGAAGACTGAGGATCCCA
Source organism: Avicennia marina (assembly GCA_019155195.1). Classification (NCBI taxonomy): domain Eukaryota; kingdom Viridiplantae; phylum Streptophyta; class Magnoliopsida; order Lamiales; family Acanthaceae; genus Avicennia; species Avicennia marina. The sequence goes on along the minus strand of CM032781.1, from coordinate 8,189,388 downwards.
AGTACTGTAAGTACCACCGCTTGGTCGGGCATACCATCCATGACTGTTTTGTATTTAAGGACAAAGTCATAAAATTGACCCGCTAAGGAAAAATCACTTTAGAGGATGATAGTGCCAATGTTAACACCATCACCCTCAATGACCAAACAAGTGGAGTTGATAAGACAAGCAACTCCCCTAATGAAGTTGGTTGCTTTTAAGAGAAAAGCCAAGAGCCCGTTGAAGACGTTACGACTACAATGGTCTTCACAGATGAAGATTTGATGCTGGGGTCCCAACTCCATAACAAGCCATTATTTGTGACAGGCTATGTCCACGAGCAAAGGATTAATAGAATCCTGGTTGACAGTGGCTCTGCAGTTAATATATTGCCTCCAAAGACATTAAGAGAATTGGGAATCCCGACTGTTGAACTTTCAAATAGCTGCCTGATGATTTAAGGATTCAATCAAGGGGGGCAGAGAACTTCGGGCAGTATGAGGATGGAGCTTTTCATAGATGATATAGAGTCAACTGTCTTGTTCCATGTCATTAATGCAAAGACGTCATATAACTTACTCCTCAGACGGCCATGGCTTCATGAGAATGGAGTAGTCTCTTCTACCTAGCATCAATGTTTCAAGTATTGCCGCAACGGTGTTGTGAAGAAAGTGTTAGGAGATTGCAAACCCTTCACTGAAGTTGAATTTCACTTTGCCGATGCCAAGTATTACTTAAACAAGGTCAGAACTCTTGAAATTAGTAGCTCCCAAAGCCAAGAGAAGCGAGAAAATGGTCCGATACAGAAAAGCAAGATCAGCCAGGTGCACCCCAAAAGTTGCTAAGGCAAAAGCCCGATAATGGACGATGTTTTTAAAGGTCTGACCCTATCACTGACCTAAATTCACAGCCAAGCACCTGCCCCACAACCTAAAGAAGCTGTAGGGGAATGCTTAGAGGCTATGGAATTGAGGGCTGTAAAAGGCTTCGGTCCCAAGGCACATAAACTCCTCATAAAAGCTGGATACAACCCGCAGGAGCAATCGCCATTGGGGAAGCTTCCAAAAAAATCTTCAAGTCAAACTCCGCGAGTAGGGGTCGGGTATAAACAGCCTAAAGGCCCCGTCTGCATTGCCATAAAAAGGACCACCACTAACAATATCATTGAGGCTGACTACTTTTCAAGGGTAAAGAGAAAGCCAACACGGGTGTCAGTCTTTGAAAGACTTGGTCCACCTAAAAAGCAAAAATACTGGAAGACAAAAGGGAGCATCAGAAAGATGCCCAAGCAAGATGAAAAGCTTCGAAGCTTGATTCCTTCTCACATGCAAAGACAAACAAATTTAGTGGTATCTTATGATAGAGTCCTTAAAGCTAGATTTCAGACGGTCATCTTCACTAAAGCTCAAATGGCAAAGGATGATGATAAGGAAAGTGTGGGCTCGTCCAACCACATTATACTATGCAAAGAAGGACAAGTTATTGAAGAAAATGCTGAGGTTGTGCCACTTCAAATGGAGGTAGGAACCAAGTCCACAGTAGATGAATTGAAGGAAGTGGACCTATGCAATAATAGCAACTCTCGACCCATTTACCTCAGTATCCTACTAACAAATGAAGAGGTTGACAAGTACGTAGGGCTTCTCAAAGAGTTTAGGATATGTTTGCGTGGTCATACAGGAAAATGCCAAGCCTAGACCCAAAAGTGGCCATACATCACTTGTCCATAAAGAAAGGAATTCGACCTGTTAAACAAGTGCAACGCTAATTCCAACCAGAATTGCTTCCCCAAATTGAAGTAGAGGTCAATAAACTAATCGAGGCTGGATTCATCTGGGAAGTTAAATACCCCACGTGGATCTCCAGTATTGTCCTGGTTAGGAAGAAGAATGGACAAATTCGGGTATGTGTTGACTTCAAAAATCTCAACGAGGCATGCCCAAAAGATGATTTCTCTCTACCCATCACCAAGCTTATGATTGATGTTACTATGGGGCACGAGGCTCTTTCATTCATGGATGGATCATTCAGGTACAACCAAATTCGCATGGTGCCAGAGGATGAGGAATTAATAGCCTTTCACACACCTAAGGGCATATACTGCTATAAATTGATGCCTTTCGGCCTTAAAAATGCAGGAGCCACGTACCAAAGAGCCATGCAAAAGATCTTCGATGATATGCTGCACAAAAATGTCAAATGCTACGTCGACGATCTTGTGGTCAAGTCAAAGAAGAAGCTCGACCACCTCGACAATCTCAGGAAGGTCTTTGAACGCCTCAGGAGGTACCAGCTAAAGATGAACCCCTTTAAATTTGCCTTCGAGGTTGCTTCTGGTAAATTCATAAGCTTCATCGTCCGCCATCGGGGTATCGAGATTGAGCAGACAAAGATTGACACCATCTTGAAGATGCTAGAGCCTCGAAATATCCATGAGCTCAAAGCCTGCAAGGAAAATTGATGCATATTCGGAGGTTCATCTCAAATCTCACAGGTCGCTGTCAACCATTCAGTAGGCTTATGAAGAAGGGTGTTCCATTCAAATGAGACGAACACTACAGGAAGGCCTTCCAAAATATCAAGTCCTACCTGACAAAACCCCCAGTGCTGGTAGCCCCGGTACCTGACCATCCTTTGATCTTGTATATCGCTACGCAAGAATGTTCAGTAGAGGCCCTATTAGCCAAAGAAAATGATGAAAAGAAGGAGAGCACCCTCTACTACTTAAGCAGGATGATGACGCCGAATGAGCTCAAGTACTTGCCGATTGAGAAAATATGTTTGGCACTGGTCTTCGCCATTTATAAATTAAGGCACTACTTCCAAGATCATACAATTCGCTTGGTGTCAAAGGCTAACCCTTTAAAATATGTCATGACAAAGCCCGTTCTCTCTTATAGGCTCGCAAGACGGTACTTGCAATTCCAATAATTCGAAATTGTGTATATACCATAAAAGGAGATAAAAGGACAAGCATTGGCTGACTTTCTAGCAAATCATCCTATCTCAACTGAATGGGATTTGTCTGACGACTTGCCGGACAGAAATGCTCTGATTGTCAAAATTACTTTTCCATGGAAAATGTACTTCGATGGAGCCTCCCATAGGGGCAAAGCCGGTGCAAGGGTAGTGTTTGTGACATCAGAAGGTGAAGTCCTGCCACACTAATTTACCCTCACCGAAAACTGCTCCAATAATGTGGCCGAGTACCAAGCCCTGATCATCAGACTCAAGATAGTTGTGAACATCAAACAACTCCACCTTGAAGTCTATGGTGATTCCAAGTTGGTAACAACCAGCTACAAGGAGAATAAGAGTCAAGAAGCCTGAATTGCTTCTGTACTACAACTACGCTAACACACTTATGGGATGGCTTAGATGCGTCACAATTCAACATGTCCCAGCGAAAACAAACAGGCAAATGCATTAGCTAAACTTGCCTCCGCTTTATCCTTACCCGATGCTGAATGTCACATCCCCACATGCAAGAAATGGGTAGTGCCCCCAACACTTGAGGACGGGGAAGAGGTAGAAAATTGCTCCATGGAAGTCTTCGACGTGAAAAAAGAAGATTGGCGCTAACCATTCGTAGACTACTTAAAATACGAGAAGTTGCCAGATGACCTATGTCAAAAGGTCAACATTTGACATCGAGCAGTCCGCTTCATCTACTTCAAGGGTGTCCTGTATAGACGCTCATTTGATGGAGTATTCCTACGTTGCTTGGGCGATGATGAAACCATTCAAGCTATGGAAGAAGCACATTCTGGAATTTGTGGTGCCCATCAATCTGGACCAAAACTTCACTTTCAAATTAAAAGAATGGGATACTACTGGTCGACAATAGTGAAAGATTGCATGGAGTTCACCCAAAGGTGCCAAGCATGTCAGTACCATGCTAACTTCATTCATTAACCGCCTGAGCCATTACACACAACAGTAGCTTCATGGCCATTCGACACTTGGGGATTGGACGTTGTTGGACTCATGACCAAGTCATCCGTTGGTCACCTTTACATTCTAGCTGCTACTAACTACTTCACCAAATGGGCAAAGGCAATTCCTCTTAAGTAAAGAAGGAAAATGTTGCTAACTTTATCTGCACCAACATTATCTACAGATATAAAGTTCCTTGATATATCATCACCGAAAATGGGAAGCCATTTGTCAACAGCACCATTGACAAGTTATGTCAAAGGTTTAGGTTTAACCAAAGGAAATCCTCACCATGCTCCGGCCAACGGTCTTGTCGAAGCCTTCAACAAGACTTTGTGCAACCTGTTAAAGAAGGTGGTGTTAAAGTAAAAAAGGGATTAGTATAAAAGGATTGGAGAAGCTTTGTGGGCCTACCGAACCACTTTCAGGACACCTCATCGTAGAACCTCCCATAAATCGAGAGTCGGCCAGACTTCATAAGTCATGCAGAGATATGGATACCTCGTCATAAGAGGTGAAGAGTGTGTTGGTGGAAGGACACCAGGCCTCATAAATCGCTCGCAAGATGTTGGAACACCGATCGTAAGTAAACATCGAGGCATACACTACGCCGTAAATTTGGGCTACCTTCAAATCATGCTCACAACGACTAAGTATGTCCTCGGCCCACTCCCAATAACCTTCGACAAATCGGAACTCTTCAGCACATGGAAGCACGTCACCCCACTTGGCCTTCCCTTCTACAATCCGGTGCCCTAAAGTTGGAAGAAGGACTGGCCTAACAACAGCATGATGATGAGATGACCGCAGGGTGTACGCCTTGGAACTTTTGCTGAAAGGCACCTCCCGAGTCCAATTGTCCACTCGATCGGCAACTTCCGGCCGGGGCTAAGGGTGATGGAGAAGTGGAGAATAAACCTCTAAGATTGTGCTCCTCTCAAGAGAGTGACCTTCTTCATCGAGGATGGCCAAATGCTCCACACCTGAGGGGGAAAAACTGTTCTTGAAATGCACCATAATGACAACTGCAAATGAATGCAAAAAAAAAAAAAAAAAGGTCAGTTAGATTCTCACGAATAGGGAGGGGTTTCCTAAAAAAAAAAAAAAAAAGTGGTAGCCTAGCCGGTACACATGGGCTAAAGATTAAACCTGGTACTCGAAAGCCCAAAAGTTCAAGCCTACTTGGTACGCGTGGGCTAAAACCAAGCCTGGTACTCCAAGGTTCAAAAGTTTAAGCCTACTCGGTACACGTGGGCCAAAGATCAAGCCGGGTACTCAAAGGCCCAAAAGTTCAAGCCTACCTAATATGCGTGGGCCAAAAATCAAGCCTGATACTCGAAGGCCCAAAAGTTCGAGCCTAGTCGGTGCGCGTGGGCTAAAGATTAAGCCTGGTACTCGAAAGCTCAAAAGTTCAAGCCTACACAGTACGCGTGGGCTAAAATCAAACCTGGTACTCCAAGGCCCAAAAGTTCAAGCCTACCCGGTACGCGTGGGCAAAAGATCAAACTTGGTACTCAAAGGCCCAAAAGTTCAAGCCTACCCGATACACATGGGTTAAAGATCAAGCCTAGTACTCGAAGGCCTAAAAGTTCAAGCCTACCTAGTACACGTGGGCTAAAGATCAAGCCTGGTACTCCAAAGTCCAGACGAGTCCAAATCCAAGCCTGTGAGTCCAAAGTCCAAATGGGTCCTAACCTAAGCCTATGAGTTTAGAGCCCAAATGGGTCCAAACCCAAGTCTATGAGTCCAAATCCCAATGGGTCTAAATCCATATTTGTGAGTCCAAAGTACAAACGGGTCCAAACCCAAGTCTGCGAGTTCAAAACCCAAATGGGTCCAAACTCAAGTCTATGAGTTCAAAGCCTAAGTTTATGAGTATAAAACCCGATGGATCCAAACCCAAATCCATGATTTCAAAGCCCAACAGGCCTAAATCCAAATCCAAATTCAAATCCAAAAATTCAAACACCCAAGTTCAAAGTTTCCCAAACCTCGAGACCCAAGTTTAAGAGAGTATCCGAATATTTAAAAAAAACAAAAAGAGAAGCCGAAACCAAACGTGGCCTTAGCTTCCTCTCTCCCTCTCTCATTTTTTCTTACACCCAAACAAACCCCAAACACATCCAAACATAGCCTTCTCTCTCTTCCTCTCGTCTCGCCTGACCTGCGCACCCCGATGGAGATGGCGACGCAGAGCGATCCTGCCCAGCCGCGCGCAGCCCTCGCAACGCCCCTCCTCGCGGTGGCACCGCCCAACGTCTACCCACGCAAGCCACGGCCACCACCCGGCGTCGCCCCCAGCACCAACGCAGGTCTGCGGCCTGCGCCCAGCATTGCTGTTCAGCGCCGTGACCCGGTGCCACGCAGTGTCGTAGGTCCGAATTATCTGACCTTGATCTGCCTGTTCGAGTCGTGGCCACCGCCCAACGTCGCGGTTCAACGCCGTCAACGCTGTGACCCGGTGCCACGCAGCATCGCGAGTCCGAGTCGTCCACCATCAGTCCGCCCTCGCAAGCTGCAGCCGCCACTCGGTGTCGCAGCCCTGCATCGTCCAACGTCGGGGCTCAGCGTCGCTCCTCCCTCGGGAAATCAGATATTATTAAAAAAAAAAGAAGGAGAGAAGAAGAAGAAGAGGAGGGGACGGATAAGGCGTGAAAATCGGCAGTAGGGAACCTTTGGAATATTCAATAGGAGGATGTGTCTGTGAGGGACGAAGAGTACAAGGAATCGATGATCGATGACACCTCGGCCCCCTCTATTTATGAGCACAACTGGATGATCTGGGCAAGAAATTCACAACAATCTCGATTAGATTTTGGCCGTGATTAGGGAAAGAGGATGGTTCCGGGATCAGTGTGATGAAAGCAGATGATTCTAGTACTAGGAATTGAATCAGTTGGTGGGCGGGATTTTGGCACTGGAAATCGGTCCTTTACTTTCAGCAGACGGCTTGAGAGTTCACTTTGATGGAAATAAATGAAACCAACGATCTTTCAATCGTTGACAGTGATACAAGCCAAGTTTTCTTAATAAGCTAAGAACTAAATTGGGCTAGATCGGTGTGACAGGTTTTGTCGGGCTTCACTCGTAAAATGGAGCCTATATATTGTATGAGTTGATTTGCAAGTTTGAAAAAAATTTGGGGCAACAAAATTTTCAAGACTTATACACTCCAAGATTAAATTTTTTTGTGGACAAGTCTCGAGGGGGCATTTTTAGGTAATTAAAATATTTATCTAATCAAATGTTGCTGCGTGGTATTTTGTGGTAATTAAATATTAATTTATTCAATTATTTATATTTTAGGAATTAAATAAACATAATTCTTAAAATTAAATGATAGATAAATTAATATTTTTATTACAAATAGTATCGTCCACTTAAATCGCGACAAGTGGGCCAATCATATCACGCCACGTGTCAAGCCTTGTAAATTTAAAAGGAGAATATTGTTGATTCAGCAATTAATTTGCAATCATTCAATTAAAGGAAGTAATGCCAAATTAAATATTCCTGACCAATCAGACTTCGCCATGTCGCTCACTAAATATGGCAACTAAGCCTCCTCCACCCTTATAAATAGGGGTGGCATTTACAAATCAAGGGACGGCAACAAGAGCTAAAGAACAATGAAGAACGAAGCTGAAGAAAGAGTAACTGGCAACCAAGCAACAACGAAGAACGAAGCTGAAGAAAGAGCAACCAACAACTAAGCAACAAAGAACAACAAGAGCTGAAGAAAGAGCAACAAGCAACCAATGATAGCAGCAACAAGAATTCTCTGAAGAAAAGGACTTCAAGTGAAGAAACATTCAATGAGGAATTCAAATCCTCTCCACCAACTTCAAGAAATTCAAAGGAATTCGTTATCAAATTTAGGGCGTTCTTCACAGAAATCTATCAAATCTTGGCGTTTGATCCACATTTAAGGTGCTAAACCAATAGATTAACATTATTGAAGGTTCCAGACAATATCAAAGAGGATCAAAGTTCAAAACTCCCTCAATTCCAGCCAAATTCTTCAATCAAACATTCAAGTCAAGAATTCTTGAAAGAAAAATCAGATAATTAAGTTAGACATTGTACTCACAAAATTCATTTGATTCAAAATACAATTGTATTTGTACAAATTTTTGTTAATAAAAATTTAATTACAAGAATTTCGTCTTACAATTTCGTTCAAATTACATTCACATTCTACTTTCACAATTCCTATAGGGCAAAACTGAAGTTACTGTTCAATCCACGCTCACACAAATGTATCCATGCACTGAAGTTACTGTTCAATCCACGCTCACTGAGTTACTGTTCGACAGATTTCATCCATTAAGCAGGCAGAAAATGAACACAGAATTCAAAATAGTCTTTCCAAAATGCACTGACGTCGGCCCTTGAAGTCGTGCAATTGAAGGGTAGAAAAGTAGAGCGAGGAATAAATTCAAACAAAAACACTGGAGAATTTAATGCTTCTGACTAAAACGAAACAATGCATGCTACTTCGGACATGTATTGATTGATGCAACAAAATTACAAAGACAAAAATCATTTACAACCCAACTCGAAAATTTATCGTCTCATGGATTCAATACCATTTCCGATTTGTTGCACGTCCACTCTCATATTGGACGTTTGAAACTAGACTCGACTGCTAAAAGCCGACCGGTGGACTTCCCTGCATTTCAACAGTCACACCGAGACAATTTGTATCACTGCAAATCCTAAGAGATGTATTACAGTAATTCAGGATTTATTATCATTCAAGGCAGAGAGCTACAATCGTCAAAAACCGAAGTGCAACATTTTATACCAACAAAGATTGACAGACAAAAGCCTTCACCTTGAATAAAAGATCATGGGCGATGTTTTCCCATGGCAGCAATACAGACATCAAGCAGTACTTGAGGGGCAGCATCTCTTGCTCAAAAGGTCGTGTGGAAGAAGCCGCAGCATAAGCATGCTTCACAGCTGTTGATGCAACAGATGCTGCAGTTCGAACACTTGTTCCAAATTTGAGTCGCCTTTTGGATACTTGAATTGGAGAATGAGGACCAAAATCCATCTTGCTTTGTTCCGTGAAACATATTTAAAGGCTTGAGAAGTTTACGTTGCCCCAAATGATCAGAATACAAATAGAGAAATTTGATGCAGGAATATGGCATTTGTATAGAAACTGTTGTTTTGAGAGTAAAATATTTGCGAAGAAGCAGTAGATGCTGCAAGCTTAAAACAGATACTCCATAAGTACAAAAATGGCTCTAACAGAAGCTGAAAGTTAAACCTCGAAGTCAGTGAAGCTGCAAATTCAGAACAAGTTGCCATATCAAAAATTTCCAAGGCAAAATTGCAGACATATTACAGATGAAAATATTCATGTCTCCTTTTCTCATCCATGCATGGATGATTGTGTCCTTTTGGTAATCCAGTAGGCCATAGCAGTTAGCTTATGGGTTTGTCCAGTGACTATCTTGGGAGATTATATTCCTTGGCAGATGATCTTAGCCGATTAAACGAAATATAAAAGCCCATGATAATTTGGCTGTTTATGCCAAAGCGACTTCCAACTTATTCTGTGTCTAAAAGTGAGCCGCAATAAAACTACTAGAAAAGAATTCCTACAGCATCACAGTTCTCAGTCCAGCCGAAAATCTTTCCATACTATGATATTTAAACTACATATGAAGGCAATTTTCTACCGACCAACAACACCTGAGACAGCTACTTCAACTTCACCACGCCCTCCAGGTCCTTTCATGTAAATTCTGTCAGTTCTACCTGAAGAACGACCACGAGATAAAGGATTCCAAAACTAGTCCTCCAGGTGGAAAATAAAAGATGAAAAGAAAATGATAAGAAAATCAACAGGCATCTTTCTATTTGTGATAAAATGAACTCTAAAACTATATTCAAATCGACATTTTTTTCGTTATATATGAAGATATTTCAAAAGACACAGCCATCCTCTTCGTAGTTGGAAAGTGGGAGAACATGATCAGCCACCAGATGAAACAATCACTACCATTTTGGCTTATTGGACGTTCATTGCATTGTGTGAAGTTGCTTGTTAATTTTCTTGGTTATCCAGATCCAGCACCTTTCATAAAAATGCTGAATTTGCACTGATTCATGGGGCACTACCCTCCAAACAAATTTTCAAGGTAACCCACACATCTTTGCCTCTTTAGGAGTTAATATTGAAAGGAAAGGAAATAATATATAAAAATCTTACCAATCAGTTTTGAAGTGATGATTTATCCTAATTCTACCACTTTCCTAGATTATTTAAAAACCAAAAACATTAATTTACAAACATCAAACACAAACACAGGACTTAGACACCCTACTTTATCTTGATGAAATGGTTTTGTAAAATATAAAATCAAGGTTTACTACTAGCTTGATATTACAAATCGATGTGTCTCTTATATAGAATTATCTCCAATAGAAGTTTGCTGCTTAATGTCTAGCTAAAGTATTCTTCAAAAACCTATGCAAACCGGAAGTATTTCCAAATTTTCTGCACAATTTACTTCATGAAATGGCTAGTTATTCACAACTAAGTAGAAATTAGTTTATATAAACTTTTGTTTTAATCAAAATATGCACAGTTGATTAAAATGAAATGTGTCGTCAAGAGTTCCCAAACAGAGAGCCATATCTCGATGACTTATAACTCGTCTCTTCATTTTGAAGCTTGGAGTTATACTTCTGTGGAGTAGTTGTATTTCATCGTTATCTAGTTATACAAGGAAGTCTTCAAGGTCCAGCGGCATAAAAACTGATCCGCCCACTTAGATCTTTTGTTAGGCAAAACATTAAAATATATATATATATATATATGTTTATTTCCATTTATTGAACAAGCTGTAAATGTTTAACCTACAATCGATAGTGTTTGGATCCAAAAGAATATACAAACATTTATTTGTGGTAGACAACTTACTTGAAACATGAACCACAATTTCTAGGGATTTCATGTGCAATTTTATGGTGACTTCTCCATGATCAAGCATAATACATGTAGATTGTGAAACTAATGGTATTTAGAAAAAAAATAAAAAAGAGTAACGTTAGGTTTTCATGGCGTTGTTAGAAGTATTAACAATAAAATCCTCCAACCCCTCCATGCACGTGCTAATTTAAATTGGTCCAGCATACCATTCGCTGTGTCTAACCTCCATCAAAATTTTCTTATTACCTAAGAAGTATTTTTTAAGGCACCTGACAAATGACTGTCAAGGACTACATCCTGGTTGTATCACATAAAAGATTTACAATCAAACTGCTTCAACTAACTTTTTTTATTCCCAGACAATGGTTAAGAGACATCAAATTCACTAATTTGCTAAGCAACTCCAACAAAGAGGATTAAGAAGGTCAAACTCATTTAACTATAGCATCACATGGAAAACAATTGTGTTGGTATTAGTAAATGTCCATGAATCAGATGTCAAAGACAGAAGTTTCAGTTGATATGCCTTTAACTTTCTCAATGATACGTCAACAAAGCTTTTGGTATGCTAGAAAAAGAACCAATTTTCAAGTCTGGATTCATATGCTCCTAAGTTCGAGTTCAATCATCACTTTTTTCTTTTTCTATTAATGTGAGATGTCACTTTCTGTAAGTCATATTTATTTTCCAATAATATTTAATATCAATTACTTTAACATGCTCCCTCTACAAGTAGGGTTTTGGTTAAACCTTACACATGTAACACTTCTTCATGAATGGGTGGGGCTAAGATTCAAATTCGAAACCTGTTATTTAGCCTAACTTCGATACCATGTTGAATAAATACTTCATCTAAAAGTTTAAGCTAAGAGATGTGTCATCTAATATTTAATTACTCTAACAATAGGCATTGAAAAATAGAACAAGTTATAGAAAAAGAAGAGAATACATAAAATGACCGTATGAACCATCAATCTTCTTTAAATTATTTTCCACATAAACACGTTGTTGGGACTATTCAACCACAAAAAAATATATAAATAAATAAAGCCAGCCAAAAAATGCCTTTTTTTTTATAAGGATTATATACTTTTTTTCTTTTATGTTCTCGTTTTTCAAGTTTGTTTATTGTATTTTAAGTTTTTATTATTTTCAATACATAAAATTGACTATCTGTTATTTTATACATAAATAAGAAAACAATTCAAATGAATAGGATATACTTTTAATATTATGCACTTGTCGTGTGATATGTACGACAGCAGTAGAGGTCACAATGGCCAAGGCTTTGTTTAGAAGTCATTTTTCACCTTCAAAAAATTAGTCTTGAAGTCATTTTAATATCGGAAGTAATTTGTAATTCAAATTGTATAACAAACTGATTTAAATTATTATATATGATATCAAAACGATTTATTTGTCGATGGTATATGAAAATGACCCATTCCACCACAAAAATGGCCAACTCTGCCGTTTCATATGGTAACATTAGAGAGTTCACAAGTAGATTATCATCAAATAATCTCGCTTGATTGAATTAACATTCATTAAGAGGTAGTTGGACTCTATTATTGTCATATTTGATAAATTGCATGTATATCTTTCAATGCTCTTTCTCACTTGATGATTCATGTGTTGCTTATTCGAAAGCTTTGGATATTTTTATATAAACTTCATAAAATTTCAAAGACCGGGTGACACACCGCCATTAAGTTGTCAATTTGGCAAGTTACTTTTCCTAAGTTACTAAGTTTGACAAGTTACTTTTTAGAAATAAATTGTTTGCAGTTTACCCTTAAAAGTTAAGAAAATTTAAGCACTTTACATCCCAAAACAATTTTCAGTCAAAAACTATAATTTTGAACACATAATAATCAGTTTGTAATTTTTAGAGTATACTTCCATTATTTTGTATTATTCTATTCGAAAATTTTGATATTTTCAAATTTTTTCTACAATAACTGATAGTATTATACGTTAAAAACATAACCATTTATTATATCAATTATTGATTATAATAGAAAAATATTATTATGATTTTTTTACTTAGTTTTAAGTAAAAATAAGAAAAGAAAAAAAAAATGAAAAACTAAAGCTTTGAGGTAACTTTGATTTTATTAGAAAAATAGTAAACAACACGTTTTAATATTTTAGTAAAGGGTAAACAACGCTTGTTCACTTTGATTGTTTAGTAAAATGGGTAAGTAAATAACAATTTGAGATAGGTTTGACCTTTTTTTTTCATTCTTTTCTCAATAATTAGGTAAAAAGCATAATAATAATAATTTATGTTGCAATCAATAATTGACAGTATGGTAAATGATTGTATTTTTAATGTAAAATAACATCTGTTATTATATAAGAAATCAATTAAGTAGATATGAATGACAAAGAAATTATAAGAGAAGGATATTTTCAAATGAATTATAAAAAAATATTTTCAAATGAAGTAATAAAAATAACGAAACTATATTCTAACAATTATAATCAATCATATGATGTTCTTCATTATAAATTTTAATTGAAATTTCACTAGGAAGGTATGTTGCTTCAATTACCTTAATTTTGGGGGGTAATTTACATATTGATACTATATTATTACATTATTAAGTGTGAGACATTTAAAATAGTTACCTTCGATCATCTTAATATACTTTACTGGGTGTCCCCATAAAATAAATCTATATTTGTACTATTTATTATGACTAAATTATTAGATTCTCTATAGTAACTAATTTTTGCTGCTTAAAGTAAAAAGACTAAAATGCCTCTCTGTTATTTAAGTTTTAGTTTTTACCCACCTTTTTCTTTATACTTTTTCATTCATTAAGTAGGGTTTCCTTTGCCATAACTAAGGTCAATACTCTATTTAGAACAGAATTAGAAATAGTGACAAACAAGGTTTCTCAACTATCAAGCAATGAACTAAACAGCAAAAGAGCTTGAACCTCATCATTTAAATTTAATTTCAAGGTTGTACAATAATTAATTAATTTTTGAAAATTATTTAAATACTCTAACATACTAGAGCCCTCCTTATAATGAAAACGAATAATTTTCTTTAATAGTGAGTTTTGTTTAAATCATGTTTCCTTTTATACATAACTTCAAGTTTTTTTTACAAAACATCGGCCCTTGTTTCTTTAGAATGTGATTAAAGACACTTCACGAATTTGGCCTACCATTTTTCTATGCATCATTTTCTTCTTGGCATTAGACTTACCTTCAAGTTTTGCAGCATCTCTGAGCACTAGATCCTACAAGTCTCGTATGATCAAGTGGTCCTCCATTCAAGGTTTCCAAATAGCATAGTTGCTAGAATTCAACTTGATCACGGTACTGGTTGATTCTTCAATTATTCCTCAAATCAAAATATCAGAACAGTAGCTTTAATACCCCTTGTTGAGCAAAAATTGGACTCAAGTAGGAAGGGAGTTTAATAAAAATGTGATACTTTATATTTGAGTGTGTATAAAATAATGAAGAAAAATAATTATAAGAATTTGGGAGGAACTTCAACTTTCCCAAATAACCCACACAAGGAGCTCTAACTTTGCACACACACTCACTTTTTGAATTTCTAAGTTTGAATGATGCTAGGAACCTCTAAACCCTCCTATATTTATAGTTCAAAACCCTACACCTGATTGGTCAAGTTTGGAAGTTACATATTCCCCTTCTAACATTCTCCATGCACTCTAATTGTTTAAGTTTTGAGGTCACCTATCCCCCCTTCTAACATTTTTCAGTATTATAATTGGTCACAATTTTGGCTTTCATTTATTAGTTGAAATGGATGGTTCTTTGATCTATAAATAGCTACATGGTGTCAAGCACACTTATTATATACATATGCACGTATAGGCTCGTGGACGGTTGTCTCCGATTTCGTTGGGCTCCACTCTAGGCCCAATAATACTTCCGATTTGGTTGGGCTTCTCCTTCTGACTCAATAAAGTTCAATTAGAATTTATAGGTAGGCTTACCACACTCTTAACAAGTGGTATCAGAACTGATAGTTCAGTTGAGGACAAGTATGAAGATGGTGTTCGATGATTGCATGGGAAATTTATATCCCATGGAAAATCCACGAAAGTGATGGGCATGGATGAGCAACTTAGTGAGATCGTGAAATATTCATGAAGTTTGTGATTGAGGGAAGCAAGTAGAAAAAGACTCATATTTGAGGGGGAGATTGTTGAGAAACAAATATGAATTAAAGAAAGTGGAATTCCACATTGAAAGAAGAAAGAAAAGGTGACTTTTATATAAGAAGATACTTAACCCATGACTCATAACCTTAAGGTTTTTAGTTAATACATGTCAAGCTCACTTATATACATGTATATGTACATGCCTGTTGATGGTTGCCCCTGATTTCGTTGGGCTCTATCCTAGGCCCAACAGACGTTGTTTATGAATGATGTTTCCAATTTGGTTAGGCTTTTCCTCTTAACCCAACAAGGTCCAATTAGAATTTGTAATTGAATCCACCACATTTCCAACCCAAGACAAAATACAATTGGACTGGTGAGATAATCTGCTTCGCGTGTGGCTTCAATCTACTTGCAATGACTTTCGAAGCTATTTTATAAATAACATCGCACAGATTTATGGGTTGGAAATGCGAGGTAATTTTTGGGTTTTGTAACTTTGGGATAGGAACAATGTTTGTCCAATTCCAGCTTTCATCATCCTAGTCTTGTTGACACTTCTCCAAGAATGTGAAAATACTCTTTGAGAAAAATTGGTGCAAGTCCGTCTGGACGAGGTGATTTTGACGGCTCCATTTGAGAGATGGCCATCCAGCTTTTGTGAAAGGCTTTGTTACTTCTTGGTTCATCTCCATCACCTTTTGTTGCTACGATCCAAAGTCTCATCAATCTCGCCCTCACATGTTCTTGATGTCTGAAAACATCTCAAAAATAGGAGAGAACAATCTGTTGGATTTCCTGAAAATCCGTATGCCAAACTCCAACTTTTTTCATTTTTCTCTGATCATGGCTTAGCTCCTCCGAGAAGGGGGAGTATCTTATAGTTATAGTAAATTTATACATGATCTCTACAATAAACAGTTGCTTCTCAATCATAAAATACTGACCCAAATAGCTATATCAAATAGAAATTGTCTTTATATGATTTCCAATGGGACAAACATTTTTTGTATGTGTCCAACTTCTCTTGTAAGGCTTTGTTTTGGTTAGATCATCTGCTTTCTGTCCAGGCATTATGGATAATATCCTGACACTTTTGGAAAAGGATCTATTTGGCTCCAAAATGTAACTGTTGGGCAATTTTCTTAAGCCTGATGGAGGGCTGAACCTGTTGGCCAATCAATAATAATCAGACAATGATTCGAATCCACCTCTCATTTGCGCAAGCCCCATCCAGAGTGAAAACTTTACCTACAAAGCTTATCATTTAATCCAGCATTCTGAAGGGCAAATTGCTGCTACACCTTTCCTGTGGATGAAGGTGTAGGACAAAATTCTTGAATTACAAGAATATTTGGTATTTGACTGAATAATTCGAATCAACTTAAAATTTTTTGTGGGTTCTACTCTCTAACTTTGATCCTCTGATTCTTCCTTCAAGAATACTTGACTTGAAATTTGAACAATCTTCAAGGAAAGGGCTTGTGCTTGATCTTCCTTGAGGGTTATTGATTTCTCGGCAACACTGATCTTCGGGTTTAGCACCACGATCTTGGATCAAATGTTGAATTTTGGGGACTTTGGTGAAGAACACCTTGAATTTTGGTGACGAACCCCTTGGATTTGGTGAAGAACACGATGAACTTCTTGGATTTGGTGAAGAACACGATGAACTTCTTGGATTTGGCGAAGAACACGGCGGACTTCTTGAATTTGGAAGGAACCGGCGAGCTTCTTGAATTGAAGAACACGGTGGACTTCTTGGATTTGGCGAAGAACACAATGGAAGAACTTCTTGAATTGGTGGAGAACACGCGGACTTCTTGATTGGCAAAAAGACACGGCGAGCTCTTGAATTGGTGAAGGAAAACACGGTGGACTTCTTGGATGTTGGTGAGAACACAGCGAGGCTTCTTGAAATTTAGCGGAAAGAAAACGGCGGATTCTGATTTAGCGAAGAACACGGCGAGCTTCTTGGATTTGGCAAAGAACACAGCGAGCTTCTTGGATTTGGCGAAGAACACGGCGAGCTTCTTGAATTTGGCGAAGAACACGACGAACTTCTTAAATTTGGCGAAGAACACTTTGAATGTTCTTGGGGATTCCAGAGAGAATTTGGGGAGTTCTTCAGCTACTTCTCTTCTTCTCCCTTTTTTGATCTCCCTTGTGGGGTTTGGCTCCTATTTATAGTTGTAGGAGAGATAGAGTGCCTACTGACGTGGCGTAATTTCATTGGCCGTCAAAGTTTATACTCTACCCAACAACTCAATTTGGCTTAGCCCACGTGTACCATTTAGGCTTAAATTTTTGAGCCTTCGAGTACCAGGCTTTAATTTGGCTTAGCCCACGAGTACCATTTAGGCTTGAATTTTTGAGCCTTCGAGTACCAGACTTGGCTTAGTCCACGTGTACCATTTAGGCTTGGATTTTTGAGATTGCGAGAGTACCAGGGCTTAGCTTGACTTAACCACGCGTACCATTTAGGCTGGATTTTTAAGCCTTGCGAGAAGTACCAGGACGTTAACTTCTTAACTAGCCACGCGTACCATTTTATGCTTGAATTTTGAGCCCCGAGACAAGCTTGGCTTAGCCCAGTGTACCACTTGAGGTTCGGATTTTTGTAGACTTTAAGTACCAAAGCTAATTGACTTAGCCCACGCGTACCATTTAGGCTCGAATTTTTTGACCCTTCGAGTACCAGGCTTGGCTTAGCCACGAGTACCATTTAAGCTTGGATTTTTGGGCCTTTGAGTACCAGGCTTAGCTTGTCTTAGCCCACGCGTACCATTTAGGCTCGAATTTTTTGAGCCTTCGATTACCAGGCTTAGCTTAACCCACGAGTACCATTTAGGCTAGAATTTTTTTGAGCCTTCGAGTACCAGGCTTGGCTTAGCCCACGTGTACCATTTAGGCTTGGATTTTGAGCCTCGAGTACCAGGCTGGGCTTAGGCCCACGAGTAACATTTAGGTGAATTTGAGCCTTCGAGAGTAAGTACCAGCTAGAGACTTAGCCCTCGCGTACCATTGCTAGGCTTGAATTTTATGAGCCTTCGGGTACCATTTAGGGCGTGAATATTTGAGCCTCGAGTATAGGCTTAGCTTGACTGCCCACGCATACCATTTAGGGCTTGAATTTTTGAGCCTTTGGTACAGGCTGGTTTAGCAAACGAGTATCATTTAGGCTTGAATTTTGAGCCCTTCGAGACCAGGCTTGGCTTAGCCCCAGTGTACAATTTAGGCTTGATTTTTGAACCTTAGCGTACCAGCTTCGCTGACTTAGCCCACGCGTACCATTTAGCCTGGATTTGGAGCATTCGAGTACAAACTCGGTTAGACACGAGTACCATTGGGCTGAATTTTGTGAGCCTTGAGTACCAAGCTTCGCTGACTTAGCCCAATGCGTACCTTTAGACTTGAGTTGAGCCTTCGAGTACCAGATTAGCTGACTTAGCCACCAAGCGTACCATTAGGTTAGATTTTTAAGCCTGTCGAGTACCAGGCTGGCTTAGCCCACGAGATCATTTAGGCGTGAATTTTGAGCCTGCGAGTACCAAGCTTAGTTTGACTTAGACACGCGTACATTTAGGCTTGAATTTTTGATCTGTCGAGTACCAGCGTGGCTAGCCCCTGAGTACATTTAGGCTTGAATTATTGAGCGTTCGAGTACCAAGCTTGGCTTAGCCCCACGAAGTAGCCAAGCTTGGCTAGCCCATGAGTACCCATTTAGGCTTGAATTTTGACGTTGAGTACCAGCTGGCTAGCCCACGAGGTTACCATTTAGGCTTTGAAATTTTTGAGCCTCTAAGTACCATGCTTTAGTTTGGCTTAGCCCACGTGTACCATCTAGGCTTAAATTTTTGAGCCTTCGAGTACCAGGCTTGGCTTAGCCCACGCGTACCATTTAGGCCTGAATTTTTTGAGCCTTCGAGTACCAGGCTTAGCTTGACTTAGCCCACGCGTACCCTCTAAGTACCATGCTTTAGTTTGGCTTAGCCCACGTGTACCATCTAGGCTTAAATTTTTGAGCCTTCGAGTACCAGGCTTGGCTTAGCCCACGAGTACCATTTAGGCTTGAATTTTTGAGCCTTCGAGTACCAGGCTTAGCTTGACTTAGCCCACGCGTACCCTTTAGGCTTGAATTTTTGAGCCTTTGAGTACCAGACTTGGCTTAGCCCACGAGTACCATTTAGGCTTGAATTTTTGAGCCTTCAAATGATGCAGTTGTGGAAGCCTTACGTACTGCAGAAGAGGATTTAGAGGCACTTTTTACCAAGGCCGCGGCATATGATGAAGCGAGATCTATAGCAGCTGATATGCACCAAAGAGGTCCTTACTAAGCAGCTAAAGGACACCAAGTCTTAGCTTCAAGAAGCTTTGAACAAAGAAATTGAATAAGCTAGGCAAGTTAAGGCTTCGGAAGCCAAGTTGAAGAGCATAGAGGAGCAACTTGTACTCTTGACCAAACGACGGGATGAGCTATCCACTTCCTTTTTACAGCAGGAAGAATCTCTCAGAGAGGTGGCAGCGGAAGTTGGTGAGTTTCATGGAGTTGTTACTATTGAATCTACTGAGTCTTCAAACGATGTAGCTACAAAAGCCTTACGTGATACAGGAGAGGATTTAGCAGCTGCCACGGATGTGTTGGAGAGCTTGACTCCTTCTCTTAGCTTCGTTAGGATTAGTGCTTAGCTCAAATTCGTTATTCTTTGATGAAGCACTTGCCTTTCTCAATAAAACATTTTGTTTTCTTATTTTGGCTTTCTTTATTTGGGTGTGCCTCCAGCAGTAATCAAGAAAGAACATAACCCATCACAAATTCATGACTGAACTTAGAAAGTATCCAAGCTGCCTACGTACCCATAAAAATGGGATCAAGTCATAACGTAGTTTAAATATTTTTAATTTGTGAAAGTAGGGCTATTCACAGTTTATACTCTTACGGGCCAGGAGTAACATACAGTTTAGGCTCGTGTGTCAAGGAGCATCTTTGGGTATTTGTAAACAGTTTCAACTCGTGTCAAGGAGTTTTTGAACATTTGTAGACAGTTTCAACTCGTGTTAAGGAGTTTTCGATTTGAACTTAGTTTGACAGTTTATGCTCATGTCAAGGAGGGGTAGACTTTCGTCGTTTTTTTTTCCTTTTCTTTTGTTCTTTTTTTTTATCCCTGACCTGATGGGGTTTTTGTCTTTAAGCATAATATTTCTTCAAAAATCTCCCATTGATTGGGCCAATTCTTACATTGTCTTGATCAACCAGTTTGTAGGCGTCGTTCGTGTAAGCTTCTTTGACAACATACGGGCCATCCCATTTGGAGGTGAACTTGCTTCCAGTGCGGTGAGTGATGATGATAGGTCTTCTTACTGTGAGTACCAACTCCCCGATTTGAAAAGATCGGGCACGCACCCGTTTGTTGAATGCCTTGGATAAGCGGGCTTGATAACATTCAATCTTTTGTTGTGCATTGAGCCTCTTTTCGTCAAGTGCTTCGAGTTCTTAAAGGTGCAGGCGAGCATTATCTTCCTCAGTCAACCCTTCTTGTATGGCAATTCGTAATGACGGAATTTGCCATTCGAGCGGGGTGACGGCCTCAGCACCGTATACCAATGCATAAGGGGTAGCTTGTGTAGGAGTCCTGTGAGTAGTCCGATAAGCCCATAAAGCTTCACCAATCCTTTCGTGCTAATCCATTTTGGATTTTGATACTACTTTCTTCAGCAAGTTGCATAAATTTTGTTGAAAGCTTTTGCAAGACCGTTTGCTGGGGCATGGTACATTGAGGATTTTTTTTGCTTAAAGCCAAATTTTTGACATAGTTTGTCAATTGTGCTATTGACAAATGGCTTTCCATTATCGGTGATGATATACCGAGGGACTCCATATCTATAGATGATGTTGATACGGATGAAGTCAGCAATGTTTTCCTTCTTTACTTCTTTAAGCGGAACTGCCTTTGCCCATTTTGAGAAGTAGTCGGTTGCAGCGAGGATGTAGAGATGACCGACAGATGACTTTGTTATAGGTCCAACAATATCCAATCCCCAAGCATCGAAGGGCCATGAGGCAATTGTAGGGTGCAAAAGCTCAAGCGGTTAGTGAATGAAGCTAGCATGGTACTGGCATGGTTGACATTTTTGAGCGTATTCCATACAGTTTTTTACCATTGTCGGCCAGTAATACCCCATCCTTTTGATGCGAAAGTGAAGCTTTGGTCCTGATTAGTGGGCACCGCAATGTCAGAATGTGCTTCTTCCATAGCTTGCATGGCTTCATCATTGTCAAGACAGCGTAGGAGTATCCCATCAAATGAGCGTCTATACAATGTGCCACTGAAGTAGATGAAACGAGCTGCTCGCCGTCGAATATCTATCTTTTGGCGTGGATCCTCTGGTAATTTGTCATATTTTAGGTAGTCAATGAAGGCTTGGCGCCAATCCTCTTTTTCGACTTTGAAGACCTCTAAGAAATAATTTTCTTCACTACCGTCTTCGTCTTCGAGTATTGGTGGCACTACCCACTTTTGGCATATAGGCACATGGTATTCTGCGTCAGGCAGAGACAAGGAAGAAGCAAGTTTAGCTAATGCATCGGCTTGCTTGTTTTCTTTCCTTGGTACGTGTTTGATGGTGACATCTCCAAGCCATCTCACGAGCATATTGGCGTAGTTGTAGTATGGGAGTAGTTGAGGCTTCTTGACTTCATATTCCCCCAATAGCTGGTTGACCACCAACCTAGAATCCCCATAGACTTCAAGGTGCAGTTGCTTGATCTCTACGGTGATTTCGAGTCCAAGGATTAAGGCCTGATATTCAGCTGTGTTATTAGAGCACCTTTTCATAAGAGTGAACGAGTAGGGTAGGACTTGTCCTTCAAATGTTACAAATACCACTCCAGCACCGGCTCCTTCTTTATGGGAAGCCCCGTCAAAGTACATTTTCCATGGATGAGTGATTTCGATCATCAAGGCATCCTCATCGGGCAAGTCATCGGGAAGGTCTCACTCAGCTAGAATTCTGCTAAGAAGTCAGCTAATGCTTGTCCTTTCATGGCTCTTTGGGGTATATATATGATTTCAAACTGTTGAAATTGAAGGTACCACTTGGCAAGTCTGTCAGAAAGGACGAGCTTTGTCATGACGTACTTCAGTGGGTTCGCCTTAGACACCAAACGGACTGTATGAGCCTGAAAGTAATGTCTCAACTTTTGAATGGCGAAGAGAAGTGCCAAGCAAATCTTCTCAATTGGTGAGTATTTCAGTTCATTTGGCGTTATCATCTTGCTCAGGTAGTAGAGAGCATTCTCTTTCTTTTCGTCATTTTCTTGTGCTAGTAGAGCTCCCACCGAGCACTCTTGTGCAGAAATGTACAGGATCAACGGACGACCATGTATTGGAGCAACTAGTACTGGAGGATTTGTCAAGTAGGACTTGATGCTTTCGAAAGCCTTCTTGCAAGATTCATCCCATTCGAATGGAATACCCTTCTTCATAAGGCGGCTAAACGGCTAACAACGTCTTGCTAAATTGGAGATAAATCTTCTAATATACGCCAACTTTCCTTGTAAACTCTTGAGTTCGTGAATGTTCAAGGTTCTGGCATTTTTAAGATGGCATCAATCTTTGCTTGTTCGATTTCGACGCCTTGGTAGCGGACAATGAAGCCCAAAAATTTTCCAGAGGTGACTTCAAATGCACATTTTAATGGGTTCATCCTTAGTTGGTACCTCCTCAAGCGCTCGAAGACCTTCTTTAAGTCATGCAAATGATCTTTTCTTTTTCTAGACTTAACCACAAGGTCATCAACATAGCACTCAACGCTTTTGTGGAGCATGTCATCAAAGATCTTCTGCATGGCTCTTTGATACATGGCTCCAGCATTTTTGAGGCCAAATGGCATTACCTTGTAGCAGTATATGCCTTTAGATGTGCGGAAGGCCGTTAGTTCCTCATCTTCGGGGGCCATACGTATTTGATTATACCCGGATGATCCGTCCATGAAGGAGAGTGCTTCATGCCCTGTTGTGGCATCAATCATGAGTTCCGTGATGGGTAAATGGAAGTCATCTCTGGGGCATGCTTCGTTGAGGTCCCTGAAGTCAACACAGACTCGAATTTGCCCGTTCTTCTTTCTTACCGGGACAATGCTGGAGATCCATGTGGGATACTTAACTTCTCGGATGAATCCAGCTTCGATTAATTTGTTGACTTCTGCTTCAATTTGGGGGAGAAGCTCTGGTCGAAATCGACGTTGTGCTTGTTTAATGGGACGAGCTCCTTTCTTTACCGCTAAGTGGTGTACAGCTACCTTTGGGTCTAAGCTAGGCATTTCTTTGTATGACCAGGCGAAGACATCTTTGAACTGCTTTAGTAGTTCCATGTATTCATCAGCCTCTTCTTTTGTAAGTAGGGTATTGATGTAAATGGGATGAGGGTCGTCATCATCCCTCAAATTTATTTCTCTAAGCTCATCCACCGTGGACTTGGAACCTGCTTCCATTTGAGGTGGTGCCATCTCAACATCCTCTTCAGTTAGTTCTCCTTCCTCTTGCAAGGTTATGTGGTTGGACGAGCCCACACTTTCTTTATCGTCGTCTTCCTCGACTTAAGGTTTGGTGAAGACGATAGTTTGAAATCTGGCCTTAAGGACTCTGCCACACGACATGATCAAGTTTGTCTATCGCTGCATACGGGAAGGGATTAGGCTTCGGAGTTTCCGCTCATGTTTTGGTATTCAGTGATGCCCCCTTTTGACTTCCAGCATTTCTGTTTTTTGAGTGGGCCAAGCCTTTTGAAGACTGACACTCGTGCTGGCCTTATCTCAATCCTTGAAAAGCAATCTTTTTCTGTAATGGTGTTGGTGGAAGCTCTTCTTATAGCAATACGCACAAGACCTTTTGGTTGCTCATACCCAATTCCTGCTCGCGGGTTTTGATTTGACGATTTCTGTGGAAGTTTTCCCGATGGCGATTGCTCCTGCGGGTTGTATCCAACCTTAATGAGGAGTTTATATGCCTTGGGGCCGAAGCATTTCGCAGCTTTTAGCTCTTGAGCCTCCTGGTGTTCCTTCGCAACTCCTTTGGGTGGCTGAGTAGGTGCTCTACTGTCAACTTGAGTTAAAGGTAGTGTCAAACCTTTAAGGGCATCATCGATTACTGGCTATTTGCCAATGTGTCTTTTGGTGTATGCCATATTAGTTAAGGCATCGTTTCTTGCCAGGTTGTCTTGCTCCTTGTTTTCATGAGAGTTAGAGGCTTCGGGAGTCTCGACTTTGCTTAATAGTATTTTGCATCGGCAAAATGGGACTCAACCTCAGTGAATGGCTTACAGTCTCCGAGGACTTTCTTACGACACCATCTTGACAGTATTTGAAACATTGGTGCCAGGTTGAAGGGACTACTCTATTCTCGTGAAGCCATGGCCAGCCAAGGAATAGGTTGTATGATGTTTTAGCATCGATAACATGGAACAGAGCTATTGATTCCATGTCGTCTATGAGCAGCCTCATTCTTATGGTTCCCAAGGCCCTTTGCCCCCTTTGGTTGAACCCTTGAATCTCTAAACGACTGTTTGAAAGCTCATCAGTGGGGATCCCCAACTCTCTAAGAGTTCGAGGGGTAAAATGTTGACAACTGAGCCACCATCGACCAGCATTCGATTTATTTTCCGTTCGTAAGCATAGCCGGTAACAAATAATGGCCTATTGTGGGGTTGAGACCCCAACATTAGATCTTCGTCCGTGAAGACTATAGTAGCCATGCAGTCTTCTATAGGGATTTGGAGAGTTGTCCATTTGGTGACTTTCCTCCGTTTGGTTGCTGATGGTGATAGTGTTGGTATTTATGCTATCATCCTCCAGCATAATTTTCCCTTGGTGGGCGAGTTCCAGGATCTTTTCTTTGAATATGAAGCAATCGTGGATAAGGTGCCCGACCAAGCGGTGATATTTGCAGTATTTAGTATCATCCGTTTTCCCGGCTTCCATAGGCCACTTCATTTTAAGTAATTCGATGAGGTTGGCTTTTAACAAGTCGTCGAAGATCCCAGATACGTCCGTGTCCAAAAATGGGTATGTTTTGGCTTGTAACTCTTTTAGAGTTGGCCTTCTTGGCTTTTCAGCTATTTCCCTCTTTTCGTTCACCTTTTCCTTCCCTTTGGTTGGAACAGGTTTGGCACGTATTATCATGGATTCTTTAGTGGCAGTTTTGGTGGGAGGTTTGCCCTCTTTCTTTACTTCTTGCTTGTCTTTTGATTTGCGGAACTCAGAAATAGGTAGTCCACCAACACAACTTGTAGCTATGCTTAGCTCCATGTCGTGAGCCCGTGTAGCTAATTCTTCAAAAGTTTTGGGCCAAATTCCTTGAAGGATGTATCGTAGCCCTCAGTGCATCCCTTGTATGCACATCTCGATGCCTGAGGCTTCAGAAAGTCTGTCTTTGCAATTCAAACTCAAGTTCCTCCATCTATTGATGTAGTTAATGACTGGCTCATCTTTCCATTGACGGGTATTTGTAAGCTCGATCATGCTAACTGTTCGTCTTGTACTGTAGAAACGGTTGAGGAATTCATATTCCATTTGTTCCCAACTATCAATGGTTCCAGACTCGAGGTCGATGTACCAATCGAATGCATTTCCCTTTAACGAGCGGACGAATTGTTTAACTAGATGGTCCCCATATGTTCCAACATCATTGCATGTCTCTATAAAGTGAGCCACGTGCTGTTTGGGGTTTCCCTTTCCATCAAACTGTTGGAATTTGGGGGGTTGATAACCCATTGGCATCTTCAGATTATCAATTCTTGCCGAATAAGGCTTGGCATATGTCAAAGTTGACTTAATGCCCCCATCGAATTTGCTCCTGATGGTGCCCTTAATGAAGTCTTTCAATTGATCAATGGGGATTGGACCATCAGAGGAGATTTGGAGTTCTTTGACTGTGGACTTTTTTTGGTCATCGGCGGGCTGTCTGGCAGATGCTTCAACTTCATGAGGTACTTCAGGTGCCTTTTCAGCCTCCCTGCTGGTTTCAGCATCGTCAATTTTATTCATCAGCCTAGAGATACGAGAGTCTTGCTCTTCAACGTGTTTGGCAAGGCCCTCGATGACCTTTGTTAGTGCAGCGATTTGGTCTTCTAGGCTTGAAGTGTTAGTCGTCATGACTGGCGCCATGTTGGGGGCGGATGAAGTATTGGAACGAGGGCTTGAAGGTGCAGAGTTGTCCTTGTGGCCTTCATTTGCAAAGAGCGGATTATCAACAGCCTCAGGGAAAGGAGTTGGCTCAGAGTATGCAAGTCTTCTTGCCACACTTTTGGTGACAGCACCGGCATTTCTTATGGCAGTCTCAGCAGTAGTTGATGTAACAGCCTTGGTGGACTTTCCTTTGTTGCTGGCCATAGTGACTTGTTTGAAACTTAAAGGGAGCTTGAAATTTGATGTAGGAAGAGATGAGAGGTAGAGATGTTCTACTGGGCGTGCCAGAAATCTGTAGGACAAAATTTTTGAATTACAAGAATATTTAGTATTTGACTGAATAATTTGAATCAACTTGAAATTTTTTGTGGGTTCTACTCTCTAACTTTAATCCTCTAATTCTTCCTTCAAGAATACTTGACTTGAAATTTGAACAATTTTACTCCAGGATCTAACGTTAAGGAATAAAAAATGTAACTTTAAAAATATCACATCTTTGGATACGATTTAGCTGCATATCTATGAGTGTTTATTTTTTCCAAGCTTGTAACATTTAAGGTCTAGGGATTTAGAGATTAAGATTGATTATCATAAACTAAAACATTTTCATACATACATACATACATATACATACATACATATATATATATATATAGATATATGTCTTAATATTATGACACGCACACTGGACGTGTCCTATTGCTAGTTAAACATATATCAACCCACCTAGGTGGGCTGCATTTTTATGATGAAACCGACCGAATTTGCCTGTTATCAGTTACACCCCTGGAACTGCGCTATGTATTGGCCCAAGTGTTCCAATCCTTGCCTCATCTCTGATGGTTGGCTGCATCGCTGGACTCTTCTTTTCATATAACAATCTCTAATTTTCCTTCCATTATTTTACTACATAATAGAATAAGTAAAATCGGATTTAAAGACTTGGTAAGAGATCAATTTTTAATTTTTAATTTTTAATTTTATTTTGAATGATTGTTCTTCAATTCTTGTATAGAATTTTGTGGTCCATTGTATGAAATTTTGACTACATAAGGTTTTGATTCACAGATTTTGCGGATAAAATTTGTGTTCACCGATTGGAGTTTTATTTGGATGAAATAGAATCACTGAAGTGCGATGACATACTTTTATTTAACGCTAAAAAAATATGACGGTAAACCTTTACATTTTTTATCGATTTTATTGTTTATGTTTATCTTAATTTCTCGGTAATGTTTTTTGAATTTTAACATTTATATTCATTTAGCAAAAATATGTACTTGTGCATATTTTTAATTGATTGCTAGTGATGTAAGACACATTCAAAACGTGTGCATAATTGTATAAATGAATAGATAATATTTTATATTAACCAAAAAATGAGAGATAAATAAAGTAATTTGAAAAAATAAAACAAATTAAAAGTAGGAATGAGTATTGAAAAAAATATAACAAAGAAAAAAAATTTGAACGGCATTCTATACTTGTTCATATAAATAAAATAATAGTATTTTCTAAAATATAAAATTTATATAATTTATAAAATTTACAAAATGATAAATGAAAGAAACATAAAAAAATAGAATATATTAAGATTGAAAGAAGAAAATGTCTATTTTTTAAGCACATTAATGTCCATATTGATTTACCTTTCTGCCGAAGCTAATAACTCATCAAAATCCTTAGTTGGCTTCTTAGCCACAAATCTAAAAAAAATCTTCCTCTTTGAGCAATTGAGCGAAATCACTAGTTAAAATCTTTCTGAGTGGCCAAAGGAGATTCTAGAGCTGCCATGGAGAATCTTTTCACATAGTCTCCCAAGGGCTCTTCACTTTGCTATCTTATGTCGAACAACGATATTAGTGTTCTCTCATGCTTCTTACAACTAGTAAATTGATGCAAAAATTAGAATGAAAAGTCATCAAAATTTTGTATAATTCCCAATAGTAATTGATTAAATTATCTTTGTGCTAATCCTCCTGAAGTGGTTAGGACGACCTTATATTTGATTCCTTCCAAGTATTGATGTAGAAATACTTGATGCCTAAATTTTGCTAGATATTCTAGCAGTTAGAGGTTTCGTTATACTCAAGTACATTAATTGATCTAAAATTTTCAAGCAAGGAATTTATTAAGATTTCGTCTTTAAATGACAAACTTTCCCTAGCCCAAACCTCGGTTCTTTTCATTTCTTCTAGCTGTTGATGGATATTGGTAATCTTCTGCTCTATTTCTAAGGGCATGACTCCTTTCCTTGCCTTTCTAATCCTTCTCATGCAGTAGGCCATGGCCGAGCAATTAGCCTCATCCTGGATTCTTCCCTTTTCCTTTTACTGCTTTTACAAAGTGGATGTTACCGTTGCCTTCACAATTTCATTTAAATGTTCCATTGAGATTTGAACTAGCCTGGGTGTTGCTTGTGTGAGCTCTTAGACCTTAACGGTTTCACCAGTGGTGTTCTTGGGAATGACATATCCTCTAACTGCTCATCGTTTCCCATCAATGCTCTCGCTTTCTCCGTCTTGATCAAAATGAAACCTTTTAGCTCTTCGTTCTCACAGACAGCGTCAATGATGATGTTACATGGTTGTGATGACGTCAACCCTTTCCGTCAATTAGTTAATTACTACTTCTCTGTCTAACTTGTCTCTTTTGTTTAGAGGGAGTGGCTATTTATATGGCAATAGTTAGTATGGACAACCAAATTCCTCAAATCTAGGATGGTCATGCCTTTAGGATTTAGCTCATCCTATTCAAATCCTAGGTTAAAATCCCCTAGCGATCTCCCTATATATTTTCTTCCTTTTCACAAGATTCAGCAGGGTGTAGGCTACCACATGAAGTAAGATAGGTGCACACTTTTAACAAAAGAAAGTTTCAGGAATAAGGGAAAAAGGTTGAAGTAGGAGAGTGAGGCGTAAGCTTCATCTCAGCATTGATAATTGCAGGTTGGAGATGGCAGCTTCAGCTTTTCGTAAGAGGCAGTTTCTCCCTTGTTACGTGAGTTATCCCATTTGTTGCATGAGTGACTGGCGCATGATTGGGTAGTTTTATGAGCAGGGCTATTTTAGTAAAGGGATTTGATGACCAAAGACAATTTCTATAGGACTCTCACACATTATAATATAATAGATATATATGTCATTAACAACAATGAAATATGGCTTAAATAACATAGTAGCAATTACTAGAAGTGTATTTGTGTTGAAGAATCGCGAGAGAGAATAAAACGGTTTCTTTTGCAATTTTATTAATGTAACACGTGAATCGCGATAATAGAGTCACCCGAAAAAAAAAAAAAAAAAGAAAGAAAGAAAACATTTTACATTAGCTTTCCTTCCGTATTATTAGAAACTAGAATAAATTTTTATTACTTTCTAACATAATTAACTAAAATTTGGTGAATTATTAACTTACTTTTTTATGATTATACACGGATGCCCCATTTTGCTTTCTTAATTTGGTAATCAGTACTGTTTTCTTCAGCATTTTCGGAGTTTTTTAAAGAATCCATGATGAAAAACATCAAGTATAAAAAGGAATGGAGTTCAAAACTAATAAATAATATTTTTCAAAATAAAAAAAAATAAAAATTCTTAAATTTTGAGATAAGGTCAAAATAAACAAATGAAGAACAGAGCCCCCAGGCTACTTGTCGTTTTCATGCTTTCTTGAGTTCGTTAATTCCTAAATTTAAACTGAATTTAACATATTTACTTATTTGTCTCAATGAAATTACTTGTCACAAGTTCTTGCACAACTTCATTATCTAAATTTCCAATGGTCTCTTGATATATATATGAATGTATGTATGAATATATATGTATATATCTATTTTAAATCTCCAGTAAGTTGAATGTGTCGTGCTTGTATTCCCTTTTTCGTGTTTGTGAAATTTAACGGGAGAAAAAATTGGAACGAAACTGCAAAGTAAAATTGGAAGTCCCTTAACTTTATATTATATTTTGTAATTTGACGATCTTATTTTAATTCTATAATGTGATTATGTTATATATTAATGACTTAGAACTATGCGGTAGGGATGGCAATTGGGCTTCTGTCATAAATTAAGGAGTTGGGTTGAGCTATGAGTATTCACACAAATAGCCAACAAAAATACGACCAATTTATTTTCATAAGTTTAGTTGTTTTGACCTAAACCTAATGGGGCACAAGAAAATAAAAAAAGTCACTATTTCATTTTGGTTAAATATGAAGTTAAAAACAAACTTTATGTTATTGAGTTGGTTTAAACCAATCACATACTCATTCTGATAATCCATCTATTAAAATATTGTAAATTATTAATTATTAAAAAATACTTATTATTATTATTATAAATGAGTTAATGGGTTGATGGATCAACCCATAAGTTGAAAACCAACACGCTTTTTAGGTTCATCGGATTCAAACTCATTTCAATTTATAGTTATAAATATTCAATTTAAACCTGTTAATTTTATATTAAGTTTAGATTGTGTTAAAAGTTGCCATCACAACTATATAATTTATTTTTTTTTTATATCCCACTACAAAAAATTTGTTGAATTGGGATGAGTAATTCGAGATGGCCAAATCCTGTCTCAAATTAGGGACAATTTTAAGAAGGTTCTCATAAATCCATTCCAAAGACGTTCCTAATTTATCCTAAAGTATACTATATAATGGGATTGGTACAGAATTGTACCAAAGCCGTCCCATACTGGGATGGTTTTGGCATGGAATTTTCTTTTTTAAGCACAAGTCATTCCAAAGTTGAGTCAAATTATTCTAAAAAAATGAAAAATAAAACTATCCTAAATTAGTGTCAATTTTGAGATGACTTTGGGATAATTCTTTCCATGAGGTGGAAAAACCACCCCTAAGCTATGCCCATGTATTTCATATACTAAAAAATAAACCCCTCCCAAAGCCATCTTAAAAACTGGGATGATTCTAGGATGATTATTTCAGTGGGTTTACATATCCATCCCAAGCCGTCCCAACTCTAGTTTTAAAAAATGATTTACCCAAATCATATCAAAACCGTCATAGTTTTGGGATAGCTTTGGCACACTATGTTCCTTTTCGGCAAGGCCAGTCTCTAAGTTGTGCCAATTTAATTTTTTAAAAAAATGATAAAGCCTTCTTAAAGCAGCCCCAACCCTGGGACAACTTTGAAACAGTTTTGAAATTGTTATAAGTTTTGGTGCGAAAGATCATCCCAAAGTTATGTTAAAATGTGTTATAAAATATAATCATTAAAAACCTCCCAACGTCGTTCCAAATCTGAGATGGCTTTGGAATGAAATTTCTATTGCTTTAGAATATCTGTCCCAAAGTTGTATCAAATATAATTTTGAAATTGTAAAAGTTTAACTGTGCTAGAGCTGTCCTAAATTCTAGCATGGTTTCTAGTTGTCCCAAAACCTTTCCAAATCGTGAAATATAACCAAAAAAATCCCTGACATTTCCAACATTTGAATGACCTTTGAAATTGGAGATTTCTCATACATCCAACAAGCACAACAACATAGCCGGCTTCCAGTCCCAAAGCTGTCTCAAATGCTTTTAAAAATTAAGTCTCCCTTTTCTCTTCTTTCATTTTCATTCCCACCAAAACTTAGACGCAATAAAGCTCTCCTTCCAGAAAAGCCTTGCACGGTGAGGATTAGGAAAAAACAATCTCTAAGCATTGAAGAACACCACTGCACTCTCAATCTTCCATTCTCAACTCTTAATTTCAGTACAAACCTTGAGGTGAGTTTTCAAGTGTTTTTTTTTCTTGTTCCTTTTCTTGAAATAAAACTAAGCCCACGATTTGTTTTCCCATTTGTGTTGTCATGATTGCCTAATGCAAAGTCAATTTTCATGGTTGGTTGAATCAAGGCGTGTTTTTAATACACCCTAATGATTTCAAAGGTTCTCAATCCCTACCTCAGTTAAGGGTTTTTGTATGCTGAAATTTTTGATGAATATGTTAGTGAAAGAGCTCTATATTAGGTGTTGATACTTGGTAATTTTTATTTTTAATTTTTTTTTGGGTGAATGTATTACCAAAATATTGGCTACTCTACTAAAAAATTGTTACACAAAACATGTTTGATGAAATGCCATGAAGAGGTTTTTTATATATGCTTTGCTTATATAGCCAAATGCTAAATATATTTCATCATCACTTTAAAAGATTACTAGGATATATGTTACAAATGATATACTTCAAATGTCAAATAGGCTAGAAAGTTTTTAAGACACTTTTAGGAAATTTTCATCATCACTTTGAAGATAATCAGGATATACATGCTGGCAAATTTTTAAGGCATTTTCAGAAATATTGTAGCAAAAAATGAGAAAGAGAAAAATTAATAATTTAAATGAGTGCATTTTTTCCTTCTTAACTTGGTTAGAGATGATACTAAACATTGCCCATAGGTTCAACAAATAGAATTCAACTCGTTCTGTGCTAGTAACAAGTTACTTGCCATCAAATAGATATCTTATTACCTTACATTCTAATCCCTCCTAGGGATCATCATAGCTTAATATGAAATTATTTGTCAGCCTACTTTAAGTTGTTACATTTGTTAGTATTGAAATTTGTTCAATATATCACTTTTCCAAATGATGTAATAAACTATATTTTTATTTGCTTTATGTATTTGAGGATGATTCGTGGAACATATCAGGGGGGGTTGATCTCAATGTGGTAGGGGAGGTCAATAAAGTGTGAGTAATCCATATTTTATATTTCTATCATCTTCACTACCAATCGATGATAACGAGACACAACTCTCGAGTTAAACACAATGTAACAGGCCATATGCATCAGCACAGCATTTGAATCAACCATCACTCTTGTTGGGATAGAGGAAAGGTCTTATTGTAGCTGTAATGCTGGGGCTGGTACAACTAAAGGAAGTCAGCACTGGGTGGGGGCCTTAAACACGTGACGTCACAGTTGTTTTAGTCAGTATAAAATCGCTTTAGTGTCAAACAGCAATTACATACACTCATTCATTTAAATATAAATGACTATTGAATACATGTGCATTTTACATTCGTTGTTATGCATGGAAAGAAGTAATAGATTCGATAAAATCTATTATATTTGAACATTACAATGGATCGTGGATCCGTTATACTAAAACTCCACTAGATCAAAAAATTTGACTTTTCAAAGTTTGACATGTCTAACTTCATGTTTTTGGCTTTATCAATAAAATCACATGTATTTCTTATTTATTCGCTTACATACTTGTTATGAACCACACATGCCAACTCAGTTTTGTACTATTACTTTTATGTAATGAACATATTCATAATTGGTTTATTTTTATATTGACATATCTCTTTACAGAGTGAATTCACATGAAATCCAATGGACAACACAACAATACAACAAGTCTTCAAAACACTCACACTAGGCAAGAGTTTTTAATATAAAAGTTGATTGGATCCCACAAGAGAATTGGAATGAAATGTTGGACAAGTGGCCAAATGATACATATCTAGCAGTATGCGAGAATAACCAAGCTAACCGGGTAGTTAACAATGCATCTACATCTAACATTTACCGTAGTGTCCTGATTTCAGTCACCGCACACAATGAAAGAATGGTGAGTTATAAGTTTATCTATGTTTACTTATACTTTTATTTTCATACACCATTCATACATCTTTGATTACATTCATGCAACATAATTTAGTGTGACTGATCTAAAAAATTACATTAATAATTTAGGAGCTACAACTAAGAAGGCCATCAACTTCCTTAGAGTTTTACTTTAAAGTCCAAAAGAACGCTGCTTATGGAATGGGCTAGCCCATATGCACAGTTACCGGGTGTAAGTACAATTACTAAAGCATGACCTTATTGGCTACAATGTCAAGTGTTGCGTTAATAGCCCCTTAATTTTGTAGGAAATGATGGAAAAATTGCAATAAAACCAAAATGCCGTTGAAGATCCGGAAGGATACACGTTAGAGGGCAGCCAGACTACATCTAGCTCCACCAATAGCAATGTGATTGTCTTCAACGTGCTTCATAAATTTAGAAATGGTCGGCTACTAGGGATGAGATTAGAGACTATGTCCTATAGGCAACTATCTTGTGCATCGACTAGCTCAACTTCCTCACTTAACACTAAGTTAAGAAATAATGCATGAAACATTGGAATGTAGTCAGCAACAATTATGAAAGAGAGATGCCGAAACAGATGTTTATAAGTCCAAACTGGCACAAATAGAAAAGAAATTAAACAAATTTATGTGACTTGCTACTAGAAAGTTGGGCATCAACTCCTTGGATGGCGATAAAAGTGAAGAAAACGATAAGGACATCAATAGCTAGATGTTTATTATGTTTGCCCAACATTTTACTATTCTTGTGATTTGTTGAGTTCAAACTGAATAGAATTGTATTGACTTTTGCTTGCTTGGGATTATGCATTTATATTCATGCTTTTAGGATGTATTAATATTAAAATTATTACATATTAACATTTTTATTTATTCCCCCAAAATAAGCGAGTTCCACATATTTGGTGTTTGTATGGAATATGTAGGAAATTCTACAAAATTGAATAAAATTATTTGAAAAAGTTTGTGAAAAAGTTGTCCCAACGCTATGTCAAAACGTTCACTGGAAATCCATCTCAAAAATGTGCCAAAAAACTATTCCAAAGCCATGCTACATGCTCGTCCAAAAAAGTCATGCCAAAGTTGTGCCAAAATATTTGTCCTAAAATAGTGACAAATACTTGTCTCAAAATTATGCCAAAATTCCCGTCCTACAGTCATGTCAAATTCTCCGTTTCAAAACCAAGTCAAATAAACTGTCTCAAATTTGTATCAAAAAAATGCTCTTAAAGCCATTCTAAATAAGCTCATCCTAAATCTGGAATAGTTTCTTCTCAGCCCATACCAAGTGTCTACGATAGTCATTTGGGACGAACTTTCCAGCGAAAGCCATTCCAAATACCCATCGCAACCAATAATTTTCTAGTAGTGTCCCTATAAGACAAAAATCTTGTAATTGAATTTTTATTAATAAGAAATTTGTACAAGTCGATTACAATTTAAATCAAATGAAATTTTATGGGTTCTACTCTTTAATTTGGCCATCTGATTCGTCCTTCAAGAATACTTGATTTAAAGTTTGAACAATTTTCAAGGAAAGGACTTGCGCTTGATCTTCCTTGAGCGTTGTTAGGTCCTCAACAATACTGATTTTTAGGTTTTGCACCACGATTTTGGATCAAATATTGAATTGGGGGACTTTGACAAAGAACACATTGAATTTGATAACAAACTCCTTCGAATTTCTTGAAATTTGTGGTGAGAATTTGAACTCCTTAAATGCTTCTTCATTTGAAATTTTCTTGTTGCTCCTTCAGTTGGTTGTTGTCTTGTGTCTTGTATTAATCTCCTTTAGTTCTTGTGTTATGTTTGGATTAATGTCACCCCTATTTATAAGGTGGAGAAGGCTTTGCTGCCAAGTATAATTGATGGCGTGGCATCATCTGATTAGTTGAGAATATTTGATTTGGCATTACTTCCTTTAATTAGATGATTACGAATTAATTGCTACATTAACAATACTCTCCTTCCAAATTTATAGGACTTGACATGTGGCATGATATGATTGGCCCATCTCAACATTTGTTGTGATTTAAGCGAGCGGCGCCATTTATAATAAAAGTGTTAATTTATTTATTATCTAATTTTAAGAATTATGTTTATTTTAATTCCTAAAATATAAACAATTAATTATTGAAATTTTATTATAGCAATGCTACGTGGTGGCATCTGATTGGATAAATATTTTAATTGACTACAGATGTCCCTCAAGACTTGTTCACGGAGAATTTAATTTGGTGCATATAAGTCTCGAAAGTTTTGTTTTGTTTTTTTGTTTTGTTTTGTAGGGCTTATCCAATTAGGTAGCCCACATCTTGTTTTGCTTTCATATTGGCCCAAAAGAACTGTACGAGCCCACATCCAACTGGGGCACAGCCATCCTCAATTGAGCCCACAGATCATGCCTTATTTCCAAAGTGGTTTCTTCCTTCTGCCAATTGAATATCCGGCTCCAATGAAGGCGTGGCTTTCTTTTCGGTCAATCTGCAATGTTAAGGACATGTCCGTGCTAGCCGATTTTCTTTCCTTTTAGAACCATGCCCAATTTTGATTCTCTTAATTCCAGTAAAATTTATTTGGATGAGAATCACAGCAAATATTGTCTTTTGATTCGGAGAACTTTCACAGATCAGGAATGTTTTCACGGTTCCTTCTTATAAATAATTTGACGAATCTTTCCAGCCTCAACGTAGCTCTTTCCTGATTCTTCATTCATCTACACAGTTGTCCCAAAGAGTTCCAACTTTGCTGTAACATCAGCAAGCTTGACTAGTGAGCACAAAACATTTGTTCTTCTCCTGTTTCTCCCTTTCTTGTTGTTTTTGTTTTTGTTTTTTTTTGTTTTGTTTTTTTTTTTTGGTGAAGAACAACGATATCAATATCTGTTAATCATACAGAAAGACCCATCGATTCGCCAGCCTTATTTCACTCCAATCCCTATCTCCCATATATTAGACACCGACAAGAAAATAGAGAAGGCACAGGGCAAGAACAACAAAGAAATTCAAGAGCTAGGAAAGATCAGATGGTCTTAGCGACATTGGGCAAAGGCGTCAGTGGTGGTGCTGGTTTGGTTGTCGGGATCTTAATCTGGGTTGAGGGATTTTCATCTCAGATATGGTATCCGACTATATCAGCTTCAATTTTGACCAGGCCCACGGCCGTTCTCGAGACAGGGCTTGCATGCCATCTCGATTGTGCACCACCTGAGCGCCACCACTGCAATCGTTATCAACGCCGTCGTCACCCCCCTCCCCCATGTCTGTTTCACTCGTGTTTTCTCAGGCGAGAGCAGTGGAGGTCTTATCTGCCTATGAGGGAAATATGACTGGGAAAGGGGTGCGAGAGCAGTTGAGGTGTCGTCTGCGTATGAAGGAAATCTGGCTGGGAAAGGGGTGCGAGAGCAGTTGAGGTGTCGTCTGCGTATGAGGAAATCTGGCTGGGAAAGGGGTGCGAGAGCAGTTGAGGTGTCGTCTGCGTATGAAGGAAATCTGGCTGGGAAAGGGGTGTGAGAGCAGTGGAGGTGTGGTCTGCGTGTGAGGGAAATCTGGCTGGGAAAGGTGCGTGTTTGGTTGGTTTTAAAAAAAGGAAGAATAAGGGCCTGTTTGGCTAAAGGCTCTAAAAAAATTCGATACTGCTGGGCTCAAGCCCACCTCCGCCAAGGCTTCTTTAAATTGGGTTGAAAACCGTGGGCCTTACTTGTGGATGGGTTTGTGGCAGAAGGCTTTTATCATTAGGCTTTTCAAATTTGGGCTTTTGAATTTGAATCTTTGAATTTAGGTCTTTGAATTTAGTCTCTCTCTCTCTCTTTGTTTTTTTTTTTCTTAAATTTTGTCTTGTTATTTTGTGCCTGAAATTTTCTTAGGCCTCTGACCTTGCATTTCCCTAGGCCTCTGGCCTATGAGTTTGAGTTTGAGTTTGGACTTTAGGACTTAGATTCCATCCATGGACTTAGGCTAACCTTTAGGTTTGGACCCGATCCACAGATTTAGGTTGGTTCCTTTGACTTGGGGTTGAGCCGTGGACTCAGGTTGAACCTTTGGATTTGTCCTCGATCCATGGACTTGGACTAGACTCTTGGACTTGAGCTTGATCCATGGACATGGGTTGGTCTCATGTACTTGGGCTTAATCCATAGATTTGGGTTGAATCCATGGACTTGGGCCGGATTCTTGAACTCCGGCCTTGAACTTGGGCTTGATCCATGAATATGGGTTGGACCCTTGGACTTGGGCTCGATCCATGGACATGGGCTGGTCCCATGTACTTAGGCTTGATCCATGGACTTTGGTTGAATCCATGGACTTAGACTGGACCCTTAGACTTGGGCTCGACCCATGGACTTAGAACTTGTGTTGGATCCATGGATTTGTATTTGATCTATGGACTTAGGTTTGACCCATGAACTTGGGTTGGAGCCATGGACTTGGATTTGATCTATAGACTTGGGCTGGACCCTTTGACTTGGGCTTAATTCATGGACTTAGGCTAGTTTGTTGGACTTGGGCTTGATCTATGGACTTGGGCTGGTCTCTCGGACTTGGGCTTGATCTATCGACTTGGGTTGGACCCTTGGACTTGGACTTGGCCCATGGATTTGGGCTGGTCCTTTAGACTCGGGGTTAACCCCTTTTTAATCGCTGTGTATAGTTTTAGCCCAATTTCAATCCAATTGAGTCTAACACTCTCTTCTCTTCTATATGGCAGTTCCAACGAAGGCACATTTCAAGAGTCATGTTACACAATCTGACGAAGAGTGTTTGATCGTGCTTGATGATAAGAACCAACGAATAAAGCGAGACACTTCTTTGGTTGTGCATGCCCCCTTGATCGATCGCTTTGCGGTTTCTTAGCCAAGGTTGACCGTTTCTATGCATATCAATAAATGGTCATAGCCTGCTTCTTTGGGGCGGTTCGGCAAGGCATGGACCTTGCAGCCCAGCCATCATCAACCCTCCGACGAGGCTGTCCCTTTGCTCTCACTCGGCCGTCGTATCATTAACGGGGAGGCTAAGTGGGCTAGCCAGCTTGACTTGATTGGTGAATTTTGATACATCCCTAGATATTAGGAATGGACCGAGGATGTTCTTAGTAGGTGCAAACCCAAGCTGGATGCTGCCAGAATCTTCGACACGATGTTCGCTTCACTGTTCTCATACGATCGAAGCACGGAGATCATGAAGGCATTTCTTGAGGTCGGGTGCCTTCTCACCAATACCTTGCTAACCTTACTCGGGGAAATGTCGATATCCCTTTGTGGCTTACATTCGATGGCCGGACTCCCTATTAGGGGAAAGCTTTATCATGTGATTATCCCAAGTGCTAAGGAGCTGGTTGGCGTTGATGGAACAGGTGTTAAGTTTGTTCTTCATTCGTGTAAATATCTATTCCATACTTTTCATAGACTTTGCGGTAAGGTCTCCGGGGGCCATCCTCGGAAAGTGCTGGTGCAAGAGGGCTACAAAATACTCCGCGCCTCCTGCCCGTAAGGAAAAGAGGACAGCACGTCCCCAATCCATATACAATCCATCTGGGGATATTAATCCCTATACACCTTGGTTAGCATTAGAAGAGTCCCTGTTCGGGAGCCTTAACATCAGTGAAGGAGCTAGGGAAGAGACGTATACGGCAGCTTTTTTGTCATGTTGGCATTGTGCCTTCGTTCTTCGCAACAAAAATGTTGGGTTCATAAGACCAGGTACATTTAAAATGGTCGGGAGTTTGGCTACGGGGCAATATGTGAGTCTTGCAGTCCTAGTTCTGACCTCCATTTACAATGGTTTGAACAAAATTGCCAACTCTTGCTGCCCATCTTGCGAACCTGTAGCATTCCCAATGCATTATGTTTACGGGTGGATCTAACATTACTTTAGGATCCACTTTCAGGCCTTCAAAGGCATGTTAGACCCTAAGATGGTGGTGTATTCTAGAGAGGGATGCGCCAAGTTTTATGACCTAAGCGATGCCCAAAAGTGATCCATCAAGGCAAGCAGGCTTGATAGACTTGCAATTTGGTCACTAAAGGCAATGCCATCATTTACATAGATAATGATGATGTCGGGGAGCTCGAGTGAGATCATTTTGTGGCAATTCGTTACCTAACTCTGAGGTGAGGTGATCATTGTGATGTAGAACCTTATAGTCTTCATTGATTCAGTCACCAGTTCAGTTATTTCAAGAGGTGCCTGGGTCGCTTATTCATGATACGAGGCAGTGCTCTTTAGATGATGGCCTTTGTTATTGGTGTCTATGCCTTTTGCTTTGATCTATGGTTATGGCGCATTTCCTTCACAACCTCACTTTCGCGCGGCGATACTTCTCGGCCTCTTATAAGAAATGGTAGGCCCTTATCTATGGTAATTTTTTGGAGGAACATGCTGTTTGCTTGGTTGACCCTTCCCATGATGATGATTTCCTGAGGGACAGCAGTGTTGTTCCATCTGCCAGCGATGCCCAAGACACACGTCTCGCTCCTACTACCATGGCTGATCCGCTGGACACACCAAAGAGGAAAAAGGCCATTGAGATCTTAGAGGATAGTGGTAGTAGCACCGTAGACCGCCATTGGAAGAGAACCAAAAGGGATTCCAGTTCTCTAGCTCCAAAAGACGGGGGTTCGAACCGTGGGCAGTCCACAGAGGAATATGCCAGAGAGGTATTTTACCGGCTGGCATTTTTATGCGATAACACTTTTGTTAATAATGATAACCTAATTGTTATTCATCATTATTGTTATTTTCAACTGGTGGAGCATGTATTTGGGAGTGATACAAGTGAAGGTTCACAGGAATCGGCTCGCGAACGTGACCCACTTTCGACTCCTGTTGGCGCCTCGGGTGGTTTAACCTCAAGGGTAGTTGCCATGGCTACTCCTTCTGCGAAGGTTTCTATCTTTGAAGTCGACAAATTCCTTCATGATTATCAGAAGGAATATCTGGAGAAACTGTAGGCCGGCCTTCATGAGCGGATACAGAAGACCCCAACTGAGTCAATCTCCTCCCTCGACGACGGTGTTTCATTGGTCATTCAGTCAATGAAAAACCTAGGCCAATTTGATATTTTTCACTTGGAAGCTTCACTAGGCGTATTATTTGCTAAGACTACAACTTATGACGATACAAGATCTCAAGAATCTGAGAAGCCAACTAAGGAGGTCCTTGCCCAGTAGCTTAGTGAGGCCCGAGGTTGCTTGCATAAAGCTTAAGCTAATGAGAGTAAAGGGGCTGAGCAAATTGACCGAATAAAGGCAGAGTTGAAGAATGTGAAGACCTAGCTTGCAGCTTTGAAAGAGAAGCAGGAGGAGCTTTCCAAGTCTTTGGAGTTACAGCTCGAAGTTCATGAAGGTACTTCAGCCGAAGTTAGAAAAATAGAGGAAGAGATCAAGATCATAACCAAAACTCCTCCATTAGATGACGAGATGGCCAAGGCCTTGAAGACTTCGAAGGCTCCTGTTGAGGCTACCAAGAGGGGGTTGGATGATTTGAAGCCTTTGACTAGACTTGTTTGCTTTCACCATCTGTATTCAAAGTATTGTAATCATTGACCTATGAATAAAATCTTTCTTTTACCCATTGTTAATGGATTGCTCTTTTTGAAATGCGTCTGACATTTTATGATTGAACTTGAAATTTATCATTTTTTTTCAAGTTGCCTACATATCCTAAAAAGGGATAAAGTCATAATGTAATTCAACCAACTCAATATGTCAAAAGATTTAGCCGTTCACCATTTATACTTTTGCAGGCTAGGAGCAACTTATAATTTAGACTTATATGTCAAGAAGGGGTTTTATTTAACTATTTTGACAGTTTAAACTCATATTAAGGAGTGTAATGACTTGAAATTTGATCAGATAGTTTATACTCATATAAAGGAGGGTTTTTTTTTCATGGGTAATATTTTTTAGAAATTTCTCATTGATTGGACCAACCCTTACACCATCTTGATCAACGAGTCTATAAGCCCCATTTGTATAAACCTCTTGGACAACATATGGTCCATCCCACTTAGAGGTGAACTTGTTTCTAGTGTGGTGAGTGATGATGATAGGGCTCCTCACAGTGAGCACCAATTCTCCAACTTGAAAAGACCGGGCCACTCATCTTTTTGTTGAAAGCTTTAGATAGGTGGGCTTGATAGCATTCAAGCCTTTGTTGTGCGTTAAGCCTCTT
This sequence comes from Avicennia marina, assembly GCA_019155195.1. Taxonomy (NCBI): domain Eukaryota; kingdom Viridiplantae; phylum Streptophyta; class Magnoliopsida; order Lamiales; family Acanthaceae; genus Avicennia; species Avicennia marina. The sequence continues at coordinate 8,147,398 of CM032781.1, read as the reverse complement.
TACGTCAAGCGCCTCCAATTCTTTAAGACACAAACGAGTGTTATCTTTACCAATCAATCTCTCTTGCATGGCAACCCACAACGATGAAAATTGCTGCTCAAGGGGGATGACAACTTCAACCTCAGCATAATAAGTTGCTTGCGTAGGTATTTTGAAAGTGGTTTGGTAGGCCCAAAAAGCTTCCCCAATCCTTTCATGTCAGTCCCTTTTTGACTTTAACACCACCTTCTTCAACAGGTTGCACAAAGTCTTGTTGAAGGCTTTTGCAAGACCATTGGCCGGAGCATGGTACATTAAGAATTTCCTTTGCTTGAATCCAAACCTTTGACATAATTTGTCAATGGTGTTGTTGATGAATGACTTCCTATTGTCAGTGATGATGTACTGAGGAACTCCATATCTATAGATAATATTAGCGTGGATAAAGTCAGCAACATTTTCCTTTTTCATTTCCTTTAGAGAGATTGCCTTTGCCCATTTAGAGAAGTAGTCTGTAATAGCTAGGATGTAAAGGTGATTAGTAGATGACTTCATTATGGGTCTGATGACGTCCAATCCCCAAGCATTGAATAGCCATGAAGCTACTGTTGGGTGTAATGGCTCAGGCGATTGATGAATGAAGTTAGCATGGTACTGACATGTTTAGCACCTTTGGGCGAACTCCATGCAATCTTTCACCATTATCGGCTAGTAGTATCCTATTCTTTTGATCTGGAAGCGAAGTTTTGATCTAGATTGATGGGCACCACAAATCCCAAATTGTGCTTCCTTTATGGCTTGAATAGTTTCATCATCGCCTAAATGGCATAGGAATATTCTATCAAATGAGCGTCTATATAGGACGCCTTTGAAATAGATGAAGCGGGCTACTCGGCGTCAAATGTTGACCTTTTGACGTGGATCGTCTGGCAATTTCTCGTATTTTAGGTAGTCTACAAATGGTTGGCACTAATCTTCTTTTTCCATGTCAAGGACTTATACGGAGCAATTTTCTCCCTCTTCCTCGTCCTTAAGTGTTAGTAGCACTACCCATTTTTTTACATATTGGGACGTGACATTCAGCATCGGGTAAGGATAAAGTGAAGGCAAGTTTAGCCAATGCATCTGCTTAGTTGTTTTCTCTTCTTGGCACATGCTCAATTTTGACACATCCAAGCCATCCCATAAGTCTATTGGCATAGCTATTGTATGGAAACAGTTCAGGCTTCTTAACTTCATACTCTTCCTGCAGTTGGTTGATCACTACCTTGGAATCACCATAGACCTCGAGGTGGAGTTGTTTGATGTCCACAGCTATCTCGAGTCTAATGATTAGGGCTTGATACTCAACCATATTGTTGGAGCAATTTTCTATGAGGGTGAACGAGTGAGGTAGGACTTCACCTTCTAATGTCACAAACACTATTCCTGCACTGCCTTCGCTCCTATGGGAGGCTCCATCGAAGTACATTTTCCATAAAAGAGTGATTTCGACTGTCAAAGCATCTTCGTCTAGCAGGTTGTTAGACAAATCCCATTCGGCTGGAATAGGATGGTCTGTCAGAAAGTCAGCCAACACTTGTCTCGTCACTGCCTTTTGTGGCACATACACAATTTCAAATTGTTGGAATTGCAGGTACCATCTTGCGAGCCTGTCAAAGAGAACAGATTTTGTCATGACGTACTTTAAAAGGTTAGCCTTAGACACCAAGCGAATTGTATGAGCCTAGAAGTAGTGCTTTAATTTTTGGATGGTGAAGACAAGCGCCAAACAAATCTTCTCAATTGGCAAGTACTTGAGCTCGTTTGGCGTCATCATCCTACTTAAAGTAGTATAGGGCGCTCTCCTTTCATCCTTTTCTTCGGCTAATAGGGCTCCCACTGAGCATTTTTGCGCAGTAATATACAGGATCAAAGGAGGGTCGGGTATTGGGACTACCGACATTAGGGGTTTCGTCAAGTAGGACTTGATATTTTAGAAGGCCTTTCTATAGTATTCATCCCATTCGAATGGAACATCCTTCTTCATAAATCTGCTGAAGGTTGATAGCGACCTGCGAGATTTAAGATGAACCTCCAAATATATGTCAGTTTTCCTTGCAAGCTCTTGAGCTCATGGATATTTCGAGACTTTGACATCTTCTAGATGGCATCGATTTTTGCTAGCTCTATCTCGATACCTCCATGGAAAACGATGAAGCCTAAGAACTTACCAGAAGCAACCCCGAAGGCACATTTCAACGGGTTCATCTTCAACTAGTACCTTTTGAGGAGTTTAAAGACTTTCCTGAGATTGTCTAGATGGTCCAGCTTTCTTCTTTGACATAACCACAGGATCGTGGATATAGCATTCGACATTCTTGTGGAACATATCATCGAAGATCTTCTGCATGGCCCTTTGGTACGTGGCTCCTACATTTTTTAGGCTAAAAGGCATCACCTTATAGTAATATATGCCCTTGGGTGTGCGAAAGGCCATTAATTCTTCATCTTCCGATGCTATGCGAATTTGGTTGTACTCGGACGATCCATCCGTGAATGAGAGAGCCTCGTGCCCTATAATAACATCGATCATGAGCTCGATGATGGGTAGGGGAAATCATTTTTCGGGCATGCCTCATTGAGATTTCTGAAGTTAACACACACTTGGATTTGTCCATTCTTTTTCCTGACCAGGACAATGCTAGAGATCCACGTAGAGTATTTAACTTCCTGGATGATCCAGCCTCGATCAATTTATTGACCTCTGCTTCGATTTGGGGAAGCAACTCTGGTCGAAATCGGCGTTGCGCTTGTTTAACGGGCTGAATTCCTTTCTTTATGGATAGGTGATGTACGAAAACCTTTAGATCTAGGCCTGACATTGCCTTATATGACCAAACAAACACATTTTTGAACTCTTTGAGAAGCCCTATATACATGTCAGCCTTTTCATTTGTCAGCAAAATACTAAGGTAAATGGGTTAAGGGTCGTTGCTATCGCTCAGGTCCACTTCTTTTAATTCATCTACGGTGGACTTGATTCCTACCTCCATTTAAACTGGTGCAACCTCAGCATCTTCTTCGATGACTTGTCCTTCTTCATATAGTGTAGTGTGGTTGGACGAGCCCACACTTTCCTTATCATCATCCTTTACCACTTGAGCTTTAGTGAAGACGACTATCTGGAATCTGGCTTTGAGGACTCTATCACAGGATACCGCAAAATCCGTTTGTCGCTGCATGCGAGAAGGGATCAACCTTCAAAGCTTTTCATCCTTATTCGGTGTCTTTTTGATATCCCTTTTTACTTTCCAGCACTTTTGTTTTTTGGGTGAGCCAAGCCTTTCAAAGACCAACACCTGTGCTGGCTTGCCCTCAACTTTTGAAGAGCGGTTAGCCTTAGTGACATTGTTGGTGGTAGCCCTTCTTATGGCAATGTGGACAGGCCTTTTGGGTTGTTCATATTCAAACCCTGCTCATGCAGTTTGACTTGAGGATTTTTGGGGAATCTTCCCCAACGGTGATTGCTCCTGCGGGTTGTATTCAGCCTTGATGAGGAGTTTGTATGCTTTGAGACCGAAGCCTTTTGCAGTCCTCAACTCCCGAGCCTCTTAACATTCCCCTACAGCTTCTTTGGGTTGTGGGGCAGGTGTTTTGTTATTAATTTGGGTCAGCAGTAGGGTCAAACCTTTAAGAGCATCGTTAATCACTAAGCTTTTACCTTGACAGGTTTTGGGATGCGCCTTGCTGCCTCGTCTTTCTTTACCGAATTATCTTTTCGCCTTTCTTAGCTTTGGGAATTACTAGCTTTAGGAGCTTCGACCTTATTCAAGTAATACTTAGCATCAACGAAATGGGATTCAGCTTCAGTGAAGGGCTTGCAATCGTCCAACACTTTTTCCATAGCACCGTTGCGGCAATACTTGAAACATGGATGCCAGGTAGTGGGGACTACCCCATTCTCATGGAGCCATGGCTATCTGAGAAGTAAGTAGTCTGAGAAGTAAGTAGTATGACGTCTTAGCATCAATGACATGGAATAAGACAGTTGACTCCATATCGTCTATGAGCAGCTCCATCCTCATAGTGCCGAAAACTCTCTGCCCTCATTGGTTGAATCTTAAATCATTAAGTGGCTATTTGAGAGCTCTGTGGTCAGGATTCCCAGCTCTTTTAGTGTCTTTAGGGGCAAAATATTGACTGTAGAGCCGCCATTAATTAGGATTCTATTGACCCTTTGTTCGTGGACATAGCCCGTCACAAACAATGGCCTGTTGTGGGATTGGGACCCCAACATCAAATCTTTGTCTGTAAAGACCACTGTAGTCGTAAGGTTTTCAATGGACTCTTGACTTTTCTTTTGAAAGCGACTAACTTCATTAGGGGAGTTACTCGTCTCATCAACTCCATTTGTTTGGTCATTGAGGGTGATGGTGTTAACATAGGCACTATTGTCCTCTAATGTGATTTTTCTTTGGCGGGCCAATTCCATGACTTTGTCCTTGAATACTAAACAATCGTGGATGGGGTGCCCAACCAAGCAGTGGTACTTGCAATACTTGGAATCATTAGTCTTCCTGACTTTTGCAGGCCGCTTCATCTCTAGTAGGTTAATGAGCTTGGCTTTTAGCAAATCGTCGAAAATCTTAAGGACGTTTGTGTTTAGAAAGGGGTACGTCTTAGACTGCATCGCCTTCAAGGTTAGCCTCTTTGGCGGCGGAACCTCTTTCTTTTCAGCAGGTCTTTCTTTTTCTGGTGATTTAATAGGTTTCGCTTTAACTGCCATTGACTCCTTGGCTGGTGTCTTAGCAGTAGGTTTGCTGGAGAAGGACTTGCCCCTTTTTTATTTCTCCTTAGACTTTTGTGGGTGGACCATAAATTCCGCTGGCTGCCATGCTCTACTCCATATCGTGAGCATGAGTGGCCAACTCTTCAAAAGTTCTTAGTTGGATCCCTTGCATGATGTATTTCAACCCCCAGTGCATTCCTTGAATGCACATTTCAATGCTTGAAGCCTCTGAAAGCCTGTCCTTGCAATTCAGGCTCTTATTCCTCCAGCAATTGATGTATCTGATGACCAGCTTATCCTTCCATTGGTGAGTGTTAGTAAGTTCGATCATACTAATCGTTCACCTAGAGTAGTAGAAGCGATTGAGAAATTCTTGCTCCAACTGTTCCCAACTGTCAATGGATTTTGGCTTCAAGTCAGTGTACCAGTCGAAGGCATTTCCTTTTAGAGACCGACAAATTGCTTGACAAAGAGGTAGCCATAGGTTCTAGCATCATTGTAAGTCTCAATAAAATAGGCTTGTGCTGCTTTGGATTTTTCATTCCATTGAATTGTTGGAACCTGAGGGGTTGATAACCTGCTGGCATTTTCAAGCTATTAATCCGAATTGTGTAGAGCTTTGCATAAATTAGGGATGATTTGGTGGTCCGTTCAAATTTGCTTTTGATGGCCCATTTGATGAAATCTTTTAGTTGATCGAGGGGGATGGAACCATCTATAGAGGGTTGTAGCTCCTCAATAGCAGGCATTTTCCCTTCATCTGGTTGCTGCCTAGATGTCTCAGCCTCATCATAAACTTTTTGAGGCTTCTCTTCGACGCGACTAGCCTCGGCTGGTTCCGTCTTTTCCATTAACTTAGAGATTTTGGAGTCTTATTCTTGCACATGCTTGGCAAGATCCTGAGGCATCTGAGTCGGCAGCTTTGGATGACTTCGTTTTTTCTCCGGCCATTTGTGAATTTTGAATTTGTTATTTATTGAGAGAATAGACGAGAGGTAGAGAGGTCCCAGTAGGCGTGCCAGAAACAATAGGACAAAAATCTTGTAATTGAATTTTTATTAATAAGAAATTTGTACAAGTCGATTATAATTTGAATCGAATGAAATTTTGTGAGTTCTACTCTCTAATTTGATCTTCTGATTCTTCTTTCAAAAATGCTTGATTTGAAGTTTGAACAATCTTTAAGGAAAGGGCTTGCGCTTGATCTTACTTGAGGGTTGTTAGGTCATCACCAACACTGATCTTTGAGTTTAGCACCATGATTTTGGATCAAATGCTGAATTGGAGGACTTTCACAAAGAACGCCTTGAATTTGATGACGAACTCCTTCGAACTTCTTGAAGTTGGTGGTGAGAATTTGAACTCTTTGAATGCTTCTTCACTTTAAGTCTTTTTGTTGCTCCTTCCGTTGGTTGTTGTCTTGTGTCTTGTATTGATCTCCTTTGGTTCTTGTGTTGTGTTTGGATTTGTATACGTCACCCCTATTTATATGGTGGAGAAGGCTCTGCTGCCATGTATAATTGTCGGCGTGGCATCACCTGATTAGTTAAGAATATTTAATTTGACATTATTTTTTTTAATTGGATGATCACGAATTAATTGCTGCATCAACAATATTCTCTTTTCAAACTTACAGGACTTGATACATGGCATGATATGATTGGTCTGTCTCGACAATTGTCGCGATTTAAATGGGCGGTTCCATTTGTAATAAAAGTGTTAATTTATTTATTATCTAATCTTAGGAATTATGTTTATTTTAATTCTTAAAATATAAATAATTAATTATTGAAATTTTATTACAGCAAAATGCTATGTGGTGACATTTAATTGGACAAATATTTTAATTGCTTACTGTCCCTTTCTTTTGTTTTATTAGATATATTATTTTAATCTAACAAAGAAAATAAATTGACACTATATGTTTGTTTTGTTTTATTAGATATATTATTTTAAGCTAACAAAGAAAATAAATTGACACTATATGGATGACCCTAGTTATGGCCAGTAGTGAAAAATTAAATAAGAAAAAAAGTCTAATATTAAAGACCCATAATTAAGCCACTTGAAACTTTGGGTCTCATCATTGTCCGAAGCCACGCTTGTTAATTTATGGTTCAAAAAGGAAATGCCCTACGATATGGTGGAAACAATAAATTGAACTAAGAAAGTAATCATATTGTCTAGTTACAAATTTACCACTCCATTTTTATTCTCGCTTGATTAATTTTTTTAGTGAGTATTATATTTTCTTAAATTTTCGGTTTTGAAACAAGGAAAATGGTAAACAGAGACACATGCACCCGCGCGTGTGGCCGCACACCCTTGTTTGGTTGTCCGGAAAATCTTTTCTCCATCTCCCCTTAAAATACTGCCACGTGTTAAAATTGTTATTCGAAAAACCGATCGAACAACTTTTTTGTAGCTTTAAATTCTAAAATAACAAATACCCACAATAATTGCGAGGGCATATTTGTAATTATGAATATTATGAACATCACGCGTGGTGCTTGTCTGCTTCATTATATGCCATCCATCATTAAGTTCATGCTTTATGGATGATTCCACTTTTATGCACTACTAATTAACCACAAACAATACTTTCCATTACCAACCCTTCAATATCTTCCTCTTGCCATTACAGATCTCTCCCCATTACCAAAACCTCTCCTACTCCACCTCACCCATGATGGCAGCCACCACCTTCAACGCCAGCTCCACCGCCCCAGCGAGGGTCCGGCCGCCCTCCGGCTGCGCTAAGCTCGACGGCGTGGCCACATGGCTGATCAACGGCCTCACCGGAGCATTTTTCGCCTCGTTGGAGCGATGCTCGTGCATTCGGATTTCTACCAATGAAGATGATTTTGGGGAAGAGGCCAATGACTTGCCGTTAATTTTCAATGATGGGAATTTTAGAAGTGATCATCATCATCATCACCACCACCGTGATGGAAATCTAAGGCGAAGAAGATTAGGCAAGGGTAAAAAACTCTAGAGCCTTTGCTCATGAGGATTGAATCTGGTCAAGGTAAACGTTAAATCTGTATGTGTAGGGTTGCTCTGTTGTACCTTTTCTTTATACACAAATTGCCTTTATTTTGTGTTTGTGCAGTTGAATTATGTGTTGTTGTGAACATGTATTCTGGAAATTAAATATATATTATGTACCTTTTTAATCTATATATTGAACTTTGTTTTTTATAATGGACCTGATGAATGACAACTCAATCAGATTTCAATTTGCGTGTTAACAATTATGGGTTTATTTTAGTTGCATCTCCTTTAATCATTTAAGTTTTGATAAGAATATACATTAACATTTTCTATTATCTATTCAGAAAAGTTGATAACGAGTCATTCTATCGTGGAAAAAAAAAATAATTTGCCAAATTTTCATTGAGTTGTTCGTAGGGTTCTCCAAAAGTCTGGATCTTGGAAGAAGAACGTCTGTGTTTCTAATCAAGTAAAGTTTACAATCTTACAAAAATTCAATTATTAATAAAAAAATTAATCATGCATGTTCCTGCATGTGAGTGTTGATGCTTAAGAGTTGCACTATATTTAGTCTCCTAGTTAATAGGCAAATCACAGTAAATGTAAATTAAAAATGTCTCTATGATCAAACTCAACCTGATCTGTCCCCGTCTCAATTATGATTTTCAGATTGATAAAAATTTACTTATTTCTTTTTTAAATTAAATGGGTTTTCGAATATCTCTCACTTAAGAAAGAAGAGCATGGCAAAAAAGGTATCAATTATTTTATTTTAGAGAAGAAGACATTATTATTTGGGACAGCTCAAAAGAGAACAAACATGATCTGAGAATCTATCCCATTATTGACTTACTTTAAATGGTTGATCATGATGCATGATATACTACATAATTTCTAGATACTGCTACTCAATTGTTTTTAGGTTGGCAGCAGTTGCAAAATTAGTAAATCTAATGTACCAAAGTTACTTTTGGTTTGTGGTAAAGCACTTTCAAACGTTAAGGAATGATGATGTCTCCAAAGAGTGATTTTCTATTTTTTTTATTTTATAGGCCATGTTTCAAGAAAACAACTCAACTAAAGAGGGCAACCTAAAGCAGGGAAAAGCTGCCCAATTACAAATCTCAGAAAGAATGAGAGATGAGTTCAAAACTGCATATCCCAAACTATGCCTAATAATTGTGCTGAAAGACCCTCCTCTGCATCATGTGTGATGTTTACTCATTTGAATTAAATTAATGCAAGTTATAATTTTTAATCGATTGCATTTGTTTGGATCAATCAGGATGCGGCGAAAGTCAACGTTTCAAATTTATAATCATTTAATCACGGATTTTTTTATTTTTTTATATAAATAAATTTAACATAAAAAGGTAAAATAATTATCTTTGGGACATATTGTCATTTTACCTCACAAGCAAACCACGTCACTCTTGTTTGGACTTTGCGGGGTATAGAAAATTCAAAAAGCTGGATGTGTTTGGGTGTCTATTTGCTATCATTTTCATCCTATCAAAGCACACACTACAAGTATATTACTCATGAAAATAATCCTTTTTATCATTTTCTCTATTACTTGTGTGCTTTTCTTAAATTTACATACCAACTTTCTTTCGCACAAAATTCTTATCCAAACAAAGTAATCATTAAAAGTGAGACGCTATTGTTGGAGCTAACCTATGACATTGAGTATCAATGGTTCCGATTTGCATTTATTACCCAAACTCAATAGAAAATTTGAAAAATATTAGTGAAAAATCAAGCTTCTGCAACAGTTTATATGTTTTTCCTTCTATTTATTTTTCCTTCTTCTACCCTACAAACTAATCCGTTCCCAATTTTCTTAAACTCCTTTATTCACGTGGCCAAACAACAATTTTTTTTCGTTTGTGTTCAATATGTCTAAAATTATACGCTCCTTTTTTTTAATGCTTATCCTCTTTTCTCTTAAACACAAGCGTCTTGCCCTCGTCCTTATGTCAAATAAACCTTCTTCAAGGTATAAAATAAATAAAAATTTATACACACACACCAGGGGCTGACAGGAACGACAGGGGAACAGATACTCACTTTGGAAACTAACACAGAAAATAAATATAAAGCAGTTAATATGCAGAAAATACAAAAAATAAAACAATTATGCGAGATTGGTACATGGCGTTGTTATACCTATTAAATTCACGGATCAGCAAGGTTTCCAGTCGATATTCCAATCAATTTATACGGGCAGTTATGCAGGCAGCTATGTCGACCATATGCGTAAAATATTTGTAAGATATTTAAATTAGGTGGTTATACCGACCATATGCATGAGTAGACAGAAAATAAAATAAGTAGTCATAAGAAAAATACATTGATGTATTTGAATAATATTTGCAAAATATTTGATGATACAGATCTCAGGCTAAGCTTGATACAAACCTTTTGAAAATAAATAATTTTGAAATATTTGGCGATGGAATACCCCTTTAGATATTTGCTTCCTCTAAATGAAGTATGATGAAAGGTTTTTGAGATATAGGGAAGGAGATTTCAGGATTCCTACCTATCCTATCTATTACAAGACTTTTTGCAATGTTTGCTATATTTGGGTGAAGAGCTTCAACTTTTATCAGCTATCTTGAGTTTTGAAAGGACTCTCAAGCTCTAATAAGATGTCTTCTACCCTTCGTTGAATGAAAGGGGGCTTCTCCTTTTATAGATGCCTGAAAGGGCCTTTTTACAATTTTGAAAACTTTGTACAGTGACCGCACCCGTGACTGCACAGTGAAAAGTGAACAGTACCACTACAGTGACTGCACTATTTTTGTCTTTTTGCTCCATGTATGAACAGTTCTTGTATCTCTGAACAGCACTTGTATTTTTGAATAGTGAAGAACAATAATTTTGTCTCTTTTGCTTTTTCTTTTTGCATTCTTTTTATTTTTCTTTTTCTTGATTCTTTCTTTTTTGCATTTTTTTTAGAAACCTGAATTTCCAAAGACTTCAAAGTCTGGGTCTATTTCTTCCTCCTCTGTGGAAGATTCAGCATCTTCAGGTGATTTTGATGTCCCAATTTCTTCTTTTGGTGGTGTGAATTGGGACAGAATTTTTGCAACTTCTTCAGGAGTTTTTGCCACTACAATCATGGACTGCATCTTTGATTTTTGCACGAGGAACTCTGTCTATCTTTTGTTCTGTTTAAGGCCAAGGAAATTTTTCTTTCCTTCTGAAGTAAGGTGTCCTGTTGGTTGGAATTTTTCTCACATTCGTATTTTGAAATATCTTCTAAGAAAAGAAATATTATTTTACTTTTGGATGTCAAAATACCAACAAAATACCTAGGGAGGGTATCGTTTTGAACAAAGGTTCGCAATGGGAGGAAACCTTATTTCATCTGGCAAAGGTTTGTAATGGGTTTTGAATAGATTATATACTTCAAGAAGTTGTCCTGTGATGATATTCTCGGTTAAACCAAAATAGGTCCACCAGGAATTCCACCAATTTGGAAAAGAGGCTATGGGCTTACTTTCTTTGAAGAAAAATAACTAGGTGTGGGAGTATTTGGGGTTTTGGATAAGGAAGACATTAAACCAGGCTTGCTAGTAATCCCAATAGTTGAAGGTAATTTTGTTTTGCTAATTTTGTGAATTTTAGTAGGCAAAAGAGATGGGTTTGATAAGATTTTCATTAGACTAAGCTGATGGTGGTAAAACTTTATGGTTTTTGCAATGGAGTAAGATGGCATTTGTTGGTCTAGAAATCTTTTGTGATGTATGATAGTAACAGACTATGTTACTTCAAGGATTGTTTGACAGTATTCAGGTGTTTTTGCTGGATTAGTTGGTACAAAAAAGCATTTTCTAAAATATTTTTGGGCACACTCAAAAGGTGTTTTGAAAGAAATTCCTTTTTTTAAAGGAATAATGTTTTGAAAGGTTGTTTTGGTAAAATATTTGGACTGGTAAGATCTTTGTGAAGAGCTAGTACTCGGGGCTTCTGTTTTGACAACTAGTTTTGAAGTATTTGGTATTTTTGCTAGTATTTTTACAGAGCTCTCACCTGAGTCACTCTTTTTTTAGAGGGCTTTTTGGAATTCAAGCGATTGGCAAAAGGCGAAGAATAGTTTTTGGATTTCAGGGTCAAGAAATTCGGATTGTGCTGTATCTTTGAATTATTCTGCTTCTTCTTCTTCTTTGACCACGGCATCATACTAGGTCAATGGCTTTGCTTGTGTTTGCTTTAGACTGGAGTCTTCCTACTTTACAACCTGTTTGTCTTTGGCCATGTGTCTTTGTGGTAATTTGGGAGGCATCGCTCCTATTTTGTAGAAACTCACGGGTCAAGAAATCAAGCAGGAAATTTGTATCGCCTTTAATAAATTCAATATCAAATTCAAAAATAGATAAAATAGCTTGCCATCTAGTAAAAATTTGTTTTGATGCAAGATTTTGAACATCTTTTTTCAAAATTTCTTTTGCAGATTTGCAATCAATGCGTAGAATAAATTTTTGATTGAGTAAGTCACTTTGAAATTTTTTTATGCATAGAACAATGCTCAAAACTTTTTTTTGGATAGTAGAATAATTTTCTATATTTGGTTTCAATGACCTAAGGTAAACTGAACAATACATTCTTTGCTAACTTGGACTTGGAGAAGGATTCCTTCGAATCCTAATTTAGAGGCATCTATTTGGACGACCTTTGAAAGGTTTGGGTTTGCTATATGCAAACATGGAAAATGAAGAGCTTAACTTTTGATATGTTGGACTGTGGCTATATGCACACTAGTTTAGGGGATTGGACTCTTTTTTAGCCGATCATGTAAGGGTTTTGCTATCTTATTAATATTAGGAAAGAAATCTAAGACATAGTTTAAACATCCTAAAAATCTTTGGAGTTGTTTTTTTATTAAAAATTTGATCAGGAAATTTTTGACCAAATTGGAGACATCTTTCAATAGAAGTAATAGTGCCTTGTGTGATAAAATTACCTAGGAATTTGATCTTTGTTTGGAAAAGGGAGATTTTTTATTTTGAAACCACAATTCCATTTTTCTTTGAAACATTGAGAAATGTTTTTAAATGTTTGAAATATTCATCAATGGTTTTTGAAAAAATAAGTACATAATCTATGTAAACAATGCATAATTTTGAATAATTGGAAAAAATATCATTCATAATTTTTTGATACTCAGAAGGAGCATTTTTTAGACCAAAAGGCATGACATTCCATTCGAACTGTCCAAATAGAACAGCAAAAGCTGTTTTGTATCTATCTTTAGGAGAAATCTGAATTTGCTAGAAATCAGATTTCATATCAAACTTTGAAAAAATAAGATAATCATATAATTTTTGAAACAAATCTTTTTTGTTTGGAATTGGATATCAAATCTATTTGAGGGCATCATTGAAGGGTTTGTAATTGATGACGAGTCTCGGGACTCCTCTTTCAATTTCAGAGGTTTTGTTGACATAAAATGCTACACAACTCCATGGGAAGCGTGACTTTGAGATGAGTTTTTTGTTTAGAAGATTCTGTATTTCTTTTTTACAGTGTTCTTCTAGTTTATAATTCATTTGAATAGGACGGGCTTTAGTAGGAATTTGCTTTTCAAAAAAAGAAACATTGTAAGGAAGATCAACAATATGTTGTTTTCTATTCCAAAAGGCATTTGAGAGATCAACACAGATCTGTTCTTCAATAGAACTTTGAAGATTTTTTATCTGTTTTTTTTTTTTTTTTTGATAAAAGAGGTGTTTGGCTATTCTTGGAATCTTTTGAAAGAAATATTTTTGCGTAAATCCTGGAGCTGAAAATCTTTTGCCTGAATAAGATTGTTCAATGTATTTTGACGAATAGAAAGAGCTTTTAAAAATCTAAGATTTCGAGTTTTTTGGCTTATCAAGAAAAGGAAATAAAAACTTTTTGTGTTTTATTTTGAAAGAAGTGGAATCAGAATTGACTTTGTAAGGAGTTATAATGTTGATAAAAGGTGTTTCAAGAATAACTGAATGGTGTATGTCTTAGACAACGACGAAGGCAGTTTTGAGAGAAATATCATTGTTAATGATATTTGCAAAAGTTTTTGACTTGATGGACAGTTTTGCATTGTTTGCAATTGAAAGTTTTTCATGGGATTTTTCAAGAAATCTATTTGAAACCATGTCAGACTTAATGTAGTTTAAATTTGCACCAGTATCAAAAAGGGCAATTGAATCAAGGCGGTAATTGGAAGAAAATTCAAAAGTAATTTTGATCATGTATTTTCTTGTTGTAATTTCTCTAAGAATAAAGAGAAATTTATTTGGTGTTTCATGGAGTGCTTGGATATTTGTCTCAATAGAATTATCTTCATCATTTGACGAAGATTCTTTATTGGATTGAATTTTGGAGAGGATGTGCTTGATAACTTCCTCATTCTGTTTTTGTTTTTGCTTGAGATCTCGCAAATCTTGCTTAACAATTCCAATCTTCTAGTGGAGGTCTTGGACTATTAAATTTTTAGATTTGCGTTTCTATTTATTAAGAATACTTGTAAGATCATAAGAATTCTTTGATATTACAGGCTAAGAGGATGGTTTTGGTTCTTTTTCACAGCTAGTGAAAGTTTTTAGGAGTTTATCAAGACATTCTTTCCTTAACTCAAGATTATCGACTTGGTTAATAATGTCAAGAATTGTTTGCTATTCTAAAGTCAAGACATGAACTGAAAATCCATTATTATCTTCAGAAAAAGTTTTTTGAGAAGAGGTATGAAGACTAGAAGAGGCTGCTTCATCAATTTGAAGACATTTTTGGTTTTCTTTTGAAACATAGAATCTTTCTGTTTCAGAATTTGAAAAATTTTCAGGGGTCTTGACAAAGAGGTTTGAAAGTTTGTTGAGGATGTTCTCATCAAGATCCAGTTTATGAATCTTCTTGTTGAGCTTGAAATACTTTATAGTGTGTCCAAAGTTTTGTCTTTTAAAACACTTGACATTCTTCAAGGATTTGGAGAAATTTTTAGGTTGAAAATTTTCATCCTTTTTGGGAGTTTTTTTGTAATATTCCTCTCTTGAGGGTTTTTTTGTAGGATTTGTAATTCTTTTTAAAGAGTTTTTTTGTAACATTTGGACTTGCCACGGTCACAATTTCCTTTACAAGAAGAATGTGATTTTTGAAGGGATTAATATTGATTTGTTGGCAGAATGTACCCAATTCAATTTTGGTCTGTTTCATCTCTTTCTTGAGATGTTTTTGGAGTTTTAAACCCTGACAGATTTTTAAGCCTTCATATTGGATAATACCAACAAGTTGGCCATATATATAATCATTGTAAGGGATGATTTTCTTTTGAGAAGTTTCTTTGGTATGGTTATGGACCTTTTCACCAAGAAATGTAGGTAGTCCAACAAGGAATTTTTTTACCAAAATGGCTGATTAGAGGCTTTTTAGAACATGACTATAGTCAAGAAGATGTTTTTGTATGACTGAAAGTGGCTAAGTTTTTTGCAATGAAGATTTGAAAGAAGTTCGGCATTTTTATCTTTGATATGTGAAGGATCTTCAATAAAATGAAGAGAAATAGTAAGGATCAAAGTAGAAAGGGCATCCTGTTGAGGATTATCATTTCATCAAGAATGAAGTTTCTCTCTTCATCTGTTTTGTATGCATTTAGGATTTCATTTTGTTGATTAGAGGAGAGATAATTATCCCATCATCCTTCTAGTTGACCAAAAAATCTTGCAATTAGGATTTCTGTAATTGCTCTGTCAGAAACATTATTCTGAGTTCTATAAGTATTTGCAGCCATCGTCATTTGCTGAAGTGTTGAAAGGATTTGATACTCAAAAAAGATATCAATATTCCATTCATAAACAGAAGCAGCATTGAAACAAAATTGAGAGATTGGCTTTGTCGAAACAAATGTCAGGCACTGGGACAATAGGCATTATAGGCAAGATATTGATTTTAGGCCTTTTGAATTGGTTAGTAGTTTGATCAACTTCTAACTTTTGAGAAAGAGTATTGATAACATGAGATTTGCTGGTAGATGTTGGTGTTTTAAGAACAATATTTAAATCACCAGCCAAAATTTTTTAAAATTGTTTTTGAGAGTCGCTCCTACTCTTGGAAATTTCTAACAGAACTTTTGAAACTAAATAAGGCTTAGAAATGGGATTTTCAAATCTTTTTTGCTAAGCTGAATAGGTTGCTTTTGAATATGCTTTTCAATACGATCAAGTTGCTTCCCAATTGTACTAAGATAAATATTTGAAAAATTATTTTGAGTAACAATTTTCTTCAAATTGTCATCTCCTGGGGTTTTGAAAGGAGTTGCTTCCATAGCTTTGTTGGAAATGGTAAGCTTGATATTTTGTAAAGGAGGATGGTTTTAAATAATCCTTGTCCCTACAAAGGTTTTCCATTCTGCAGAGTCTGGATTTTTGTTTCTCAGAGTAACTGGATTTAAGGAATTTTTGAAAGTATATTTGATACCATTATTTGTGGCATAAATCTCAAACCAATCGAAGAAGAAAATATAAGTTTTGTTTTGAATGATAAAATCATATATTCTTCTTGAATCTGCTGTTTTGTTTTAGAAAAATTTTCGAAAAACCAAAATCTTTTTTTCAAAATTTTCTTTTGAATAAAAATCATTTTGAAGAAATTGTTTGTTGATAACAAATTCTTCTTCAAGGATGTTGAGTTCATTAGCCCAAAGATTTTCTGTTACAGCAGAAAAATCAGGACTAACAGGCTCAGACTGTTCAGAAGGAGACTTAGGTTGTCTAACAAAATTTTGCATATAAACTGATTTTGGAATTTGAGTGTTGTAATCAGCATTTGTAAAATTTGAAGTTGATGGAAAATCTTTTGGAAGATCAGAAGTGGAGAATCTCAGTTTTGTTTCTATGATATAAGGTATTTGGGAGATTCTTCCCAGATCAATCGTACTTTTTGCTGAAGATGTTTCAGATCTAAAGCTGGAAAATGAATTCTATGAAAAGAAAGTTTGACACGGCCATCAGGAAACTGCTGAATTTTTCGACTTGAGTATTTGGTCGAGTAGGCTCATGAGGTTGTGCTGGAACAGCATTCTCAAGATCCCATTAATATGGAAGATTTAAATCTTTCTATTGAATAGTTTTGGTAGTAATGGCATTAGATCTGATTAGATCCATTTGCAAGAGAAGTGTCTCTCCTTTTGTAGAAGAGATTATTTTGATTTTTAAGGCTAAGGCTGAATGCATAACTTTGAAATGTAATCGGTAAATAATTGCTGTTGGGATAAATCCCTCAAGCATTTTGTAATTATGAGTTTGGATTTGCAGAATTAAAGATTTGAGGATATTCTTGTCCTTCAGATAGATGGTTAGGTTTGGATAACAATCAAATGAAATTGGACCTCGACACAGACTAAACTCTATTGAGCTGAGTAAAGAATCAGCAAAGTTTGTGAACCTAGTATTTCGAAATGCTGCAAGAATTAAAGTGTTTAGGCCTTATCTGGTTAAGGGTTTGAATCCTACCTGAACAAGTCCTAGGTGGATGAATTTAAAACCTTTTTCAGAATATTTTTGAAGAGTTTTTTGCGAAAGAAGAGGAATAGTTTCAAAACTTCTTGAGATCTGAATATCCCTTTCCTTAGTTTTGATAACAAAATAATTTTTGAAATTGAAAATATTTGATTTTTCATAAATCTCATGTGTTTTGACTTCTGGAATTTTCCAAATATCAATAGCCTTATCAAAAATTTCTATAATAATTTCATCAGTGTTTATAGCTCTCCTAGTAAAATCCTAGGAGGCACTAGACACAGAGTTTAAAGAAGTAGATCTGTGGAACACCGGTTCCATAGCTATGACTCAAAAATTGGCACAGATCATCAACTATACCACGACCCTAGGCTATTCTTTGGGGTTTACTGCCCTATCACTCTTTGGGACTTATTACCTAGATCCGGCCTAAGTAACGAAGCGGCTTCGGTTGACTCAACCTGAGACAAGATTTTGTTATAAATACGAAAAACAGTATCTTACAACCCTACCCCCTCTGGCTTTGATACTAGGGGGGACAATCCTATCAGACCTTGAGAGTCCTTTCAAAACTCAAGATAGCCGATAAGAGTTGAAGCCCTTTACCCAAATATAGCAAATATTGCAAAAAGCCTTATAATAGATATGATAGATAGGAATCATGAACCCTCATTCCGTATCTCTCAAAAACCTTTCATCATACTTCCTTTTAGAGGAAGCAAAATCCAAAGGGTATTTCACATCGCCAAATATTTCAAAATTATTTATCTTCAAAAGGTTTGTATCAGGCTTAGCCTGAGATCTATATCATCAAATATTCTGCAAATATTATTTAAATATATCAAAGTATTTCTCTTATGCTTACTTATTTTTTGCCTACTCATGCATATGGTCGGTATAACCACTTATTTTAAGTATCCTGCAAACATCTCATGCATATGGTCGGTATAACTGCCTACTTTAAATATTCTGCAAACATCTCATGCATATGGTCGGTATAACCGCCTAATTTAAATATCTTGCAAACATTTCACGCATATGATCGGCATAGCCTTTTGCATAAATTGATTGGTATATCGGCTGGAAACCTTACTGATATTTGGATCTGATAGGTATAACAATGTCACGTACCAATCTCGCATAATTGTTTTATTTTCTGTATTTTCTGCATATTAATTGCCTTGAATTTATTTTCTGTGTTAGTTATATATATATATATATATATATATATAGACACACACATATCTGTTAAAAAAGTTTGAATTCTACGCTAAGGTTTATTTTATGATGACGACGGTGATGATGCTGCCCATTCTCAACAAAGGAAATTTCTTGCCCATCTAGCAAATTCCTGGCTTAGTTTTTGTAGCATTGATTTCAGAAAGTCTTTTTATCTGCCGAGAATTAATTATTTTTCACTTCAAAATAAAGAATATGTTGAATCTGTTATACACACATTACATACTTTTCAAATGATAAATACAAAGCGATCGATCAGAGTATATATAGAATTGTTTTATTTTAAATATGTTGATTGGATGTAGAGGATAAAGGGAAGAAGA
Organism: Avicennia marina; assembly: GCA_019155195.1. Lineage (NCBI taxonomy): Eukaryota > Viridiplantae > Streptophyta > Magnoliopsida > Lamiales > Acanthaceae > Avicennia > Avicennia marina. Next base: position 8,128,592 of record CM032781.1, on the reverse strand, counting down.
GATGACGACTATGAAATTCTGCACCCGTGTATATATATACTGAATATTTTAAATCGCAACGGCTATAGAAGAGGGGTTTTTGTTAGACAAAAGCAGGGAACTATGTTAGAACGAGTAATATGTTTAGAAGGAATGTTTTAATAAGATAAATATTGTAGTTTATTTAAATATATGTATAAAATATATAATAATGATTAGATAATATGATAGTTTAATAGAATAATGATTATGTTATAAATTATAAATAAAAATAAATGTAAGTAAATGCGTAATATATATAAATATTAATTTGATTATGAATAAATGTAGAGGTTGAAAAATAATTAGTTAATTATATATACGAAAGATGAAGAATTTAAATTTAAATTTAAATAAAAATAATGTTGAATGATATGTTTAACAATTTAAAATTTGAAAGAGTATTTTGGGGTAGAAAATTGAGTTCCAAACATAACCAACATGCGCCGACACTTGTTACAATCTTAATTAGTCATTCTTAAATTTTAGAACTAGTGTCATGAATTAAATTATTCAATGTATTTACATTAAGTGTACGTTCCGTAGATAAATAGAATGAAGAAACGAGATACGAAGTGGAAAATGAAGCAGAGGACATTGGTTGCCTACTTCTGACATTTCAGTTCATTTAACTAAAGTGTCCAGATTAAAGTACAATAAATTAAGTAATGTTTTTTTTTGGTAAACTTAAAATAGAAAATCAGACTCAAAATTTTAAACATTGTCAGAAAATGATTTGAAACCCTAAACACATAAGAAATTCACAATATGAATTACAATCAATCGAATATAAATAGTTCAAATAAACAAATTCAAACTCAAAATGAAATTTCATGCTAAAATAAATGGACGTGGACAATAAAATAGTCATATAAGATTACATAAAATTATCATCATGAATAGAAACAAACAAATGAACCATGGAAAAAAGGGAAATTAGAGCAAAAAGCATCATAAATGAAAACTATAAAAATTTAAACATATAAATAAATTCCAAATAATATCAAAATGATGAAATCATTAAAAAGAGAATTCAAACAGTATTTCAAAACCATAATATTAATAATTGCTAAAAATGTATATAAGAACCAAAAAATTTCCATCATCAAATATCCTTAAAATGTGAATGTTCGATAACGTTTGGTTTATATTTTTTGCCTATTGGTTTTCTGCACATCTTTTTTCATATATATATATTTTTTGAATGGGAAAATTTCATTCCAGCATGATGATGAATTGCAACCCACGACCAGACGTTGATGAAGTAATGAACAGAGCCTTCCCCCAGCCTGCTTGGCAAGTTAAATTGTGAGCATCCTTATTTCCTTCTCTTCTCACAAAGTAGGACGATGCAGGTATCAGAGATGCGCTCTATCACTGAGCTAATAGCTCGTTGAACGACCCTCCTACTAGGGGCTTGCTATGCCACTCCCCTTCCTCAGATTCAATTTCCCTCAAAAGGAAAGCTTCCAACTGGTTACCCCAGCACCATCAAGTTGAAGGCTTCCCTTTAAACGAATATTTATGGGTTCATTCCAAAAACAAATTGGACTATAAGAAAATCTTTTGCAAAAAAAATAAATAATAAATCAAATATATATAAAAAAAGGAATTAATAGCATTTACTGAGTCCTCTCGGAATCCATCCTCCAGCTAAGAAGATGCATCAAGACATTTAAATAGCCACATATACAAAAGAGAAAACAAAATAAAGATTCCTGTAGAAAATTTATATGATCCACTGTATAGTGATTAAAGCATTAAATACTGCATGCTCGAATACTCGAAAGTCAGAAGAAATAATTGGACCTATTATTCATAAGTGGTCTCTCCAATGCCATGGCACAAATGGAATGCATGTTTTATTTAGGCTCAAATGCCCCACAATTGTCAACACTGTGCAATCTTCATTTTAGAACATACCATGCTCAGGTAACAATAGTTGAGAACGGTCTGGCTATCGCCATTATCTGTCCAATCGTACTGTTCCTAAGCAGCAAGTATAAGCAAACGGATTATTCTACGAGAACACAAAAATTGTGATCATTTGGCTGCAAGCATGATTAGTCAATCAAAGAAATGAGATATGAGCCTGGAGTCTGCAAATCAGTTGTGAAAGAAATTGTGCTCACTTTGGACAGTTGTTTTTTAACCCCTCTTGTTGTAGTTTATTTTGACAGTTGTTTTGAAATATTGAAGCTCATCTAGACAAAATGGATCAAGCTGCCGAGTTTTTGACAAACACCTTGACTAAGGCAAATTTTACTGCGAATCCCAGTGTCAAGATATTTGGAGTAAAGAAAGAACTTGGCTGATGCACTTCAAAGCGTATAATGTGACAAATTGCTATTAAACAATGGGTGGAGTATAGTTGAACTGATGATACTTGCTTCTTGAGAAACTAAGATAGCAAGCTGCAGCCATGCATCGCTTGCATAAGCTTGGGACACCGAGTAGAGAAATTCACATTGCCGAAAGCAGTTAAAAAGTACTAGATACAAGGTATAACAAAACAATTTAAGGTATTTTTCTTCCTCTTTTGTGTCATTACATCCACATGTCAAATTCCTATAAGACACTTCAACCCGTAAAAGATTCTAATACTACAATATAGAGTATTAGATAAGAATTTACAACCTAGAGAAAGGAGAAAAAACATTAACAACTATAATTGTTATGCTTGGCCACCAAGTTCAATGTCTAACATCAACTTGGTGTAGGTGTAGAACCTCCAGGCAGCAGTACATGAATTTGATTTTAGTCCTCGTACTGCCCTTGCTCACTAAATCTTTCATACAATCCGATTCACTATTTACTAAAACCCAAAAATTAAAATCAAGTTTCTACCCGCGGGCACACAAGGCCAGCCTTTTAAGCAGCACAGGCCATGGAAATCAGCCACAAAACCGCAGTTCAACGCCCACAAAACATCTGAATTGTACAAGGCCTTCCTTTGAGCACCATGCTATGAAAACAACAATCTTCATGCAGGCAACAATACTCTAGTGTTGCCGAGGATATGCAAAAACAATGCAAGACAAAGAGTAAGAATAACAGAAGACTTGGCCCCAACATATCTGATCACTTCAAATCCTCTCTCCAAAACTTCATCATGGACAACATTCAGGCTTGTTTTCAAGCCCTCACATATTTTCCACAACAAAAACTGGACGAGAGATCTAACTGTTTCAAATGTCACTCTGCCAGTAACATCAACCACAAATTTTCGGTTTCTTGGCACTGCCAATGTTGACGAAACCCTATTAACCCATCCAGAATTCTGAAGATCAATATACCCATTCATTTCTTTCTCTTTAGGCTCGAAATCTTTCTTGTTCGCCAAGCCTGAAACTTTACTCTGATCAATGACTGAAAAAGAGTCACTTGATCCCAACTTAGGACCTTGTTTCGGAGCCGTCAGCACTTGATGAGAGGTCTTAACAAGAGTTTCAACAGCTCCATTGCAAATAGAAAGTAAGACGTCAGCCACCTTATCTCCATGCTTGGGGTTAGTCAAGCCAGAGAAGAACTCATCATAAAAATTGACATCCATAGTTTTGTCAAGATAAACTGCCACAGCAGTACTAACAAAAGTCTTAACGCCGTCAGCTATTAAAACTCTGCATTTATCATCTGAAACCACAGTTACCCAAGTAGGTAATGTTGAGGAACTCGATGAGGCGCCCAAATGGCCATTTTCTCTCAGCCCTTCACCTGACCCACCACTGCCATAAAATCCCATAACCAAATTCCTCGCAAAACTACCAACAATCACCGAGACAAACCCCCTCCCAGCATCTGACATCAACTTATTCATAACCTTTTCAGGAATACTCGAGCCGTCCACTTCTTGAATCTCAACTTTGCTATTCTCCACCTTATAGCCCCGTAAAATCCCAATTGTCACAGCCTGGCAAACACGAATCACAGTTTCTGAAAACTCCTCGGACCGAGCAATTTTCGACAATTGCTTCAAACTATTGGGAATTTCATCCGAATTAGACTTCAGAAAGTCCTTCACATCCCTCGAAACCACGGTTATTGTCTCCGCTGAATCAGAGATCATTTCAGCTATTGAAACTAGGGCTCCAAACAACTTCAACATTTTCTTTCTCTTTCTCGCCACAGAGGGCATGTGATAAACTTTATACGTACCGTAACTCGATCCAACCAATCCCAGTAAAATTACCCATTTTTTGTTCCTTCTGGTAAAATCCAGACCCTTCTGCACCAACCAGCTATCCATACAGCTCAAACGAATCAAAACCCCACAACTTCCAACTTACGATACTCACAGCAAAACTACTCAAGGATATAACAACAAACCAGAAAATAGAAGGCAAAGCCCAGAGCACAAATCACTCCGACCCCGGGGTCAGAGCAAATATAAACAAATTTAAGGGCTCTTCGACAATCGAAAAATAAGGGTGTGGTGTAAAAAGTTGCAAATACCAAGAACCACTTCTCGGGTTGATTGGCTTAATTATTGCCAGGAAGCACAATTGCAACTTGACGATAATACACACGGAAGACTAAACGTGAAGGCCCATATTAAATTGTGTGCAAGGAGAGAGATAAAAATGGGTTTTCGATAGAACGCACCTGCGGCGGCAATCGGTCGTCTGAAGCGACGAGAAGGGGTTTGTTTGTTTGCAAGGTCAGAATTGTGGCGTACAAAAATAGATTGGTAGACACTAGAGGGAAATGCCCGGAAATTGATTTTGGCGATTCAGATTGAAAAGATTGTTTGACAATTTGTGTTACTGCAACAAAAGGCCAAAGAGGTAGTCTTTGACATGATAAACAACAGCCATTGGCTGGCCAGGATCTTCTGTCACGTGCCACTTGGAACTGGGCCACGTGGTTCTCTCTCTATTTTGGTTTTTATTTTCTTATTTTTGATATTGGTGAACATTGGCTTGTGAGTCATCGGTGGCTTATGTTAGTTTTTAAATTTTAGTATATATTTTTAAATATTTTTATTTTAAAATTTATATAATAATAATAAAAATTTTAAAAATATAATAATTAAATATGTATTTTTTAAAATTAAAATTGCAAAACAAACATAAACAATGGTTTTTTGGATCTAAATTATGATTAAAATTGTCCTAAAATTTCAAAAATAATGCAAAAGTAAGAGACAAAAAATAAATTAAAAATTATTTTATTGAATAATATATTTAAAAGTATATATTTTAATAAGAATTAAATTATTTGTAATGCACGTGAGCTGTCCAAACATAGCTTGAATTTTTTAGGATCTTATAGAAAGATAGTTTGATAATATAATAAGCATAATATTTGTGAACTAAGCACAGCATAATATTTTTGAATGAATTAAAATATTTGGTGAATGAAGTTTATGTGAATTTAATTAATACTTGATTTTGATAAATTTTACTCGTGAAAAAAATATGATAGAACAAATTTCACTTTAACCCTTCAACTCGGTTCCAATGTCATTTTATTTTCTTCTACTTTAAATGGCATGAATGTTGCCAAACTACTCTTAGAAATCAAATATAATATATAATAAGAAGTGTGTCCTAGTCACCATTTCTTACTATTTCAGCCAAATTTTCAGTTCTCATAATTTTGCGATAATTTTGATTTTCTTAAAAAATTTTTGTTGGCTAAAATGCATAATGTATGGCCTAATAATGACTCACAATCCAATAAAATTTTTAATCGGTAACTTCCACCTACCCCTGTCCTGGAACATCAGTGTCCAAAATCCATGCAAAAGCTAAGAAATCAATAAAGTTTAAAATGCATTTACTTTCACAGCGAATCCTCAACTGCCAGAGTCCATAGTACGAACTTGGAATGCCAAGGTCATGTTTGGAACGCAACTTTTAACTCCAAGATATCTTTTCAAACTTTTCTGTTTTAAATATATTATTCAATAATATTTTTATTTAAATTTTAAAATTTTCTTTTATATATATAAATAATTAATTATTTCTCATTCATTATTCACATTTACAATTGAATTAATACTTATATATTACATATATACTCACATTTATTTATATTAATATTTTATAACATAATTATTATCAATATAAATGATTATATCATCTAATCATTTTTATGTATAAAAACGTATTTAAATAAATTACAATATTCATCTTATTAAAATATTCTTTCTAAACATGCCATTCATTTCAACACAACTGTTACTAAATATTATATTTTAAAAAAAACCAATATCCCAAACATAGCCCAAGATTTTCTTGGTAGTTGATGGTCAAGCCTTCAAATATGGGAAACTCATTTAATAGTGCCCACAGACCAATCAATTTCCCGTCTTGAGCACCACTTTCACTAGCCAACTGAGGTTGCCAGGCACACGGTGTGTAAACTTCATCGGTCATAAAAAAGGGAAACATTATGGTAAAAGTTGTCCTACTAATAGATATTACATTCTATTACGTTATTGTGCAAACAGGGCAGGCAAGGCGGCGTCATATAAATCTCCCCCACCTGCTTAAGCATAAATCTTCACTAATTCAAATTGTGAGAGATAACTATACGATACCAGTAACTGCTATGTAAGATTGGTGCAACTTTTATGTGATTCTGCGATAGTAATGCTTTCAATGTTAAGCAGCACAGGAATCGACATGTATACAAAGATTACAAAGGGACAAAACTGTCTGAGCAACCGAAACGTACTTTTTTCTCGTCATATGTACAAACAAGCAATCATGAAGTCCGATCTTAAAATCAAGCTTTTTCTTCGGTAGTGATGGTCAAGTTGCGACCCAATGGCTTCAGAAAACTATAGCGAGAAGCATGGGCAGGGAATGTTACCACCGACTGTACGTTTCCAGAAGTGAAACGGACAAAAGAAAAAGAAATGAGGACCACAGAGTTCCTCCTCGGTGGCTTTCACGAACTACACCATTAAATCAGAAAAAGAATCAACAAAATATTCAACTTTCAAGAAGGATCAAGGCGTTTCTTACCAGAAAAATTACTAAATTGCAACCTGTAGGTTGCAGCTGCTTACGAGTGGGAATTTGTGATACTTTCAATCATGCAAACCTATAGTACAAGTATCACCGCAAGAATTACGAATGGCTCACAAATATTGCCTTCCATGGCTTTGAATACCAAAAAGTGATTGGCACAGTGATATTCCCCGGCAAAGAACCTTAGGCCTTTCCCAAGTATAAGCCCAACTCACGAAGTTTTAGTTGTCATATTCACTTCAGATGAGGCTATCTTGCATTTGATGGGCATAATTGTAATCTAAATCATCCTCCAGATCACTAAACGATATGTCTTCTTCATTTACTACAACTGAGGGTCCCGAATACCCAATTAATTCTGAGTCTTCCTTTAGCCTGTCATCATCATCATCATTATCATACTGCACTGGTTTTTCAAAGGATGAGCCCACAACCATCTCCTTCTCCTCAAGCGTGGGTGCTGGATCTTCTCTGATAACAGACTTGTCAATGAACTCAATTTCATTAACCAAGCACTTCTCTGTCTCATGCTCAGCTGTCAGTTGGTGCATTGATGATTTGAATGCAGATATCTGGTCTGCCAGATTTCCACAAGCATCATCATAAGAGTGCATCATAAAATTTTCACGTGGTGAATCTGTGCTTTCTGGCACGCGAGGAGTACTTGTTCCTAAACCATACGACTCCTTAATTTGCTTCTGTAGCTCTTGCATCCACATAGCCCTTACTTGCACAATCTACAAGTCAAAGATACAAATAAGGAAAACTACTTGCATTTAATATTCGAAGCCATGCCCAGCAACTTGAACAGATTGATGCAGTGATGCTAGTCTTTCTTAATCAAGCCTCCACTCTATGATGCATCCAATAATCCTAGAATCATCTTCACAAGAATCAATGCTATTGATTGATTGATTAAATTAGTAGGAAGGAAAAATCAAAAAGGGAAGAACAAAAATAAAATAAGATGCCTTCTCCAATGGAGAACCAATACTTATATGGCCAAAAAAGAAAAAGAGAAAATGTTCTAAACAGAAGAAAAACAAAAGTGAAAGTTTAACTCCAAGTAACACACCCGAAGCCACTTCCACAAACACAGTTAAAAAAGGATAATTTGCAGAGATCCCCTTTGAGATTTGGTCTGCAAATAGATGGATCCTCTCAAAGTACCAGAGTCACTTTCATCTCAAAGACACTAGTGGCAATTAAAGAGAAAACGATTACATTTTTTAATGAAATAATTCTTCTAAACATTTTCAAAAATTACACAAACCTCTAATCTCCCTTGTTGAGGTTTGGGAAGAGGTCCATCAAATTATAATTATTTCCTCCAGTAGTCCAGTTTGTCAAATTACAAATACATCTATTTTTTTTAATTTATGATTAGTCCACATGTAGTTGTCATAATAAATTAATAATATATTCTAAACATTCAAACACACTTGTAATAATAAGTGAACCTAAACTTCCAAATCCAAATTCAGGTCCAAGATATTGTACTTGCATTTAGATATCAGTACAAGCCATGGCTTCTCCTTTCCACTCACAAACATTAAGCTTGCTGTTAAACCACAAAAATTCGATTCAAAGTTTAGAAAGATGATTTTTGGACAAAAATAGTCGGTTGATTGTTTATTAAATGGGGTTAAAATCATAGTACTCATTAATTATCAAAATAACAGACAGGAGATACGAAATGTAAAGAAAATGTGCAACTAATTTTTTAATAATGATATTGAGTCATGTATAACAACACCATTATTAATAGTATAAAATGTAATTTTTTAAGTTAAAAATATGAAGCCTTAAGGGAAGTTAATAAAGGTTGGATAAATTAAAAATGTTAGGAATTTGTGCATATGTGGAACTTCATTTTTAATGTTTCAGTAAACGTATACATGTATATGGGGTTTAAAACTTATTGGTTAAAATATAGACATCAAGTGCATAACAAAAGCTTGGGGTTATATGTAACATGATAACAAACACTATAGAGGTGGATGCAATTTCAGAAGCCTAGATCATCTCCATGTATTTAGGTCAAACGTCAGGATCAGTTTATGAAATTATCCCCAAAATTTAATCTGGTGAAGAACAACTCACATACCCCCAAGTTAACAACCATGGGAGCAAATATAGATTTTCATTGATATTTTTTACCCATCATCATTTACCATAAATAATGCTAAAATTTATAGAGTATATTTGTTAGACCGGTACTGAAAATGATTATCCAAACAAAAGGAATTGTAATTTTATTCACACCAAAACCCAAAAGAGAACTCAATAAGCGAAACAATATTTTATCCTAGAGATCAAGAACGATTGAAGTCGAGTACACTTTAGACAACCGTAAAATCTAGTAGTCAGTTTATCTGATGCATGTTTTGACTAAAAACTTTAGGTTAAACATGATGTTACTTTAGACAGAAAAAAAAAAACAGAAAAAGCAGCTGCTACCAAAATCACTATGGTGCTCAACTGGACAAATGCTCTATTTAAGAGAATAACAACGATTTTTATGTCTAATACAACTAACCTGAGGTGTAGACAACAGGTCAGCATCATGTTTATTTAACCTTGAATGCAGGAGAACGAAATAGACCATCCAAAAGTAGCCCTCACTCATATGAACTGGGCAAAGTTCAGTTCTAAGAGCGGCTAATCTTGGTGCTAGATGTTCAATAGCCAATGCATGCGTGTACTGGGCATCAGATATAAAAAATCTGGAGAAGAGAAAAAATAATAATAATAAGATGACCATTGAACTGAAAGCAATCATAATAGAGATGTTTTCACTAAAATATAACACTTAAGATTGTACCGTGCATAGCATTATAGCTAATGCATTTGTTGGATTACAGCCACCAAGATACCCATTCCTAGGCAAGATTTATACCAAAAAGCTACGAAACCAAAAATATTATGGCTTCTGGCATGCATCTATGTAATCAACTTTAAATCAGTCAAGTGTCAACTGTTCTGTGGTAGGATGCAATCTACTTGGAACCACTCAACTATTTTGTGCAAAGATTAACTTCTTTTATAGGGAAGAATAATAAACCAATTTTCCCCAACTGTAAGAGAAGTGAAGAATAACCCAGATCTTTTTGAAATTTGAAAAGTTCCCGCAAGTAAATAGTTAACTGTTAAAATAACCGCATCGCAGATTCTCACTACCATGCAATTGATCATCAAATCAATGACCAGAGGGCACAAAATATATTCATTTCTCTCTTGATTCTATTTCACATACGTATTACAATAGTCACCTATTTATAGGTGAGAGTTATAATATAATAATAGAAAGAAATCAACATAATTATATCAAACCAATATTTCTAATCTCAAATATTTGATATGATATCATTTAATCAAATCAAATCCAATTAATTCTATTACTAACATATATCATTTTCTTTCCAACAAAGCACATTAAAGGAAACCTAACTTACTCATTTCAGCAAGGCTAAGAAAACAAATTTGTGAGAAATATATGTGCTGCACAACCACTTTAAAATTATAGGAAGCTTTTCTATAAATATCTGAAGTTAGGGCTGCATCAAGCATCCCTTTCTGCTTCATGCTAGTGGAGGTCAACTCCACAGAGAAACCACAAGAGTTCAAACTTTTCCCTGATTACATTGTCCCCTTTTTAGTTTCAGTTTTGCAAAGGTTTACTATTAAAATACCAGTCCAATCACTTTTCACAGTGTATTGGAAGGCACTGCTAAATTTACTCAAACACTCCAAATCCATTTGGCCATTCCTCACATAATTCAACTCAGAGTTATGCAACTCCATGTTAACATCCTCATCACTGCCACAGAGCCAACTTAAAAACACAATATTTTCTCACAAAGCGTGGCCACAACATTCAGAAAAACAAATCTCCACTGAAATTTTGCACATCTGGTTTTTGTACATTTATCATATCAGACACCTAGCTCCTTAACAAAACCTGAGCCTAGCAATCAATATTAAGTTGAACATTCCATAGCCTCCAATGTTTGCAACCTTGCTGCAATTACACCCTATAGAAGAGAGAAAGCGCAAAAAGTACTCAAGTAATTCCCTATAAGATAATTTTTGTTTGTTACATTCACTCTCTTCTTAAAAGTAAGGGACGATCTCAAAAGTTAAACTACTGAAGTTACATGTCAACCTTTTCAAACTACAAAATGGGAACATAAAGGCAAGCTAGCTGCAAATATTTCAGTCTAGATATATATTCCATTAAAAATTAGTCCAAACTAAAAACTAAGATCCAGGAGGAAATTAAAAGTGCCACTCCTGATTCTATTATATATATGGAGGAAAGGGAAACAAGTCATTATCTTTTTAATGCCATGAATAGATCAATAATACCACAAACAATTTTCGCATGTTTAAATTCTAAAATGCAGATCTCACTTTCTCTTTTTCTTTTTTATTTTATACTCGATGGGTGCAGAATTATTAGCAAAAATACTTTGCCATTCTACATGTACCAATAATCACGCCGCATAAGTAAATAGCTCAACTTGCACAGTTGTACTTATTAGCTAATGAGAACCATTTCAGTTCTCTAAACGAAGTCATAAGTAATGACGAAAATCATATCAATCCGCAATCAACAACGACAGAAAGCTCGAACTAAAATTTTCAGGTCAGAAAATCAGATTTCCTTACCATCAAAATCCTCTTCCTCAGATAATGGGAAATCCAACCAGGTCTCCGGATGATGCGCAATATTCCTCGCAAAGTCCAAGACTTCGTCAGTAATTCCGACCGCTTCTTCTACAATATCTGGGTAATAATCCTCCGATGGCGAGAAATGTGCTGGCTCCGCAAACTGACCGGTCTCTCGACTCATACTCCGGTAATTCCTCATCCTCCTTATCCTCTCGATCAGATTCCGTCTCTAAGTATAACGAACCTGGTCCCGGGCAGACTGGCCGACGCAGTGCAGCAGGAGGAGGAGGAGGAGGAGCAAGAAACGAAGCAACGCCCCAGAATTGACGCCTGAGACTGTCACTGAATTCCGATAAATCCTCCTTAACTCCACGAGCTTGACTGTTTAGACCGTCAGGATCTTCATCTTCCCCACGATTGTGACTGGCATCGCCTTTACTATCTGATAACCGACGGTCTTGGGCGCCGACAAGTGTCCTCTCTAGCGGCCGATCTTCCGGCGGTACAGCATATTTGGGCTTGGGTCGTGGAATAACATTACCTGGGTTCGTCTCCTCCGCCGCATCTTCGTCTTCGTCGAGGCGAAGAGTGTTGGCAATTGAACGGGCCAGCCAGGACATGTTACTGCGACGTCGTTTTTGGCGCTTGAGATCCGACCTGGATTTCGAAAATTGTTATGCCGAAGGCGAAGAAATGATTTGCTATGATTTTAAAATTTGAAATTTAAAAAACATAAATTCAATTATTATATATTCTTTTAAATTTTATTTTTTCTCTTATTTTTATATAATTTTCAAAATAAAAATATATAAAAAATTTTTTCTTGATTTATTTTGTTTTTACCTCTTTTTGCTATTGACTTGGACTCTCATTTTCTATGCTATATTTTCTTTAAAAAATCCCTACATTTTTTTTAAAAAATAATTTTATGATATTGAATAAAAATAAATGACGAATTGATATGATATTTATTTCACTTCTTTTAATTTATATATACAATAAGAAGAGGTGAAAGTTTAATAATTAATAATAACAATAATAGAACAAGGTGAAAGTTTCATAATTAATAACAACAACAACAACAACAACAACAACAACAACAATATGCTAGTTAAATAAGTTAACTTTTTATTTTAATAAATTTGGTATGAGCCTAAGAAAGCACTAAGAAAGGCTTGCCGGCAGAACTAAGCTAGCACAAGCAGACGCTCAATCTTGTTCGACCAACTTTATCAAGCACTTGGCTTAGTCAAAGGTTTAGTCCAACCTGGTCAAGCATGATGACCACGATCACCTAATTTGCGAGAAGAGACCACCCCACTTGAGTTTCCTGTCGTTTATCCTTGACGGTCAAGGAGTAATCAAATAACTATACTAGTCACGTATTTGTAGTGTAGTAATGGGAAGGAACCACTAGTGTATGTATAGTATAAAAGAAATGAAAATGTAATGGAGACAATCATCAAAATACATGATAAAGATCATCACATTAACCTGCGAACATGGGCATTCTTATGCCAAATCACGCAAAACTTATGTATCTTCTTTTTTTTCACTTTTATTCAATGTGCAACCCAAAATCAACTTTTTCTTTGTAGTATTGGTCTTTAGATGTACTACATTGGTGCCGTTTGTGGAAATGCACCCACAAGTTCTATTATAAAAGCCATGGAAGAAGAGGAGCAAAGATTGATTTCTCTACATTTAGCTTAACCAAGGAGCAATTACAAGTTATGGTTAATGAAGCCGTGTTAGACATTCTTAACAATGACCTAATGCTACAAAAGAATTTCAATGATGAGAAGGTTGATGAGGCCCTAGAGGAGGAGCAAAGTAGGAAATGGATTGAGATCTCGAGGCCTGTCAGTTACCCTTAAGGAAGCTTAAAGGGAAAGGGCTTGGAAGGAGGAGGCATATGAAAGCAAAAAAAAAAAAAAATTCTAAAGACCCTCTAGAAGATCTCTATTTCTCTGAAGAAATCCTAAATGAACCACTGCCAAATAATTGTCCCCATATGGCAATAGCCGAGTATAATGAGGCCTTAGACTTGCTCGAACATTTATCCCTATTCAAGAATTAGGCCCTATTATATCAGTATTCAGATGAGGTAAAGTGTAAAGTCTTCTTGACTATGCTAGGAGGAATGGCTTAGTAGTGGTTTGCCAACCTCCCGTCTAGAGTCATCTGCTATTTCAATGATTTTGCATCTCTATTCTTACACCAGTTTGCAAGTAGTAAGCTTTTATGAGAAGATACTGCTATCTATATTCAGTATTCGTCAAGACAAGGAGGACTCACTATAGAAATATGTAAAGAGGTTCACTCGAAATACTGTGAACACTCTTACAACCACCTAGGAAGTGTTGGCTAGTGCCCTCGTTTAAGGCCTAATGGATAGGGAGTTCTTTTGGTTATGGTTAAGAGCCAGCCTGCGACTTTGATAGTCCATTGCTAAGGTGAAAAAGTACATTAACATCAAAAGAGGAGAGAAAATTAGAGTCTTAGTTGTCAAAGAGAAGTAGACAGAATCATTCATCTCTAACATGCTATAGGAGGGGAGAAATTAAGACAAGTCTATCCCTGAAACTCTATTAAAGACCACTTGTGAGTGCATCCTCAATTTCTATTGGGTCGCTAATGTGTTTAGGTGGCTTGTTTCATTTGGTGTACCACTCAAGAACCTGCCTAACTAGCAATTCTACAAATTTTATAACAAATATGGCCCCACCATTGAGGGGTGTGGAAGTACTATTATACGAAGGGCATTTTCAAGAGTTTGTGCAAGATGGTTAGTGGAGATAGGGGGAATGGAGGCGTGATAAAGACCCTCCCAACAATAATCCTTGAAAAAGGTACATTAATATGATCTTAGAATAGACTTAGTGCAAGGCCTTAGGTAAAGCTAAGAAAGCCTTCATGAAAAGTATTGCCTAAGAGGAGAAACGACTCCACATCAACGCTAGGCTACCCCCTAGAGTGATTCAATTTTGGTGAAGAGGACCTATTAGGAATGTCATCCCCCCACTAAGATATCTTGGTAATCACCTCCACCATTGCCAATTATGACATCGCTTGATGTTTGGTTAATGGAGGAAGTTTGGTTAATATATTATCGAAAAGGGCATTCCAACAGATAGGCTTTAAAGATAAGGACCTTGACTAAGATGTGCCTTTTCTGTATAGATTCTCAAGAGAGTTTGTCCCCCTTAAGGGAGGGGGATCTCTTTGCCGATCATATGGAAAGATTAGGATGCTACTTAGAACAAGTTACGGTAGCTCTTTATAACAAACATATTTAATGCCTATAACGTGATTTTCGAAAGGCTATCCCTAACTGTCTTCCAAGTGATAGCCTCCTTAATACACATGGCTGTGAAGTTCCCTACCACAAATGGGAGAGTAGTAGTCATTCAAGGGGACAACAGGCATCTTGTCAATGTTATGTGGATTCAATAAGGTTACTTACATCGGGGAGCCCCCTTAGCTAGTTAAGACTAAAGAAAGGAAGCATTGAGTCATCCAAGGAACTCTTGGATATTGAACTAAAGCTCAGGGCACCTGAAAAAACCACTCAGATTGAATCTATGCTCATAGGGCAAGCCTGAGAGGATCTCATGTATTTCCTAATAGTGATTGCTCATCTTCTTGAAATCTAAGTTATTGATTTAACTAGAGTTAGCCCCTTTGTCACGAAACACAAACTTAGCATTGATCTCTCTAAGAGGCCTATTAAGCAAAAGTTGAGATCCTTTAATGCGCAAAAACTAAAGGTTATGAAAAAGGAGGTGGACAAGCTGCTGAAGGCTACATAGATTGAAAAAATTCAATTCCTTTAATGGTTAGCCAATATAGTAATTGCCCTAAAGGTAGGGCATAAATGGAGAAAGTGTGTTGACCATAGATACTTGAACAAAGCCTACTCAAAAAACTACTACCCATTGCCTCATATTAATCAGTTAATGGACACGACAACAGGAATGGAGTTTGTCTATGATAGAAGCCTTCCAAGGGTACTATCAAATATCTCTAATACCAAAAGATAAAAGAAGGGTATGCTTCATTAATTATTTAGCACTCTTTTCTTATAATATCATGCCCTTTGGATTAAAAAATTGCAAGATCTACTTACTACAGAATGATAGATCAAATCTTTAAATCTCAAATAGGGTGAAACATGAAGGTATGTGTGTACGATATGTTAGTGAGATTTGAGAAGGCAGAGGACTATATCTAGGACCTATAGGAAACTTTTCAAACCTTAGAGGAGCACAATCTAAAGTTAAACCCTGTTCAATGTGTGTTTGGTATCTAAAAGGGAAGTTTTTGGGATACCAAATCACTTAAAAAGGCATAGAGGTGAACTTAAAAAAAATCCAAGCCATTCTAGAAATGCCGCCTCTTGCCAATATCCATTAAGTGCAGAAGTTAAATAGGAAGGATTGTGGCTTTGTCCAGATTCATTTGTTGAGTATCCAATAAAAGCCTACCTATCTTTAAAGTCCTGAAGAAAGCCACGAATTTTAGTGGGACGAGAAATGCCTAAAAGCTTTTAGCAAGCTAAAAACCTGCCAATCTAACATGTCCCTTCTGAGCAAACCTAATCCTAGAGAAAAGTTGTTCATCTACTTAGTTATCTTAGAGGTAGCTATTAGCTCGGCCTAAGTCTAGAATATGAAAATCAACCTTAAGGTAGGGGGATTGGAGAGGACGTATAATGGAATGCCAAAGGGGAAAGACTTCTAGTTAGAGAGAGAGAGAGAGAGAGAGAATCCTGGCCTCTTGGTTCATGTTGATTGAAGGCTTGTTGTACCATAAGGGGTTCACCTAACTAGTGCAAAGGTTCATAGGACCACAGGAAGCATCAGATGTTATCAAAGTAATCCATAATGGATATTTGTGGAAGTTAGTTGGGAGGATGAGCCTTATTAAGGAAAATTTTGAGAATTAGATATTATTGGCCCATAGTGGGTTAGGATATGATAGAGTAAGCTTACAAGCTAAAGGATAGTAAAGGACGAATATTACATAGGCCTTGGAATATACAAATGCTGAAAAAGTTTTATGTTTAGAATGATGTACTTGAAAGCATTATCTTATGCAAAAAATAGAATTTCATTACATTTCCAAAATAAAGTACATAATTGATAGCGACACAAAACCAAATGGGAAAACTAGCATTGCATTACATGGGGAAATTAGGGGAGGAGTTCTAATGGGATCATCCTCAAGAGGAGTTGGCTAAGTTAATCCACTACAAGTTTAAGAGAGTATACCCTCCAAGTCTCCTATTTTCTCCACAATAATTGGCTGATGAGAGAAAATTACCCTCAGGTGAAACTTGACTTGATGGTGAAATTGGCCTTTTTTGAAGAGGTCTCTTAGGAATTGAATTAAATATGGCCTTTATTTGAATCCCTTCATTCACTTTAAAATATCAATAGCATCCAAGTTAGAACCTTCCTTCACAACCCTCTATTTACCATTTCATCTCGCATAAAGTCATAAACATCCACAAAGATAACTGTCAACTGTCGTTTGCCCTGTAAGGTTGGCTGCGAAATCCTCTGACTACTTGTACTTCTTAAGATAACCCTTGAGATAAGCTATCTCCTTAAGAGTAGAAGGGAAGTTATGGAAGGTACGATGCCTTGTCTCTTCCAGCCTAAGGTGATAAGACTTTTGAAGTTCATGCAAGTTCCTCCTTGCCAGATCTAGCTCTTTGGTTAATTCATAGATGTGTCCTATTGAGGTCTAGTTCTCTTCTTGAAGTACAACTTTTGTCGATTCGACCTCTTTCTTCTTACACTTGAGCTCCTTAGCGAGGGACAGTATATCATTAGCTATGAAGAGGGTCTTTAAGAAAAACAAAGAGTTGGTCAAACTCGAACAAGATAAAAAAAAAAAAAACGAAAAAGAACAAGAAGCACGAAGTCCACCATAGCCATGATGCCAGAAAACTTGCAATAAACCTCGTTTTAATCCAAACTTGAAGCAAATTCCTAGTCCTTAGAGGTAACTAACCCAAGCAAAAATTGCTATGCTGGGTGAGAGTCTTGACCTATTAACATTTCTACTATAAAGAAGGAATTAAGCACGGGGATGTATGGCCCTACAAGTACCCCAACCTTGGAATGAACTCTTGAGTCGAGGTTTAAGTTGTGGAAGAAAGGGTCAACTGCCTAATCTATATACTTTCATGGGCATTTGAGGAGGACAATAACTCAGTTCAAGTGGTCAAAATGGTAGCTTGAGGACATTCCATGCTATGGTCAGAAGGAGCAAAGGTTAGGCTCCTTATGGTGGAGATACGTTGTGTAAGAGTAGGAGAAAACACTTCACAAGCCTTAGTAGCTTTCTCTTTTCTGTTAACCGAGATAGCGTCAACTCTAGGATCTACCAGGTGTGCCTTGAGAATATCCTTTGCACAATTTATATAAATATTTAGCATACTAGTTAATCAGAAAGAAGGACTGTATGAAGCTAAAAATGAAATACCTATATCATGGATTAATTCTTCCTTTTTGGGGGACAACTCGTAGTGAAAAAGAATGCCGTGCTCACTCAGTATGGGAAGTTCAAGGCCAATTCTATTTAGAAGGGATACGTTTTGGCTAATAGAGGAAGGAACTAGCTCTTTCATTGGCTTGAAATCTGTTGAGAGCTTGTTTATCCAGATAGTGGGGAATTCATATTGTCCAATTAGGTACCACAAGAAGGAAGTATTCCTCCTTCCAGCATTTGTTTGCAAAAGGAAGACCCTTTCGAAAGCTAAACCCACCCCTCATAGTGAAGTAAAAAATGGTTATGTCCAAGGATTGTAAGGTAAAAGCATGATGGAATGAATCCACTTAAGGTGTAATGCCTAGTTCGGTACAAAGAATGAAATACACATACCAAAGCCTGAAGGAGTTGGAAGCAAGCCACAAAATATTCACTCAAAATTTCTTAAAGATTTCGTGAAACAAAGGATGAAGGGGAGATTGATAATTCTAATAAGAGTTGATGAATAAAAATAGTCATACACTCCATTGGAGGTTGGTTTGACAAGGCTTCAATGTTGGGGATAATGATTTCATGATCATGGAGAATAAGAAATTTCTCTTGGATTTCTTTAGTACCTAGCTTTAATTTGTTCTTTACAGTTAAATAAAATGGAGAATGGTGTTTTTTAGTTCATGACGATGCTATTTAATTGGCGTAACCTTTATAGATTCTGATGGAAGAGGAGATACTCTTGAAAGAAAAGATTAAGAAACTAGAGACATGAAAAGGCAGATGGTAATACTTGCAATAACAAGTGAGAAGTGTTACTTAAGCCGTAGTGCATTATAATAGAAGTATGTGCCGCATCCAAGGACATGTGTAGGGTAGGATTTCACCTTAGGATAGGGAAAAGCTCTCTTTAAGGGATGGGACATTCCAAAGGCCTTGGAAATGGAAAACGCACAGGGAAGAGCTCATGCTACAAAAAACATACCCAATTGACTTAAGTACCTTAGGGATAATAGCCTCAAATTTAAAAAAAATAACCAGCCAGCTACAGACTAGGTAGAGCTCATGCTTTAGAAAATGCACTTAGTAATCTTGGTACTGTAAGATTAGAATAGTCTAAATTTAGAAAGAAATATCACATCTAGCTAGGGGTTGGGAAAAACCCATGCTTCAAAAGAACATATCCAATTAGCTTGGGTACTTTAAGGCTAAATAACCTAAAATTTGTAAGAAATAACCAAACTAACTACTGGTTAAGAAGAGCTTATGCTTCAAAAATTGCACCCAGTTAGCCTAGGTACCGTAAGGTTGGATAAGCCCAAAATTTGTAAAAAAAAACCCAGCTAACTACAGGTTAAAAAAGGCTTATGCTTTAAAAAGAACATACCCAATCAGCTTGGGTCCCTCAAGGAGGAATTGTTTAAAATTTATAAGAAATAACCCTGCCAGCTACAAGCTGGGAAGAGCTCATACTTCAAAAAAGCACACTTAGTAGGCCTAGGTACCTTAGGGCTAAATAGCCTAAAATTTTTGAGAAATGACCCAATTAGCCATAGGTTTGGAGGAGCTCATGCTTCAAAGAAAACAAACCCAATTGATCTAGCTATTATAAGGGGCCTAAATTTTGTAAGAAATGACATAGCTAGCCACAAGCGTGGAAGAGCTAATGCTTCAAAAAAAAAAAAAATTTACTTAAGTATCATAGGTTTGGATAAGTACAAAATTTGTAAGAAATAACCCAATCAGCTATGGGCTAGGAAGAGCTCGTTCTTTAGAGAATGCACCTAGTTAGCTTAGGTGCTGTAAGGCGGATAAGCTCAAAATCTGTAAGAAATAATCCAGTTAGCCACAGGTTGGAAAGAGCTTATGCTTCAAAAAATACGCCTAGTTAGCTTGGGATAAGCCTAAATTTTGTCAAAAATAACTCAACTAGCCACAAGTTGGGAAGAGCTCATGTTTGAAAAAATGCACTTAGTCAGCTTAGGTAACATAAGGCTGGATAAGTCTAAAATTTGTGAGGATGAACCCAACTAGCCCGAGGTTAGGAAGAGCTTGTGCTTCAGAAAAACATGCCCAGTCACCTTAGCCACCTCGACATTGCCCATCCCAAAAATTTTACAAGGATGAACCCAGCTAACTAAAGTTGAGAAAGAGTTCAAATAGAAAACTTTTAGCATCCTAGTCGCATTGAACAAAATGCCTAAGGTAGACTTAAGCGATGACACAAGTTGAACCCTAGTAATTCAGGTTGATGTTGTGGCACTCTTGAAGAAACTGCAAAAAATAGCCTAGTCATCAATATAACATAACTCACCTAAATCTAAAAGGGATGCCACAGTCCAATTAAGCTAAGGCATTTCAATGAGTTCAATTGTATTGAGCCCGAAAGGAGAACTTGATAACTTGGTATCCTTGGAAGATAAGCATAAAACATACTAGGGAAGGCGTTTACTTAACTGTTGAGGTAGAATGCTATGCTTAATTATGACAACGTCCCTAACTATGAACTAGATAAACATGTTTACCATTTTGAGAACCCCCTAAGGTACATTCAAATATATCCCTAATTGAGCATTTGAAATTTTGGTTATTTAATTGTTGTAGCCTAGAATTCAAAAATGCTTAAGCACGTATGTAAGACATATATTACGAAGTGAATCAAATGCAATGTTCTAAGAAGACAAAAATGAACAAAAAAAAAAAAAGAACCTCTGTTACTTGCCAAAGGGGAGAGGTTACAAAAGAAAATATTACAACCAACAAAGAGCATCAGT
Source organism: Avicennia marina (assembly GCA_019155195.1). Lineage (NCBI taxonomy): Eukaryota > Viridiplantae > Streptophyta > Magnoliopsida > Lamiales > Acanthaceae > Avicennia > Avicennia marina. Next base: position 8,107,654 of record CM032781.1, on the reverse strand, counting down.
TCAAGATAAAAACATATTAAAAGAGAAAATGGGCAAGCAGTAGAAGCCCAGTTCAACCCTCGCTATCATGGACCTCCCAATCTTGGTTTGGAATGACCTACTCTTGGGGAGAGCATTTTCCCCACTCCTTTTGTTCTAAGAAACGTTGGAAAGATCTAAGGCCCATGAGACCACATCATCATTTATTAGCATATCTGCACATTCACTAAAGCTCCAATGAAAGGTTGTTTGAATCTCCTCCATCCTTTTCTTCGTTGAGATTCCAGTATAGAGGTAGGAATCCCTTGGTCTCTTAATGCTATTAGCCTTAGCCTCGTGAAGGTCTTTAATCTCACAATATGCTTTCTGAAGTTTCTCCTTCAAGGAAAGCATTTTAGATTTTGTGGGTGGTGTTCCTCTTAAGTTAGAATTCTTGAGCTCTAGCCTCATATTGGAAAGTTCCAGTTTAGTAAGACAATTTATGGTTTCTTTGATCACCTCGGTATGGTGACCTCATGAATCGTCCAAGTTGGAGAATAAGGAACCTGATAAATTGCTATGAGATAGGATGTTAGACATTATGGAAGTTAGAGAAAAACAAAAGTGTTAATTAGCCTATTAACAGGAAATGAGGTTGTGTGTGTGTGTATCAAATGAGGCATTCAAAGAGACATGGAAGATGGAAGGACTTGATTTGACCCATGTAAATCACACACCTCCAAATAAAACTTGTCCTATTTCCTAGGTAGTGGAGGGAAGTGAAAAGCTACCTAGGTCACGGTAAAAGCCAGTTAGTATGAATCATAAAGTTACTTGGGTTAACATAAAGGCCAGTCAACATGGGCCCTAGAGTTGCCTAAGTTAAAGCAAAGCCCAATTTGTCTAGATGCCTTTGTTTGATGGAGGATTGATTAAGATAAGTGACAATAAAGATACATGTGGGAACAAAATGTTAGATAATGTTAGAAAATTTGAATTCTCTATTTGGGACCCAACAACAAATGAAGATAAGGACTGACCCAGCCAACAACAATTGAATCAGTACGAGGGAAATAATGCATAAAAGAAAATTTGAAGCAAAATTACAGATGTAGGAAGATAAAGTTTAAAACTACAAGAGCATTAAATAGAGCCATTCAACCTACATCATAGGAAGGAGAAGAAAATAGCTTAATTATCTCCTTAGAAATGATTAAGAGTCAGCTAGGCCTTTAGGGGCCTCTCTTCCCAAGAAAACCTCTAGTTAACATCAAAGATATTACCCTTCAAGGTGATCACCTTAATTTCAAAGAGAGCCTTCAAACACTTAGAAAAGCTTTAGTGGAAGGTGACCTTAGCATCATTTACCTGCTGTATTTTATGGTCATTGGATTAGAGATATTCATTTAGGCAAGTGAAGATGTGGGCCTTAAGGAACATGCGTTCGTCTTTGGAATTAAATACTCTATAAACAAAGGTCTTCCTGTGATGGTGGTTGCTAGTGCTCTCTTCTAACGATTCCAGTTAGGTTAAGACCTCATGATGCTCATTTATGATGAAACATTGCCTCTCTACCATTTCCTAGCTCATGCGGTAGTAATTCTTAATTTGCCTATAGGCTTGCTGGAGCTCATTAGCCAGTTGTCTATTTGCTCTTCTGAAGGACTCAGGCCATTTTTCAAGTCCAAAACCTCTCTCTCTAGTCTTATCTTCTCTAATTCTAGTTCTACTACATCTTTCAATATCTGCTTGAGATATTGGGTCCCACCAGCCTAGAGCATAGATAACTTATCATAATAAGAGTTAAAGGAGCTAAGATTTTATAAAGAAGCTGCCATGACTAACACCAAAGAGAGAATGTTTTGAATGCATTTCAACCTTTAAGTAAGTGTATTTATAGGGACTAAAGAGCCTATCATGAGGCGGATAATGAGAAGAACCGTATTAATAGCCCTAAATTTATGTCTAGAGATTTGCATTAGCATTGTCGACAACAGAGCAAATCTTTTCTGGTCTAATGGGGGGGGGGTAGTGGTATGACCTTAGTAAAGCACTAGGGAAGGCCTGCCACAAAAACTAAGCTAGCCCTGTCAAACGCTCAACTCTGTTTGGCCAGTTCATTTAGGCACCTGGTTTGGTTAGCTGTTTAGTCTAGCCCAGCTGGCCTGATTAGGCACAGTCACCCAGTCCACGTGAAGAGACCACCCCACTTAAGTTTCTTGTTGGTTATCCTTAACGGTCAAGTAGTAGTCAAATAACCGTACTAGTCACATATTGGTAGTGCAATAGTGGGAAGGAACCACCGATGTATGTATGGGATACAAGAAATGCAAATGTAACTGAGACAATCAGTAGAATACACAATAAAGATCATCACATTAACCCATGGACGCAGACATCCTTTCTTTCTAAACCATATAAAACTTGTGCATCTTCTTTATTTTCACTTGTATTCTATGTGAGCCACAAAATCAACTTTTTCCTCGTACTATTGATCCTTGGATGCACCAAAATTAAATGTCTTGATTTTGATGATTGGATGGGCTTATTTTAAATTATGTCTCATGAGATATTTAATTAATTATAAGATGATATAAGTGATTAGTACAATAATTTAGAAAGATAGGATTAAAAAATAAGATCTCAAGATTTTATGAGCAACTTCTTTTTAAAAATAAGAAAATTCTAATTTATTTTAAAATTTTAATCAGTTTTATTAATTTTGATCAAATTAAATACTAATGCCTTATTATTTTATTTAAAAACTTATAGGACTAGTAAAAATAAGATTTCTAAATAAAATTAGCGAAACACCCTCTAAACTAAATTTTTTGAACTTTATCTTTTCTATGTTTTCTTTTTTACAAATAACTTATTTTTAGAAGTAGCTAAATTAATATTGCATGCTCATTTTCGAGCTATTGAATAGTTGCTATAGTTATAGAAGGTATTGCCATTTTTCCCTACAATTATAGTAGATAAATTTACCCCATTACCTTCTTTAGGTAGATCGTTACAAAAAATTTTTCTTAGTTTACAATCATATTTGATGGTTCCAAACCTTCAAAAACATATTTACAATCATGCATGTAATACGTTAAAAGTAAATTTTCCTCCATGGGATATGTGTACATTTTTGAATATGCACATGTTGATATGGGGGACACAATTTTCTGAAATGATTCTAGTGAAAATCAATTTGGAAGAGATTTGACATTATACAATTTGACATGATTCGTTAATAAAACAAACATTATAATATGAATTTGTAATATAATCTTGCCCATTAAATTTTTTGGATTATAATTTATCTAGTTGACAAGCCTGATTCAATGAGCCCAATAAATTTAAATTTTACTGTTCTGTTAGGTCGCCGTTAATGCCAATGCCTAAAGCTTTTCAATCAAACCCTTATACTTTCTAAATCTCCTTGACCTGCTTAATACTTTAATTAGAATAGATTTTTTACTCTTACCTATGTATGCTTGTTCTTCCCAAAGCCTTTGGGCACTTGAGTTTTTTGTGAATCAAGGTTAGCCTTGCTATGATGAGGTGTCTCTAGTTAAGATGGATACATGCTTGATGTAGGGGTTATTTCTAAAGAGGAAATAGTGACGATGCTGGGTTTCACTAAGTTTGGGCTCAAAATTTTAATTTTAAAATAATAAATAATTAGAGAACATGCAATATAATGTTAAAAACAAACTAAAATCTTTTTCGTCATACAACACATATTAATTGAATATATCCAAAAACATATAAAATTATCTCTCAAAATCATGTTCCAAGTGAGGTGTACCCATAACCCACAAGCCGCAACCCTCAAGTTGCGACATTTAGTTTGTTTACATAGAAAGAACTCGAACATGCACTTTCAAAATCATTGACAAACTCTTTGACAAGGATCTGACACAAACTACTTTAAGTATGGAGATTTTAAAACAAGAGGGAAAACTAAGAAGAAGTTAAAAGACCTTTCCCTCTCTTGCTTGGTAGGGACACATAAAATTTTCTTTATTTTTTTGAGTGTATTTGATTTGGAACTTTTTCAAATCTATTTATTTCCAACAAATAATATCCTACACAAGGTAGGATCCTTATTTTCATATATAGTACTTGGGGCACACATAGAATGGGCTTTTTGACCTTCCCAAATGGACCTTCAATTAATTTAAACCTACAACACATTTAATTACTAATCTCATTAATAATTAAAACACATTTCACCTTTAATTATTAATCAAATTAATAATTAAAACCCTTGAAATTATATCATTTAATTTAACTAATCTCATTAATTAAATTAAAGGCCCATTGTGTTTTCAATTAATAATCACATTATTTACAAATATAATAGAAAATATATAATTCCTTTCATGTCTCATCTTTTAATCAATTTTCATTAATTAAATTAAATGAGCTTTATGGTTCTAATTAATAATATCCTTATTAACAAATATAATGGGAAATCTATTTTGTCCAATCTAATTGCTACCTAATTAATTTCATCACGAGACTTCTTAAGTCCTATCTAAGTTCCCCAATTTACCAACTTGTCATTGTTCTATCTTTTTGGATATAATTCTTTAAGTTCATTCTTAATCAATAATGAATATAGCTCAAAGTATGTAGGTAATGTCTAACCTACAAATTACATCATCTCCAAAATAAGATGAAGTGAATGAATTACATGATTTCTCTCGATTGTAAATAACATGCAATATAGGCCTTTTGTCTTGATCGAGCGAAATTCATGAATTTAGTCAAACTCATTGACTTGTTTATATGACCAGGCTAATATTATAATATGAGATTATTAATATTCCATCAAAAACTCCTTTCTAATTTCTATAACCCTAGCTAGGGGTTTTTGTCTCATAGAAAATTGGCTGCATAAGACAAACTCATTCACTAGTAAGAAGATAAATCTTTTATTAATTGCACACGTGCCTCAATATGCATCCAGGTAACAAAACGTTGGGCTCATAACCTTGTATCATATCATGATAAATATTAGTTATTAATGTCCTAATGAAAAGTTGACTATCATGTAAGATAGCCATATTGTCTGAAATCTAAAGTCCTCATGCATTTAGTACAATCACAAATCAAAACATTGACAACAAATAGTAAACTCCATGTGCTTGCTTCATTATCGAGCAAGTATTCAAATACTCATTCTTCAATGATATATCTATATATATGTATTCATTTTGTCTTATACTGAATGACATGACACTTATCATATAAATACACAGTGTGCTAGTTGTACCGACTTTGCAAAGCCTATTTAAAGAATTTGTGATTTGCAAATAGGTTGTAGTAATTGTGTACTAAACAATTCTTGCATTCATATTCATAATCCCCTTTGAATAAGGCTCCTTAACGTAATCACATTAGCACATGCATGACTTTACACTATATAAGATTTACATGCATAATAAAATTGTCAGAATATTGATACGAAGAAAATATCAATATTAATCATAAGGTTATATTTACTACTAATATTCCTGACATACTACTAGTGTTATAAGGCATTGTTGGGTTTCACCGAGTTTTGAATGCAAAATTTTTCAAAATTTATCACAAAAATAACCAGAGAACACAGTGGAATTAAAATTCCTAACTTTGCTTGCTTTTCTTCACATAAAACATATAAACATTAATTATAAATTAGTTGTATGGATGATTACCTAGAATCCCATTCCTGTAGTTTTTGTCTTTGATCCAGAAGTTCCAATAAGGTCCTAACCTCTGGTTTATTTACACTAACAAAGCATTGGCTAAGCTTATCCAATGAATATTTATGAACTCCTTCATAAATGATGTGAATATATGGAAGTAGTAGCATCAAAAACACAGTTGAGGAAAGGAAGAAAAATGATGAGATTGAATAAATTTCAATTGAACAAAAACCTAACTCACTTGGGGTTGACCCTTAAACCAAATTGAAATGGATTCAATTGAGGAACCAAACATCACGCCATGAGATGTTAGCCACCAACCACTGCAAGTGAGCCGAATGACCCAATTTGATATTTTGAATTGAGGTTTTTCAAATAAAAATCTCATAACTATGTAGAAAGGTAGAAGATATAATTTTTCGTTCGATATTCAAAATGCCAAAGTCTTTGTTGTTGTCTTACAACACAAAGAGAAAATATTTATAAGCTACAAAACAAACCATAATGAGCTAAAACTAAGAAATGAATGCACAAGATTGGGCTAAAAACGACTGCACATGAAATTCAGCCTAAAATCAGCATTTCCCAGCTGTATGATTGATCTAGCCTTGTGTGTGATCGATTGCATCTTATTCGACTTAATCAGCAAAAATCTGTTGGTGTTGCAATCATCCTGCCATGCCCAGTTGTGTTGATCGTGTGTGCCCAAGATCAATCCTGCCCTTTTGTGATCATAACTCTACTACATCTAGGACTCCTCAAATGTCAATCCTATTGGCTGAGATCGATCGAACCCTGGGCTTATTGTAATTCTAGAACATGCCTAGGGTGATCTTGCTACTTTGGATTAATTTGACTTGGATCAAATTGCAATTTCACCTTCTTCTGAGCCTTCTTTTGGCCTTCCAAGTCTAATTTGATGTTAATTTTCATCCTTTGGCTTCTCTCATAATTCCAAGGCATAACAACAGGCCATGCCCTAGTTCTTTAGCACCTCAAATTGGTTTGGGATCACATTAAGGAAGCCCCGCAACTCTTCGCGATCTAGGGAATAGCCTAAGAGAAAACATGAGAGGGAGGCTAGTATTTACTCTCTCTCTCATGCAAAATGTCTATATGAACAATAACTGTGAGTGAATAGTAGTGGCAATATTGTTCATGCATGAATAGTGCCCTCTGTTCATGCATGAATAGTGCCCTCTTATGGAACTTTTTCAATTAATTTATTCTCAAGGTACAATCATGTATATGTAAGAATTCCTAGAACTTGGGGAATAGGTTCTATGGGCTTTCTATGGGTTTTTATATGGACCTTAAAATTAGTTCTAGCCTATCCAATTGGAATTATTTTTTTTAATTTAATTAATTTCATCAATTAAATTAAAAATCTATTATGCTTCTAGTCAAAAATCCCCATTATTAACAAACATAATAGGTACCAAATAATTCTTTTGTGTTTTGTTTCTTAAATTTAATTAATCTCCATTAATTAAATTAAAGGCTTATCATGATTCTAATTAATGATCTCATCACTAATAAAAACAATAAGGAATAAATTATCCCATTTAATTCAACCTAATTGCGACCAACTTAATTCCATGACAAGACTTATCAAGCCTCACCCACATGACTTCTCGAGTCTCATTGACATGACTTCTCAAGCCTTATTATCATTACTTTGTAAATGCCTTAAGCCATCTTTTTATTCGTATATGTGTGACTCTCTAAGTTACTGGCAATGAATATAACTCGAAGAATATAGGTAACACCTAGTCTGTGACCATATCATAGCTCATCCAAGGAGAAGTCAATTAATCACATGAACCTTCTTGATCATGAATACCATGCATTATAGACCTTTTGTCTTACATTATCCCAAATAGTTAAACTCACAAACTTGGTCATTTGACCAATTGAAGTTACCTCATGAGATTAGTGCTTCTATCAAAACTCCTTTCTGATTACACACTACTTTGACATAGAATTTCCATGTCATGGGACATCAACTACATCGGAGGAATATTTTACTCATTTGCAAAGAGATAAATCACTTATTGAATACACACATGCTTCCATCTTTACCCTGATAATAGTATATTAGGTTCATGATCTTATCCCATACTAGGATTGATGTTGGTTTTTAATACCCTAATGACACATTGATCGTCACACACATAAGACAACCATGTTGTCTTAGGTCTAATGTCTATACATACTCAACACGATCATTAAGCAAGATATTGACAGCAAAGAGTGAACTTCATGTGTCCATTTTATTCTACGAGTCATTGTTCAAATGCTCATTCTCCAATGACATATCTCCACACATGTATTATTAATATCTCATATTGAATAACATAACACTCATCATACAAAAACAAGTTATGCAAGTTATACCGATTATCTAATGCCCATTAGCATGTCCATGCTTCGCAAACTGATTTTAATAGTTGTGTATTAAGACAGTCTTGTGTTTAAATAAGGTTTCTTAATGCAATTATATGGACACATGCAATACTTTACAAAATTCAAGATTTATATGCATAAAAATACTGTCAAAATATTGATAAAATAAATATTAATATTTTATTAATCAATAAAAGTAACATTTACAACCAATGTTTCTCAAGTATCTCTCATTGACAATTGGTATTAGAGGACATATCACTAACAATCTCCCACTTGCACTTTAATACCAATAATCCTAATGCTAGTCGCTACGGGATTTAATATCCATCTTGTCAATATGGCAATCTAGTTACACTCGTGTTATCGGCTTAGTAAGTGGGTCAGTAATATTATCTGCTGAAGCTATCTTTTACAAGGCAATGTCACCCTTGCTGGGAATTTTGGGATCAAAAATTATATTTAAAACACAAGAGAAATATAAGTTCCAAGAATCTTTTTAATGGATCCTTGCAGTTTAACAAAAATTGAAGAAAAATAGCGAGAAACTAATCTGTTTTTCACAAAATCCTAGTTTTGATTGTCTTGGATTCCAAGTACTGCTCCAAGCATTAATGCCCTTTACAATATTTATACAATTTGGCTTTCTAGATGAATTGAGGTGTGCTAGCACCTTGAAAATGTTCTTTCATTTTTTTTTTCTCTCTAGTATTTTTAATTTTAGCAAACCATCCAATATGATGAGATGCGAAACCCCATTTTATGAAAATTGAGACTTACTTTAGAAAAGAATCCTTCACAATGAAGAATTCCTTCCCATTAATCTCAATTTGACTTCTGGAATGTCTCCTAAAATTTAAATTTGGTTGACTATCAATATAGACCGAATTCTCTTTATTTAAGGATCTTCAAAATTCAAAATTTTAGTTAATAACCAAAATTTGAATTTTTCTTAAAATTTGAATTTTGGTTGGTATCAAATAATTTGAATTTTAGTCTCTTCCTTATTTATTTTTTCTTCTAATTTTCAAGATTTAAATCAAATTTAAACCTAAATATTAAATAAAATTCTAGAGAGACGATGATGTTAATTTTTAATTCAACAAATCTAGATTCAATAAATTCAGATAAAATTAACTTTAAGTCCATCTTAGCTTGATCTAAATGTGCGACCCTGTAGGTTCATTTGACGTTGGTAGTAGGCCTCAATCTCGTTTCAAGCTCATGTCAAAAGCAGTCTTTAACAAGGCATTATGACTTTTCAAGTTAAATGAATATCGATAATATACAACCTAATTTATAACTTATGTCATAATTCTTTTGTCTCATGGTATTTAGATTGAACATAAGGTATGAAAAATGTGACCCTTATATTTGTTTTAATCATATTATCTCGATCACCAAGTAAACTAATATAACAAATGACATTGAATTCTCTATCAATTCATTTGAGCAGGGCTTTGCATTTCTCAATTTCACTTATCAAGGGGCCGAAAGATATCTCCCTCATAATGAAAGTGGCAAATTCCATCTCAATCACTCATCTCCCTTTACATGATCCTCATTATATTCAACCACAATCTTTATGGACATCTGATTAAAAAGAAAGTTTTATTGTGTTAAAGCATAATGCTTCTCATGTAGGAAACTATTGTGACTTTAGGTTTGAAGATTTAATGACATAACTATAATGAGTGTTACTTATGACATTAATCCATGCAGTGACCTTACAGCGGGTTAGTCTAGTATCTTGTCTCCAACATATACCTTCGAGTTTGATTTGTACACTATTAGGATTCAATGATATTAGTGTGCAAATTTTTAATTTTAAAATAATAAATAATCAAAGAATATGCAGTTAAACATTAATACTATATTTAAATTGATTTTATCATATAACATGCATCAATTGAATGTGTCCAAAAACACAAACTTACTTTTTGAAATCCTATTATAGGTCAAGTCATGCCCTTTAGTTTGTCTACATGAAAAGAACTTGAACAAGTTCCTCTAAAATCTTCTACGAACTCTTTTACAAGTACCTAACACAAAGTTCTTAAGATATGGAGAGTTTAGGACAAGAGAGAAAACTTGAACAAGGCTAAAGAACTTTTAGAAGACCTTTTCTCTCTTGTTTTATAGGAGGCACATGAATATTTCTTTATTTTTCTGATTGTATTTGATTTAAAACTCTTTCAAATCTATTAATTTTCAAAACGCAATATCTATATAAGGTAGAATTCTTATTTCCGTATATAACACCTACAACACATTAGGAATAGGCTTTATGGGCTTCCTATATGGATCTATAATTAAATTAAGTCTACATCACATTTAATTATTGATCTTATTAATAATTAAAGAATATTTCAAATTTAATTATTAATCTCATTAATAATTAAGACCCATTGAAATTTTATCCTTTAATTTTATTTATCACATTGATTAAATTTAAGGCTTATTGTATTTCTGGTTAATAATATTGTTATTAACAAACATAATATGAAATATATAATTCCTTTAATGTCTTATCCTTTAATTTAATTAATCTCCATTAATTAAATTAAAGACCCATTATACTAATTAATAATCTCATTATTAAAATAACATAAGGAGAAATTCATTTGGTCTAATTCACTTACAACCAATTTAATTTCATCAAAAGACTTCGCAAGTCTTGTCTAATCCCGAAACCAATTTACCAACTTTTCTTTGTTCCATCATTTTGTATGTGACTTTTTAAATCCATTCTTAATTAAAAATAAGTATAACTCAAAGGATATGGGTAACACCAATCCTACAACTCATATCGTAGCCTACTTAAGATGAAGTGCATGGATTACTTGAACCCTCATAATGTGATTATCATGCGGTGTGGATCTTATATCTTTTATTTATTCGAATTGAGTGAGAGGTATGAATCTAGTCAAACTCACTATTTCAATCGTATGACCAAATTAATATTACCTTATGACACTAGTAACATTCCATTAAAAACACCTTTCTGATTTCCACTATCCTAGCTAGGGGTTTCTATCTCATAGAATATTGACTACATATGACAAACGCCTTGCTCACTTATAAGGGGACAAATATTTTATTGATTACATCCATATGCATTTAGGTAACAACATGTCAGGCTTTGTTGCACTTTATGGCACACGTGTACTTAGCACGATCATGAAATAATACATTGATAGCAAAAGGTGAACTCTATGTGCTTGATTCGTTCTTTGAGTCAGTATTTGAATACTCATTCTCCAATGATGTATCAATAGCCATGTGTTTTTAATATATCATATTGAATAGCATGACACTTATTATACAAGCACATAGCGTGCAAGTCGTGTCTACTTTCAATGTCCATTTAGAGAATTTATGACTCATAGACAGGTTTTAGTGATAGTGTAATAAGAAGACTTGCATCCATATTTATTACCCCTTAGGAATAAAGTTTTTTAATACAATCACATGGTACGTGCATAACTTTATGCCATACAAGATTTACAAGTATGATAAAATTGTTAGAATATTGACACTAAGAAAATATCAATATTTATTAGTTAATCAAAATGCTATATTTACTGCCACAACCCTAATGTATTATTAGTATTAGAGTGCATATTACTGATAAATGAAAACTAGAAAGTAAAAATAAAGAAAGATGAGAGGAATAAGACAAAGAGAGGAGGATGAGGAAAGCAGAAGAAGAGAGAGAAAGAAAGAAAAGATGTTTATTATTATTTTTCACGTTTTATACATTCTAGCCTTTTTTAATTATATAATACTAATTATTCCTACTTTACTTAGATAGGTACTACCAAATCTACCATTACAAGGATCAGTCTTCTTGATTTGGTGCCATATTTTTTTTATTTAGTTTGTTACTATTACTTTATCTCTTGATTTATGTCTTTAGTTCAGATGAGATTATGATTTGTCCTTTTTATTGTAATATTAATTTCCTTGTTGTACTTGATTCTGATCTGATTTGTGGAATTTTTGCCTTATTTTTATGTATAATCTATAGCACTATCCTTCCTTAGAGAGAGTCCTTGTCCCCAAGGATGTGCAATTTGAAAAAACACTGAAGGATTTTGTAATTCTCCAAGATGGCTTTCGATGGGCGTAGTTTAGACCATTAGACTAATACCTATGTGGCTATTGCCCATTCCCTTCTTACTTGTTTCTTAATATGGCCCCAACCTCCTTAATTTTATTATTGCTTTATATTTGTGACAATTATGTTGTGGATTGATTATGTGATTCAATCTTCTACTTGAGTTGTAATACATGGAATGTATGGTGTATGTTAGAACCTTTGGGTAGCTCCAGTTGATAAGCCACTTGTCCATCGTTTTAATGACCTTGTAAGGTCCAAAATATTTGGAAGCTAGTTTTTGAATAAATTTACCTGATATGAAAATTTGGTGATAGGATTGAAGTTTGAAGTACACCTAATCCCTCTTTGGAAACTCATGTTTGCCCTATTCTATTAGCATATTTCTTCATCCTTTCCTAGGCCTTATGACGTCTCTCTTTTAATAATCTTGTTGTTGAACCTTAATCTCTAATAAACTATGATTCTTCTTTATTAATAGAGGCCCTTTCCATGCTAAACCCATATTGAGGGAAAGCCACCCCTTATATGATCTGAAATCGTGTAGTGCCCAAAATATTGTGATAGTTAGTGTTGTACCACCACTTAGCCAACAAGAACTAATGCACTTACCTTGTGAGTTTTGTCCTAGTCATGCAACGCAGACAATATTTAAGGCATTAATTAACCTTCTATCTGCCCATCAAATTAAGAGTGGTATGTTGTTCCCATATTCAAATTCAATCCTACAACCTTAAATAGATGCTTCTAAAAATTATTTGTGAACACTTTACATCTTTCAATTGTAATTGATTTAGACAATTCGTGAGCCACTTGCATGGTAGTATAAGGGTGTGATAAGGTATGGAATAAGAGTGTTTATAGAGCCTATTCATCACAACTAAAATTGTATTCTTACTAGATGATTTTGGTAGCCCTTCAATGAAGTCCATAGTAGTATCTTGTCTTAGGATGACACTATAACCTTTACCTCATTTAATAATCCCTTCTAGTGGAAAATAGACTTAATCCTTTTGCATGTAGCCAAAACGTTTCAATGATTTTTTTTCTTAATTGGAAACTCTACCCTACATGTATTCTATTTTTATATTTTAGAATGCCATTTTGGTGTATATAATGCTCAGAAGGAGTATTATCTTCCTAAATTGGTTTGATCAATTGTTGGGTTTCATCAATCCTAATATAGCTTTCTTTTGATCTCACTAAGGTCACCCAGGAGATGTTGTAGAATTCACTATCTTCATCTCACTTTTTAGGTAGACCATCTACACCTTTGTTCTCTTATTCTTTCCTGTGTTATATTTAGTAATCCAAACCAAGTAACTTTGTAAGGCTTTTTTTTTGTATGCGTGTGGTAATCTTCTAGGTAAGTAAGATCTTGAGGCTCTAGTGGCTAATTTTGATTATGAATTGCCTTGCCTCCAAATAATGCCGCCACATCGTAATGACAATGAGAAGAACTAAAAACTCCTTATAAGTAGATAGTCCCTGGTTCTTTAGGAAAAGTGGCTTGCCCATGAAGGCAATTGGGCGTGAGTCTTGTATGAAAATTGTGCCTAGCATTTGTCTCTCTATAATAAAAGTTCGCTTACATTTGGTGTAGCCAGTATTGGTGCCTTTGTTTTGGAAAATTTAAATTGTTCAAATGCCTTTTTAGCCTTAGAATCCTATATGAATGAATCCTTCTTCAACAAGTTGGTTACCTCTTAGTGATTTTACTAATCTTTAATAAGGTGTTTGTAATAACCTATCAAACCCAGGAATCCACATAATAATTTCATTGTCCTTAGAGTTGGCCAGTTAACCATTGCCTCAATCTTTGCAGTGTTCATAGCAGCTGCTTGGGCTAAAATTTGTATGGCACTTGACCTTAGGCTACCCAAAAGTGCACTTCTTGTACTTGATGAACAATTGATGATCCAATAGTTTCTAAAATACCATTGATCGGCGTTCTAGATGAGCCTCCATTTTCCTACTATAAACTAATATATCATTAAAGAATACCAAAACAAATTTTTATAAGTAATCATATAAAATATCTTTCATAAAGGCTTTAAAAAGTGGTTAATGTATTTACAAGCCCAAAGGGCATCACTAGGAACTCGAAGTGTTCATGGTGAGTTTGAATTTCAATCTTTTGAACATCTTTATGGTACATCCATATTTGATGATATCCAGATCTTAAATGCAACTTGGTGGAATATGTTGCACCATTTAACTCATTTGGAAAGTCTTTGATAGTGGGGATTGTTTAACCTATTGTAGTTTGTGCACATTTGCATTACATTATCCTTTTTCTTTACCAATAGCACAAGAGAGGAAAACGGGCTCTAACTTGGCCTAATTATACCTTGGTCCAGAATTTCTTTTAGCTATCTTTGAGTTTTAGCCTTCTCCTGATAGGGATGTTTGTAAGGTCTTAAGTTAATAAGCTATGAATCAGGCTTGAGTATAATTTTGTAATCTTGCTTTGTGGGGTGTAGAAGTTAGTTTGGCTTGGAGAAAATTTTAGAGTTCTTGCTTATCAAATTTCTAATTTCTTTAGGGATGGCATGATCCTCAAATTCAGGTATAATAGTGGTTAGTTAGGTTTCCCACTTGTCATTGCTGTAGCTTGGGAGACTACCAACTAGCTCATGATAAGTAATCCTATAAGTTGCATATATTATGCAACCTTTTAAAGTAATTGCCTGACCAAAATACTCAAATTGTAGTGTTAGAGAGTTAAAATCAAAAGTTAAATAACTCACAGTCTTTAACCAACCAACTCCTTATTTCAAATCATAGTTTAAGTAACCTAATATTGAATTCAAATTGGCACCCCTGCAATCTCCACCTTATCCTCTAGAACTCTAGAATACTCAAAATCCTTCCCCCATTGATTATAGTAACAGTGAGAGGGTTGGTGTGTCTAGGTTCAATGGTATTCCTTACTATAGCATTACGACTTATGAAGCTGTGTGTACTACCTATTTTCACCAGAATAATTATCACCTTTCCTTCAAATGTAGCTCTAATTCTAAAAGTATTAGGAGTATATTACTCTGTTATGACATTAAGGATTACTTTTCCTTCAGCATTCATCACTTTAGCATTAGGCTCTGTGTCTTCCTTGTCACCAAATTCATCCACTTCATCTCCTTCTATTAAATTTGTTGTCCTTCTATTATATTTGTGCTCTAGGTTTCATTTTTCTCCACATATGAAGTATTCTCCCTTCGTAAATTCTATGTTGCCTTTATTTTTAGTTTTTATTGGTGCCTTTTGTTGATTAGCCTTAGTATTGTAGTTGCTAGGAGATTTGAATGAAATCCTGTATTTTTTCAGGGCCTCAATTTTAAGTTCCTTATGTTATGCTAATTTGTAAGTCTATTCAAGCGTTTGTGGCTTGAATATGTAGCATTGCTTTGGTTACCATCATTTAGTTTGCTAATCAAATTGTGTATGAAATACTACCTACTTAAGTTTGGATTGAATTTTATTACACTGGCCTTGAGGTCGTAAAAGACCACGATGTAGTTTGGAATAGACCCCTTGGATCTTGACTTTTAAAGGTTCCTAAAACATATACTAGGTTTCGCTTGTCATATTTTTCCAAGATTTCAGGTTGTAATTTTGGCCAATTGATAAATTTTTACCGGTAATGTAATTGTGTAACTGCCTTTCTACCTTCTTGTCAAAATATAGAGCTACAACTTATGTCTTTTCCTTTGTAGTATTGCAATACTAAAAATATTGGTTGCATTTCCTGACTTGGTATCTTGCATTTGTTCCATCAAAAGTTGTGAAATCTATAGTAGGCTTAGGTTGGAAATAATGCCTTGGGAATTCAATTTGATATAGGTTGCTGGTGCTAGCCATGTTGTGATGGACTGTGGGTGATAGGTGTCCCATATGATGCTTAAGGTGATGGAGGGTTCATAAGATCCCTTGAACACCCACAACTAAGGGTGAACCCTCATATGCTAATGCATTTGGCATGGTTAACTTGCCATTCATTCGCTGAAATATTGTTAATAGCTGATCTATCTTGTCAATTATGGTAGAGTAATGTGAGCGTTAAAGCTAACATCGAATATCTAAGGATAACTAAAGGACTGTTGACAAGGGCTAATGCCAAAAAGCTCAAAGAAGCCATGAAAACACCCATGAAGGAGTTTCAAGATGCTTTTGGATGCTTGGAGGAGTTCAAGAAGGAAAAAGAGCATTCATGGGTGAACTTGGGGTAAAGAGAGCTCGAAACAAGTCTTGGAGTACCCTTTAGATTAAGCTCAACAACAGGCCGATCAATCACAAGCACACCAAATCTATCCAAGAGTTGTGCAATTATCCCAGAGCCAAAAGCCAATGTTCTACTTTTACAATCGAAGGAAGTGCACTTGATCGTAACTCACACGATCATAAATCTTGCAGTCCTATCTAAAGTTATGATCCTTAGCTTGACTTCTTGATCATGCCTTGCAGAATTGTAAGCATTAGAGATGGTATTGTTCTATGTTTATGATCCAGACACACTTGATGAACTTCCAAATCAAGCTCAAAGATAGAATAGTGTCAGAATTGATTAGGAAATTGCCTTTTTCGTTATTTTCATTATTTTTCAATTACCATACGAATTCTAGGTTTACAAAGACTTCTAAACACTATGAATAGGACCTTTGGGTATTTTGAGAAAAACTTTTAAAACTCGACTCTTTTGAAATTGAATACAATAATAGTTTTTTCTTCCTTGAACTTGAGTGCATGAATTTCTCATGAATTCTAAATCAAATTATTCTAGGCATGTTCTTCATTTGATTTGTGGTGTATCAACTAACAAGGTGTGTTAGTTGTGGTCATTTTCTCGCTAGACTTCACTGAAGATCACAACATTGGGTTGTTCCTAACAATTTGCGTAAGTAGATTTTGTTGGGTTTTAGCATACATTGCTATCTTTTATCTTTTACGCTTTCACATACACTTCAATTGGCATCAAAGCCAGCTTTTCAGACTCTTACCCAAGTGTTGATCCATGTACCAATTTATCCTATTTCTTTTCATTTTCATTGTTTTTTGTTCTTCGTGCTCTTCATATTCTTCATATTCTATCATCTATATCACCTTCCCAAAGTTAAAAAAAATCATTGTTTGTTTGATTTGCATGTTTTTTTTAAGAGTTTGATTTTTGAAAATACTAAAAAAAGGTAAAAAAAGGGCAACAAGGTTGTATTGGAAAAAAAAAAGTGAACATTTTACATTCTACTTTGCTCTTTCTAACGTGGAGAATGTTGAGAAACTGAAGAAATTGAATTGGGAGTGAATTTGTGGGAGTTCATTCAATTAAAATCATGGATTTTAGGCACGGGATCAACCACATCGTTGTTCCAGATCAATCGTGTGCATTCTAGGTTACAGCCCAGAACAATTGCCTCATTCATGCTCTATTGCACTAAATTCCTAGGTCAATCACGCTACTATTTTGCTCCAAGTCGATACATTTTGCTCTAGGATCGATCGCACTATGTTCTTTTAGACTAGATTGATCCACTAATTTGTTTTCAACCCCAGATTGATCTATTTATGTCTGGATTGATCCCAAGCTCCAAAATTTCAATCTTTTTACACACTTACCAATACTTAGAGATAGGCCACTTGGTAAGTACATTAAGTGACTGAACTTGTGTGATAGATGAGCGAGAGGTAAAATCAAAGTAACTACATCTTGTGAGGTAAGAGGACACCTCCACACACATCACTTGCCTATTTCTCTTTTTGTATTACACATATAGCATATCAGGAGAATTAGCTATGGGAGACAACACATTCAACATGAAGTAACTTACATATACGTTGGATATCATTAATTGGTGTTTAGAGAACTTGGAGGTGTCACAAGCATCTACACAAGGTAGGCTAGTGCCATGAGAGGATTCGATGCCTAGGAGAGGACTAGTTATGCACCAATCACTTAGAGAGAGGTATGTTAGTGATGAAGAGTATGATTATCATGATAAGTTTGAGGATTTTGGCAATTTGAGAAGATTTATAGGCATACATGAGATGAGGTGCCGAAGGGTATCAAATTGACCATATCGACATTCTAGGAAAGGCTCGACCCAGATGCATATTTGGAGTGGGAGCGATGAGTAGAGTTAGTGCTTGATTGTCACAGGTATTCTTAAGCTTAAAAGGTAAAGCTAGTATTGGTAGAATTTTCATATTTCTTATTGTGGGACCAAGTATGTATTAGTTGTAGGAGAAATGGTGAACATCCCATTAAGACCAAGCAAAAGTTAAAGGCATTGATGAGAAAGATGTTTGTATTGAGTTACCACCATAGGGATGTATATAGATGGCTACAAACATTAGTACAAGGTAATCAGAGTGTAGAGGACTGCTATGAGGAAATGGAGATGGCACTAATGAGGGTAGACGTAGTGGAGGACAAAGAGGCAACCATGGCGAGGTTCATGGGAGAATTGAATAGAGAAATGGCCAATGTGTTAGAGTAGTATGTGGAGGTTAGAGACTTGGTGAAGCTGGCAATCAAGGTAGAAAAGTAATTATAGAGGAGGGGTACACAGTAGCAGCCACCATACATGACCTCAGGATTGTTTACCTACCAAGATGAAAAGCTAACTACTAAGGCAATTGGAGTTCCTAAGCCCAAGTATGCACCATGGGCTGAAGTACCTAAGGTACAAAATCTAAACCTTAATACTTCTAGTATATGTAATCGAGATATCTTGTGTTTTAAGTGTCAAGGGAGAGGACATATTACTACTCAATGCTTGAATAGATGAATAATGATAATGATTGGCAAAGGAGAGATAATGACAGATGAGGAAGAGAGTAGTAGTGGGGATGAGATGCCACCACTAGAGAAGGTACCATCTAAAGTAGAGGAAGGAGTTTACAAGGAGATAGGTATTGTGAGTTTGGTAGTCATGAGAGCATTAAATGCACAAGTAAAAGAGGAAGGATTTAAAGAGTAGGGAGAGAATATTTTTCTTTTTAGGTGTGGGATTATAGGTAAGATGTGCAGCTTTATTATAGATGGAGGAAGTTGCACAAATATAGCTAGTACAATGTTGGTGGAGAGACTTGCACTTCCACTTACAGACCACATCCGACCATACAAATTGAATTGGTTGAATAACAATGGTGAAGTAAAGGTGACAAAATAGGTCTTGGTAGAGTTTGAGATAAGTAAGTATAAAGACAGTGTATATGTGATGTGGTACCTATGTTAACAAGCCATATCCTATTGGGAAGACCATGGCAATTCAATAAAGATGAAGCATTTTATGGCAAGGTGAATAAGTATACATTCTATCACAATAATAAGAAGGTGACATTTGTACCACTTACAATGAAGGGGGTGTAGGAGGATCAGCACTATCTATAGCAACAATATGAATTTAGCATAGAGAGGAAAAAGAAAAAGAATGAGAGTGGAAAAGAGTTAGAGAATCTATAGGTAGGTAGGAAGAGAGAGAAAGAAATAAAAAGAGGGGAAAGAAAAGAAGGGAAAGGATTGTATGCTATCGAGGGGGAGAGATGTGAGAATAGCCTTGGGGAGTGAGCAAAGAATAATATTATTTTTTTACAAGGAAACTTAATTAACAGAAGAGGTCACGTCTCCCTTTCCCCAAAGTGTTATGTCTATTTTGCAGGATTTTCAGGATATCCTATCGAAGGAGTTGCCAAGTGGATTACTACCAATCAAAGGGATTGAGCATCAAATTAACTTTGTACTTGGAGTAGCCAATCCAAATTGACCGATGTACCAAACAAACCTGAAGGAAACTAAGGAGATCTAACGTTATATGGAAGAGCTAATTGGCTAAGGATGGGTTCGAAAGAGCATGAGCCCTTGTGCTGTCTTCAGATTGCTCATATTAAAGAAGGATAGTTCTTAGAGGATGTGTATGGATAGTAGAGCTATAAATGCTATAATGGTAAAGTATCATCATCCCATTCCTAGACTAGATGATATGCTTGACGAATTACAAGATGCAAGTGTATTTTTTTAAATTGTTCTTAAGAGTGGATATTATCAAATTCACATGAAAGAGGGAGATGAGTGGAAAATATCTTTTAAAATAAAATATGGGTTGTATGAATGGTTTGTTATGACGTTTGGCCTAACAAATGTACCTAGCATATTTATGAGGCTTATGAACCATGTTTTACATGCTTTCATAGGTAAATTCATTGTGGTAGATTTTGATGATATTCTCGTATATAGTAGATCTATTGAAAAATATGTTAGATATCTTAGGGAAGTATTTGAAGCATTGCCAAAGGAATAATTATATGCTAACTCTAAGTAGTATACATTTGGTGTCAATCATTGCTTATTTCTTAGGTATGTAGTAAGTACACAAGAAATTTGGATGGATGAGAATAGGTTAAGGTAATACAAAAGTGGCCAACACTAGATCTATGACTGAGGTATGGAGTTTTCATGACCTTAAGAGCTTGTATAAAAGGTTCATATGAGAGCACCATTGACTACAATCATCAAGAAGACTAAGAAGTTCTAGTGGGGAGAATCTCAATAGTAGGCATTTGAGTTGCTTAAGGAGAAACTTATTAATGTTCCTGTATTATTGTTGCCTGACTTTTCTAAAACTTTTAAGCTTGAATGTGATGCTTTAAGTGTAGGAGTTAGAGCAATGTTGATGCAAAAGAAAAGGGTAATTGTGTATTTTAGCAAGAAGTTAAATGAAGCAAAGTTGAATTATCCAACTTATGACAAGAAGCTATACACATTTGCAAGAACTTTGGAAGTATGGTAGCATTATCCAAGACCTGAAGAATTTATCATCTATAGAGATCACAAGTCCTTAAAGCATTAAAGAGCCTAAGTAAGTTAAGCCATATACATATTAAATGGGTATCTTTCATTAACATTTTTTCATATGTACTTAAGTATAAGAAGGGCATAGAGAATGTAGTAGCGAATGTATTATCTAGGAAGTATTCATCACGTACTACATTAAAAGCTACAATTTTAGGATTTGGGCATAATAAAGCATTGTATTTGGCTGATGAGGATTTTGGTCAAGTGTATGAAATGACTAAGATGTATGTAAAAAGAATTTTTAGCAAGATGATTATTTATTTTACATAGATAGGTAGTGTACTCCTAAGTGCTCCTTGTATGAATTATTAATTCGAGAGTTTCATGATAGAGGCCTAATGAGACACTATTGTGTCACCAAGACATTTGTCATTTTGTAGGGACATTTCTTTTGGCCATACTGGCAACGAGATCTTGAAGGAGTGGTTGATAGATGCATCAAGTGAAAGGAGTCTAAATCGAGAGTTCAACTACATGGACACTACACACCATTAGCAATACCAGAGAAACCTTGGACAGACTTTTCAATGGACTTTGTATTGGGTTTGCCACAGACTCAAATAGGTAAAGATAGCATTTTTGTAGTTGTCGATAGGTTTTCTAAAATGGCATACTTCATTGCATGCAATAAAACGGATTATATTGTACATATAGCTAACTTATTTTTTAAGGAGATAGTTTAATTGCATGACATGCCAAAGACCATTATGTCTAACAGAGATATTAAATTTTTAAGCTACTTATAGAAAATACTATGGTGTAAGTTAGGGACTAAATTATTATTTTCTATAAGGAGTCATCCATAAACTGACGAACATATCTAGGTGGTCAATAGGACTTTAATTGCATTATTACAAGCATTGATTAGGAAGAATGTAAGAACTTGGGAAAAGTATTTACTGCATGTAGAGTTTGCTTACAATAGGAGTATACACTCAACCACACATACGTTACCATTTGAATCTGTTTATGGCTTTAATCCATTAACACCATTGGACTTGCTACCATTACCACTTAATGATCAAATTAACAAAGATGAAGAGCATAAAGTAAAGTTTGTAAACTGGTTACACGAGCATGTATGCCAAAACATTGAAAGGAGGAATGAGCAATATGTGCAACAGACGGATAATGGTAGCAAGAAGATTGTGTTTGAGCCTGAAGATTGGGTTTGGGTTCACATAAGAAAAGAAAGATTTCCAAATCAAAGAAAGTCGAAGTTGATGCCAAGAGGTGACAAATCGTTTCAAGTGATCGAGCTCATTAATGATAATGCGTACAAGTTACAATTACTAGGTGAGTTTGGGAACATTTAATGTATCTAACTTAAGCCCTTCGGATGCAGGGGATGAAAGAGATTCAAAATTGAGGCCAATTCTTTTTCAAGATAAGACAAATGACACGAGTGTTAAGACTAACATCGAATATCTAAGGATAATCGGAGGATTGTTGACAAGGGCTAAGGCTAAAAAGCTCAAGCAAGCAATGACAATGTTTGTGAAGGAGTTTCAAGATGTTTTTAGATGTTTGGAGGAGCTCCAAATGGAAGAAGAGCTTCCATAGGAGAACTTGGTACAAAGAGAGCTCAAAATAAACCTTAGAGTACCCTTTGGAACGAGCTCAGCAAGAGGCTAACTAATCGCGAGAAAGTTGGATGATCTGAGAGTCGTGTGATTGCCCCATAGCTGAAGCCCATGCTCTACCTTTCTGGTCGGGGGAAGTGCATTGATTGCGACTCGTGTGATCATAAATCCTATAGATCCACATTCTTGAAGTTATGATCGAAAGCCTGACATGTTAGAGATGGTATTGTTTTGTTTTACAATTCTGACACGCTCGATTAACTTCCAGATCAAGCTTGAAGATGGAATAGTGCTAGAATTGATTAGGAAATTGCCTTTTTCATTATTTTCTTTATTTTGTCAATTACCCTATGAATTCTACGTTTGCAAGGGTTCCTAAATGCTATAAATAGGGCCTTTGGGTATTTTGAGAAAAACTTTTGACACTTGACTCTTTTGATATGGAACACACAGCAATATTTTTTTCTTCTTTAAACTTGAGTGCATCAATTTTTTGTGAAGTCCAAATTAAATGATTCAAGGTGTGTTCTTGGTTCAATTCATGGCATATCAACTAACAAGGCATGTTAATGGTGGTCATCTTCTCACTAGAATTCATCGAAGATTGTTGAGTTGGGTCATTCCTCACAGTTTACACAAGCAGATTTCATTGGGTTCTGGCATACTCTACTATCTTTTATCTTTTACACTTCCACACACGTCATAAAGTGTAGGTCTTCGGCCCTATACTAGATGCTTCCTTTGATTTCAGCATTAAGCTCTTCTTCCACTCACTTGAATCTTGTCTCAATTTTTGCCCTTTAGTTCTCAGACTTGTTTATTTGAACCTTTGCCCACTATTTGTAGTGATTTGGTTTTTGCCAGGGCAATTAGGTGCCATGAAAGTGCTCTCATACCAAATCTGCAATATAATCTTAACCCATTTAATTTTCTAGACTATAATTTGTCTAGTTGATTTCGGCATTTGATGGGCCTGATCTAATGAGCCCAATAAATTTAAATTCTAGAGGCTGCTAGATTTAAGGGGTTAATAAGTGATTTATGAAATCAATGGCTTAATCTTGTTTGATGATTGGAATGGAGGCTAGTTGGGTAATTTCAACAATTAGGGTTACTTAAATACCTTATCTACCTTTGAGATAAGCATACCTTGACTCTCCTCTTTCATCTGTCTAATTTTTGATTCCATTAGACTACCTTGAGTGCTGGTGGCCAAAGTTTTTTAGTCAAACCCTTGTACTTTTTGAATCTCCTCAATACTTTTTGAATCTCCTCAACGTCCTCGGTATTTTAATTTAAACAAATTTAAATTTCTAATTCTTGACGTGTATATGCTTATACTTTAGTCATCTCCAATTTGAGTGGATACTACACACTTGATTCTTGGTTATTCCTAGATAGGTGACAGTGTTGACAGGTAGAAAGTAGAAATACAGAAAGATGAGAGGAATATGATAAGAGAAGGAGGAAGAAATGAAAGGAGAAGAAGAGAAAGAAATATAGATATTCTTCTTCTTCTTCTTCTTCTTTACACTAGTACATTCTAGCCTTTTTACATATATAATACAAATTATTCCTACTTCGATAGATACTGCCAGATCTACCATTACAATGATCAATTTTCCCAATTCAATTTTATGCCAATGGTTTGGACAAGATTATGATTTTCCACCTTCATTGTAATTTTAATTCCTTCATTGTATTTGATTCTCATCCAATTTGAGTATTATTGTTGTATTTTTATGCATCAACTGTAACACAATTACATAAGAGCTGAATCAAAACAAATAGATCTTAAAGTGTTGCGATCAATCTCGAGGTAAGCAAGATCAATCTTGTAGTATAGAAAAGAGTCATGATCAATTGTGCAACATTGAAGGGATCCAATATGATTCTAATACTTTGTTTACCTCAAGGTCATGTTTACTTTGTTGGATATAATTCAATTGACAATTATATTTAATAAGTTTGACTATTTAATGTAATTGTATTTGTTTTCTCATTATATCCTTATTATACAAGTAATTCAATTAATGATATAATATTAAAATAGTCTTTTGAATGATTTATAAGAGAGCTATAATACCATGATTATTTCATCCTAATTCTTGATAAGGATTATTTATTCTACAATTTTGTATATGAACTAATAATATATGAAGGGCTTTAATAAAACAAAAAGAACATTTGGTTAACTTAGATTAAATAATCTATCTTACATTATCTTTAATAGTGAACATGACCCTATTCTACTATTTATTCAAATTAGAATTATTATCAATTAAATAGAAAATTTCAGTATAGGTTTATAATTCTACTACGTAGGATTTGATTGAAAATCTATTTCTACACAGCTGAGACTCCTAGTAAATAAACATGGCACTGTAGGACTACTATAATTGTATCTTTCATTGCTAAGAGTCGTTGTTAGAGAATTTTCTCTATATTCTGCATATAAATTTGTTGTGCCAATTTCCATACAACAGCGTGTTTCTTGTGCATTTTTTGGTATTGAATGTGCTTCAATCCTTCTTTGCTGCCTTATACAAGAAATAGGCCCATTTGCATGCTCTCACTCATGTCAAGTGATATTAGAAGAGGTGGTTTTTCTCTTTCTTAAATTGAATTCCTTTGATGGTTACATCTGAAATAATTGACAAAACTATTGAGGGGGAGCTTGTCTCTTAATTGAGACTTTGTTGAAGTTAAAAGACAATATAAATATTACGCTTATAAGGGATTTCTAACGCGGGATTTCAATAGGGACGGATTTGGATTTTCACTTTCTTTTTTTTTTTTGGGGTGGGGGGGGGGGAATTAAAAAATAGTTTTATTTTAAGATAATTTTCCCATTTACTGTAGTACAAAATCAGACATCTTAATTATATGATTAACTTGCCATAGTAAATAGATTATTTTTTTTTCTATCATAGCATTTTATATTATTTAATCATATTCACTAAAAGAATATATATAAATTTATTCAAAAGATAGTTAATTTTAAGAATTGATTCTTAAGGCTGGATAAAATATAATAAAAATTAAGTATTGATTTTAAAGCATAAAAATATTTTGGTTTACTTAAATTATTGCTCAATATATTTACATTTAACTGTTAAATTAATATTGTTTAATTATTATTCTTGTAAAAATATTAATCACAAAATAAAATTGAAAATACTCCAAAACTAATTTTTTATAGTATATAAAATATTATAAAATTTAATTGTAAAGGAACAACACAATATGTGTACATGGATATTAGACAATGAATCTCATACTAATCATAAGTTTTAATTTGACATATCATTCAATGCTAATAACTAGTTAATACAAATTAATTATGTAGAAATGTGATATCAGTTGATAAAAAGAAAAGTGATAATAATCAATATAGCAAAATGTATATTAAATTATTAAAAATCATTTTTGATATGATTAACTATTTTTATGAAATATATATTTAAAATGTCAACAAAATAATATCTTTTCTTGGAGTAGACAAATATCATAAATAGATTATATATTTACTAACATGTATGTAATATTGCCATGTATAAGTTGGAATTGAAGGGGCTAAGATTATATTTCTATTAAAAAATATATATATATATATATATTTATATATATAATATTATTATGTACATATACTTGTAATACTAAGGGATATGGAGAGATGGGGGCCCTCCTTCTGTTCTTTGATTTTAACAACGATGCCTAGATGTAAAAGAATTTAGATGAAGGGTGGGTGTACCATCTTGCGTTGCAATTGACGCATTGAGAACTTCTTGGATTGGGTTGATGGAATTGAGGAGGCGCTTAAATGCGAAGATTTTGAAGTATCACCAAACTAAGTTAGTGACTTAAGTTGAAAGGAGCTTCAATAACATACTGGAAATTGATACAAAATTATCCATGCAAGAATGGAAAGCAACCTGATGGCAAGCATTACCCCATGCCGCTCTTGCCATCCAATTATGATAGGATTCCTGCCCATGATCCAATTTCTGTGCTCAAGACGTAATTTCTCAGGAGAAGTGGGTTGAACAAGTTGGAAAAAGAGACTAAGAACGATGATGAGGAGAGAAAAGAGTAAATAGAAGAAATAATTTGTTTTGTGGGAGAAATTAATAAAGAGGATGATAAAGAAATTGGAAATTCTACATTACTTGAGGATAAAGCTGGGGAGAGATGTGAATGGTGTAAAGGTTGTTGGTGCAGAAAATTCTGCATTAATTGAAGAAATTGAAGAACATTTATCGCCAATAAAGATAGAAGAAAATTCTATACTTAAAACACGTGGAATCTCCTCCTAAATATGTGATAACATGTGAAATTTTATCTTGTTGGTACTCCATTTATGCTTATATTATGCACGGAATTAAAATAGGGAAAATATGTTTATCATGTGTGAATTATACTAAATATAATGATTGGGATGTAAAAAAGTGTAGAAGTAGAGTTAATTATTAATTTTGGATATCTTCTACACTAAAATGCAATTTTTAGTTTGCAAGGCAGCATCACAACCGCAAAAGGGAGAGCCACAGCTGTGAGCTGTGATGATGCAACCACAAGAGTCGACTGCAAGGCATATTGGAATTTCCGTTGCTAAAGATTGTGGTTGCGGAAGAGAGGTGTAGGAGTGCAGGCACCAAAGTCGCAAGAGTGAGAAGAACCATGAAGCATTCTAGAGTTTTTTGTTAATCACAGTCACGAGGTTGAAGATCGCGGTTGTGGGAAGCCTTTTCGTGGTAGAAAGACGGAAGAGCAAAGTGTTCTTGAATTTTTGTAGGTGAGGGGTGGGAACATGATTGTAGAAGTCATGAGCGTGGGAGTTGAGATGTGGCTGCAGATCACAATTATAAAGTTTATGTAATGATTGTGCCTGGGCTCGCAGACACAAAATAAGGTGATGTGATCATGGAGCGAATATCGTGGCCGTGAGAGACATTGTGATAGGAGATCAAATTGCGATTCGACATGAAATTTTGGGGGCCTTTTCGTGTTTTCTCACATGTACATGAACTCTAGGCACTCTCCACACACACACACACACACACACACACACCCTTACGCTTCACAGTCTAGGGAACATATTAGGCTTAGTTTTTATTTTGCAAACACTTAGAAATCCTAAGGACCAAGATCAAAAGGTGTGGAGAAGAAGGGACCCACATCAAGAGATGAAAAGTGTAATTTTCCCACGCAACACGGTATATACTAAGTTTTTCTAAACTTTTTTCTATTACTTTTATGACTGTTTGGATGATGAACAAATTAGTTTTGAATTTTGTTGAATTTATTATAGATTGCTAATTTACTTTCTAATCACATATCTTTGTGCCCGATGAATCATGTATGCATGAGTTAATTCTTGATTGTTCTTCCAAGATTTTTTCACAATTCTTGAATTAAATAGTAATTATAGGACAACCTTATAATTAATCTATGGTTATGCGAAGATTAACAAAAATGAAATTGTGTGCTAGACGAGCATTTGCAAACACCAAATTTGTAGAGATACTAGGAGTGAACCATAAAATTAGTGTAGGTAAATATTGTTAATTACAAAACTTGAAGTTTTGACTTGATTTGCCCTGGGAAAACCCGCTATAATTTTGAGTCAAAGATATAGAAAAGTTCAGAAGAATATCTTATAGACTTTAGAATCAACAATTCATAATCAGTGTAATTAAACAGATAATTAATGTAACTCACATACATAGAAAACTAATACAACACAAGTGGCTAGACGCTTCAACTATTGGTACTCCATTACTTTCACTTTATGTACTCTATTCTAAGTGCTTGCTTTTATTTAATTATTTTATCTTTCACTACATTGTTGAGGTCTAAAGAAAAAAAAAATTAGTTAAATCAATAGACACAAGATCTCTCCTTGTGGAAATGATACCTATACTCACCACAATACTAGTTTAATTATAAATTTAATTTTAGTGTGGTGACGACTCATGTCAAATTTTGGCGCTATTGTTAGCAAGCGTAATAAATGCTATTAAATACTATAAGGGACTGCTAGATTAGGCCCTTTAGTTTTATTTTTCTTTTTGTTTTCCTGGATATTGAATTACCTTGTTAGAAGATGGAATTCTTGTTTGTGAAGACAATTGTACACACGAGTAAGAGCATCAATCTTGATTTTGATCTAGAGATTGAATGAACTCTTCATAGGTGTAGTGCTTTTTTCCAACGTGAATAGGAAATGACAAAAAATAATCCACCCCCATAGGAACTTCCTTCTCAACTAACCAGTGGGCTATAAAAGACTATGTTTAGTTGGTGGTGAATCCCAATATGACTGGCATTGCGAGACCACTGTTGAATGCTAATAACTTTGAGCTAAAACTTGCATTAATTAATATGATGCAGTCAAACCAATTTGGTGGAGCCCCATATGAAGATGCTAATACACATCTTGTTAGTTTACGAGAATTATGTGGTACTATTAAATTTAATGAGGTTTCAGATGATGTAATTAAATTAAGATTTTTCCTTTTTCTCGAAGTGATCATGTGAGGTAATGGTTGCAATCCATACCACCAAGGAACATCGTTACTTGTTAAGACATGCTAAATAAGTTTTTGGCAAAGTACTTCTCATGGGCAAAAACTGCACAACTCAAACTGGAGATTAGGACATTCAAACAAATAGAGTCTGAGACACAGCATGAAGTGTGGGAAAGATTCAAAGAGCTTTTCAGAAAATGCCCACAACATAGATACCCACTCTAAATGCAAGTACAAACCTTTTATAGAGGGATTTCCGGACAATTGAGAACCGTGTTAGATGTAGCTACAACGGGTGCCTAAATGAACAAATTTCCTAAAGATGTATGGGCTTTAATTGAAGAAATAGCATCCAATGCTTAGTAGTGGTCATGTGAGAGGTCCATAACATGCAGGGTCATTGGCATGCATGAAGTACATACAGTAATGACTCTTGTAGCAAAAGTAGAGCTCTTGTCTAAGAAATTTGACAATAGCCTGGTAAGTACCACTCAACCTTCTTCAGCCTCCATGATAGAAAATTGTAATTTGTGTGTAGGGCCTCATTCTACACATGAATGTCAAGGAGACAAAGCAAGCAGTAGCAAGCCAAAAGAGCAAGTCAATTTCATAGGTATTTTGGAATTTGAGGTAATAATTCCTATTCATATATCTACAATCCTGGCTAGCAGAATGAGCCAAACTTTTCTCGGAGAAACTTACAAAACCAACCTAGCTTTCAAGCACCTACCTATCACCAGAGAAAAAGCAATCACTAGAAGAAATTAGAGTCAATCTTGTGAAGTTGACCAATAAGATGATAGGTAATCTAGCAAAAACTATGCAAGAC
Organism: Avicennia marina; assembly: GCA_019155195.1. Taxonomy (NCBI): domain Eukaryota; kingdom Viridiplantae; phylum Streptophyta; class Magnoliopsida; order Lamiales; family Acanthaceae; genus Avicennia; species Avicennia marina. The sequence continues at coordinate 8,077,693 of CM032781.1, read as the reverse complement.
TATATGAATAGAACTAATGCCCCCTTGCAGAATCAGCAATTATTCATTAGAAATTTGGAGGTGCAAGTAAGATAGCTAGCACGAGAGATGACAAATAAGCTGGTAGGTATGTTATTTAGCACTACTGAAAATAATCTAGCTAAACATGTAAAAAGTGTGTAGGTTGTGGAGAACAAGAAAGAAGAGGTGCAATTCACCATTGTTGAGAAGGAAGAGAAAGAAAGCCCAAGAACCATACAAGCTAAAAACCCCATACCCTTAGAGGTTCATTCTAGCAAAAAGAAAGGAGTAGGTAAGTAAATTCCTTAGTGATTTTGAAAAATTAAATGCAAATGCACCTTTAGTTGTAGAGATCAAAAAGAATCCAAGTGTGGTCAAGTTCTTAGAAGATGTTGTGAGAAGGAAAAGGAAATTGGATGACATTGATAATACCCTAGGTAATGAGAGGATTTTGTTACAAAAACTTGAAGACCGAGGGAGTTTTAATATTCGATGCACCATAGGGAGTATTTTGTTTAACAAAGTTTTATGTGATTTAGGTATAAGTGTGAATGTAATGTCCTTTCCATTTTTAGGCACTTGGGACGAAATTAGTAAAACCCACAAAGATGAGGATCAAATTGGCTAATAGGTCTACGACAAGGCCACTAAGGATCGTAGAGGATCTATTGATAAAGGTTAGTCATTTGATTGTGTCCATGGATTTCATTATTTTAGATATAGAGGGTGAAAGAGAGCAAAGCATTATTCTTGGGCATCCATTTTTGGACACCACTAAGGCAGTTATAGACATGGAGTAGGCAAGTCTCACATTGCATGTAGGTCCAAATGGGTAACAATTTTTATATATCACACACCCTTCACTAATAATGAAAAGAAGGTAAAGGAGGATGTGGCTATGTTACAAATGTTTGATGAATGTGCTAATAAGAGGCATAGTGCAAAAGTAGAGCAAATGCAGGTGCAAGAAAAAGAGTAAGAACTAAGTGTGGGAGAGAAGCCTCCATGGCAAGTTGAAGAGGAGTCAAGCTTAGAAAGGAAGGCAGAGAAGAGAAGAAAGAATGGAGGAAGAGTAAAGAGGAAAATTGCAGCTCATGGGGGGTTATAGATCTCTAAAGTCACAATTAATCTAGCTTAACCCATGAATATCTTGGTGAGCTACAGACACTAAATATAACACTTCTTGGCAGGCAACCTAAGCTATTTACATTACTTTTAGTCTTTCATTTTATTTTTGTTTTATGTTGTGTGGAAATTATTCTAAATTAGTGCAGGATTTGAGGAGAACTTGAAAATAAAATAAGTGAGCAAACAATGAACAAAGAAAAAAGGGGGGCGGGGGGGGGGGGAGAATTTTCTTGTTCTTGGTTGCCTTATTTTGTTTGAAATAATATAATTAATATTAGGCAGCAGAACTAAGTGTGAAGGTGGGCAAAAATGTAGAAAATTTTGAGTGGAAATAGTGTAGTTGCATGTGAGATGTCTTTCTAAAAATGAATGCATGTATGCATATGGTTTATATGGTTAAATTGATTGCATTAGCATAGCATTAATTTAGTGGCCACTATACTTAATTTATAATGAATGTCCTGTAAGAAAATTTGTGCTACTTTATTCTTTCATTGTTTTTGAGATTAGCATGCCAAGCCTAATGTTGAAGACATGGTTTTTATTTTATTAAGCACACATTTTTCACTTTTAATTATTAGACTGTTTGAGAAGTTCTATGGTGAGGAGATGATAACTAGATTGTGAACATAAGTCTGGCTTTGAGTGCTGAGGAGTTCTCTACAGAATGAGGGGAATCAACTGGAAAAAAAAAAATGAGTAGGGACTTCGAAAAATTAAGGAAGATTTCGAAAAAATTGACAATATGTGAGTATGAGAGAAAATTCAATCTACTCCACTGATAGGTACAATTAAGTAATTGAAATTGTGCATAGACCCCTGTTCAGTTTCGTGTAAAAAGGTTGTCCATTTTTGAGTATTTAACGCATTTTTAGTTAGTTTTGAGTTGAGTAACTAGGGAGTATGCAGTAACCTTTGTTCATGTTCACATAAAAAGACTTCAACTACTTAAGAAAGATGTAGAAGCTTACCAAAGAACGTGAAAAATAAGTGTAGGAGAGAAAAGAAAAAAAAAATAGTAGCCCACACTTTTCCTCTTGATTAGAAAAATATGTTAATTGAAATTGTTCAAAAGAGAGTAAGTCTATACTTTAAGTAAGCAGTCTTGGATTGAATTGTGTTTGAATTACTATAGAGTTATCAAATAGTTAAAGTAGTTAAGAGTTAAAGAGTGCCACACACACATAGGAACTTGTGTGTCAACACTTAAGTTGAAAGTGTTATGATCTTGAATAATGTTGAACTAAGTGACACATGCATATATATGACTTTTGAAATTAAGAAGAGTGGTTAAGTTCAATAATTTTTTGCATCAATAAATTAATTATGTTTACTTGATAATAAGAAAATGAGTAAGTGTGGGGGTGTGATAACATGTGAAATTTTAACTTATTTGTACTCTATTTGTGCTTAAATTATGCATGTATGTGAATTAAAATAGAGAAAATATATTATCATGCATGAATCATACTAAATATGATGATTTGGATGTGAAAAAGTACACATGTAGAATTACTTGTTAATTTTGACATTTTTTACACTAAAATACAATTTCAAGTCCTCAAAGAACTGGCACAACTGTGAAAGTGAAAGTGTAACCGCGAGATGTGTTGATGTAACCATAAGAAACAACTGCAAGGCACATTGGAATTTCCCTTGCTAAAGGTCACAATCTCGAAAGAGAGGGCTGCGAGCACGAGTGTTAAAGTTGCAAGAGCAAGAAGAACCACGAAGCATTTTAGAATTTTTGCATTTGTTGATCTTGGTTGCGAGGTTGAAGGCTGCAGGTGCGAGAAGCCTTGTCGCAGTAACGGGATGATAACATGTGAAATAATAGGTATATTTGTATCTATATTGTGCTTAATTTATGCACGCATTGAGTAGAAATGAAGAAAATATATTATCATGTTTGAATTGTATTAAATATTATCATGCATGTGTCTTAGAGTGAGAATTGTCGTGCATGTTTTTTGGAATGAGGTTATCATGATTGCAGGAAAGATTAAATATTGATTTCAAAATGATGCTGTGTTTTGGTGGAACATTCAATTGTGTTGAAATTTTTTGGAATAAAATAAAAATGAATTGGCTTTCCAATGGTATAAAAATCTGGTTAATCAGATATCAGATGAAGAAGTTACACATAAATAAATGTATATTGCCAAAGCAGTCAAACACTGGAATTTTTGCGATTAAGGCCGCAATCGTGGGAAGGTTTTCCACAATCGCAAAACTAGACTGCGATGTGTTCTAGAAATACAGTGATTTCAAGCTGTGATTGTAGTCCTTGGCGGCAGGATTGCGGCGTTCCGGAGCCAGGAACATTCAGCTCTCTTGTTTCATAATTTTCAATGGTTTTTTCGACTTTTCATGCTTCTACAGTCTCTTAGGGTTTTTTAGGTTTTCTATTATTTTGATGTTTGATTTGATGATAAAATATTTAGAACCTATTTTTATTGAATTTATTATGAAAATCCTAGGGAACAAGATCAAAAGGTCTAGAGAAGACGGGATTCACATCAAGAGTAAAAGAGTGTTTATTCTTCCACACAATGCGAAACATATAAACTAAGGTTTTCTAGACCTTTCCTATTACATTCATGACTGTTTGATGATGAACAAATTAGCTTTGAGTTTTGTTGAATTTTTTATGGATTGCTAATTTACTTTTTATTCGATTTTTTTGTGCTTCGTATATTATGTATGCATAAGTTACGCTTGATTGTTTTTGTATAGTTTATTCACAATTGTTGAATTGAATAGTAATTATAAGACTTGATCAAACCTGTAATTAATCTGTGGCTATGCAAATATTAACGGAAGCGCACTAGACGTACATTTGCAAACACTAAATTTGTGAGAATAACTTGAGTGAAACCATAAAAAGAGTGTGGGTAAATATTGTTATTCACAAAATTTAAAATCTTGACTCGATTTAACCTGGGAAAACCTGCAAAAATCTTGAGTCAAAGTTATAGAAGAGTATAGGAGAATATTCTGTAGACTTTAGCATTAACAATTCATAACCATTACAATTAAATTGATAATTAACGTAACTAACATACATAAAAAATCAACACAACATACGTGGCTAGATACTTCAACTGCTAGTATTCTATCACTTTCACCTTGTATGCTCTATTTTAAATACTTGTTTTTATTTAGTTAGTTTACCGTTCACTATATTCTTGAGGCCTAACTAATAGAAACTTAGTTAAATCAATAGACGCAAGACTTTTTGGAATGATACTTGTACTCATTATAGTATTGATTTAATTATAAATTTAATTTTGGTGTGATGATGACCTATGTCAATATGAAGCCTTTAAAAATCCTCTTCTCTCATAAATTTAATAAAAGGGACAAATAGAAAAATGGTCATAATTGATGCATCTTGTAAATCGGTGCCACCAATTGATTTTGTTTTGCTCGTTGACCACCATAATGACTTAATGTAATTGCTATTGCATGAGTTTATTTGTTCCATTGACTGATGTGGTGTGGCAATAAAGTCTTGGACTAAAGTAGAAATTCTTGTGTTGCTTACTTAAAGTACATATAACGTTAGAATAATGGATGGAAAGAGTATAAAAGATTTGTGAAGACCTCTAAGAATCATGATATGTTAGGTTGTACCTAAGCATCTCACATTTGCAATTAGATAATACTATATATGGAAGTCTGAAGTTGTTGTGTTATAGAGGTCTCATAGCACCCTAATTTCAAGCAGACTCAAAGATGAGTTTTTCTTTTCCAAAAGGAGGGTGCCAAAGAGATTTGGCATCCTACTATATTGACTGTGGACTATTGAGATAGATCTGACGTGATTTGGGAAAGAAACAAATATTTTATAATATAGATCGCACAGGAGCTGGATTAAAATGGAATGATTAGGGGTTGTGATCGATCCCATTGGAGGCAACATTTGATCTTGCAGTAAAAAAGAACTGTGATTGATCTTGAGTTGGGCGCGGTCACTCGTGCAAGGATAGAGAAGTCCAACATGAATTCTAATATCTAATTTTGCTTAATTCTTTTGCTTATTCCATTTAGAATTATATATATCGTCTAGATACAATTCCTAAAATGTGGGTTTATCATATTATTGAGTTGGATTTGATCGAAACTAATTCCTTAAGAGTTAGGATTCTTAATTTGTAAATAGGGCTTCCTAAGACCATTATGATCAAGTTTTTAATTATACAATTAATCGAAGTTCGGGAGTGTTCTCCATATTTTGCCCATGGACTCATGCCAATTTTCACACAAGTGTGTGGACCGGTGAACATGCTTCGATTCTTGTTCGAGGCTTTGTTCACGAAACAAGTCCGTTTTTCACGTTTTCACCCTCATTGCATAAAAAATTCAGAATTAGTTCATTACCTATATTTAGAATCAAATCACTTACATTGATATATTATTACATTGTCAAACTAGGAAAGTGAAAATAATGAAGAAAAATTTTAAAAATTATATATTTGGTAGCAAAAAAGACCCATTCTCCTAATTTACATTATATATTATACACACAAACGCTTAAAAACAAATAAACCGAACATACACACTAATTGAGTTGGCAATATCAATAAATATTCACACTTAAAAGCATACCTTTTTTTCCCCAAAAGTTATTCCAAACTAAGTAAACAGGTTTTGTCATTGAATCCCCAATTTTTTATTATGTTGTAGGCCACCATTTTAGGGTGAGGATGGCTTATACCTTCGTATAAATAGAATAGTCCAAGAGCTTTTCCTCCTCAATTATTAATCCAGCAAAGTTCAGTGAAAACGTGAAAAGCGATTTTTAATATATTAGATGTATAAGTCAATCAAATAGGGTAAAGGATACAAGATCTTTCATACATCCTCAGCATTAGGTTCCTAAAACCAATGGACTAAACTTGCTGAAATCTCAGAGTTGATAGAAGAAACTTCAGCTACTATTTTACCGAGTGCCGCCTCATCTTTCAATACGGATGTATGAGAAACTCCAGGAATCTTGATAACCTTAAGGGATTGATTTCCCCCGTCATCCCAAGCAGATTCCAATGCCAGCAAGCTTATCATGTTGACTGTGCCATCGCCATCTCCGTATGTCACCTCCGGCCTCGTGTCGAAACCACGTTCCCCATAAAACAATGTCTCCGGAGTCTCCACGCCACTCCCAACGATGCATGTTACAGGGACTAGTGGCGCTGGTAAATGCTTGACCAAAGGCAGGATCCGCATTTCATAAGGATGAACCCCCTGTGGGAATCCAATATCTTGAAGGAAACGGGCGATGTCAGAACTGGAATACGAGTGATTTGGTGTGATCACAAGGGGCTTGGACCTGTCAAATATCATGGGAGAGGGCATCAGCCATAAGTTGCTGGAAGAACTCCTCTGTTCTGGCCTCACCAGCAGTGGATCAACTAGTGGCACTCCTAAGGTATTCCCAGATGCAAAAGTCAGCATTTGTTCCACTGTGCCACCCCACGGGGCAGACAACGTGATCAAGTGTTTGATATGCTTATGGCGCCAAGAAATTGGAGCCCGGTCGAGCAGTTGCAGGGCAAATAGGCTTCCTAAGCTGTGCGATAGAAGGATCACAGGCATGCCCCCATTGGAAGCGCTTGCAGATTCTATCAGAGTTTCGAGGCCCGCAAGGAACTTGTTGCCAACACGACAAGAGTGGCCTTCTGCGGCCAAGCCATATCGAAAATCATATGGCGCACCAAAGAGGTTTTCTCCACTCACATAACCAACTTCTTCCAGAGATCTTACCAGGGGTTCCATGTAAACTGTAGTGTGCCTGCAAGTTGGAACGTTTATTCACCACGTAGCAACCAACCTTAATTTCGTCCATCAATTCATAATCACAACCAACCTAGTATTTCTTGTTACATCCAAACCCAAACATGTTCAAAAACAAAAACGCCGAGAGAACTTTTAATTTTCTCCTCACTTAATAACAGGGAAAGTTCTTTCCGGATCAGTTTTGGCAGGATATAACTAACAAGATTGGTAGTGCTTATTTCAATTTACGTTATTTGTCTTCTTGTTGGATCATGTGCCACCATAAAGTAGATTTCACCAGTTCAGCTGAAGTAGTAGCTGAAGTAGTGACTGAAGCGATAATGAAAAATACAAAATTATGAATTTTTTTTTTTTATTGTGAAGCACCTCAGATATTGCAGAGCACATTATTGATATAAATAAGTAATAATAATTCCCCAACCTTTCAGAAGCTTCAGATATACAACAGCACCGCGGATTCGAGCACAACATTAATACTTGGTGAGATTAATCAAAAGAACTCACTTGAGATTAGGATCAAGATAGAGAAGACTATCAGTAGAGCCAAAATGAGGGACTCTGGTCTCGACACCAGGGGCATTATGGTAATCATCCTCGTCGGGGTCGTAGTAAATCATCATCCTCTGATTGAAGCACTTGGTGAAGGGTCGAAAAAGCACACTCGGGTCGAACCAAATCCTGAACCACCCATCGGGGTCCTTCTTCGGAGGGTACCAACGGTTGCACAACAAGCTTGAGGACTTATACTCTTCTGTTAGCCTGGCTTCTAACTGGTTCCCACCACTTCCTGGTATTAATATCACAGGATACAGACTGTTAGCTGAAATCTTGCCAGTGGAGAATATAATTGCCATTGAGAAAATGGCCATATTTATCTGTGTAAGGTGGGAGTTCATGGCCGCAAAAATTAGTGAAAGTGCCGGAATGGGAGAATATGTGCGATGGCATTGGAGATAAGCGCCCCCTGAAGGTTTCAGGATTTTGTGGTGGGGAAGCTTTCACGTCTTTGATTCTAATTTTTATTATTTTAAACTTTTTTCTTCCTTGCCAAAATATTATGTTCGTTTCTATGTTTTCAACTGCTGACCAGCCCACCAAACATACAACCCTTTACATTATTTTCTTTCGAATTTTTTATTTTTTATATATAATTAATTAATTAATCTTCAATAATTATACTTACTTATGATCAACTAAGGACTTATATCTGTGTATACATACTCTCACATTTATATTATTTATACCCTAAAAATTTATCTTTTTTTTATATATTATTATATTATTCAATTATTATTATATACTTTTTTACATAAATTTAAATAAATTAAAAATTTTAAAATATCAAAATTTTACAATTAAACATATTATTCGTTCTAACATAATTTATACCAAACATTACCCCTTATCAAATCCCCTCTTCCAAGCATAACTTTATCTAAGTCCATTAAATGACTATTTCCGCACAAACTTAATATTTTTTAATTTATTCCTTATAACTTTTTCAAACATAAAAATGCTTTAGCCAGTCTATATATATGTAATACTTAAGGCATTGCTTGGAACAAAATTCTGATGGCCTAGGAAGTTGGAACCCATCAAAATTTTGAAGAAACAAAAACATACAACATTATAAAATTTTTTATTTAAATTCGAGTTCAAAATTATCGAATCTTACATATATACAAAAATACTTAAAATTTAATTATTAACTTGTTCACAATTAAATCAATACTATATATTTACACACAAATGTACTCATGTATATATATATAATATAAAAATTTTATATACTATCATATTATTCATCCATTATTATATACTAGCAAAATTGACTATCCCTATGTGTCTTTTATTTATTAATTATAAAGTTTTAATAATTTAAATAAAAATAATATTATTTACAATTACAAATATAAAAACATTTAAAATGAAAAATAAAGAAAGATGAAAAGAAATTGAAAATGATAGAATCGGAAGAGAAAACAGATAAGAAAACAAACATTGCCTAAAAGAATATGAATAATTGAAGTAGAAATAAAAGTTAATCAAAATTATTATTTTAAAATTATAGTAAGATTTATTGATTTTTTATTTTCTCAATATTTAATTTTTGAAAGCAAAAAAATATAATATTGATTGTTGGGATGAAATAATTTTTCAACTAATAAATTTTTTCTATTTGTTTATTTGTTGAGATAATCATACACGTAATTTATATTGATTGTAATTTTTTTTACCTCTAAGTGTTTACTTTTTTGTGATTTGCTCTATATTACATCGAATCTTAATAATCTACATGTTTCGCAATTACTTTCTTCATTTTAGTAGTTAGTACTGTTTATTCTTTATATTCAATATGCTACACTTTGATTGGTACAAAGAGTTTGGCCAAAAAATAGAGTAGTCAGAATACATATATTATTTATTTGATTGCTTAATACTCAGAAAAATTAAATTAAGGAAAATAAAATTTATCAAAACTTTCTATATATTTTATTCTAAAAATGTAAGGACATCACTGTAGATTACTTTAGGACTTAATGTATTTTAAAAGACTCTTGTATAATTATGCCTTTTACTGAACTCATCACTAAATATGTCTCCGTTAAAGACTTTTTTTTAATTCTTTTTTTAACTCATTAATGGAGTGAAACGTCACATAACCTAATGTACTTACAGACTTGTTTGGTTAATAGAATTAAGTGATGATTCTAATATGTTGTTATAATGGAAATATTAATTTTTTTAAAAAAAATTGATTATGTAATAGATTATTTATATGAATATTAACTTCCAAAGGTATTAGAGTATTTACTTTATTTACCTATAAAATATAGAATAACACAATAATAAAATTTTAATTAAAATACTTCCTATTGCACGCATAATTTTTTAAGTTTATTTTAAAATATATACAAATTTACAAAAAGTAATAAATACAATCAAAATAATACTTCAAAATATATGTAACATTAAAATTATCAACTCTTATTGAAGTTTATGTCCTATTAAAATAATGAACTGATTTCAAAAGAATACTAGCCCCAAATTTATTTATTTGTTTGTTGTGTTAATATAAGAAATTAAGTCCTTCATATATGGTTAATGAACTATTGGACCAGCAACAAGGAGGGAGTTTATAAGCTTATAAACTCATTAAACATCTTATAAAAAGTTCATAAGTTTTTCAAAATATTTGATGATATTTAGATGTTAGGATTTCTTTACAAATAAGTTATCTTTTTCTAACTTATTTTTAAACATCCTATAAATTATTTCATTTTATATTTTAAAAATAATATAAATATCTTCAATTACAGTTAATAACATTTACTTTATTTTTATCATTATTACAGAAAAAATATAATTAACTATAATTAGAAATTTTAACAAAATTTTATAAAATCATTTTATTATTTCTACTTAAATATTTTATTAATATGAGTTATATAATTTTATAAATTATTAAAAACAAGTTCAGCCGAACATCATCTAAGAGTCTCAAAATTCGAAACTTTTTGTAGGAAAATTATAATATTTTTAATTAGTAAATTTTAAATCCAAAGAGATGGATTCCAATATTGTGATGGGACAATTATGTGTGCTGCAATAGGCATCATTTTCGCAATTAATTACTATTCTCTTTCTCTTATTCTTTCATTCTTTCTTCCTTAACAAGTACGGCTCATATAAAAATTATTATAATTATATTATAATACAACCTTTTCTAGTTTGAGAAACTACCATTTTCCCCTAAAACCGTGAAAAGCCTTAACATTTAGTTGTCACAATAGGTAAAAGATGTTTATGCCTATACGTTTCTTTGATAGAAAAAATAATATCGAAAAAGCCAATTTTTGAGATTACCAAGTTGCTTTTTGTCTTGACATCAAAATGGGTAAATTACATTTAGACCCCTAAGGTTTCCAAATTGCACCCAAACTCCTTGTTTTTTTTTTCACTAATTTCATCATTTAAATTTCTCACTCATTTTTGTCCTTGAATAGTCATCAATTTTTTGTTCACTTTTTAATTTCTCCACTCTATTTTCTTTCTAATTGATTATTGCCTTCTTGCTCCCTTATCAGCATAGCTCTATTTCATCTCCATCTTGATGGTGTTTCCCCCTTTCTTCCTCTCCCATCGCTCCACCCCACACTCCTTCATAGCCACCCCCATCTCTCGCTATCTCTACCTCCTTTGGTGGTAAAGGAACATGTGCCCATCAATCTACAAATTTGATTAAGCATAGTTGGGATACATAGCCAGATCACATCATTGCCACCATTCGAGCTTTTTTGATCATCACAAGAGCACAATTGAGCACTTACAAGGAGAACCACGATATAGCACAATGGTTACACCATAGGCTAATGTTGTGTCTCTCTAGATGTATGCTTGATTTGCAAGCCAATATTTGCTTTTACCATTAGGGTTTAAAGTTCAATGTCTATCAATATGAATTTGTTTTTTTAGTTTTTTGCTTTGAATCTATGGGGTATATTTCATATTTAAAACTTGGTTCAACTAATCCTTGAACAGCAAATGCAAAAAGAGAATATTTTCAACATGATTGTTCTATGTTGATAAATTGTATATTTTAAAGTGTTCCTTGCATGAAGAAATACTTGTAAGAGAGGCTCATGATGGTAGATTAATCGGACACTATAGTGTCACTAAGACCATTTTGCTCTTGCAGGAGCATTTCTACTGGCAACACTTGCGACGAGATGTAAAAAGAGTTGTTGAGAGATGCATTAAATGCAATGGGGGTGAAATCTAAGGTACAATTATATGGATTTATACTCTTTTACTTGTCTCTAGTATGTCATGGACTGATAAGTCTACGGATATGTGTTGAATTTGCCTAGAACAAAAGTGGGTAAGGATAGCATATTTATGGTAATTGACAAAATTCATTAAATGGCTCATTTTATTACATGTCATAAAAGAAATTGTTAGATTGCATAACATGCCAAAGACCATTGTTTCTAATTGTGATGTAAAAGTTTTAAATTACTTTTGGAAGACTTTGTAGAATAAGTTGGGTAATAAGCTGTTTTTTACCACTAAATGCCCAAAAATGAATGGGCAAATTGCTGTAGTGAATAGGACTTTGATTGCCTAGTTGCATGCATTAATTAGGAGAAACAATAAGACTTGGGAAGAGTATTTGTTGAGTTTGCAAATAATACAAACACCTATTCCACAAGTCAGATATCACCATTTGAATTTGTGTATGGTTTGAACCCTTTAATACCATTAGATTTATTACTATAACTATGTGATGAGCAAGTAAGTGCTGATGGTGAAAGGAAACCAAATTTTTTCAGCAATATCACGAGAGAATCTAACAAAGTATAGAAAGAAGGAATGTCTAGTAGACACAACAAGCTAATAAAGGACTAAGAAAATTGTATTTGAGCATGTAGATTGGGGTTTGGGTATACATGCGCAAAGAAACCTTCTTAGAACAAAGAAACTCCAGTATCATGCTAAGAGGAGATGGTCTACTTCAAATCCTAGAACGAACCAACGACAATGCCTACAAGTTGCAATTACCAAGTATGGAATAAGTACCACATTTAATATTACTAACTTAAGTCCATTTGATGTAGGTGATGAGTGTGAAGTAGAATTAACGGCAATTCCTTCTTAAGAGAAAGGGGATGATGCGAGCATCTAGGAAAAGCAAGAATATCCAAGATTGATTAGTAGTCCAATGATCTGTTCTAAGAACAAGAAGCTTAAAGAGTCGTTGATGGTGCTCGTGAAGAAGCTTCCAAAAGAGTTTGGACACGTGGAGAGGTTTCAACAACCTAAGGAGTGTTCATGGATTAACCTGATACAATGTAAGGAAGATAATAGTACTTGGACACTTCAAGATCAATCCTGAATAGAGTTGGACAAGAGCCCTAGACCAATCTAAGAGAGGAGAAGGTTAACTGCATAGTGAGAGACCTTCTAGAAATATAATCCAATGTGGGATAGATCAATTTGGAGAGCCATAGATCAACATGAGTATAAATTGAGACAAGAAGGGATTGATCGCAAGTGAAGCGATTGACATAGCAGAACCCACAACACTTTTTGGAATTATAGTCGGAAAGGAATAGATCAACCAAGACCAATCTAAGACATAGCCGATTGATTATTTGGGGCACTAGACTGATCGCGATGGGGGATTGGAACCCAAGCTTTCCATGTTCAGTTATAATTCTTTACTAATTTTTGCATATACTTTTCCTACTTAGTTTGAACGACTTTTTGGGATTTCTTTTTCAAATCTTTACACTATAAGAAGGGTCGTTAAGATATTTTAGAACAACTTTTGAACCTTTTTCGATTTGAATAAAATTTATTTTCTTCTCCTAGCTTTTGAGTGCTCTTAATTCTTGTGAAAGTTTTCTCCAAATCGAGTTATTTCAAACTTTTCCTTGGAAGATTCGTGACGTATTAGCTAATGTAGGAATGTTGGTTATGGTCATCTATCATTTAAGTTCTCGCAATTTGTTGCATTGGGTTGTTCCATACAGTTTGTGCAACCAAGATTCACATAGGTTTGGATTGCATCTTTATCAAGTTCATTATATACTTCTATGCACGTATCAGTTTGATTCTTAATGCTCTAATGCCATATTGATCACAATACAAATAAGATGTCCATTTTGATTCACGTCTATCATTTACTCGCTCTTAACTTGATCACAAAATAAGACATTAACAACAAAGAATAAATTCCATGTGCATGCTTTGTTCTTCAACTCAATATTCGAACATATCATTTTTCAATGAAGTATCCACATACGTGTATTATTGATATCTTATACCTAATTACATGACATTCACCATAAAAGTATAAGGTGTACAAGTTTGACTAATATTTCTATAGCCCATTTAAAAATTTTGTCTCATGAACAAAATTTAATGATTACATGCTAAAAAGTCTTGTGGTATATTTATAACTTTTATTGATATGACCTTTTAATGTAATTATATAGATATATACAATACTTTATGGCATATCAAAATTTAGATTTAGGAATGAAATGAACATGGATATTGATGAAACAACGTATCTATATTTTATTAATTAGAATGAATTAAAGTGTTTTAACTAAATTGGAAAATTGTATTTTTTAGTCACATTTGATGATAATGCACAATAAAGTGTTGTCAAATTAGAATGGATGTCTAATTACAAGTACCTTGAATGTAATAAAGAACACTTAATTAATGTTTATTTAATAATTGTCCTTACTTGTATATTTATGCTCAGTGTAATTTATTTACTTTCAAAAGTTTGATCAAGTTTTGAATTTAAACTTAGTGTATTGGTTATAATAGAAATGAAACCAATAAGTTAAGGCATTGAATATAATTATGAAGGGTTAGGACTTATAACAAGCATAAAGGTATAAAATTTATGAGGAGTTCTTAATAATTCAAAAGGTAAAGGATAATTGCTTAAATGAATTCTACCATGCAATGGTGTGAGCAATTTAATTGATGTTTTAATGTGACTCGAGAGGACATATTAAGGATTTTAAAAATCAGAAATCATAAGTAAATAAAATGATAATTATTGTAATTATTTACAAGCTAACCTAATGAAGTACATTGTAATCAATAACAAGTGAACTTTATGAAGTACAGTGGCTTGTTTATTATTGAACTATAAATTTTTAACTCTTACTTGAATTTCTATCTATCATATTAAATATAATATCTCTCTCTTCTTAGATCTTACTTTAGTTGATTATTAACCTAAATTCAATTAGTTAGAACCTGGATACTTGCCTAACTAATACAAAAAAAGTTATATCAACAAATACAATAGTCCTCGTAAGTATGACAACATTTACTCCCTGTATACATTAATTGTGCGACAATCGTTGCATTCCATTACATTTGCGACTCGATTGGTTGTGAAGCACTCAGATAAAAACAAAAAAAAAAGGGACGAAGAACCAAACGTAGCCTTAATTATTATCTTCAAGTCGGTGGAACCAAACATGGCCTTAATTATTAGCACATAAACACTAAAATTACTTAAAAAAAAAGTTGATCGATTCAATATTATTGATTTTGAAAAGAGGACAATGAAATTGTGGTTGAAGCAGTTACGACTGTTCTCGAGGCCCTTACTTTACCACCACATCAGCAGGTAAATAAATGTTCTTATTATGTTAATTCATTAGATGAATTATATATTCTGAGCTTCATTTTCGATGCCAATCACCTTCTATTTATTATTATTATTTTTTTTTGCATGCCATCAATTTGCCTTAGTTCTACCAAAGCTATATGTTGCTAATAAACTTTCACCAGGTGGAAGCTAAATGAATTTTACTTTATATAGTCTGATTTTGATCAAGACATAATTTTGAATACATTCAAAGACACATTTCAGGTAAGTCTAACCTCACCATTATTTTCTTGATGATGAACGGTAGACATTATGATAAATATTTGTCATGAAATTTTCTCAAATGACGTTCAAGAAGAGTTCTAAGAAAGAACATTCGGTGGTCCAGAGACAATCGATTTATCCTCTTAAAAATTACTCCTCGAAGTTTTGAATATCTTAGTTATTAGGAAAAAATGTGTGGCTCTTTGCTTTGTGGTTACTCGGATAGTTAATGTACCTATACGTGATCAATCTGGTTATTTGGCAAGTTTTGTATTTGTTTTTGAATTTATTTAGGTTCGTGAGCCCATCTTATTTATTTCCAAAATATGCCATAGAAGTAGGAAGGAATGGCAAAAATATAGGTGGGGGGGGTACATGCTCTTGCACCTCTGCTTTCTAAAAGATTGAATTGTGTCTTGATTGAGCTAAACATTGCTTAAAAGGGGTTAAGAGTTTGAAGATACTCGATTATTGAGTTAAATATTGTTCAAAATATTTAAATGATGAGCAAAATTTTCTCATCCAAGAGTACTAAATGTCACCTCACAGTCGAGCTAAAAATTACTTAAAATATTTAAGAGACAAACAAAATTGGCTTACACAAGAGGGCAAAATGACACCTCACTCTGAACTAAAAAATATTCAAAATATTTAAAAGATATGCAAAATTGACTTACTCAAAAGGGTAAAACGTCGTATGACCCTGAGATAAAAATTATTTAAAATATTTAAGGGATGAGAAAAATGGGCTCACCCAAGTGGGCAAAATGTCACTCCACATTGAGCTAAAAATTGATGAAAATATTTAAGAGATAACAAAATTCATTTACTCAAGAGGGCAAAACGTCACCATCTTTTAAGTTAAAAATTGATCAAAATATTTACATGATAAGTGAAATTTGCTTGCTTAAGAGGGCAAAATGTTGTCCACCCCAAGTTAAAAATTATTCAAAATATTTAAGGAATGAATAAAATTTGCTCACTCAAGAGAGCAAAACGTTTCCCCACCCGGAGTTATAAATTATTCAAAATATTTAAAAGATAAGTCGAATTTGCTAACTTGAGAGGGCAAAACGTTGCCTCTCCCCAAGTTAAAAACTGTTCAAAAAATTTAAGGACCACACTACCAAATTTTGGGAATATACATTGTCAATATCTTCCCTTGAGCTACAAGTTAATGGGTCTTTATAACCAGCCTGTTAGTTTCTTTAATTATTATAAATTGTTAGGTTTTCAAGACTAGCCTGTTGAATTATTAAGTTATTGCAGTTGAGACATTTTCTTCACTATTTCTATGCTTGTCATCAAGTTTCTATGATTGACCTCAGTAGTTATGGTTTATACAGTAGCTTCTGCTATGGCTATACATTTATAGTGTCGTGGTTGTTTATGTTATTTAACCTAATATATCTACTAACTTATGGATTGTTTTTTATTCGTACTCATGATATCTCCTATAACTTTCACACTTCTCATTATTTCATCTCAGAATTAATAATTAATTAATTTTGCCACCGGACTTGGAGCAAGACTACAATAGGTCAGAGGACAATTTAAAATCGACTCTTATCTCGATTCGATCTTAAGTTGAGGGAGTAGTATTGTAGACACATTACATTCACACACATTACACAAAATAAAAATTATAGAATGTATGTACGTATGTACAGAAAAGAGGGGAACAAGATCTTTTGCCTAATTGGTTACTAAAAAAAAAATAATCCGGTAGAGCTTCTCACTCTTCATGATTGACTATTCATGTTCTTCAAGAAGGAAGAATTCTCTATTCTTCTTCAGTCAATATTTACTTATTTTGGATGCAATTTATACATTTCATGTGTAGATCACAACATTTTTAATCCTCCAATACACTCTAGGTGATTCCGAATAATTCGCTCACTTTTCTTTTTCTCTCTAAAATTTGGTTCATGCATGTTTTCGAGATATTGTGTCCGGTTAGAGTTTGAACAATTTATGGGAACGGAATTTTTTTGTTAGTTTGGTTGAGCTAGGGTTTCTTTCTTTTATTTTTCTTTTTTTTTCAAAGAACTTTGGTCTTTTGCAATCCAACAACTGTCTTCTCAATTTTTACCTTGAGACAAGTCTAATTTCTCAAAAGTTAAAAACCCAAAACATAAGAGCCATAAATTTTTCTTTTGACTTTCTATATTATTTTGAATCATATTAAAAGTCGTTTGTTGGAGTTGAGTAGGTTGGAATTCACATAGGTCATCAGTTTAGGGACTGGCAGAAACTGCTTGGAGGTTGGTTGGTAGAGGTTAAAGAAATTTAAATGTGGTCAAATTGGGAATTAAGAACAATATTGGATAGGTCTGTGGCTCTCTCACGACAAAACAAAACAAACATAGGCGGTTGGCCTATTTTTCTAATATGCACAAGCTATCATGTTATCAAGCAAGTTGAGAAGCAAAGGAAGTAAAGGAATTCTTTGCCAAAATCACCATCGAGGTAAAACTCATAAGCTAGAAATCGATTTTTTTTTCAATTCAACTATGTAAAAAGGATTAGAGTTTTTTTAGGACAATCCTTCATGATTGTATATGTGTACATCTTAAGTTCACCAATAGAAATTAGAAGTTCAACATTAACAACAAATATAAGTAAGATTATACATGGAAAATTTTTGAGATTAGACAGACAAATGTGAAAAACCAAGTAGGTTGTCAGGAATCAAGTCGAATTAGCATTATTTTGGTTATACCTCGACAAAAATTTCAATTAATATAGATGACCGAAGCATTTGACTAATTCATTAAGAATAGTTTTAGCATGTTTTAGGATTGAGGATTAACAAGAAATTGAGAAAGTAGGGATTGAAAGCTAAAAACAGGCCATATAGAGCAAATAGAATTGTGCCATGCCTGTAATTTATGAGCATGAAAACATGGAGAGCAGACGCAAAGTCCATTACTGCACTTGTGAATTGACTTGCTTGCACTAAAGTAGTGGACATGCCGCACGTCGTAGCAGCGAACTCTAGTTTTGCCACTGCGATGAGCCACATAGCAATCATGAAACGGCTGTGAACACTTCCTGTTGAGACTTTTGCTGAATAAAAGGCAGGGTTGGCTGATCTGTCCTTCAGCTTGTTAAGGTTTTTGGCAAGTTAGTTGGTTGTTAGTTAGTTAGTTAGTTAGTTGGCCGGTTAGTTGGTTCGTAACTGTAGGAGCTTCCAGACTTTAGTAGAAGGGTAGCTCAGTTTGTGGCTAGCTTATATATTCGACTAGTCACTTCTGCTCTCAATGAAATAGTGAGAAATTCACACTTCACTGCAATAACATCTGAGTGTTTACTGCCTTCCTTTCCAGACTTGATCTTTCAGTCTTGTTCCCTCTTCTTACCATGTTTTTTTACCTTTTCTCATAACATAATAAGCGTAGGATAGAACCACATTCTTACATGGTATTAGAGCCCTGAGAAGGAAGAGTAAGGCATTCCAATCAACCAACATGTCTGTGTCCTCTTCATGAGTTGGAAATCAGCAACCATTACCTGTAGAACATTTTCTTAACTTTGCAAATCCTACTAATCCATTTAGAATCGATAATGGTGACAATACTATGGTGTCACTAGTTCCTAATTTGCTAACAACCAAAAACTATGTCACATGGATGCGTAACATGAGGAGAGCATTTAGAGCAAAGAACAAATTTGGTTTTGCTGCAGGACAGATTTCAAAACCAACTCATCCTACTCTGCTTGATGCTTGGGAGAGATGCAATGATATGGTGGTCTCATAGATCCTAAATTCAATCTCATCTTTAATAAAATTTGGTCAGATCTTTGTAGATCATGCTGCCGAATTATGGAATGAGTTAAGTGAGAGGATGTCCTAACACGACGGACCAAGGATCTACCAGTTGAATAAGAACCTGAGTTCCCTGATGCAAGGAGATGATTCAATCATTGTTTACTATGGTAAGCTTAAGAGTATTTAGGATGGACTCTTCTTGTATGACAATATGCCTGAATGCACTTGTGGACAACTAAGAATCATGACTGAGAGGCTTGAAAGGGATTGTGTGATGCAGTTTCTAATGGGATTAAGTGATTCCTATGCACACATAAGGGACCAAATCCTCATGATGGATCCCATCTCTCCGGTCAACAAAATATTTGCTATGGTGTAGCAGCAGGAGAAACAGCACCAGATTGTGGCCAACATGCAAGGCACAGATTCACAGTCATTCCTAACACAAAGGAAGCACAGTAGTGTAAGGACAGGGAATAGAACGGAAAGAGCATATTGCACCTACTGTAAGATCCCTGGTCACAACCTTGGAAACTGCTTCAAGGCTGGAAATGTGGAACCACCAACATGCTCGCATCGCAACATGAAAGGTCACATTGTTGAAAGTTGCTACAAACTGAAAGTATTCCCACCAGGACACAAGCTACATCAGAAAGGAGGCAAAGCTATAGGATCAACCTTCCTGGCTCATGGTAGTCCTCTGGAAGCTGCAAATCCATTCAATGAAAATGGAGAGCAACTGAGTTTGACCAAAGGTCAATACCAATAATTGATGGCAATTCTTTGTGATGGAAAGTCAGCAGCTAATAAAACAGCTGATAAAACACCATTTGCCACTGCCATTGCTTTTGCTACCTTTGCTCACAATGTTGGAACCTTAAACATGAATGGTAAGCCTTTGTCCTTATTGCCACACATTCCTAATAAACCAAAAGGAGTCAACCATTTATGGATTTTTGACACTGGAGCAACATACCACATGGTCTGCCATCCAAGTCTTCTCACTGTCATTAACTCCAAAACTTCCAAGCAGATAAAACTTCCAAATGGAACATAAGTTAAAGCCACACACATAGGCACAATTAACCTAATTGAGTCAATTACATTAAGAAATGTGTTGTGTTCCCTCTTTCACTCACAACCTCATATCTATTAGACAGCTCACTAATGACAGCTCATGTTGGATTATGTTTTCTCTTTTCTTCTGTTGTGTCTTGGACCTTGCTTCTTAGAGAATGATTGGGAGGCGTGAAGCCAAGGTAGGCCTCTACATATTTAAGGAGACAGAGGTGCATCCACAGCAACTCACTAGAGACTTGCCAGAACTCCCTCAATCCTGTTACTGCTAATCTTTTGCTATAGTAAGTCCTAGTAATAATCATGTCCTTTAGTATTATAGACTTGGCCACTTATCCGATAGGAAGTTACACCCAATACATGATCGAATTGTAGAGTCAGTCAAAGATAACATGAGTGAACTTTCTTGTCCAATCTGCCCCTTTGCAGAACTACACAGAAAATCCTTTGGAGATAGTGTGCATAGATCTTCATATGCTTTTGAGATGATACACTGTGACTTGTGGGGTCCTTACATTGAATTAGCCTATGATGGTAGCTGTTTCTTCCTAACTGTTGTAGACAATTTTACAAGAACCACTTGGGTTTATCTCCTTAAAACCAAAACAAAAACAAAACCCTGCATCAACACGTTCTATAACCTTGTGTTGAACCAATTTAATACAAAAATAAAGGTTGTTAGGATCGATAATGGCATGGAATTTAACCCTAGAGAATTTTATCAAAAGAATGGAATAGTACATCAAAAAACGTGTGTGGAAATCTCGTAACAAAATGGGATAGTTGAAAGGAAGCACCAACACTTACTAAACATAACAAGAGCCTTGAGATTCTAATCAAATATACCCCTTGCATACTAGACTAATTGTGTACTCACAGCCACTTATATAGTAAATAAAACACCCACTTCCATCCTAAACAATAAAACACCCTACCAAGTACTTTTTGGAACACAACTCCCATACCAATACATGAAGACTTTGGCTATCTGTGTTATGCAACAACAATTAAATAGGGTAGAAGAAAGTTTGATGACAGGGGAAGAAAGTGTCTGTTTTTGGGATACCCTTACGAAGTGAAGGGATCCAAGTTGCTAGAATTAGAAAATAAAAGTGTATTCGTCTCAAGGGATGTGATCTTCTATGAACACATTTTTCCTTTCAAACCAGAAATAGAACCTAATCAACTTGTACAGCCTCAAACTCATATACCAACCACCTATCTTACAGACTATAATGACCCAACTACTGACATACAACAATAGAACCAATCTAATTCTCCTCTTCATGACCCTAATCCAGGGCTCCTTGATAACCAAACATCAATCCTAGAACTAATTTCCAGCCAAAACTGGGTAATATACTTAATGCAGCAACTAGCAAACACTGTTCCATTGAACAACTAGCCTCAACCCCTTTGAGGAGGTCTAGTAGGGTTAGAAATGCACCAAGGTATCTCCAAGAATACTATTGTCAGCAGGTCTCTTTGTTCTCACCACTCTCAAATCAGCAAGGTCACTCCAACATCACAACCTCAACTAAGCACCCACTGAGCACTGTTCTGTCTAATAGTAAATTCCTTGCTCATCATTAAGTTTTCTTAGTTACTATTTCCATGCAAGAAGAGCCCAAAATATTTGCAGAAGCCTCCAAGGATCAAAGGTGGCAAGAAGCAATAGAAGCTGAAATTGATGCATTGGAAAGGAATGATACATGAATTTTGATAGACCTACTAGCAAGGAAGGAAGCCATTGGGTGTAAATTAGTATATAGAATTAAATTCAAATCAGATGGCTGCTTGGAGAGATACAAGGCTAGATT
The DNA here is from genome assembly GCA_019155195.1 of Avicennia marina. Classification (NCBI taxonomy): domain Eukaryota; kingdom Viridiplantae; phylum Streptophyta; class Magnoliopsida; order Lamiales; family Acanthaceae; genus Avicennia; species Avicennia marina. The sequence goes on along the minus strand of CM032781.1, from coordinate 8,055,684 downwards.
GGTAGCAAGAGGGTTTACACAAAAGGAGGGAATATATTACCAAGAAACTTTCTCACCAGTAGCTAAAATGACCATAGTTAGATGTCTCTTGGTAGTGGCTACAGTGAAGAAGTGGAAGTTGCACCAATTCGATGTAAACAATGCCTTCTTACATGGTAACTTAAATGAAGAAATATACATGAAGAAGCCCCCAGGATATCACAAAGGAGGATCTACACAAGTGTACAATCTGAAAAGGAGCTTGTATGGTCTAAAAAAAGCCTTTAGGCAATGGTATGCCAAACTATCTTAGGCACATGCCAACTATGGTTTTACACAAAGCAAGCAGACTATACCCTCTTTATGATGAGAAAAGGAGCTAACTTCGTGGCTTTATTGGTCTATGTAGACCACATAATTGTGGCCAGCAATGTAGATGATGAAATTACAGAAGTCAAGAAGTTTTTGGATAAAACCTTAAAGATCAAGGACTCGGAAAATCTTAAGTACTTCCTAAGAATTGAAGTGGAAAGAAATGGAACTGGAATACACATCAACCAACGCAAGTATGCACTAGATATCCTCTTAGATTGTGGTTTACTAGGAGGAAAGCCAAGTAAAATACCAATGGAGGAAAACATTAAAATAAGCCGATAAGGAAGTGCACCTATAGTGGACCCTACTATCTATAGAATACTGATAGGGAGGCTGCTATACTTAACTACTATAAGACCTGATATCTCATACAATGTACAAACTCTAAGTTAGTTCATGCAGATCCCAACTGAACAACACTTAAAAGCAGCATATAAGGTGCTACATTATGTTAAAGGAACACCAAGGCAAGGACTTCTTTTTAGTCGACAGTGAACTCCAACTGAGAGCCTTTTATGATTCAGATTGGAGATCTTGTATAGACACACAAAGTTCTATTATTGGTTATTGCATTTTTCTAGGATCTTGCTTAGTGTCCTGGTGTTCAAAGAAGCAATCAATTATGTCAAGGTCATCAGTTGAAGCAGAATATTGAATTATAGCATCGACTTGTGTAGAATTAACTTGGACAAGGTATATACTTGTTGCAATTGGAGTTGACCACCTAAGACCCTCAGAGCTACATTGTGATAACTAAGCAGCATTCCACATAGCAGGGAACCTAGTATTCCATGGGCAAAGCAAGCACATTGAACTAGACTGTCACATGGTGGGAGATCAGCTTCAAGTGGGCCTTATCAAGACCTGTTACATGCCCACAAAGAAAAAGATTGCAAATGTGATAATTAAGGCGTTAAATTCAGAATTGTTCAACTATCATTTGAGGCAGATGGGAATGGTAAATTACCACTCCTCATCTTAAGGGAGGCTGCTGAGACTCTTGTTGAATAAAAGGTAGAGCTAGTTGATCTGTCCTCCAACTTGTTGAGGTTGTTGGCAGGTTAGTTGGTTGTTAGTTAGTTAATTAGTTAGTTGGCCGATTAGTTGGCTTGTAACTGTGGGAGCTTCCAGATTTCAGTAGAAGGGTAGCTCAGTCTTGTGGCTGGCTTATATATTTGGCTAGTCACTTCTTCTCTCAACGAAATAGTGAGAAATTCACACTGCACTATAATAACATCTGAGTGCTTACTGCCTTCCTTTCCAGACTTGATCCTTCCAGTTTTGTTCCCTCTTCTTATCATGTTTTTCTGCCTTTTCTCATAACTAAATAAGCATAGGATAGAACCAGATTCTTACACTTTTATTGTTCATTACGATCGTTTTCTTAGTCATAGCAATACACACAGCGATGGCAAAATGATTATGTGTTGATATAAACACGGTGGCGGTTGCATTCCAGTGCACCATGCGATTGGTGGTGCACTCGTAACATTTTCCTTCGCAACTGTGGGACATAGTTCTATGGCCAGGAGCTTGGTCTACAAGAAAATTTCTAGGCTATATCATGGTTGACGTTTATGGAAGTGAGGAATGGTTAGTAAGAAACTTCCTTAGAATTTCTAGTTGAGTAATGATATCCAAATGCTATTAACACTGAATATGGATTTTGGACTTGTAGAAATTTTTAAGACTTGAATCAAAATGCGAAAAACCACTCGTATAATTGATATTTATATTAGAATTAATACTAGTTTGCATGAGGTCATGTAAGAAAGAACAAAGTCACAATTTAGTTACTATAAGTTACATTTTAGTAATAAGCATGAAACGAATTTTTGATAAACTGAGAATTAAACAAGGATATTTTGTTGAATACAAAATCAAAGGACTAAGCCTGGTGCACCCTCAAGTCTAACATTCTAATACCAAGTAAATCAACTACCTTATAGATTTTGATAACAGCCTTGTTTTTAAATTAATTTCTACCATACCAATATAGTGGTGATTTTTAATCTATTGTTTTTGTGAGAAATGCAATTGTTCTATCAAATGAGATTTTTCATGCTTTTAGTTATGAAAATTTAAACTTTTGTGATGAATCAGTGGATGTGAGTAAGTTTGTGCATATGTTTACAATAAAAATTCCATTGAAATATAAATGTTTTTATGTATGACCAGTTTCAGTAAAACTGCTTATGACTTGCTAATGAACGTTGGTGTAAAGGGACCGTCTCAATCAGTGTTAAAGATTTAGTGCATAATTCTCTTAATCGAGATTAAAGATAAAGTGCATGACCCTCTTAATTAGGGTTAAAGGTTGAGTCCATATAACCCTCTCCATTGAGGTTAAAGGTTGAATATGTAACCCTCTTTAGTCAAAATTAAAGACTAAAGTTCTAATCAGTAGAGAGAAACATAAGATGTCTATAACCCATGAACAAGCAAATGAACATAGAAAAGTAAATGATTTTCTTGTTTTAGAAAAGAAATGTATTGTAGCACTTTGAAAGTTTTTGGTGGTTAAGAACATTTTCTTTTGATATTTTTACATGAAAATAATAGATTGGTTTCATGTTCATATCTCAACACGCTAGGTAATTCCACTTACTGGATGATTGGTCTCTCACCAAAAGTGAATTTAATTCTTGCAAATGTTGAGACTGAGAATGATTACACTTAGGGAAGGTAGATGCCATTCTTGGAAATAGAGAAGTTTCTGATTTATTTTACTCTTTCGAAGGACGTATTATGTAATTATAGAACTTTTTTGCTGTGAGAGTTCTAATTAAGAATAATGTTGATGTATTGGTTGGATTTTTCTTAAGTGCACAAAATAAATGTTTAAAGGCTGATTTAGATATTCTGATGCTTTAGACTCAGGTATCTTTGAGATGGCTATCTTCAGAGTACTGTTATATTGCGTGCCTAGACTTAGGAGTGACAAAAAGTAGTATCAGAACATAAATTACAATCCTAGACACATAAGACATTGACCCTAGGGATCTAAATCATTAGCGCATAAAGTATACAGTCTGATGATTACAATGTTATGTACATAGAAGATAATAGTCTACGAGTAAGATTGAGCTTAGAATTCAAACCTGAGCTGTATGACATTTGTGATTAGACAGAACATATTATCCATAGGGAAATATTTGGAATGAAGCTAAGTTTTATGACTTCCAAGATTTAGATTAACCTTAGGATTTAATCCTAGAATACATAAGACATCTAAACTTAAGACTTATCTTTAGAAATGTATATCGATAATGGAAGAGACCAAGGGATAGGACATAAGCACACGGGTCTTACTTCACACCCTAGGGGTAAGAACGAAGTCAAAGTTAAGATATTAATAGGGGAGTTAGAAAGCATAAGCTATGCATTCTAGAACCTTACAAGGAAACATGAAGAAATGGAAGATTGATTTCGCACGCCTCAAGAAAAAGTACACTAACACAAGGATAAGCAATAAGGGTGAGATAGCCAAACTAATAAAGATGAAAGAGGTGGCAACAGAGCAAGAATACAACTTTCTCAATGAGGCTGACAAGCTACATAGGATGATCAATACATTGATGCTAGAGTTGGAGAGGGTTCCTAATAAGAAACCATAGAGAGAGAGTGTGCATAGGGTCAAACATATTATAATCATTTTGGGAATAAGGCAAGAAGAGAGGATGAAGTGAATGAAAAGAATACCTTGTTGATGATATTTGAATGTCAAATTGAATAATGCACTAAGATGTAAGAGCTTTTGAGTAATAATAATTTGCTTTTCTTTTCAATAGCTATTTATTGTAGCTGTTCCTCGCATGCTACACAACTATGAGGTATTTGATAATTAGTTATTGCTAAATGCCAAGCAAACCTGTAATATTTAGGGAAATGGCTAGACGTCCAAGATGCCTAACATAAAACCCCTATTATGTTGTACCTCTGAATAATGAGAAGGAGAATCTGTTTGGTCACCCTCCACCTCTACCTTTTGTACAATCTCAACTGCAACCTCCCTTCAACCAAACAGGACGAAGACAGCAAGACTTAGTCATGACAGCAGCCATAGTTACTCACGTAGTTGGGGCCAACAGCAAGCCTTTACCTCAACTCCAACCCAGCCACTTGAAAGGACTAAGACCTACTATGAGGCCTTGAGGAGGGCCTATGTGGCCACATTTGATCGATTGCATGACCTTGAAGAGGTGCAAAAGTGGCTGAAAGAAATAGAAGACAACTTTAAATTAATGGAGGTTTTCATTGAAGTATGGCCAACAATAGTGGTGCCTTTCCTTGTGGTTAAAGCAACACTTCAGTAAGAAGGGATTTCCCTTATGTTGCTAGAAGAGGGACCAATAACATGGAATAGGTTTTGGAAAGTGCCCCTCAATGACTTCTTCCCAAATGCCATCAAGTTATAAAAAATGGTAAAGTTTGAGAACTTAACGCAAGGGTCAGATATGGTGGTGGTGGAAATATTCTACTAAATTCCATACTCTAAGAAAAAACTCAGCTATAGTAATGGCCAACTCTCAGTTGAAGATGGATAACTTTATGGGGGGCCGAAAGAGTTGCCTCCAGACTGCCCTAGCTTAATACGAGGCTAGAACATTTGATGAGTTATTGGGGGCCGCTATCAGAGAAAAGGCACATGTAAATTGAAGCGAGGTGGAAATTGCTCTAAAGTGAATGAGATTAGAGTTTAACTTTGGAGGCAAACAACGCAAACATAAGTTTGTGCCACCAGTTAATAAGAGACCAAATAGGGATGATAATAGCAGGACCTAGCCTTAACCACCAAAATGTACCATTTGTCACCATAGACATAGGGTTGTATGTTGCACGTTAACTGGTGCCCATTTCCATTGTGACTAGTTGGGCCACAAAATGCCAATTCCTAAACAAATTCTTAAGGCCCCCCATATAGATACCAACCTTATACCCAACCAAGTGAACTTAAGACAAAACGGGAATGCTAGGCATTCACCTTGACCCAAAGAGAAATGGATAATACTGAAAATACAATGATAGGTAACGTCTCTACTAGTACATCTATAATGTTTGACTTTGTTAAATGACTACATTTCTATCCACTTGCTTAGTTCCCTAAAAAAAATTGTTACAGGACACTTAGAAAGATAAGAACACCTAAATTAGAGGCAAATTAAACTTGGTGCCATCATTGGGAAAGCCTGCCTTGTTCATGAAACTGAAAGGGAAACTTAAGGCAAATCATGGGCATTGGAAACTCAAATAGGTTGTGAAAATGAATAAATATCCCTAAAATAAATAATCAACTTAACCAACCTGAGTGTCTCAAAGCTTGAGTCAAAGTTAGATTACCATCCATAAAAGGTCAAAGTTGAGGATATACGCAAGGTGCATCCCCAATTAGGCATTATGAAATCTTTGGTGCTACATTCTGGATTAACTAATACTTGTAAAATCCATGAAACACATAAACCAATAATTAGATCTTAATTGGATAATGGTGGTAGAAATAATAGATGAACATGAGAAACATTGGAAGACAACCCTAGAAATCTATAAACTGAAATAACCTCACGCTAGATTCAATAAAGGCAAATTGGGCTAGATGGTGTAATGCTTTGGAACATACTCATTGATTCAGAAATAAAGCACGTTAAGTTTTGAGGACAAAACTTTTATGTAGAGGGAGGATGGAATAGCCAAGAAATCAAATAGGTCAAGAATTGGTAGCTTGCATCATCAACACTTTAGGCCATTGAAGGAAAGGAAATTAAGGGGGCCATTTCAGACAATTACATATTGATTAGTTATTTAAAACTGTAAAGATCAATGAGGATGATTGATTAATGTAGATGATAACAAAAATGGAGAAAATAAAAGAAGAGTGGTCTTGGTTGGATAAACTTATAAGTTGGTCAACTTAAACCATAATGGGAGAATAATGAAAAAATGCACATTGAAGGGGGAAAGGGCTGAATTGTTGGAAATGAATGGGCTGGAATTCACATACGCCATCATTTGGGGACTAGCAGAAATGTCATTGAGGTTGGTAGAGGTTAAAGAAATTTAAATGCTGTCAAACTGGGAATTAAAAACAACACTGGAAAGGTCTGTGGCTCTCTCATGATAAAACAAAACAAACACGGTTGGTTGGCCCATTTTTCTACTATACGCAAGCTCTCCAATTGTCTAACAAATTGAGAAGCAAAGGAAGTAAAGTAGTTCTTTGCCAAAATCACCACCAAGGTAAAACTCCTATGCCAGAAATCCATTTATATTCAATTTAGCTATGTAGAAAGGATTAGAGTTCTTTTAGGACAATCCTTTTCGATTGTATATGTGTACATATTAAATTCACAAATAGAAATTAGAAGTTTAACATTTCCAACAAATATAGTTAAGATTATACGTGGAAAATTTTGAAATTAGACACACATGTGAAAAATCATGTAGGTTGTTGGGAATCAAGTTGAATATGCCTCATTTTGGTTATACCTTGACAAAAACTTTGATTTATATAGATGACGGGCAAGGAAGCATTAGATTAATTCATTAAGAGTAGTTTTTTCATGTTTTAGGATTAAGGATTAACAAGAAATTAAGAGAGAGGGGGTTGAAAGTTGAAAATAGGCCATATAGAGCGAATAGAACTACGCCACACTTGCAATTCACAAGCACGAAACATGGAGAGCGGATGCGAATGTTAAAGATTTGATTCACAAAGTATGGAAGCAATTATTTCCATAATTCCTACAACTTGGAGAGCAAGAATGTGCAAGAAAAGAAGAAATCAAGACCTACCATAATTCTTGTTAATTAGATGGCAACTTTTATTTATGGTTTGATTTATTTCTTTGTTATATGATTCCCTAATTAATGCTTGGTATTAAGTTAGGATATTTCCTTATTTAAGGCTGGTCTTGGTAGTATATATATGAAGCTGAATGGAGTTTGGAATACACAAAAAAAAACCAGCTAGCTATCTCCCTTTTTCTTTCACTATTGTAATAGTTTTGGTTTGTTCTTTCTATGCAATAAAGTTTGGAACTTTTTCCTTCAATTTTTCTACTCCTTCAACAAATTCACAGCTTTGTTTTTATACTTTTTGTATCTAAAATCCAACATTCTGGTATTAGAGCCATCGATTGGGCTTGTGGTAATAGCAACCAATGGCAATTCCCTTACCCAACCTTCACTACCAGTGTTTAAAAGAGACAACTATAAATTTTGGAGCATTAAGATGAAAACCTTATTCAAGTCTCAAGAGTTATGGGACTTGGTGGAGAATAGATACAATGAGAGGGATGACGAGGCACGATTAAAAATGGTCAACCAAATGTGGTCCTATTGTAAGGAAGTCTCCGAATGTACTGTGGTGTCAAACGTACTCCATAGTCTCTCCCCTAAATTTGATCATGTTATAGTAGCCATAGAAGAGTCAAAGGATTTAACAATTTATTCTTTTGATGAGTTGATGGGATCACTGCGATCCCATGGGGTAAGAATCAACAGGATGTAGAAGAAAGTAGAGCAGAAAACCTTTTAGGTAAAAGGCGAAGGAGTTAAGGACCAAGATAAGGGAGCTAAACATGGCAAAGGCAAGGGAACTTAGTGTGGCAAATATTGGGGTTCGGACTTAAAGTTTAACAAAAACATTTAATGTTTTAATTGCAAAAAATTTGGATACTTTAAGGTAAATTATTGGTATAAGGATAAACAAGCAAACTATGTGGACTGCTTTGATACTGCTTGTTGAGAGTGTGGAGGGGCCAACTACAATCTCTAATTGGGCCTTATTGGGCTAAATGAGAAGTCTAACCAAATTAGGAGCATCACCAATGGACAACGTCTGTTGCGCCTGGAGTGGAGCCCAACAAAACTAGAGAGAGCCATTCACGGGCCTATATGTAGACACGTAAATAAGTGGGCTTGACACTATGTATTAATCCAAAACCTTAAGGCTATGAGTTATGGGTCAAGTATCTACTTAAGGCTATGAGTTATGGGTCAAGTATCTACTTAAGGCTATGAGTTATGGGTCAAGTATCCACTTGTATACAAGCCACTTTTCTCTCTTTCTACGTGTGGGATGGCATTTTTCTCTAACTTATATTTGTTTCCCAACAATCTCCCTCTCAAATATGAGTTTCCTCTACTTGTTTCCCTTCAATCAAAATTTTTCCTCCACTTGCTCCCTCACAATTAGAAATTTTTTGAGTATCTTACGATCTCACCAAGTTGCTCATCAAACCCTATCAATTCCGTAGGCCTTCTTTCCATAAGGTATAGGCTTCGCATAGGATCTATGAGCACATTTAAATGCCCATAACTTCCGTGGGCCTTTGATGGGATATGAACGTCTTATGCAATCACCAAGAATAGTCTTCATACTTGTCCCAACCTGAACCATCATCTCTCATACCACTTGTTGGGAGTGTGGAGAGCCCAACCACAAACTCTAATTGGACCTTGTTGGGCCAAAAGAGAAGTCTAACCAAATCGAGTATCACCAATGGGCAACATCTATTGAATCTAGAGTGGAGCCCACTGATTTGGGGGAGAGCCATCCATGGGCCTATACGTAGACGCGTATAACAGTGGACTTGACACCATGTATTAACCTAAAACCTTAAGACCATGAGTTATGAGTTAAGTATCCACTTATATACTAGCTACTTTTCTCTTTTTTTACCAATGTGGGTTGGCATTTTTCTTTAACTAATATTTGATTTCCAACAATCTCCATCTCCAATGTGAGTTTCTTCCCCTTGTTCGCCTTCAATCAGAAATGTTCCTCTACTCGTTCCCCCTCAATCAAAATTTTTTGAGTTGCTCACGATCTCATCAAGTTGCTCATCAATGCCTATTAATTCCGTGGGCCTTCTTTCCTTTAGGTATAGGCTTTCCATGTGATCTTCGAGCACACTTGCATGCCCATCACTACTGTGGGCCTTTGATAGGCTATGAACCCCCCCTGCGATCACCAAGAACTGTCATCATACTCATTCTAAGCTGAACCATCAGTTTCGATACCACTTGTTTAGAGTGTGGAGGGCCCAACTACAATCTCTAATTGGACCTAGTTGGACTAAAGGAGAAGTCTAACAAAATTGGGAGTATCACCAATGGACAACATCTGTTGCGCCTGGAGTGGAGCCCAATGAAATTGGGGAGAGCCGTCCACGGTCCTCTACCTAGGCACGTAAATAAGTAGGCTTGACACTATGAATTAATCCAGAACCTTAAGGCCATGAGTTATGGGTCAGGTATCCACTTTTATACAAGCCACTTTTCTCTTTTTCTACCAATGCGGGATGGCATTTTTCTCTAACTAATATTTGTTTCCCTACAATCTCCCTCTCAAATATGAGTTTCCTTTACTTGCTTCCCTTCAACCAGAATTTTTCTTCTACTTGCTCCCCCTTAATCAGAAATTTTTTGAGTATCTTATGATCTCACCAAGTTGCTTATCAATGCCTATCAATTCCATGGACCTTCTTTCCATGGGGTGTGGGCTTCCCATGTGATCTCCGAGCACACTTACGTGGCCCTCACTTCCATGGGCCTTTGATGGGATATGAACCTCCCATGCGATCACCGAGAGCCGTCTTCATACTTGTCTCAAGTTAAACCGTCATCTCTCAGACCACTTGTTGGGAGTGTGGAGGGCCTCACTACAAACTCTAATTGGACCTTGTTGAGCCAAAAGAGAAGTCTAACCAAATCGAGAGCATCACCAATGAACAACTTTTGTTGAACCTAGAGCGATGCCTAATGAATTGGGGGAGAGCTATCCATGGGCCAGTAGGTAGATACATATATAAGTGGACTTGACACCATGTATTAACCCAAAACCTTAAGGCCATGAGTTATGAGTCAAGTATCCATTTATATACAAGCGACTTTTCTCTTTTTCTACATGTGGAATGGCATATTTGTCTAGTGCATATTTCTTTCCCAACAATCTCCCTCTCAATATATGAGTTTCCTTTAGTTGCTCCCCTTCAATCAAAATTTTTCTTCCACTTGCTTTCCCTCAATCAGAAATTTTTTGAGTATTTTACGATCTCACCAAGTTGCTCATGAATGCCTATCAATTCCGTGGGCCTTCCTTCCATGGGGTGTAGGCTTCTCATGTGATCTCCGAGCACACTTGCATGTCCCTCACTTGCATGGGCCTTTGATGGGATATGAACCTCCCATGCGACCACCGAGAGCCATCTTCATACTTGTCCTAAGTTCAACCATCATCTGTCATACCACTTGTTGGAAGTGTGGAGGGCCCAACTATGAACTCTAATTGGACCTTGTTTGGCCAAAGGAGAAGTCTAACCAAATCTAGAGCATCACTAATGGACAACATCTGTTGAACCTAGAGCGGCGCCCGATGAATTGGGGGAGAGCTGTCCATGGGCCTGTAGGTAGACACGTATATAAGTGGACTTGACACTATGTGTTAACCCAAAACCTTAAGGTCATGAGTTATGAGTTAAGTATCCACTTATATACTGGCTACTTTTCTCTTTTTCTACCAATGTGGGATGACATTTTCTCTAACTAATATTTGTTTCCCTATATTCTTTGTCCCCAATGTGAGTTTCTTCCACGTGCTTCCCTTCAATCAGAAATGTTCCTCCACTTGCTCATCAATGCCTATTAATTCCATGGGCCATCTTTCCATGAGGTATAGGCTTCCCACAGGATTTATGAGCACACTTAAATGCCCATAACTTCCGTAGGCCTTCGATGGGATATGAATCTCCCATGCAATCCCCAATAACTGTCTGCATACTCATCCCAAGCTAAACCACCTGCTTTAATACTGCTTGTTGAGAGTGTGGAGGGTCCATCTACAATCTCTAATTAGGCCTTGTTGGGCTAAATGAGAAGTCTAACTAAATTAGGAGCATCACCAATGGATAACGTCTGTTGCGCCTGGAGTGGAGCCCAACAAAATTGGGGAAAGCTATCCACATGCCTCTACGTAGACACATAAATAACTGGGCTTGATACTATTAATTAACCCAAAATATTAACACTATGAATTATGGGTTAAGTATTCACTTATATATAAGCCTCTTTTTTCTTTTTCTACGTGTGGGATGACATTTTTCTCTAATTAATATTTTTTGGCCAACAATCTTCGTCTCAAAAATGAGTTTCCTTTACCTGCTTCCCTTCAATCAGAATTTTTTTCCACTTGCTCCCCTTCAATCAAAAATTTTTTGAGTATCTTATGATCTCACCAAGTTGCTCATCAATGCCAATCATTTCGTGGGCCTTCCTTCCATGGGGTGTGGGCTTCCTATGTGATTTCCGAGCACACTTGCATGCCCCTCAGTTCCATGGGCCTTTCATGGTATATGAACCTCCCATGCGATCACCGTGAGCCGTCTTCATACTTGTCCTAAGTTGAACCATCATATCTCATACCACTTGTTGGGAGTGTGGAGGGCCTAACTACGAACTCTAATTGGACCTTGTGGGGCCAAAGGAGAAGTCTAACCAAATTGAGAGAATCACTAATAGACAACATCTGTTGAACCTGGAGCTGAGCCCAATGAATTGGGGGAGAGCCGTCCATGGGCCTTTACATAGACACATATATAAGTGGACTTGAACACCATGTATTAACCTAAAACCTTAAGGCCATGAATTCTGAATGAAGTATTCACTTATATATTAGCTACTTTTCCCTTTTGCTACCAATGTGGGATGGCATTTTTCTCTAACTAATATTTGTTTCCCAACAATCTCCCTCTCAAATATGAGTTTTCTCTACTTGCTCCCCTTCAATCAGAATTTTTCTTCCACTTGGCCCCCCTCAATCAGAAATTTTTTGAGTATCTTACGATCTCACCAACTTGCTCATCAATGCCTATCCATTCTGTGGGCCTTCCTTTCGTGGGGTGTGGGCTTCCCAAGTGATCTTCCAGCACACTTGCATGTCTATCACTTTCGTGGGCTTTTGATGGGATATGAACCTCTCTTACGATCATCGAGAGCCATCTTCGTACTTGTCTCAAGTTGAACCATCATTCTCACACAACTTGTTAGGAGAGTGGAGGGCCCAACTAAAAACTCTAGTTGTACCTTATTGGGCCAAATGAGAAGTCTAACCAAATCGAGAGCATCACTAATGGACAACATCTGTTGAACCTGGAGCGGCGCTTGATGAATTGGGGGAGAGCTGTCCATGGGCCTGTAGGTAGACACGTATATAAGTGGATTTGACACCATGTATTAACCCAAAACCTTAAGGCCATGAGTTATGAGTCAAGTATCCACTTATATACTAGCTACTTTTCTCTTTTTCTACTAATGTGGGATGACATTTTTCTCTAACTAATATTTGTTTCCGCATAATCTCCGTCCCCAATGTGAGTTTCTTCCACTTGCTCCCCTTCAATCAGAAATGTTCCTCCACTTGCTCCCCCTTAATCAATAATTTTTTAAGTCGCTCATGATCTTTCTAAGTTGCTCATCAATGCTTATTAATTCCATGGACCTTCCTTCCATGAGATATAGGCTTCCCATAGGATCTATGAGCACACTTAAATGCCCATAACTTTTGTGGGCTTTTGATGGGATTTAAACCTCCTATGCGATCATCAAGAACCGTCTTCATACTCATCCCAAACTAAACTATCAGCTCTGATGCCACTTGTTGAGAGTGTGGAGGGTCTAATTGGGCCTTGTTGATCAATCTCTAATTGGGCCTTGTTGAGCTAAATCTGAAGTCTAACCAAATTGGGAGTATCACCAATGGACAATGTTTGTTGCGCCCGGAGTGGAGCCTAACAAAATTAGGGAGAGCTATCCACGGGCCTCTACATAGACATGTAAATAAGTGGGTTTGATACTGTGAATTAACCCAAAACCTTAATGTTATGAATTATGAGTCAAAAATCCACTTATATACTAGCCACTTTTCTCTTTTTCTACGTGTGGGATGGCATTTTTCTCTAACACATAATTGTTTCCCAACAATCTCCCTCTCAAATATCAGTTTCCTCTACTTGCTCCCCTTCAATTAGAATTTTTCCTCCACTTGCTACCCCACCATTGTAAATTTTTTGAGTATCTTACGATCTCACCAAGTTGCTCATCAATGCCAATCAATTCCGTAGGCCTTCCTTCCATGGGGTGTGGGCTTCCCTTGTGATCTCCGAGCACACTTGCATGTCCCTTACTTCCATGGGCCTTTCATGGGATATGAACCTCCCATGCAATCACCGTGAGCCATCTTCATACTTGTCCTAAGTTGAACCATCATCTCTCATACCACTTCTTGGGAGTGTGGAGGGTCCAACTACAAACTCTAATTGGACCTTATTGGGCCAAAGGAGAAGTCTAACCAAATCGAGAGAATCACCATTGGACAACATCTGTTGAACTTGGAGCTGAGCCGAATGAATTGGGGGAGAGCCGTTCATGGGCCTTTACATAGACACACATATAAGTGGACTTGACACCCTGTATTAACCTGAAACCGTAAGGCCATGAGTTATGAGTCAAGTATTCACTTATATACTAGCTACTTTTCTCTTTTTCTACCAATGTAGGATGGTATTTTTCTCAAACTAATATTTGTTTCCCAACAATCTCCCTCTCAAATATGAGTTTTCTCTACCGCTCCCCTTCAATCAGAATTTTTCTTCCATTTGGTCCCTCTCAATCAGAAATTTTTTGAGTATCTTACGATTTCATCAACTTGCTCATCAATGTCTATCCATTCTGTGGGCCTTCCTTTCATGGGGTGTGGGCTTCCCAAGTGATCTCCGAGCACACTTGCATGCCAATCACTTCCGTAGGCTTTTGATGGGATATGAACCTCCCTTGCGATCACCGAGAGCCATCTTCGTACTTATCCCAAGTTGAACTATCATCTCTCACACTGCTTGTTGGGAGAGTGGAGGGCCCAACTACAAACTCTAATTGTATCTTATTGAGCCAAAGGAGAAGTCTAACCAAATCGAAAGCATCACCAATGGACAACATCTGTTGAACTTGGAGCGGCGCCCGATGAGTTGGGGGAGAGCTGTCCATGGGCCTGTAGGTAGACATGTATATAAGTGGACTTGACATCATGTATTAACCCAAAACCTTAAGGCCAGGAGTTATAAGTCAAGTATCCACTTATGTACTAGCTACTTTTCTCTTTTTATACCAATGTGGGATGGCATTTTTCTCTAACTAATATTTGTTTCCGCAAAATCTCCATCCCCAATGTGAGTTTCTTCCACTTGCTCCCCTTCAATCAAAAATGTTCCTCCACTTGCTCCCCCTCAATCAAAATTTTTTTGAGTCGCTCATGATCTATCTAAGTTGCTCATCAATGCCTATTAATTTCATGGACCTTCTTTTCTTGAGGTATAGGCTTCTCATAGGATCTATGAGCACACTTAAATGCCCATAACTTCCATGGGCCTTTGATGGGATTTGAACCTCCTATGCGATCACAAAGAACCGTCTTCATACTCATTCCAAACTGAACTATCAGCTCTGATACCACTTGTTGAGAGTGTGGACGGTCCAACTACAATCTCTAATTGGGCCTTATTGGGCTAAATGAGAAGTCTAACCAAATTGGGAGTATCACCAATAGACAATGTTTGTTGCGCCTAGAGTGGAGCCCAACAAAATTGGGGAGAGCTATCTACGGGCCTCTACGTAGACACGTAAATAAGTGGACTTAACACTGTGAATTAACCCAAAACCTTAACGCTATGAATTATGAGTCAAGTATCCACTTATATACAAGCCACTTTTCTCTTTTTCTACATGTGGGATGGCATTTTTCTCAAACGCATAATTGTTTCCCAACAATTTCCCTCTCAAATATGAGTTTCCTCTACTTGCTTCCCTTCAATTAGAATTTTTCTTCCACTTGCTCCCCCACAATTAGAAATTTTTTGAGTATCTTACGATCTCACCATGTTGCTCATCAATGCCAATCAATTCCGTGGGCCTTCCTTCCATGGGTGTGGGCTTCCCATGTGATCTCTGAGCACACTTGCATGCCCCTCACTTCCGTGGGCCTTTCATGGGATATAAACCTCCCATGTGATCACCGTAAGCCCTATTCATACTTGTCCCAAGTTGAACCATCATCTCTCACACCACTTGTTGGGAGTGTGGAGGGCCTAACTACAAACTCTAATTGGACCTTGTTGGGCCAAAGGAGATGGATCAAGTATCCACTTCTATACAAGCAACATTTTTCTTTTTCTACGTGTGGGATGGAATTTTTCTCTAACTTATATTTGTTTCCCAACAATTACCCTCTCAAATATGAGTTTCCTTCACTTGTTCCACTTCAATCAGAATTTTTCTTCCACTTGCTCCTCTTCAATCAGAAATTTTTTGAGTATCTTACGATCTCACCAAGTTGCTCATCAAAGTCTATCAATTCCGTGGGCCTTCCTTCATTGGGGTGTGGGCTTCTCATATAACCTCCGAGCACACTTGCATTCCCATCACTTTCGTGGGCCTTTGATTGGATACAAACCTCCCATGCGATCACCGAGAGCCGTCTTCATAATTGTCCCAAGTTGAACTATCAGCTCTCATACCATTTGTTGGGAGTGTGGAGGGCCCAACTACAAACTCTAATTAGATCTTGTTGGGCTAAAAGAGAAGTCTAACCAAATCGTGAACATCACCAATGGACAACATCTGTTGAACTAGGAGCGGAGCCCAATGAATTAGGGAAGAGTCGTCTATGGGCCTGTACGTAGACACGTATATAAGTAGACTTGACACCATTTATTAACCCAAAACTTTAAAGTCACGAGTTATGAGTCAAGTATCCACTCATATACTAGCTACTTTTTTCTTTTTCTACCAATGTGGGATGGTATTTTTCTCTAACTAATATTTGTTGGCCAACAATCTCCGTCTCAAATATGAGTTTTCTCTACATGCTCCCCTTCAATTAGAATTTTTCTTCCACTTGTGCCCCGTCAATCAGAAATTTTTTGAGCATCTTACGATCTTACCAAGTTGCTCATCAATGCCTATCAATTTTGTGGGCCTTCCTTCCATATGGTGTGGGCATCCCATGTGATCTCCGAGCACACTTGCAAGCCCATCACTTTCGTAGGCCTTTGATGAGATATGAACCTTCCATGCGATCACTGAGAGCCGTCTTCACACTTGTCCCAAGTTGAACCATCAACTTTTATACCACTTGTTGAGAGTGTGGAGGGCTTAACTACAAACTCTACTTGGACCTTTTTAGGCCAAAAGAGAAGTCTAACCAAATCGAGAGCATCACTAATGGACAATATCGGTTGAACCTGGGGCAGAGCCCAATGAATTGAGGGAGAGCCATCTGGGGGCATGTACGTAAACATGTATATAAGTGGACTTGACACCATCTGTTAAACCAATCCTTAAAGCCACGAGTCATGAGTTAAGTATCCACATATATAATAGCTATTTTTCCATTTTTCTACCAATGTGGGATGGCATTTTTCTCTAACTAATATTTGTTTCCCAACAATCTCCCTCTCAAATATGAGTTTGCTCTACTTGGTGCCCTTCAATCAGAATTTTTCTTCCATTTACTCCTCTTCAATAAGAAATTTTTTGAGTATCTTATGATCTCACCAAGTTGCTCATCAATGCTTATCAATTCTGTGGGCCTTCCTTCCATGGGGTATGAGCTTCCAATGTGATCTCTGAGCACATTTGCATGCCCATCACTTCCGTGGGCCATTGATGGGGTATGAACCTCCCATGCGATCACCCAGAACCGTCTCCATACTCGTCCCAATCTGAACCATCAATTTTGATACCACTTGTTGAGTGTGTGGAGGGCCTAACTACAATCTCTGATAGGACCTTGTTGGGTCAAAGGAGAAGTCTAACCAAATTGGAAGCATCACCAATGGACAACGTCTGTTGCTCCAGGAGTGGAGCCCAACAAAATTAGGGAGAGCCATCAACGGACATGTACGTAGACATGTAAATAAGTGGGCTTGACACTATGTATTAACCCAAAAACTTAAGGGTATGAGTTATAGGTCAAGTATTCACCTATATACAAGCCACTTTTCCCTTTTTCTACGTGTGGGATAACATTTTTCTGCAATGCATTTTTGTTTCCCAACAATCTGCCTCTCAAATATGAGTTTTCTCTACTTGCTCCCCTTCAATCAGAATTTTTCTTCCACTTGCTTCCCCTCAATCAGAAAGCTTTTGAGTATCTTACGATCTCACCAAGTTGCTCATCAATGTCTGTCAATTCCATGGGCCTTCCTTTTATTAGGTGTGGGCTTCCCATGTGATCTGCGAGCACACTTGCATGCCCATCCCTTACGTGGGCCTTTGATTGGATATGAACCTCCCATGAGACCATGTGATCTGCGAGCACACTTGCATGCCCATCCCTTACGTGGGCCTTTGATTGGATATGAACCTCCCATAAGATCACCAAGAGCTGTCTTCATGATTGTCCCAAGTTGAACCATAAGCTCTCATACCACATGTTGAGAGTGTGGAGGGCCTAACTACAATCTCTAATTGGACTTTGTTGGGTCAAAGGAGAAGTCTAACCAAATTGGGAGCATCACCAATAGACAACGTCTGTTGCTCCTAGAGTGGAGCCCAACAAAATTGGGGAGAGCCATCCAAGGGCCTGTACGTAGCTGCATAAATAAGTAGGCTTGACACTATGTATTAACCCAAAAACTTAAGGGTATGAGTTATTGGTCAAGTATTCACCTGTATACAAGCCACTTTTCTCTTTTTGCTACGTGTGGGATAACATTTTTTTGCAATGCATATTTGTTTCCCAACAATCTGCCTCTCAAATATGAGTTTCCTCTACTTGCTCCCCTTCAATCTGAATTTTTCTTCCACTTGCTCCCCCTCAATCAAAATTTTTTTGAGTATCTTACGATCTCCCCAAGTGGCTCATCAATGCCTATCAATTCCGTGGGCCTTCCTTCCATTGGGTTGGGCTTCCCATGTGACCTTTGAGCACACTTGCATGTCCATCACTTCCGTGGGCCTTTAATGTGATATGAACTTCCTATGCGATCACCGAAAGCCGTCTTCATACTTGTCCCAACTTGAATCATTAGCTCTCATGCCACTTGTGGGGAGTGTGGAGGGCCCAACTACAAACCCTAATTGGACCTTGTTGGGCCAAAGGAGAAGTCTGACCAAATCGAGATCATCACCAATGGACAACATCTGTTGAACCTGGAGCAAAGCCTAATGAATTGAGGGAGAACCGTCCATGAGCCTGTACGTAGACACGTATAACAATGGACTTGACACCATGTATTAACCCAAAACTATAAGGCCATGTTATGAGTTAAGTATCCACTTATATACTAGCTACTTTTCTCTTTTTTTACCAATATGGGTTGGCATTTTCTCTAACTAATATTTATTTCCCAACAATTTCAGTCTCCAATGTGAGTTTGTTCCACTTGCTCTCCTTCAATTAGAAATGTTTCTCCACTTGCTCCCCCTCAATCAAAATTTTTTGAGTTGCTCACGATCTCACCAAATTGCTCATCAATGCCTATTAATTCCGTGGGCCTTCTTTCCTTGGGGTATAGGATTCCCATTTGATCTCCGAGCACACTTGCATACCTATCACTTCCGTGGGCCTTTGATAGGATATGAACCTCCCCTTTGATCACCAAGAACTATCATCATACTCATTCCAAGCTGAACCATCAGCTTCGATACCACTTGTTGAGAGTGTGGAGGGCCCAACTGCAATCTCTAAATGGACCTAGTCGGACCAAAGGAGAAGTCTAATCAAAATGCGAGCATCACCAATGGACAACGTCTGTTGCTTTTGAAGTGGAGCCCAATAAAATTGAGGAGAGCCATCCACGAGTCTGTACGTAGACATGTAAATAAGTGGGCTTGACACTATATATTAACCCAAAACCTTAAGGCTCTGAGTTATGGGTCAAGTATTCACTTCTATACAAGTCACTTTTCTCTTTTTCTACGTGTGGGATGGAATTTTTCTCTAACTTATATTTATTTCCCAACAATCCCCCTCTCAAATATGAGTTTCCTTCACTTGCTCCACTTTAATCAGAATTTTTCTTCCATGTGTTCCCCATCAATCAATTTTTTTTTGAGGGGGAGAGTCGTCCACGGGCCTATACGTAGACACGTGTATAAGTGGACTTGACACCATCCTTTAATCCAAAACCTTAAAGCCATGATGGGATATGTGTCAAGTATCAACTTATATACTAGCTAATTTTCTCTTTTTCTACCAATGTGGGATGGCATTTTTCTCTAAATAATATTTGTTTGCCAACAATCACCCTCTCAAATATGAGTTTTCTCTACTTGTTGCCCTTCAATCATAATTTTTCTTCCCCTTGCTCCTCAATCAGAAAATTTTTAAGTATCTTACGATCTTACCAAGTTGCTCATCAATGCCTGTTAATTCCGGACGCCTTCCTCCCATGGGGTGTGGGCTTCCGATGTGATCTCTGAGCATACTTGCTTGCCCATCACGTTTGTCCGCCTTTGACGGGATATGAACCTCCTATATGATCACCGAGAGCCGTCTTCATGCTTATCCCAAGTTGAACCATCAGCTCTCATACCACTTGTTGGGAGTGTGGAGGGCCCAACTACAAATTCTAATTAAACCTTGTTGGGCTAAAGGAGAAGTCTAACCAAATTGAGGGCATAACTAACGGACAACATCTGTTGAACCTAGAGCAGAGCCTAATGAATTGGGGGAGAGCCGCCCATGGGCCTATACGTAGACACGTGCATAAGTGGACTTGACACCATCCTTTAACCAAAAACCTTAAAGCCATGAGTTATGTGTTAAGTATCCACTTATATACTAGCTAAGTTTCTTTTTCTCTACCAATGTGGGATGGCATTTTTCTCTAACTAATATTTGTTTACCAACAATCACCTTCACAAATATGAGTTTCCTCTACTTGCTTCCCTTTAATCAAAATTTTTCGTCCCATTGCCCCTTCTCAATCAGAATTTTTTTAAGTATCTTACGATCTCACCAAGTTGCTCATTAGTGCCTCTCAATTCCGTGGGCCTCCCTTAAATGGGGTGTGGGCTTCCCATGCGATCGCCGAGCACACTTGGATGCCCATCAGTTCCGTGGACCTTTGATGGGATATGAACCTCCCATGCGATCACCGAGAGCCGTCTTCATGCTTAACCCAAGTTGAACCACAAGCTCCCATACCACTTGTTGGGAGTGTGGGGGGCCCAACTACAAACTCTAATTGGACCTTGTTGGCCTAATGGAGAAGTCTAACCAAATCGAGAGCATTGCCAATGGACAACATCGGTTAAACCTGGGGTGGAGCCCAATGAATTGGGGAAGAGCTGTCCTTGGGCCTATATGTAGACATGTATATAAGTGGACTTGACACCATATATTAACCTAAAACCTTAAGGTCATAAGTTATGCGTCAAATATCTACTTATATACTGGCCACCTTTCTCATTCTCTACCCATGTGGGATGGCATTTTTCTCTAACTAATATTTGTTTCCCAAAAATCTTCTTCTCAAATAGAATTTCCTCTACTTGCTACCCTTTAAACAGAATTTTTCTTCCACTTACTCCCCCTCAATCAGAAATTTTTTGAGTATCTTATGATCTCACCAAGCTGCTCATCAATGCCTGTCAATTTTGTGGGCCTCCCTTCCATAGGGTGTGGGCTTCCTATGTGATCTCCGAGCACACTTGCATGCCCATCAGTTCCATGGGCTTTTGAGGGATATGAATCTCCCATGCAATCACCGAGAGCTGTCTTCATGCTTGTCCCAAGTTGAACCATCAGCTCTCATCCCACTTGTAGGGAGTGTGGAGGGCCCAACTACAAACTCTAATTGGACCTTGTTGAGCCAAAGGAGAAGTCTAACCAAATCGAGGGCATCACCAACAGACAACATCTGTTGAACTTAGAGCAGAGCCCTATGAATTAGGGGAGAGCCGTCCATAGGCCTGTACGTAGACACGTGTGTAAATGGACTTGACACCATCCATTAACCCAAAACTTTAAAGCCATGATTACGAGTCAAGTATCCACTTATATACTAGCTAATTTTCTCTTTTTCTACCAATGTGGGATGGCATTTTTCTCTAACGAGTATTTGTTTGCCAACAATCACCCACTCAAATATGAGTTTCCTCTACTTGCTGCCCTTCAATCAGAATTTTTCTTCCACTTGCTCCCCCTCAATCATAAATTTTTTGAGTATCTTACGATCTCACCAAGTTGCTCATCAATGCCTCTCAATTCCGTGGGCCTTCCTTTCACGGGGTGTGGGCTTCCCATGTGATCTCCGAGCACACCAGCATGCCCATCTGTTTCGTGGGCTTTTGAGGGATATGAACCTCCCATGTGATCACCGAGAGACGTCTACATGCTTGTCCCAAGTTGAACCAACAGCTCTCATCTAACTTGTTTGAAGTGTGGAGAGCCCAACTACAAATTCTAATTGGACCTTGTTAGGCCAATGGAGATGTTTAACCAAATCAAGAGCATCACCAATGGACAACATCTGTTGAACCTGGTACGGAGCCCAATGAATTGGGGGAGAGCCGTCTATGTGTGTGTAGGTAGATAGGTGGACTTGGCACTATGTATTAACCTAAAACCTTAAGGCCATGAGTTATGCGTCAGGTATGTACTTATATACTAGTCACCTTTCTCATTTTCTAGTAATATGGGGTGGCATTTTTCTCTAACTAATATTTGTTATCCAACAATCTACCTCTCACAACTGAGTTTTCCCTACTTGTTGCTCGTCAATTAGAAATTTTCTTCCACTTGCTCCCCCTCAATCGGAAATTTTTTGAGTATCTTACGATCTTGCCAAGTTGCTCATCAATGCTTATCAATTCCATGGGCCTTCCCATATTATCTCCGAGCACACTTGCATGCCCATCAGTTTCGTAGGCCTTTGATGAGATATGAACCTCCCATGCGATCACTGAGAGCTGTCTTCATGCTTGTCCCAAATTGAACCATCAGCTCTCATACCATTAGTTGGGAGTGTGGAGGGCCCAACTACAAGCTCGAATTGGACCTTGTTGGCCTAATGGAGAAGTCTAACCAAATCGAGAGCATCGCCAATAGACAACATCGGTTAAACCTGGGGTGGAGCCCAATGAATTGGGGAAGAGCCGTCCTTGGGCCTGTATGTAGACACGTATATAAGTGGACTTGACATCATATATTAACCTAAAACCTTAAGGTCATAAGTTATGCGTCAAGTATCTACTTATATATTGGCCACCTTTCTCATTCTCTACCCATGTGGGATGGCATTTTTCTCTAACTAATATTTGTTTCCCAACAATCTTCTTCTCAAATAGAATTTCCTCTACTTGCTACCCTTTAAACAGAATTTTTCTTCCACTTACTCCCCCTCAATCAGAAATTTTTTGAGTATCTTATGATCTCACCAAGCTGCTCATCAATGCCTGTCAATTCTGTGGGCCTCCCTTCCATAGGGTGTGGGCTTCCTATGTGATCTCCGAGCACACTTGCATGCCCATCAGTTCCATGGGCTTTTGAGGGATATGAATCTCCCATGCAATCACCGAGAGCTGTCTTCATGCTTGTCCCAAGTTGAACCATCAGCTCTCATCCCACTTGTAGGGAGTGTGGAGGGCCTAACTACAAACTCTAATTGGACCTTGTTGAGCCAAAGGAGAAGTCTAACCAAATCGAGGGCATCACCAACAGACAACATCTGTTGAACTTAGAGCGGAGCCCAATGAATTAGGGGAGAGCCGTCCATAGGCCTGTACGTAGACACGTGTGTAAATGGACTTAACACCATCCATTAACCCAAAACCTTAAAGCCATGAGTTACGAGTCAAGCATTCATTTATATACTAGCTAATTCTCTCTTAATCTACCAATGTGGGATGACATTTTTCTCTAACTAAAATTTGTTTCCCAGCAATCTCTCTCTCAAATATGAGTTTCCTTTACTTGCTGCCCTTTAATCAGAATTTTTCTTCCACTTTCTTCCCCTCAATCAGAAATATTTTGAGTATCTTACGATCTCACCAAGTAGCTCATCAATGCCTGTCAATTTCGTGGGCCTTCCTTCCATGGGCTGTGGGCTTCCCATTGGATCTCTGAGCACACTTACATGCCCATTAGTTTTGTGGGCCTTTGATGATATATGAACCTCCCATGCGATCACCGAGAACCGTCTTCATGCTCGTCCCAAGTTGAACCATCAGCTCTTACACCACTTGTTGAGAGTGTGGAGGGCCCAACTACAAACTCTAAATGGACCTTGTTGGGCCAACGCAAATGTCTAACCAAATCGAGAGCAGCACCAATGGACAACATCTGTTGAACCTGGAGCGAAGCCCAATGAATTTGGAGAGTGCCGTCTATGGTGCTATATGGAGACACGTATATAAGTGGACTTGACACCATGTATTAACCCAAAACCTTAAGGTCATGAGTTCTGTATCAAGTATATACTTATATACTGGCCACCTTTCTCATTTTCTACCAATATGGGATGACATTTTTCTCTAACTAATATTTGTTTCCCAATAATCTCCCTCTCGAGTAGAGTTTCCTCTATTTGCTGCCCTTTGATCAAAATTTTTCTTCTACTTGGTCCCCCTCAATCAGAAATATTTTGAGTATCTTACGATTTCACTAATTTGCTCATCAACGCTTGTCAATTCTGGGGGCCTTCATTCCATGGGGTGTGGGCTTCCCATGTGATCTCCGTGCACACTTGCATGCCAATCAGTTCCGTAGGCCTTTGATGGGATATGAAGCTCCTATGCGATCACCGAGAGCCGTCTTCACGCTTATCCCAAGTTGAACCATCAACTCTCATACCACTTGTTGGGAGTGCGGAGGGCTCAACTACAAACTCTAATTGGACCATGTCGGGCCACTGGAGAAGTCTAACCAAATCGAGAGCATCACCAATTGACAACATTTGTTGAACCTGGAGCGGAGCCCAATGAATTGAGGGAGGTCCATCCATGGGCGTGTATGCAAACACGTAGATAAGTGGACTTGACACTATGTATTAGTACAAAACCTTAAATCCACGAGTTATGAGTCAAGTATCCACTTATATACTAGCCACTTTTCTTTTTTTCTAGTAATGTGGGATGACATTTTTCTCTGACTAATACTTGTTTCCCTACAATCTCTCTCTTAAATATGAGTTTCCTCTACTTGTACCCTTCAATTAGAATTTTTCTTCCACTTGCTCCCGCTCAATTAGAAATTTTTTGAGTCTTATACGATCTCTCCAAGTTGCTCATCAATGCTTGTCAATTCCGTGGGCCTTCTTTCCATGGGGTGTAGGCTTCCCATGTGACCTCCGAGCACACTTGTTTGCCCATCACTTCTGTGGGCATCTGATGGGATATGAACCTCCCATGTGATCACCGAGAGCCGTCTTCATGCTTGTGCCAAGTTCAACCATAAGCTCTCATACCACTTGTTGGGAGTGTGTGGGGCCTAACCACAAACTTTAATTGGACCTTGTTGGGCCAAAGGAGAAATCAAACTAAATCAAGGGCATCACCAACGGACATCTGTTGAACCTATAGCGGAGCCCAATGAATTGGGGGAGAGCCCTCCATGGGCCTATACGTAAACACGTGTGTAAGTGGACTTGACACCTTCCATTAACCCAAAACCTTAAAGTCATGAGTTACAAGTCAAGTACCCACTTATATACTAGTTAATTTTCTCCTTTTCTACCAATGTGGGATGGGATTTTTCTCTAACTAATATTTGTTTGCCAACAATAACCCACACAAATATGAGTTTCCTCTATTTGCTGCCCTTTAATTAGAATTTTTCTTCCACTTGCTCCCCCTCAATCAGAAATTTTTTGAGTATCTTACAATCTCACCAAGTTGCTCATCAATGCCTCTCAATTCCGTGGGCCTCCCTTCCTTGGAGTGTGCGCTTCCCATGTGATCTCCGAGCACACCTGCATGTCCATCTATTCGATGGGCCTTTGAGGGATATGAACCTCCCATGCGATCACCGAGAGCCGTCTACATACTTGTCCCAAGTTGAACAATCGGCTCTCATCCAACTTGTTAGGAGTGTGGAGGGTCCAACTACAAATTTTAATTAGACTTTATTGGGCCAATGGAGAAGTTTAACCAAATCGAGAGAATCACCAATGGACAACATCTGTTGAACCTGGTGCGGAGCCCAATGAATTGGGGGAGAGCCGTCCATGTGTGTGGATGTAGATAGGTGGATTTGACACTATGTATTAACCTAAAACCTTAAGGCCATGAGTTATGCGTCAAGTATCTATTTATATACTAGCCACCTTTCTCATTTTCTAGCAATGTGGGGTGGCATTTTTCTCTAACTAATATTTGTTATCTAACAATCTCCCTCTCACATATGAGTCTCTACTTACTGCTCTTCAATCAGAAATTTTCTTCCGCTTGCTCCCCCTCAATCAGAAATTTTTTGAGTATCTTATGATCTCACCAAGTTGCTCATCAACGCCTATCAATTCCGTGGGCCTTCCTTCTATGGGGTGTGGGCTTCCCACATTATCTCCGAGCACACTTGCATGCTCATCAGTTCCGTGGGCCTTTGATGGGAAATAAACCTGCCATGCGATCACCGAGAGCCATCTTCATGCTCGTCCTAAGTTGAACCATCAGCTCTCACACCACTTGTTGGGAGTGTGGAGGGCCCAGCTACAAATTCTAAATGGACATTGTTGGGCCAACGCAGATGTCTAACCAAATCGAGAGCATCACCAATGGACAACATCTGTTGAACCTAGAGCGGAGCCCAATGAATCGGGGGAGTGCCGTCCATGCTGCTGTATGGAGACACGTATATAAGTGGACTTGACACCATGTATTAACCTCAAATATGAGTTTCCTTTACTTGCTGCCCTTTAATAAGAATTTTTCTTCCCGTTTCTCCCCCTCAATTAGAAATTTTTTGAGTCTCTCACGATCTCACCAAGTTGCTCATCAATGCCTGTCAATTCTGTGGGCTTTCCTTCCATCTGCTGTGGGCTTCCTATGTGATCTCCGAGTGCACTTGCTTGCCCATCACTTCCATGGGCCTTTGACGAGATATGAACCTCCCATGCGATCACCGAAAGCCATCTCCATGCCTGTCCTAAGTTGAACCATCAGCTCTCATACCATTTGTTGGGAGTGTTAAGAGCCTAACTATAAACTCTAATTGGACCTTGTTGGGTCAAAGAAGAAGTCTAACCAATTCAAGGGCATCACCAAAGGACAACATCTGTTGAGCTTGGAGCAGAGCCTAATGAATTGGGAGAGAGCCATCCATGGGCCTATACGTAGACACGTCTATAAGTGGACTTGACACCATGTATTAACCCAAAACCTTAAGGCTATGAGTTATGAGTTAAGTATCCACTTATATACAAGTCACTTTTCTCTTTTTCTATCAATGTGGGATGACATTTTTCTCTAACTAATATTTGTTTCCCAACAATCTCCCTCTCAAGTTGACGAGATATGAACCTCCCATGCGATCACCGAAAGCCGTCTCTATGCCTGTCCCAAGTTGAATCATTAGCTCTCATACCATTTGTTGGGAGTCTGAAAAGCCTAACTATAAACTCTAATTGGACCTTGTTGGGTTAAAGAAGAAGTCTAACCAAATCAAGGGCATCACCAATGGACAAAATCTGTTGAGCCTGAAGCAGAGCTTAATGAATTGGGAGAGAGCTATCCATGGGCCTGTACGTAGACACGACTATAAGTGGACTTGACACCATGTATTAACCCAAAACCTTAAGGCTATGAGTTATGAGTCAAGTATCGACTTATATACAAGTCACTTTTCTCTTTTTCTATCAATGTGGGATGGCATTTATCTCTAACTAATATTTGTTTCCCAACAATCTCTCTCTCAAATATGAGTTTCCTCTACTTGCTGCTCTTCAATCAGAATTTTTCTTCCACTTGCTCCCTCTCAATCAAAAATATTTTTAGTATCTTACGATCTCACTAAGTTGCTCATCAATGCCTGCCAATTTCATGGGCCTTCCTTCCATGGGTTGTGGGCTTCCCATGTGATCTCCGAGCACACTACGCCTATCAACTCCGTGGGCCTTTGATGGGCTTTGAACCCCCCATGCAATTACCGGGAGCCGTCTTCATGCTAGTCCCAAGTTGAACCATCAGCTCTCATACCACTTGTTCGGAGTGTCGAGGGCCCAATTACAAACTCTAATTGGACCTTGTTAGGCCAATGGAGAAGTCTAATCAAATCGTGAGCATCACCGATGGACAACATCTGTTGAACCTGGTGCGGAGCCCAATGAATTGGGGGAGAGCCGTCCATGTGTGTGTACGTAGATAGGTGGACTTGGCACTATGTATTAACCTAAAACCTTAAGGCCATGAGTTATGCGTCAAGTATCTACTTATATACTAGCCACCTTTCTCATTTTCTAGCAATGTGGGGTGGCATTTTTCTCTAACTAATATTTGTTATCCAACAATCTCCCTCTCACAAATGAGTTTTCTCTACTTGTTGCTCGTCAATTAGAAATTTTCTTCCACTTGCTCCCCCTCAATCAGAAATTTTTTGAGTATCTTACGATCTCACCAAGTTGCTCATCAATGCCTATCAATTCCATGGGCCTTCCCATATTATCTCCAAGCACACTTGCATGCCCATCAATTTCGTAGGCCTTTGATGGGATATGAACCTCCCATGCGATCACCGAGAGCTGTCTTCATGCTTGTCCCAAGTTGAATCATCAGCTCTCATACCACTAGTTAGGAGTGTGGAGGCTCAACTACAAACTCGAATTGGACCTTGTTGGCCCAATGAAGAAGTCTAACCAAATCGAGAGCATCACCAATGGACAACATCGGTTAAACCTGGAGTGGAGCCCAATGATTGGGGGAGAGCCATCCTTGGGCTTGTATGTAGACACGTATATAAGTGGACTTGACACCATATATGAACCTAAAACCTTAAGGTCATAAGTTATGCATCAAGTATCTACTTATATACTGGCCACCTTTCTCATTCTCTACCCATGTGGGATGGCATTTTTCTCTAACTAATATTTGTTTCCCAACAATCTTCTTCTCAAATAGACTTTCCTGTACTTGCTACCCTTTAAACAGAATTTTTCTTCCACTTGCTCCCCCTCAATCAGAAAATATTTTGAGTATCTTACGATTTCACTAAGTTAGTCGTCATTGCTTGTCAATTCCGTGGGCCTTCCTTCCATGGTCTGTGGGCTTCCCATATGATCTCCGAGCACACTTGTTTGCTCATCACTTCCGTGGGCCTTTAACAGGATATGAACCTTCCATGCAATCACCGAGAGTTGTCTTCATACATGTCCTAAGTTGAACCATCAGCTATCATACCAGTTGTTAGGAGTGTGGAGGGCCCAACTACAAACTCTAATTAGACCTTGTTGAGCCAAAGGAGAAGTCTAACCAAATCGAGGATATCACCAACGAACGACATCTGTTGAACCTGGAGCAGAGCCTAATGAATTGGGAGAGAGCCATCCCTGCGCCTGTACGTAGACACGTCTATAAGTGGACTTGACACCATCTGTTAACCTAAAACCTTAAAGCCACGAGTTATGAGTCAAGTATTCATTTATATACTAGCTAATTCTCTCTTAATCTATCAATGTGGGATGGCATTTTTCTCTAACTAATATTTGTTTCCCAACAATCTCTCTCTCAAATATGAGTTTCCTCTACTTGGTGCCCATTAATCAGAATTTTTCTTCCACTTGCTCCCCCTCAATCAGAAATATTTTGAGTATCTTACGATCTCACCAAGTAGCTCATCAATGCCTGTCAATTTCGTGGGCCTTCCTTCCATGGGTTGTGGGCTTCCCATGTGATCTCCGAGCACACTTGCATGCCCATCAACTCCGTGGGCCTTTGATGGGCTTTGAACTATGCGATCACTGGGAGCCATCTTCATGCTAGCCCCAAGTTGAACCATCAGCTCTCATACCACTTGTTCGGAGTGTGGAGGGCCCAATTACAAACTCTAATTGGACCTTGTTAGGCCAATGGAGAAGTCTAATCAAATAGTGAGCATCACCAATGGACAACATCTATTGAACTTGGAGTAGAGCCCAATGAATTGGGAGAGAGTCGTCCATGGGTGTGTACGTAGACACGTATATAAGTGGGCTTGACGCTATGCATTAACCAAAAACCTTAAGGTCATGAGTTATGCGTCAAGCACCTACTCATATACTAGCCACCTTTCTCATTTTCTACCGATGTGGGATGGCATTTTTCTCTAAATAATATTTGTTTTCCAACAATCTCTCTCTCAAATATGAGTTTCCTCTACTTGCTGCCCTTTAATCAGAATTTTTCTTCCGCTTGCTCCCCCTCAATCAGAAATTTTTTGAGTCTCTCACGATCTCACCAAGTTGCCCATCAATGCCTATCAATTTTGTGGGCCTTCCTTCCATGGGCTGTGGGCTTCCCATTGGATTTCCGAGCACACTTGCATGCCAATTAGTTCTGTGGGCTTTTGATGGGATATGAACCTCCCATGCGATCATCGAGAGCTGTCTTCATGCTCATCCCAAGTTGAACCATCAGCTCTCATACCACTTGTTGGGAGTGTGGAGGGCCCAACTACAAACTCTAAATGAACCTTATTGGGTCAACAGAGATGTCTAACCAAATCGAGAGTGTCACCAATGGACAACATCTGTTGAACCTGGAGCAGTGCGCAATGAATTGGGGGAGTATTGTCCTTGGGCCTGAATGGAGACACGTATATAAGTGGACTTGACACGATGTATTAACCCAAAACCTTAAGGTCATGAGTTATGCATCAAGTATATACTCATATACTAGCCACCTTTCTCATTTCCTACCAATGTGGGATGACATTTTTCTCTAACTAATATTTGTTTCCCAACAATCTCCCTCGCAAGTATGAGATTCCTCTATTTGCTGCCCCTTGATCAGAATTTTTCTTCCACTTACTCCCCCTCAATCCGAAATATTTTAAGTATCTTACGATCTCACTAACTTGCTCATCAATGCCTGTCAATTCCATGGGCCTTCCTTCCATGGGGTGTGGGTTTCCCATGTGATCTCTGAGCACACTTACATGCCAATCAGTTCCGTGGCCCTTTGATGGGATATGAACCTCTTATGCGATCACCGAGAGCCGTCTTCATGCTTGTCCCAAGTTGAACCATCAACTCTCATACCACTTGTTGGGAGTGCCGAGGGCCTAACTACAAACTCTAATTGGACCTTGTTGGGCCAATGGAGGAGTCTAACCAAATTGAGAACATCACCAATTGACAACATCTGTTGAATTTGGAGCAGAGCCCAATGAATTGAGGGAGGGCCATCCATGGGAGTGTACGCAGACACGTAGATAAGTAGACTTGACACTATGTATTAGCACAAAACCTTAAATCCACGAGTTATGAGTCAAGTATCCACTTATATATTAGCCACGTTTCTCTTTTTCTAGCAATGTGGGATGTCATTTTTCTTTGACTAATACTTGTTTCCCAACAATCTCTCTCTCAATTAT
Source organism: Avicennia marina (assembly GCA_019155195.1). Taxonomy (NCBI): domain Eukaryota; kingdom Viridiplantae; phylum Streptophyta; class Magnoliopsida; order Lamiales; family Acanthaceae; genus Avicennia; species Avicennia marina. Next base: position 8,024,774 of record CM032781.1, on the reverse strand, counting down.
GAGTATTCTCTACTTACACCCTTCAAATAGAATTTTTCTTCCACTTGCTCCCCCTCAATCAGAAATGTTTTGAGTCTCATACGATCTCACCAAGTTGCTCATCGATGCCTGTCAATTCCGTGGGCCTTCCTTTTATGGGGTGTAGGCTTCCCATGTGACCTCCGAGCTCACTTGTTTGCCATCACTTCTGTGGACCTCTGATGGGATATGAACCTCCTATGCGATCACCGAGAACCGTCTACATGCTTGTCCCAAGTTGAACCATCAATTCTCATCCAACTTGTTGGGGGTATGGAGGGCCCAACTACAAATTTTAATTGGACCTTGTCGGGCTAATGGAGAAGTTTAACCAAATCAAGAGCATCACCAATGGACAACATCTGTTGAACTTGGTGCAGAGCCCAATGAATTAGGGGAGAGTCGTCCATGTGTGTGTACGTAGATAGGTGGACTTGACACTATATATTAACCTAAAACCTTAAGGCCATGAGTTATGCGTTTACTTATATACTAGCCACCTTTCTTATTTTCTAGCAATGTGCGGTGGCATTTTTCTCTAACTAATATTTGTTATCCAACAATCTCCCTCTAACATATGAGTTTTCTCTACTTGCTGCTCTTCAATCAGAAATTTTCTACCACTTGCTCCCCCTCAATCAGAAATTTTTTGAGTATCTTATGATCTCACCAAGTTGCTCATCAATGCCTATCAATTCCGTGGGCCTTCCTTCTATGGGGCGTGGGATTCCCATGTTATCTCCGAGCACACTTGCATGCCCATCAGTTCCGTGGGCCTTTGATGGGAAATGAACCTCCGATGCGATCACCGAGAGCTATCTTCAAGCTCATCCTAAGTTGAACCATCAGCTCTCACACCACTTGTTGGGAGTTTGGAGGGCCCAACTACAAACTCTAAATAGACATTGTTGGGCCAACGCAGATGTCTAGCCAAATCGAGAGCATCACTAATGGACAACATCTGTTGAACTTAGAGCGGAGCCCAATGAATTGGGGGAGTGTCATCCATGGTGCTGTATGGAGACTCGTATATAAGTGGACTTGACACTATGTATTAACCTAAAACCTTAAGTTCATAAGTTATGTGTCAAGTATATACTCATATACTGGCCACTTTTCTCATTCTCTACCAATGTGGCATGGCATTTTTTTCTAACTAATACTTGTTTCCCAACAATCTCTCTCTCAAATATGAATTTTCTCTACTTGCACCCTTCAATCAGAATTTTTCTTCCACTTGCTCCCCCTCAATCAGAAATTTTTTGAGTCTCATACGATCTCACCAAGTTGCTCATTAATGCCTGTCAATTCCGTGGGCCTTTCTTCCATGGGCTGTGGGCTTCCCATGTGATCTCCGAGCACACTTGCATGCCCATCAACTCCGTGGGCCTTTGATGGGCTTTGAACCTCCCATGCGATCACCGAGAGCCGTATTCATGCTATTCCCAAGTTGAACCATCAGCTCTCATACCACTTGTTGGGAGTGTGGAAGGCCCAACTACAAACTCTAATTGGACCTTGTTATGCCAATAGAGAAGTCTAACCAAATCGAGAGCATCACTAATGGACAACATCTGTTGAACCTGGAGCTGAGCCCAATGAATTGGGGGAGAGTCGTCCATGGGCATGTACGTAGACATGTATAGAAGTGGACTTGATACCATGCATTAACCTAAAACCTTAAGGTCATGAGTTATGCGTCAAGTACCTACTTATATACTTGCCACCTTTCTCATTTTTTACCAATATGGGATGGCATTTTTCTCTAACTAATATTTGTCTCGCAACATTCTCTCTCTCAAATATGAGTTTCCTGTACTTGCTGCCCTTTAATCAGAATTTTTTTCCCTTTGCTCCCCCTCAATCAAAAATGTTTTTGAATCTCTCACGATCTCATCAAGTTGCTCATCAATGCCTGTCAATTTTGTGGGCCTTCCTTCCATCGGCTATGGGCTTCCTATGTGATCTCTGAGTGCACTTGCTTGCCCAACACTTCCATAGGCCTTTGACGGGATATGAACCTCCCATGCGATCACCAAGAGCCGTCTCCATGCCTGTCCCAAGTTGAACCATCAGCTCTCATACCATTTGTTGGGAGTGTTAAGAGCCTAACTACAAACTCTAATTGGACCTTGTTGGGTCAAAGGAGAAGTCTAACCAAATTGAGGGCATCACCAATGGAAAACATCTGTTGAGCTTGGAGCAGAGCCTAATGAATTGGGAGAGAGCCATCCATGGGCCTATACGTAGACACGTCTATAAGTGGACTTGACACCATATATTAACCCAAAACCTTAAGGCTATGAGTTATGAGTCAAGTATCCACTTATATACAAGTCACTTTTCTCTTTTTCTACCAATGTGGGGTGACATTTTTCTCTAACTAATATTTGTTTTTCAACAATCTCTCTCTCAAATATGAGTTTCCTCTACTTGCTGCTCTTCAGTCAGAAATTTTCTTCCACTTTCTCCCCCTCAATCCAAAATATTTTGACTATCTTACGTTCTCACTAAGTTGCTCATTAATGCTTGTCAATTTCGTGGGCCTTCCTTCCATGGGTTGTGGGCTTCCCATGTGATCTTCGAGTACACTTGCATGCCCATCAACTCCATTGGCCTTTGATGGGCTTTGAACCCCCCATATGATCACTAGGAGCCGTCTTCATGCTAGTCCCAAGTTGAACCATCAGCTCATACCACTTGGTGGGAGTGTGGAGGGCCCAATTACAAACTCTAATTGGACCTTATTGGGCCAATGGAGAAGTCTAATCAAATCGTGAGCATCACCAATGGACAACATCTGTTGAACCTGGAGCGGAGCCCAATGAATTGGGAGAGAGCCGTCCATAGGTGTGTATGTAGACACGTATATAAGTGGACTTAACGCTATGCATTAACCAAAAACCTTAAGGTCATGAGTTATGCGTCAAGTACCTACTTATATACTAGCCACCTTTCTCATTTTCTAATGATGTGGGATGGCATTTTCTCTAACTAATATTTGTTTCCCAACAATGTCCTTCTTACATATGAGTTTCCTCTAGTTGCTCTCCTTCAATCAAAATTTTTCTTCCATTTGGTCTCTCTCAATCAGAAATTGTTTGAGTCTCTTACGATCTCACCAAGTTGCTCATCAATGCCTGTCAATTCGTGGGCCTTCCTTCCATAGGGTGTGGGCTTCCCATGTGATCTCCGAGCACATTTGCATGCCCATCACTTCTGTGGGCCTTTGATGGGGTATGAACCTCCCACGCGATTATTGAGAGCCGTCTTCATGCTTGTCCCAGGTTGAACCATCAGCTCTCATACCACTTGTTGGGAATGTGGAGGGCCCAACTACAAACTATAATTGGACCTTGTTGGACTAAATGAGAATTGCAACCAAATCAAGAACATTACCAATGGACAACATATATTGAACCTCGAGTGGAGCCCAATGAATTGGGGGAGAGCCATCCATGGGCCTATATGTAGTCACGTATATAAGTTGACTTGACACCATATATTAACCCAAAACCTTAAAGCCAGGAGTTATGAGTCGTGTATCCACTTATATACGAGCTACTTTTCTCTTTTTCTACCAATGTGGGATGGCATTTTTCTCTAACTAATATTTGTTTCCCAACAATGTCCATCTCCAATGTGAGTTTCTTTCACTTGCTCCCCCTCAATCAAAATTTTTTTGTGTAGCTCACGATCTCAGCAAGTTGCTCATCAATACTTATTAATTTCGTGGGCCTTCTTTCCATAAGGTATAGACTTCCCATGTTCTCTCCGAGCACCATTGCATGTCCATCACTTCCATGGGCCTTTGATGGGATATAAACCTTGCATGCGATCACTGAGAGCCGTCATCGTAATTGTCCCAAGTTGAACCATTAGCTCTCATACCACCTGTTGCGAGTGTGTAGGGGTCAGCAACAAACTCTAATTGGACTTTGTTAGGCCAAAGGAGAAGTCTAACCAAATCGAGAGCATCACCAATGGACAACATCTGTCGAACCTGGAGTGGAGCCCAATGAATTGGGGGAGAGCCGTCCATTGGCTTGTATGTAGACACATATATAAGTTGACTTGACATCATGTATTATCCTAAAACCTTAAAGCCACGAGTTATGAGTGAAGTGTCCACTTATATACTAGTTACTTTTCTTTTTTTCCACTAATGTGGGTTGATATTATTCTCTAACTAATATTTGTTTCCCAAAAACCGCCCTCTCAAATATGAGCTTCCTCTACTTGTTCCCCTTCAATCAGAATTTTTCCTCCACTTACTGCCCCTCAATTAGAAATTTTTTGAGCATTTACGATCTCACCAAGTTGCTCATCAATGCCTGTCAATTCCGCGAGCCTTCCTTCCATGGGGTGTAGGCTTTCCATGTGATCTCCGAGCACATTTGCATGCCTATCACTTCCATGGGCCTTTGATGGGGTATGAACCTCCTACGCAATCACCTAGAGCCGTCTTCATGCTTGTCCCAAGTTGAACGATCAGCTCTCATTCCACTTGTTGGGAGTGTGAAGGGCCCAACTACAAACTCTAATTCGACATTGTTGGGCTAAATGAGAATTCTAACCAAATCGAGAACATCACCAATGGACAACATCTATTGAACCTAGAGCGGAGCCCAATGAATTAGGGGAGAGCCGTCCATGGGCCTATGTGTAGTCATGTATATAAGTTAACTTGACACCATGTATTAACCCAAAACCTTAAACACATGAGTTATAAGTCAAGTATCTACTTATATATGAGCTACTTTTCTCTTTTTCTAGCAATGCGGGATGGCATTTTTCTCAAACTAATATTTGTTTCCCAACAATCTCTGTCTCCAATGTGAGTTTCTTTCACTTGCTCCCCTTCAATCAGAAATGTTCCTCCACTTGCTCCCGCTCAATCAAAAATTTTTTGTGTAGCTCACGATCTCACCAAGTTGCTCATCAATGCTTATTAATTTCGTGGGCCTTATTTCCATGAGGTATAGCCTTCCCATGTTCTCTCCGAGCATAATTGTATGCCCATCACTTCTATGGGCCTTTGATGGGATATGAACCTCGTATGCGATCACTGAGAGCCGTCATCGTAATTGTCCCAAGTTGAACCATCAGCTCTCATACCACTTGTTGAGAGTGTGTAGGGCCCAACTACAAACTCTAATTGGACCTTGTTGGGCCAAAGGTGAAGTCTAACTAAATCGAGAGCATCACCAATGGACAACATCTGTCGAACCTGGAGTGGAGCCCAATGAATTTGGGGAGAGCTGTCCATGGGCCTGTATGTAGACACGTATATAAGTTGACATGACACCATATATTAACCCAAAACCTTAAAGCCACGAGTTATGAGTCAATTATCCACTTATATATTAGCTACTTTTCTCTTTTTCCACTAATGTGGGATGGTAATATTCTTTAACTAATATTTGTTTCCCAATAACCTCCCTCTCAAATATGAGTTTCCTCTACTTGCTCCCCTTCAATCAGAATTTTCCTCCACCTGTTGTCCCTTAATTAGAAATTTTTTGAGCATCCTATGATCTCACCAAGTTGCTCATCAATGCCTGTCAATTCCGTGGGCTTTCCTTCCATGAGGTGTGGGCGTCTCATGTGATCTCTAAGCACACTGCGTGCCCATCACTTATGTGGGCCTTTGATGGGGTATGAACCTCACATGCGATTACCAAGAGCCGTCTTCATGCTTGTCCCAAGTTGAAACATCAGCTCTCATACCATTTGTAGCAAGTGTGGAGGGTCCAACTACAAACTCTAATTGGACCTTGTTGCGCCCAAGGAGAAGTTTAACCAAATCGAGAGCAACAACAATGGACAACAACTGTTGATCCTGGAGTAGAGCCCAATGAATTGGGGGAGAGCCATCCATGGGCCTGTACGTAGACACATATATAAGTGCACTTGACATCACGTATTAACCAAAAACCTTAAAGCCATGAGTTATGAGTCAAGTATCTACTTACATACTAACTACTATTCTCATTTTCTACCAATATGGGATGTCATTTTTCTTTAACTAATATTTGTTTCCCAACAATCTCCCTCTCAAATATGAGTTTCCTCTACTTGCTGCCCTTCAATCAGAATTTTTCTTCCATTTGCAATCCCTCAATCAAAATTTTTTTGAGTATCTTACGATCTCACCAAGTTGCTCATCAATGTCTGTCAATTCCATGGGCCTTTCTTCCATGGAGTGTGGGCTTCCCATGTGATCTCCAAGCACACTTGCATGCCCATCACTTCCGTGCCCCTTTTATGGGATATGAACCTCCCACGCGATCACCGAGAACCGTCTCCATACTCGTCCCAAGCTGAACTATCAGCTCTAACACCACTTGTTGAAAGTGTGAAGGGCTCAACTACAATCTCTAATTGGACCTTGTTGGGCCAAAGGAGAAGTCTAACCAAATTGGGAACATTACCAATAGACAACGTCTATTGCGCCTAGAGGGGAGCCCAACAAAATTGGGGAAAGCCATCCACGTGCCTGCACGTAGACACGTAAATAAGTGGGCTTGACACTATGTATTAACCCAAAACCTTAAGGCTATGAGTTATGGGTCAAATATCCACTTCTATACTAGCTACTTTTCTCTTTTCCTACGTGTGGGATGGCATTTTTCTCTAACGGATATTTGTTTCCCAACAATCTCCCTCTCAAATATGAGTTTCCTCTACTTGCTTCCCTTTAATCAAAATTTTTCTTCCATTTGCTCCCCCTCAATCAAAATTTTTTTGAGTATCTTACGATCTTACCAAGTTACTCACAATGCCTATTAATTCAGTGGGCCTTTCTTCCAAGGGGTGTGGCCTTCCCATGTGATCTCCTAGCGCACTTGCATGCCCATCACTTCCGTGGGCCTTTGATGGGATATAAACCTCCAATGCGATCATTGAGAACAGTCTCCATACTCGTCCCAAGCTGAATCATCAGATCTGATACCACTTGTTGAGAGTGTGGAGGCCCCAACTACAATCTCTAATTGGACCTTGTTGGGCCAAAGGAGAAGTCTAACCAAAATGAGAGCATCACCAATGGATAACGTCTGTTGCTCCTGGAGTGGAGCACAACAAAAATTGGGGAAAGCCATCCACGTGCTTGTACGTAGACACGTAAATAAGTGGGCTTGACACTATGTATTAACCCGAAACCATAAGGCCATGAGTTATGGGTCAAGTATCCACTTCTATACAAGCCACGTTTCTCCTTTTCCACGTGTGGGTGGCATTTTTCTCTAACGTATATTTGTTTCCCAATAATCTCCCTCTCAAATATAAGTTTCCTCTACTTGCTCTCCTTCAATTAGAATTTTTCTCCCACTTGCTCCCCCTCAATCAGAAATTTTTGAGTGTCTAATGATCTCACTAAGTTGCTCATCAATGCCTGTCAATTCCATGGGCCTTCCTTCCGTGGGATGTGGGCTTCCCATGTGATCTTTGAGCACACTTGCTGCCCATCACTTCCGTGGGCCTTTGATGGGATATGAACCTCCCCTGCAAACATCGAGGACCATCTCCATACTCGTCTCAAGCTGAACCATCAACTCTGATACAACTTGTTGAGAGTGTGGAGGGCTCAACTACAATCTTTAATTGGACCTTGTTGGGCCAAAAAAGAAGTATAACCAAATTGGGAACATCACTAATGGACAACGTCTATTGCGCCTAAAGGGGAGCCCAACAAAATTGGGAAAATCTATCCACGTGACTGTACTTAGACACGTAAATAACTGGGCTTGACATTATGTATTAACCCAAAACCTTAAGGCGATGAGTTATGGGTCAAGTATCCATTTCTATACTAGCCATTTTTCTCTTTTTCTTCGTGCGGGATGGCATTTTTCTCTAACGCATATTTATTTCCCAACAATCTCCCTCTCAAATATGAGTTTCCTCTACTTGCTTCCCTTCAATCAAAATTTTTCTTCCACTTGCTCCCCCTCAATCAGAAATTTTTTAAGGATATTACGATCTCACCAAGTTGCTCATCAATGCCTGTCAATTCCGTGGGCCTTTCTTCCATGGGGTGTGGGCTTCCCATGTGATCTCCGAGCACACTTGCATGCCCATTACTTCCGTGGGCCTTTGATGGGATATGATCCTCCCATGCGATCTCCCAGAGCCGTCTTCGTACTTGTCACAAGTTGAACCGTAGGCTCTCATACCACTAGTTGGGAGTGTAGAGGGCCCAACTAAAAACTCTAATTGGACCTTGTTGGGCCAAAGGAGAAGTCTAATCAAATCGAGAGCATCACTAATGGACAACATCTGTTGAACCTGGAGCAGAGCCCAATGAATTGGGGGAGAGCCGTCCGTGGGCTTATACGTAAATACGTATATAAGTGGACTTGACACTATGTATTAATCCAAAATCTTAATGCCATGAGTTATGAGTCAAGTATTCACTTATATACTAGCTACTATTCTTTTTTTTCAACCAATGTGGGATGGCATTTTTCTCTAACTAATATTTGTTTCCCAACAATCTCTGTCTCCAATGTGAGTTTCTTTCACTTGCTCCCCTTCAATCAAAAATGTTCCTCCACTTGTTCCGCCTCAATTAAAATTTTTTTAAGTAGCTCACAATCTCTCCAAGTTGCTTAACAATGCCTATTAATTCCGTGGGCTTTCTTCCCATGAGGTATAGGCTTACCATGTGATCTATGAGCACACTTAAATGCCTATAACTTCCATGGGCCTTTGATGGGATATGAACCTCCCATCCGATCAGTAAGAACCGTCTTCATACTCATCCAAGCTGAACCATCAGCTCTGATACTACTTGTTGAGAGTGTGAAGGGCCCAACTACAATCTCTAATTGGACCTTGTTTGGCCAAAGGAGAAGTCTAACCAAATTGGGAGCATCACCAATGACAACGTCTATTGCTCTTGGAGTGGAGCCTAACAAAATTGGGGAAAGTCATCCACATGCCTATACGTAGACACGTAAATAAGTGGGCTTGACACTATGTATTAATCAAAAACCTTAAGCCTATGAGTTATGGGTCAAATATCTACTTCTTTACAAGAAAATTTTCTCTTTTTCTATATGTGGGATGGCATTTTTATCTAACTCATATTTGTTTCCCAACAATCTCCTTCTCAAATTTGAGTTTCCTCTACTTGCTCCCCTTCAATCAAAATTTTCTTCCACTTGCTTCCCCTTAATTAGAAATCTTTTGAGTATCTTACGATCTCACCAAGTTGCTCATCAATGCCTGTCGATTCCGTGGGCCTTCCTTCCATGGGGTGTGGGCTTCCCATGTGATCTTCAAGCACATTTGCTGCCCATCACTTCCGTGGGCCTTTGATGGGATATGGACCTCCCCTGCGATCACTGAGAACCATCTCCATACTCGTCCTAAGCTGAACTATCAGCTCTGATACCACTTGTTGAGAGTGTGGAGGGCTCAACTACAATCTTTAATTGGACCTTGTTAGGCCAAAGGAGAAGTTTAACAAAATTGGGAACATTACCAATGGACAACGTCTATTGCACCTGGAGGGGAGCCCAACAAAATTGGGGAAATCCATCCACATGCCTGTACTTAGACACGTAAATAACTGGGCTTGACACTATGTATTAACCCAAAACCTTAAGGCGATGAGTTATAGGTCAAGTATCTACTTCTATACTAGCCACTTTTCTCTTTTTCGACGTGCGGGATGGCATTTTTCCCTAACGCATATTTGTTTCCCAACAATCTCCCTTTCAAATATGAGTTTCTTCTACTTACTACCCTTTAATAAGAATTTTTCTTCCACTTGCTCCCCCTCAATCAGAAATTTTTTGAGTATCTTACGATCTCACCAAGTTGCTCATCAATGCCTCTCAATTCCATGGGCCTTTCTTCCATGGGGTGTAGGCTTCCCATGTGATCTCCGACACACTTGCATGCCCATCAGTTCCATGGGCCTTTGATGGGATATGAACCTCCCATGCGATCACTGAGAGTCATCTTCATACTTGTCCCAAGTTGAACCATTGGATCTAATACCACTTGTTAGGAGTGTGGAGGGCCTAACTACAAACTCTAATTAGACCTTGTTAGGCCAAAGGAGAAGTCTAACCAAATCGAGAGCACCACCAATGGACAACATTTGTTGAACCTGGAGCGGAGCCCAATAAATTGGGAGAAAACCGTCCATGGGCCTGTACGTAGACACGTGTATTAGTGGACTTGACATCATGCATTAACCCAAACCTTAAGGCCATGAGTTATGAGTCAAGTATCCACTTATATACAGGCTATTTTTCTCTTTTTCTACCAATGTGGGATGTCATTTTCTCTAACTAATATTTGTTTCCCAACAATCTCTGTCTCTAATGTGAGTTTCTTTCACTTACTCCCCTTCAATCAAAAATGTTCCTCCACTTGCTCCCCCTCAATCAAAATTTTTTTGAGTAGCTCACAATCTTTCCAAGTTGCTCATCAATGCCTATTAATTCCATAGGCCTTGTTTCCATGAGGCATAGGCTTCCCATGTATCTATGACCATACTTATATGCCCACAACTTCCGTAGGCCTTTGATGGGATATGAACCTCCTATGCAATCACTGAAAACCATCTTCATAGTCGTCCCAAGCTGAACCATCAGCTCTGATAGAATGAATATGAGATTCTAGGTCATGTGATGATTCTTATTTGTTTACTTCCTTGCGCATTTGCAATTGAGCACATATACTTTACAACTATTTTGGCATGTCCACATCTGACAAAAAGATAGGTAATCATTTGTTAGGTGATTAGTCGCTCGGGTTTTTCAAAACTCCTTTTGCTGAAAATCTTGGTGTAGAGGAGTAGTCATGGGGATTGTAGAGTATAAGAAAGGGAAAGGACTAGTTATAGAATTGCTAATGAATAAAACCATAGATGTAATAGCATAAGCACAAATTGTGAGGAAGCTAGTGACAAAAATTTTCCTCATATTATGTTCATTTGCGGAAAATTTTAGCTTATGTAAAGAAAATTATCCTCACAAAAAAAAAAAAAAACTTTTTTGTAGTGCATATGTAAAATAAGATGGTACAAGATTTTGCGTGGTTTGATTAATAACCTATTGAGAGTGTATAAATTTTTTATCATTTTTAAGAAGTATAAAACGACAGTTAGCTTATTCTATGTTAATTACAAACTAGAGTATTTATACCTAGATATGTAATTATGTGTCTCTAAGACTATGTGATCAAGTCACTCTTTCGTGTATTTGGCGAGTTTTTTAAGGGCTGAAATGAGCTTGTGAAGGATGGTATTAATGTATGACCGAGTTGTCAGTGCTCAAGAACTCTCGATGGTTTATTATTTTTGAAAAGTATAAAATGAGGGTTAGCTAGTTCTTTGTTAGTTACAACCAAGAGTATTATACATATATGTGTAATTAAATGTCATTGAAATTATGCCGTCAAATCACTCAATTGTATTTGGTAATGGAGTTTTCGAGGGGATGCACCAGGCTTGTGAAGACCGGCATAAGAGTAGGACCGACTTGTGAATGTTCAAGAAGACTTGACAAGCAGGGACCATACACTCGATGCTCAAAGGATTCAACTATGTGTGACTACTCAATGAAAGCGTTCAATAGGCCACGTGGAAGCCAACCTAAAGTAGAGGCTGCATAGCACTAAAGCATGCTTGGGTTGAATGCGGATTAATATAACACTTCCATCTTTTATTAGTTAGAGAATTGTTCATATAGTAAATAATCTTTCCGTCTTGAGTAGCAAATTTTTTGCCGATAGATTAGGCTTGCGATAACGTTGTTTTAGAGCAATTTCATATGGTGTGAGAGTAGAGCCAACTAAAAGAATGCATACAATCAATGTTTAAAGAGTGAAGTTATAAAATTAGGGATTTAGAGTTGTTACATTCTAAGTATTCAAAGAGAGCTGGGCAAAGGTGAGGACATCCCGGGTTGTTTGTAGATTGAGTGGTTCATACTTTTGGTAATTAGATATATTTGTTCTACCTGTCGGACACGTACATGGATGTTGAGTCCACCTATTAGTGGGGCCCGCATTACGGTTCTGCTGGACACACTCATGCATGTTGAGTCGACCTGGGGCCAGCGTCATGCTTCTACGGAGCATTTCTCTCGAACTATCCAAGCATTATTCCTAATTAATAATCTTTTGGCTATTTTTGCATGCTTTAAAATATATTTTCCTTGCATTCCTCCCATTATTCAGAATTAATGCTATTGCACATTAAGGCTAATTAAACAAGCGCACATTACTAAACGAGAAATTGTCCCAGCATATTACTGTGATTTTTCATCGTAATTATTTTCTCAATATATATATATATATATATATTTCCAAATTATCCATGTTACATTTCTTAATGAGATGTTAATTACGACCACGAAAGGGAAAGGACAAATTGAATAGCTTAAGTTTTAAAATTATTCTCCAGCTACCAATATGCGTTGGATGGGAAGTTGCTTTTCAAGTATAACTTTGTCTAAAAGATGCCTCACCCTATATGTTAATTTCCATCATGAATATAAGTTATTTAGATCCACTCGTTATAACTGTTAATTTAATTAAGATATGTACCTAATGAATATACAATTATAATTGATCTTTTCGTTTTTTAAAGTAAAATAATTGCAATATTTCAATTAGTCAAATGATCATAAAGGGTCTAAATAGATTTCTTCTTCTTTTCTTTGGTCAGTTTCCGAATGATTTCGATAGTCTCGATGTTGTAATAAATATGATGAAAAAGAAATAGAGTCAACAAAAAATTTTGGGCCTTGAACTTTTATTGATTTCCAAATGGGTCACCGAGAAAGACTTTCATCATCCTGATTAATTGGCACTTCCCTAGATTTTTCCCATAAGATAACGAGAGTGGTTATGGAAGAAAACTCCAACAATAGCGTGCCCCCGTTCATAATTTGCTGTCGGGAAAATCCGCCTTTTTTTATCTCAAATACGCGTGCGTTAATATGAATATTGTTTTCTAGAAAATACTATCGAATAGAGCTCTAATAGATTAAAGACAAAAATGATATGATCGGTGAATAAGTGAGATAATTGATAACTAGCTAAATCATGTGTCATATTTAACAATAGATAAAACATAATAATAACAATATTATTGATATGTGATTATATATGGTTTCCAATAGCAAATTCCGCTCCTAAAACTTCAAATTCAAAGCCCTTTTCTCTAATCATCATAAGCCCTCTCCCCATATAATCTAGAAATTGGAAGTTTTGATAATTTGACCATGCCATCCTCTGCCACACTACAAGATTGTTTACATGAAAAATTAATGGACATATTCTTCATCAATCGCAGCCCACGACCCCCGTCTCACTTAAAGACTTACCTTTTCTAGTGCTCTTTGTCACCTCTTTGTAGGCAATTAGAAAGGGATCCTCAATCTTCTTCAGATTCTTCTAGGAAGAGCTTCTTGACAGCGATTGAAAGGCACAGGGTGTTGGGAAACAAATATGAGTTAGAAAAAGTGGAATCCCACATTGGTAGAAAAAAAGAAAAGTGACTTGTATATAAAGTGAATACTTGACTCATAACTCACAGCCTTAAGGTTTTGGGTTAATATATGGTGTCAAGCCACTTATATACATGCTCACGCATAGGCCCGTGAACAGTTCTCCTTGATTTTGTTGGGCTCCGCTCCAAGCCCAACATACGTTGTTCATGGGTGATGCTTCCAATTTGATTGGGCTTCTCTTCTAGTCCAATAAAGTTCAATCAGAATTTGTAATTGGGCCCGCTGCACTCCCAACAAACTGGTATCAGAGCCTTGTTAGGATGACTGTTGCTGGTGGAGTCCTTCCAATTCCAAAAATCACAAAAGAGAATTATGAAAAATGGAGCATCCAAATGAAGGCGTTCCTTGGTGGACAAGATGTATGGGATGCAGTAGAAGAAGAATTTCTGGTACCAGAAGATTTGGCTACTGCAAGCAAAGATGTGAAGAAGGCAGTCAAAGAGGCTAAAGTGAAAGATCAAAAGGCACTTTCACTTATCCAACTCAGTGTGGATGATTCAATTTTTGAGAAGATTGCCCAAGCAACCACTTCTAAGAGGGCATGGGATATCCTTAGAAATGCCTTTAAAGGCATTGATAAGGTGAAGAAGGTTCGACTCTAAGCCCTTCGAAGTGAATTTGAGGTTTTGCAAATGAAAGACTCTGAAGAAGTGTTTGAATACATTTCTCGAGTCACTATGGTTGCAAACCAACTTGAAAGAAATGGTGAAAAAATGCCCGATAGTCGAGTCGTGGAGAAAATACTACGATCATTTGATTCAAAATTTGATCATGTGGTTGTAGCAATTGAAGAATCTAATGATCTTGAGACCATGACCGTTGATGAGCTTACCGGCAAGCTGCAAGTCCATGAAGAGAAAATCAAAAGAAGAAATAAAGAATCAACTGAGCAAGCCCTTCAAGCGAAGATGAGCATTGGAGAAAAGAAGGACAATGCCTATTGGAATCAAGTCGGACATGATCATGGCCGAGGACGAGGTCGTGGACATGGTCGAGGTCGAGGTCGAGGAAGAAGTGAAAGCTATCAAGATCAAAACAAAAATTTTGAGGCAAACAAGTTTCGATCATCAAAAGATCGAGGAAGAGGTGGCTACAATCAAAGGCAAGACGAAAGGGAGGTACAATGCTACAATTGTCAAAGGTACGGACACTATTCATATGAGTGTCGAGATGAGAAAAATGAAAAGTCCTTTTATATTGAAGAAACGAATGAAGTTCAAAATACAGTCTTGCTGGCACACAAGGGACAAAATGAAGAGTCATTGCATACTTGGTACCTTGATACTGGTGCAAGTAATCACATGTACGGTCATAGACACATGTTTATTGAGATAGATGAATCTGTGACAGGAAGTATTACTTTTGGCGATCTTTCAAAGGCTCCTATCAAAAGTAAAGGAAAAATTCTCATCAAACTGAAGAACGGAGACCACCAATTCATATCGAACGTGTATTATGTTCCAAGTATGAAGACTAACATTCTTAGCTTGGGACAATTGTTGGAGAAGGGATATGATATTCATTTGAAGAATCAGAGTCTCTATCTCAAAGCAGAGTCTCTATCTCAAAGATAACAAAGGAAATCTCTTGGCTCATGTGCCAATGACTAAGAACCGAATGTTCTTAATGAATATCAACACCAATGTGGCGAAATGTTTAAAAGCTTGCTTTGAAGAAGAGTCATGGCTATGGCACCTAAGGCTTGGACATCTCAACTTTGGAAGCTTAAAGGAGCTATCCATGAAGAAGATGGTGAGAGGGCTTCCATCAATCAATCAACCTGATCAACTATGTGAAGGTTGTCTTGTTGGAAAACAACATCGAGAAAGCTTTCAAAAAGAATCAATGTCGAGAGCCAAGCAACCATTGGAATTGATCCACAGTGATATTTGTGGACCCATTGAGCCAGAATCTTTGGGAAAAAACAGGTATTTTCTACTATTTATTGATGATTATAGTAGAAAAACATGGGTTTATTTTTTAAAACAAAAATCTGAAGCACTTTCAGCATTCAAAAAGTTCAAAGTTCTTGTAGAAAAGCAAAGTGAATTCAAAATCAAGTCAATGAGATCTGATCGTGGCGGAGAGTTCACTTCAAAAGAGTTCACAAAATTTTGTGAAGAGAATGGAATTCGGCGACCCTTGACTATCCCATACTCACCACAACAAAATGGGATAGCAGAAAGAAAGAATAGAACTATTTTAAATACAGTTCGAAGTATGTTGAAGAGTAAGAATTTGCCTAAAGAATTTTGGGCAGAGGCAGTAGACTGTGCTGTCTACTTATCAAATCGGTGTCCATCAAGAAGTGTGGAGAACAAGACGCCACAAGAAGCATGGAGTGGATACAAACCAAGTGTATCTCATTTGAAGGTGTTCGGAAGCATTGCTCATGTCCATGTCCCAGACCAACAAAGAAAGAAGATTGATGAAAGAAGTAAAATGTACATTTTCATCGGCTATGACCAACATTCCAAAGGATACAAGGTGTATGATCCTATTGGAAAAAAAGTCATAGTTAGTCGAGACGTGGTCATTGACGAGAAGAGTTCATGGGATTGGAGTTTGGAAGCCAAGGAGCAATTCACATTTTATCCAATAGAGGAGGAGAACAATCAAACTCAAGAAGAAATAAAGCCTACAACTTCCTCTTCATCAACTCCACAATCAAGTTCGCAATCCGAATCAAGTTCAAGATGTTCCACATCATCAGATGATGAAAATGCTATTGGACCACAAGGAACGAGGACTTGGGATGAAATCTATCAACTTAGCCAAAATCAGAACTTATTTTGTCTTTTTGCAGATTTTGAACCAATCAATTATGGAGAGGCATCAAATGACAAAGAGTGGAGAAAGGCTATGGATGAAGAAATCGAAACTATAAAGAAGAACGACACATGGGAGGTGACCACTCTGCCAACAGGACATAGGCCCATTGGCGTAAAATGGGTTTACAAAATCAAGAGGAATGCAAAAGGAGAAATAGAAAGATACAAAGTAAGGCTTGTAGTAAGAGGATATAAGCAAAGAGCTGGAATCAACTATAATGAGGTATTTGCTCCAGTAGCCCGACTTGAAACTATAAGATTCTTGATTGCATTGGCAGCTCAAATGAGGTGGAAGATTCACCAAATGGACGTAAAGTCTGCCTTTCTGAATGGATTTCTTGAAGAAGAGGTGTATATTGAACAACCTAAAGACTATGTTGTTCGCGGGCATGAAAATAAAGTTCTTAAATTAAAGAAGGCACTTTATGGTTTGAAGCAAGCACCAAGGACGTGAAACAGCCGGATTGATCAATATCTTCAAGAAAATGGATTCAAGAAGTGCCCTTATGAACATGCTCTCTACATCAACATAAGTAAGAATGGTGATATACTAATCATTTGTCTTTATGTTGATGACTTGATATTTGCAAGAAGCAACTCCAAGATGATTGATAATTTTAAAAAAGCAATGACCAAGGAGTTTGAGATGACTGACATTGGATTGATGGCTTACTACCTTGGAATTGAGGTAAAACAACAAGATGATGGCATTTTTATCTCTCAAGAGAATTATGCCAAAGAAATACTAAAGAAATTCAAAATGGAAGATTGCAAGTCCATTAGCACTCCAGCAGAAGTTGGTATGAAGTTGTCAAAAGATGTTAATGGAGATCTAGTAAATTCCACCTTATTCAAAAGCTTGATTGGAAGCTTGAGGTACTTGACGTGCACAAGGCCTGATATCCTTTATGCAGTTGGCCTTGTTAGTCGCTACATGGAGACTCCAATAAGTTACCACCTTCAAGTTGTAAAGAGAATACTTCGATATATCAAAGGAACCATTGAATATGGTGTGTTCTATCCTGCAACTGGAGACATGAAATTGAAGGGATACAGTGATAGTGATTGGGCTGGTGATCTTGACGATAGAAAGAGTACAAGTGGATTTATATTTTATTTTGGAGACACAGCATTCACTTGGATGTCAAAGAAACAATCAATTGTGACCTTATCAACGTGTGAAGCTGAGTATGTTGTGGCAACAGCAAGTGTCTGCCATGCATTGTGGTTAAGAAGTTTACTTAAAGAGCTTCACCTTGATGTGAAAGATGAGACTACAATATATGTCGACAACAAATCAGCGATTGCTTTAGCGAAGAACCCTGTGTTCCATGATCGAAGTAAACACATTGACACGCGCTTTCACTTCATAAGAGAATGCATTGCAAGGGAGGAAGTGCAGGTAAAATATGTGAAGATTGATGAACAAGTTGCTGACATCTTTACAAAGCCCCTAAAAAGAGAAGTCTTTGAGAAGTTGCAGCATCAGCTCGGGATGAGAAAATCAAGCTTAAAGGGGCGTGTTAGAAATTAAGCTTAATTTTCTAGAATTTCTATAAAAAATAAATTAGTTTTGTATTGAAAATTGTTTCTTCTAGAATGTGTATGTATGAAGATTGAAATAATGTCTAGATACATAGAGTTGGTGATGTATTTAGATAATGTGTGTATCCACATTCATATGGTTGGTGAGTTAGGTGGGGATAGGTGAAAATGGTTAGGTGGTGATTAATTTGAACCATTAGATCTTCTTAATCACCACCGCCCATTCTTGATAGAAAATAGTATAAATAGAAGAGTCTTGCAAATCATTTGTAATTCAAGAGAAGAAGAAAGAAAATATAGAGTTGTAGAAGAGAGAGTTTTTATAAAAGTGTTGATTGAGTTGAGAACTAGAAAAATTCTTGAGTGTTCTCCTCTCCACTTTTCCTCTTCTAATTTTGTTCTTATAAGTTTTTTTTGTGAGCCCACCACACAACAAGTGGTATCAGAGCTGATGGTTCAGCTTGGGACGAGTATGAAGACTTCTCGGTAATCACATGGGAGGTTCATATCCCATTGAAGGTCCACAGAAGTGATGAGCATACAAAGTGTTCTCAGAGAATGGGAAGCCCATACCCCATGGAAGGAAGGCTCACAGAAGTGATGGGCATGTAAAGTGTGCTCAAATAACTCATGGGAAGCCCATACCCCATGGAAGGAAGGCCCACAGAATTAATGGGCGTTGATGAGTAACTTGGTGAAGACCGTGAGATACTTAAGAAATTTCTGATTGAAGAAGAGTAAGTGAAAGAAACTCATATTTGAGGGGGAGATTGTTGGGAAACAAATATGAGTTAAAAAAAGTGGAATCCCACATTGGTAGAAAAAGAGAAAAGTGACTTGTATATAAAGTGGATACTTGACTCTTAACTCACAGCTTTAAGGTTTTGGGTTAATATATGGTGTCAAACCACTTATATACATGCTCACGCATAGGCCCATGAACAGTTCTTCCTGATTTTGTTGGGCTCCGCTCCAAGCCCAACATACATTGTTCATAGGTGATGCTCCCAATTTGATTGGGCTTCTCTTCTGGTCCAATAAAGTTCAATCAGAATTTGTAATTGGGCCCGCCGCACTCCCAACACAAGGTGGATGTTAAACGAAGTATAGACAGCAGAAGAGCTAGCCAAGCGAGCAAACAGGTGCAACGAAACATGTCAGCTATGAAGTTAGCTGCAGATGTGGCAGGTCATCAACTAAGCTTAGCAAGTCAAGAGGAGTTGTTTAAAATCAGCGACAATAAATCTTGGAAGTTATATCACACACTTAAATAACTGATTTAGCAGTTAGAAGTAGTTACTTAAAGTTTAGAAACTGAAAAATCAATGAAACAGTAGCTACGTGAACTGGACTACGCAGCTGTATATAAGCTTAACTTACAGAGGATAAAAGCTTCTCCCTTCCATGTTTCTCAGCTTGTTTGTTCTTAAGTTTAGGGTGTCATCTCTTTTCATAATTTCCTTTAATCTGTTTTATTGATTCTCAGTTTCAACATGTCACTAGAGGCATAAGAGAAAGAGAAAACAACAGCTTCATTCTTGTTTCGTTCCAAGGTCATCTTGCTTCTTTTGGTTTGATTTCATGAAATCATCTTTAAGATTCATCAATCATTCAATCCTCAATGCTTCAAATGCATCTGTGGATTATCCAAATTCACCATATTTCATCCACCCAAGTAACAATCACAGTACCATCATGGCACAACAGGAGCTGACAAGACCTAATTTTGCAACATGGATGAGGTCCTCCACCTTGGCACTATCCATCAGGAACATGTTGGGGTTTTTTGATGGAAGTATTAGGGAACCGGCATTGAATGATCTTCTTCATCAATCATAGATCCACTGCAATGATTTAATAATAACCTAGCTTCTGAAATCAATGAGCCCTTCACTTGTTGCAACAGCATTCAATATGAAATATGCTCACCAAATTTGGGAAACCTTGCGCAAGAGTTTCTCACAACCTAATGACAATAGAGAATGCCGGTGGCAAGGAAAACTAGACAGCATGCTGGATGACAGTATGGGAGGGTGCAGTGGGTGCATACTTTACTGGTGTTATAATATGGGAGGAATTAAGACAATACAGGCCACCTCCACATTGTAAGTGTGGCAAATGTAACAATGAATGCTTCCAAGATTATGTTGAAATGCAAAAAAGGGACAAGGTGTATAACTTCCTTAATGGATTGAGTGATGTATACTCCGAAAATAGACCTCAGCTACTAAGGCAAAATTCTTTCTCTATTTTAAAGTTTTATTAAATTCCAATGTTTTTATTATATAATTTATAATTTAGAAATCATTTTTTTATATTGTAAATGAATATATTTAGGAGGAAATATACTGAATTTTTAAATTTGATATTTTTCTATATATATTTTTACTATTTTCGGCATTTTATTTTTCAAATATATATTTTATCTTAAAAATTTTATCGAAGATATATTTTTTTACATTTTTATATTTAGAAAATATAATAATATTTTTATTTTTATTTGTAAAATATTTTTTACATTTTTTGAAATATATGTATAAAATATATAACAAATTTTTTAATTTGTTTTATGATCTTCAAAAAATTCAAATCCTTAAATTTATTGGTTATATTTTGGTGATTTAGAGAAATGTATTTCTTATATTTTTAGAGAATATTTTTAGAAATTATATCACTTTTATATTTTTTTATAAAACTTAAAATTTTCAATTTTTATTTTATTTTATTTATAAAATCTAACCCAATGTTATTTGCGCCAATCATTCGACTTAATCATTTAGGCGCATCATGCCATCGTGTCAAAATTCACTTGAGACCCTAATTTTTAACACGCGTCCACATGGCACATGATAAAATCTAGCCAAATTAGGGTTTTGATTCCCTTGAGTTGCCAAAATTTCAAAACTTTTTCCATGTAAAAGAGAAAAACACGATTTGTGTGTGTGTGTGTGCGCGCGCGCGCGTATAAGAAACAAAATTTACAATTCAGCGAAGAGTTTTGATTAATGAATAATTTCTCCCAAAGGAGAATACAACGGGATTAATTTTTTCCCTCATGCTTTTAGAATAGCTTTTCCTCCATAAAAATCTTAGATGGAAATGTGAGAGTTTGTGTGTGTGCAGCTACACCTGTTTGCATCAGCCAATTAAGATGAAAGTAACTTTGGCAAGGCATTTTGCCTTTTTTTATTCTGCTGTTTTTTATTTGATTTCGCTTCTTTTCTGCATTTATGATATCTGGTTGTTCCTACCGATTGGACAAGAGCATAATACAGGTTGAAAGACTAAGCCAATAGATTAAAAGAGATACAAACAAAGATGTTTGAAATTCAAGTACTGCCTTTTCTTTTACTTCAAGAATCCCCTCCTCTTGGGTAGTTTGCTGCAGAATAGATATAAAAAAATATAACTTTGCCATTTCTTATGGCCTCTTCCTCCCCAGGAAACTGCCTGACAAGATATATGTACACAAACACTCCAGGGGCATGAAAATTAAACCTTGAATTGAAACCTTTATTTTCCTTTCATTGTCACTGAAAATGAAAAAAAATTAAGAAAGAAAAAGAAACTCGCCTGATTTCCCTTTTCCGGATGAATTGAAGAAACTTATTTGGTTGTTTGCTATGGATACGCCCTGAACATAATTGTTTGTAGCCTTAAAAGTATGTATAGTTGAAAACAAAGGGAGAAAAACTAGGCCTACAGCTACACCTCAAATTCTGCAGCAGAAAATACCTGTGAGTTATTATTCTCGCGAGGAGCTGCATTGTCCTGAAGTTCAATGAATAGCATACTAATCAATGAGAAGTCGGAAGCTCAAGCTCATACGTATACCAAAATTATATGAGTTGTGTTGAAGACTTGAAGCCACCTGAGAGAAGTGAAGGATTGGCGAGGTGGCAGTGTCATCAAGGCAAAAGTTTTGTTGCTTCTTAACCCCCCTTGGTTAATATTCTACTTCAGCTTCGGTACATTTCTGCTTTCTCTTCCTTTTGTCATAGGGAGTGTCGCCGAGATTGTTGTCATGCAAATGTGGAGGCCCTGATGAGGCATCCGAGACCATTGACAGGTCCTCTTCTCCTTCATCCGCATTCACGAGTACCAATAATCCATTCCCTTGACAATTCTTAACAAGAGACCTGCTGTATGGATCAGTGGAATATTGAGAGAGCTGATCCAAGTACATGGTCCATCCGGATTCGCTGCATCCACTACTGCACTCAGAAGTTGATATATTCATTCTGAGTCTATGTCTGCACTTTTCAGTTGGAATCCTTTTTTCTTTTTCTCTGCAGGACTTTTGTGGAGAGTCTATGATGATATGTGACTTGTTTCTGGTTTTATTTGCGTCTTTTATAAGTAGAAAGAAGAGCCGTATTATATGCCTAGGCCACATCTTCGCTTGGCTCTATTCCTTGGCCTCAATAATTAATATATCATACATCTGCTCTGGAAAGAGAATAATCAAACTTGCCAGTTGTCTTTCGGGTGGGAAGAGAGAGAGACAGAGACAGAGAGCTCCATGGACAATTCTAAAGTGTTAACAAATGCTGACTATGGAGAGCTAATATTTGTCGATCTCCCATAGTTTATTGTCCTTTGGCTTTCTTTCTCTCATAGTTAAAATCCTAGATGCGAACCTGCATCGTGACTAAACAAGAAGAGGGGAAATCATGTGCATCTCGCACACATGCCATCTTCTGATGTGACAACCAATAAGTGAACGGAAAGGGAAAACAAACCAAGGAACGTGGTTTCTCTACGGGCATTAATTGTTCATGCCAAATTAAGTAATGGATTGAAGTGGCAGCGCAATCCGCCACTTACATTAG
The DNA here is from genome assembly GCA_019155195.1 of Avicennia marina. Classification (NCBI taxonomy): domain Eukaryota; kingdom Viridiplantae; phylum Streptophyta; class Magnoliopsida; order Lamiales; family Acanthaceae; genus Avicennia; species Avicennia marina. Next base: position 8,002,010 of record CM032781.1, on the reverse strand, counting down.
CCTGGACAACTCCATTTTCCTTCAAAACACTAAATTGTTCAATCGTGATTTCTCCTTTACAGCTAATCAAGACTTAGAATTGTAAGAAGCTTGCAAGATCAGGTGAACTAATTGTCTATCACCGCAACAACTCATGTAGCCTGCACGCGTATAGAGAAACTTGTTCTTGCACAATCTTTCACTTTGCATTTGTGCGTTCACTAGTAAGCTGCAGAAGATTAAAGTCCTAATTTCTCATTTAGTTTTACCTATTTCAATGATATGATGCTCTGGTCATACCCAACAAGAGTTCATATAAGCGTCTCTCTTAATTTTAAAACCCAGTCTAATGTAAGATGTTTGGTAATTAAAAACAGCTTTAACTTTCTTCAAACCCTTTTTGACATTATTTGAGTTCATTAAAGGAAGGATCTGGTCAGCATTTGCATGTAGCGCGTTGTCTTCTCTTAACTAGAACAATTTGCAGTCCCAGTACAAAAATTTCCTCACAGAGTTGCCTTTGATTGAAGGGTAGCATATACCATGGAAGGGGTCAAAACTAATCAATGCACCATTGGCCCATCACGAGGTGGAGATTGATGTAAAAGATGTGCAGAAGCCACAAGAGACTAAAAGGGTACATTTGATCATAGGGCCACCACGTGCTTCGGATACCATGCACAGATTGGTAACGATAGATACACCTGTGATCGAGACACAAAGCAACGCCAAATTTGGAGGTGCTTATTTTCTCCACCTAGCTGTGCTTCCACAAATATATAAAATACTTCTGATCTGCAAGAAAATTGTTTTCTTAGGTACTAAATGCAAGGCATTTAATTAGGTTTAGGCTCAAACTGGTCTCCATTTGGATTACTTTTGGTATTTTGAGAAGGGTATTAAATTGTGGAGTCTAACCCAACGTTACACGCTATACCTACTAGGACTAACTTTTGAGATTACTCGGAGAATTTGTATTTTTTGGGATGATTTTATGATTATATGAAGCCCTTAGAGGCTTAGAACTAATGTTTTAAAAATTAACTCAAATTAGACCAATCATAGTTCATAAAAATTGAACGATTCAAATTGATAAATGAATATATTCTTAAATTTTAATTTTCTTCTTCTTAATTCAATTTTTATTTTTTTATTGCAATCTATTTTCGATTTGTTTTTTTGACTAAAAAAATCATAAATCAAATGAATTGTCTTTCAAAATATTCAATAATTTTTTTACTTGAATGCATATTATATATATGTGTATATATATATATATGATTGGATTAAAATTTTATTATATTTTGATTAAATATTTTAATAAGATATAATTTTTTATATTTTAACATTTTATTTATTGAATTAATATTTATTGTTTTTATATTTGTGGTATTTTTATTGTATTAGAGTAAAATATTTAACTATTAATAGTAATTAAAATGTTGGAAATTGGATTCAAGTATTTTTCTTAATATTTATTATTTTATGAATTTTTAGCATTTTAATTAATATTTACAATATAAATTTCAGGCCATTGGTTCAACTACAGTTGGACTACTAATTGAATCAGTAACTGTTAAACCAATAAAATTTTCGATATGATAACCTATATAATTTTTAAAACACTGTTTAGACCAAAAAATATGTAATGTTTTCATTTGTTAATATGTTTTGCATTGTCTTCACCATCCCATAGCTCCGAAAGTACCAGCCTATAGTGATTTAAAGCTAACCTATAGGAATTTATTTTGAGATAGGTTAATAATTCAGGTGTTTGATATCTTACTGAGTGATTATGATCACATCAAAAGAAAACAGAAATGCATTTATGCTATATAAAAAATAATTGTGTTTCTCATAAGGTTGAGAAAAGTAGATCCAAACTTGGAAAAAAAAGCAATTTCAGTCCACTAACTTTAGGGAGTGGTATTTTCAAGACACACAAATCACAAAATAGTGACTCAGTCTTACGAGTTTAAAAAAAATGGCATTTAAAGGACTCAACTACATTGGAGATCAAGTTTTCGATGAAAATTTGTATGTGCTAGTCACGTGATCCTTTTAAATGCCTACATATGAAGCCAGAGTCATGTAATTTCACACCTACGAGGTCAAAATCCTGAGGTAGTATGTTAAGGCCTTTTAAATGCCTACATATGAAGCCAGAGTCATGTAATTTCACACCTACGAGGTCGAAATCTTGAGGTAGTATGTTAAGGCTACACATTAGCCCACTAAACTACCCAAGTGGACGTTGATGTGGGAAAAAAAGGATAGCTCAGCACTAGCGAATGGGGTGAATTTTAGAGAAGACGTTGTGAAATGTGCTAACCCCAAATTTTCCCTCATTTGAACAACAAACCCTACTTTCGAGTAACTTCCCTCAACTCCCCTTTCTTCTTTGCATGGTTATTGATTCCAAAATTAAGCAAATGGAAACAACGGCTATAGAATCGAATGAGAAAACAATGGTAGTTCATGGGCCGAACACTATAGGCATGCGCCCTTCGCCATAGTGTAAGCAAAATTCTTTAATGTTACACTTGCATGGCTTGGTTCTCTTCACCTGCATTATTTTGTGTTGCTTGTTATTGTGCACGTAATTTTTTTAAGTACCCTTGTGGTCCCTTTATGCTTTTCTGTCTATGGATTTGTAGACCATGGGTGGAATTTTATAAAATTTGTAATTTTTTTGGTATTTTGTGCACAAATCCTAAACATAAGTCTATTACAATTGTAGTCCATGCTAAGGAAAAGCTATCCTCATTCCTAAAGCTAAATAAATAGCTAGGTATATCACGAAGTTTGACTATGTAGATACAAATTATGTGTCCCATTTAAAAATGTGACAGATGTATGATAACATGCACATAAGGTAAGAGCAAAGGTACCACATGACTATAAACAATGGTTTTAAGTTCTTAATTGATACTGCAGACATGAAGTATCCTTCAATAAAATATGTGAGCTTACCTATAAGATAAATATACATATATGTAGAAGTCGAAACTACAGATGTAGGAGAGAGCAACAAAACAGTAGGGAAGGAAGATGAGTAAAAAGAATATGATCCCTGGGACACTAACTCTGATGAATAGGTAGAAGATGAATGTGACTTAGGTGTAGAGATAGATGATGATGAGTTATTTGATATGTATGTTGATGAGTCTACAATTGATTTCGAAATTCTATGCCCTAATTAAGATGAAAGTGGGTTGCTAGAGGGTTGGAGGTTGGTGATACTAATGATATCTGTGGCGCAGACTCTAAAGACTTTACAAAGGCATATGAAAAAATAAATGATGATGTGCTTTTAGATAAGAATGTAGATTTTGATATTGAAGATGTGGAGTGTCTAGTACTACAGGTGAGCTCTATCATGCAAAAAGGGATTGCTGGCACAAGAGGGCATATAGACACTAAAGTTGTGCATGATGTAGGTCAAAGTGTGGTGCCAAATGTGATGAGAAGCTTTATAGAATAGGAAGGGAGACTAAGGTTGGTAATTCTGAAGATTTAGGTCTAAGTGTGGTGCTAAACGTCGATGAGGAGCTTCCTGGAATAGAAAGAGAGACAGAGGTTGCTCATGTTGAGGGCTTTTGCTGGTACAAAGAGGTAGGCATTAAATGAAATGGTAGGTTGGAGACTAACTTTGAAGATTTTGAAAAGAGTGATGTTACATTATGTTCTATCATGATGGATAATGTGATTTTTGATGAGAATGTGGCTTTTGGATGTTGATGAAGTGGACTGTTTAGGGCAACATTGAGCTCTAGTGTGCATGAAAAGGCTATAGGAAGGCTTATGAACTTTTGGAATTGTGTATGTTGCAGGTCCAACTATGCATGAAAAGGTTACTAGGACTGGAAGGCTTATGGACTCTAAAGTTGTGCATGCTACACGTCCAAGTGTGGTATCAAATGTGGATGACAAGCTTAAAGGTGTGTTGCCTAATGTGGCAAAGGAATATATTGGTTTAAGAAGGCATAGTGCTAATGGCCAAGTAGGGAATAACCTAAGTAATGATGACATAGATTTATTATACTTTGAGAGTGACTATGATGGAGTTGGTGCAGATGATGACATAATGTTTTAGAAATTTTGGATTACGAAACAAACATACAAAGTGATTCAACAAGCCCTAATGTTGATGTGCAAACAAATGATTGAGGCAAGGAAGACATAGTTGACAATGATACTAAGTTAATTGAGAAACGACCTTCCAATGGTGAAGTTGAAACTTAGCCTAATTTCAATCCAACACAAGTGTTCAATCCTATCTTTGAATTAGGGATGATCTTTAACACAAAGGTTGAGTTTAGGAAAGCAATACAGTCTCATGCCATTCAGACAAAAAGGACAAACAAATTCACAAAAAATGACAAGATTGATAGTATGCAATATGCGTTGGGGGATGATTGTGAGTGTAAAATACATGTCACAAAAGTGAAGAATGAAAGTACCTTCCAAATAAACTTCTATAACCCTAATCACTTATGCCCATGAATATTCAATGTGGAGAATGTAAGGACTAAGTGCTTCAGTGAAAGGTTCTTAGAGAAGTTCAGGTCTAATTTAAAGAGGAATGTTAAAGGCTTTAGAGTTGATGTGATAAATGAAATTAGAAGCTAAGTTTTTAAAGATCAGGCATAGAGGACTAAAAGAAGAGCTTTAAAATTAATGGAAGGCAACCTTCAATTGCAATATACAAATTTGTGGGACAATGCTAACGAGTTGAGAAAATTAATCCTGGATTTACCATCATTTTAGGGACTTATGAAGAAGATGGAGAATTAAAGCTTGACAAATTTAATGTTTGCTTTGCTGCAATTAAAACAAGGGTTTCTGGTAAGGTGTAGTCCTATTATAGGAGTGGATGGATGCCACTTGGAGGGCTTCATGGAGGAGTGTTGCTAACAACTGTAAGGATAAATGCCAATAACAATTTGTTTCCTATTGCATAGGTAGTGATATGTAAGGAGTGTATTGAGACACGGGAGTGGTTCATTACTGTATTGAAGTAAGATTTGAACATTATGAATGAAAGTACTTATACTTTCATATTAGATAAACAAAAGGCCTCATTTAAGCCTCCCTATTAGTGATACCCACATGTGAGCACATGTTCTATGTAAGACATTTGCATAACAATTTTAAGGCAAGTGGTTTCAGAGGTTTTGCATTTAAAAATGCATTATTGAAGCCTACAAAGGCTACTACACTTGGAGAGTGAAACATGAGGATGCAGCAGTAAAAAGATCTTGACTCAAATGCATATGATTAGTTAGTTGAGAACCCTGTCAAGGAACTAGCTCACGTGTCATAGAACAACCTAAGTGTGAAATGATATTGAATAATGTATGTGAGTCATTTAATGTCAATATTCTTGATGTTAGGGATATACCTATTTTAACTATGCTTGAGTGAATAGGAGAGAGTATAACATGAAAGGTTTCAAGAAAATAGGCATAGGGCTGCTACAAAATGAAAGGGAAGGTTGTGTCTTAAAATTAAGAAAATTCTTAATAAGGTTGTTGGAAGGTTGGGTGATTGCATTCCTATGAATTCAGATGGTAGACACTATAAAATTTCATGCTTCGATGGTAGTCAATTCTATGTAGACTTGGAGAAATGGGAGTGTACTTCCAAAATATGGTAACTAAGTGGACTTCTATGCATGTATGTAGTGCCATTGTGGTTCAAGGAGAATAGCCAAAGGATTATCTTCATTCATGTTACTTAATGGAGACTTATAAGAAGACACATGCATCTATAATCATGGGGATTAGTAGGCTAGATGTGTGGGGTGAAACCTGATTCATTCTACCATCGCCTCCAAATTTTGGCTAGGGAAAAGAGAAACTTAGGAAGGCTAAGAGATGAGATGCTTCAAGGAAGTCTAAGAAGAGGAGCGGTGGCTCGTAATATAGACCGAGGAGACAACAAAAGACATTGAGTTGTAGGATGTGTAGAGAGCCTGGCCATAATGTGAGTTAATATCTAAGTAAAATTTAATTTCAAAGAGCTCTATTGGAAAATTTGGTTCACAAACTGCTGATTGATGCTATCCTTAATGGGATTGTAGTTATGTTGAATGCTGGAAGAAATTTTTTGGAAAATCTTTTGAGGGCCGTGTCTCTGGGAATGAATTCAAGCAGTTTAATGATGCCCAGGTCCTAGGAAACAGATTACTGAATCTTGTAATCTGGACAATTGGGAAATTTTTTTTCCTGTGTTCTAAAGTGGAAATGATCTTAAAAGTATAAGCGTGTAATAAAATGAACTATCTGGAAAATTTTACAGTATAAGTGTATAAATACTAGATATTTTTTCCTTCCTTTATCCATTTAAATGACCAACTAGGTTTTTTGCCATCTAGATAACAAAATATTTTTGACATATAATACATTATCTGATAAAGATCACAAGAAGTATAATCTGGGCATCCCGCTTGATTTTGTGTTATAAAATATTCTCCCAGTCCTATCCCATGAAAATTTCCCCTAATCAATGCCTTCCATGTAAGAAAGATAATATTGTTAGTGGCAAATGCTTATAATGCAGGATTTTATATTTATTATAAAAATGAAAACTTAAGTCATGATACAAGGACTTTAATAGCTACCAGTTACTGTATCTAATGTTCAATAGAACTCAAATTGTATAACTAGCTCGGGATTTGCCTTAAACAGTTTTGATTCTGTACAAAACATAAGTTGATAGAAGAGTTTTGAGGTTTTGATCCAGCTAGGTGAAAGGTACTGTTTTTTTTGCATGCTTTTGGAGGATAGTTACACTCATATGCTAGCCCTTATATACACAAAGCTTTGTTTTTGATAGATGACATATTTGATGTCAAAGATGATGAAGACCTTTGAACATCTTTATTTGATATCAAAGATAATGAAGGCCTTTGAACATCTTTAAGTTGAATCATATTCAAAATAATCTGATTTATTTGCTCCATATTGAATTTCGAAGTTCTTTTCATAGGATTTGGCAAGAAACTTGGAAACTTATACTGTTATAGTGAAAGGGAGTGCAGGAGCGCCCACCCCCCCCCCCCCCCCCCCCCCCCCCCATCCCCCCGGCACTCCATCTGTCATTATTATTATTATTATTATATTTTTAGTAATATTATGTATATTTGGAATAAATATATAGTCCATTTATAATCTTTGGCCCCCCCAAACTCCACCACACACCACCTTACCTTTTTTATTATGTATATGGGAATATTGTGTGCGTGTGTGTATATGTGTATATATTATGTCAATAAATATAGAGTTTATCTATAATATTTATCCACTCAAAAAAGATACTATTCTATTAAAGTTATTTTACATACATATAATTTTATATAAAATAGTTCTATATATGTATAAGAAATGGTATAAATCTTTTTATAGTTTACTATATTCTTTTAATTATTTACTATTACTTTCGTAATAAATAATCTAGCTTTAGCAAGTTATTAGCATTCGATGATCTATTAAATTACAAATAATAATTAGTTTTTAGTCTTTGTTTATTATCTATATTGCATATGTATTTGTGTTGTTTATGTGAAAATAAATTTAATATTATGTTATGTACTATAAATAAAATTTTAGGAGTATTTTCATTAATTTTTATGAATATAATTTTTGTGATAAAAATTAGTTAAACAATTCTAATTGAACATTTAAAGGTAGATATATTTACAATACTTCATCAAATTAAAGTGTTTATATGCTTTAAAACGGGTGTTTAATTTTCATTTTATTTGATTCATCCTTAAAAATTAATTCTTACAATAACTAATTAACAATTCTTTCAATTAACTTATATGTGTGTGTGTGTGTGTGTTCATTTGTAAAAAAAGTGAATATAACTAAAACATGTAAAAATGCTATGATATGAAAGAAATAGACAATTTGCTATGACAAATTAATCAAATAATAGAGATGTTTTATTTTATGCTATAGTAGGAAAGTTTTTTTAATTAAAATTATTACTTTAGATTTTATTTTTTTAGATAAATAAATTGTTTTTTATAGTTAACATTTAAAAATTAGTTTTTGGACCCCCTAAATTGAAAGTCTGGGTCCGTCCCTGCTGGAAATCATGGAATGTGACTTCTGAATCCCAGACAGTGTTTTGCTACTTTATCACTGATTTGCAGTCATCCTTTACTTTTTGAGCTCGAGTCTCTTTCTTTATCCTCAACTATGCTTCAGGAATTTCCATTGGGGTCTATCTTTTGAAGAGTTTCTTGAGCTCTTATATTTTATTTTCCCAGTTGTAATATGTTTTGATCACACTCTCCCGTTATGCATCATTGAGAATGTCTTGTGCTTAGCTTGTGTTACTTAAATTTTATATTTGATAGCATTTGCTTAGTATGGGAATTATGAGAACATCTATCTAGATTTTTTTAGCCTGACTTGACTTTAAGTATTCATTTTTTCTTTGAAGTAAATAGAAACTTAACAATTAAAAATGCAAGTACTAGGCTAAGAATCAAGCCTACAGAAGTCGTCATTGCCTCTTGAATGCTTGAGATCATACTTATTTTTCAGATAAGTGTTTCAAATACAGTGTTGTATTTGCTTTGCTCATTTCACATATTTGTTCTTCAGCCTAATTGCGCTTCTTCCAGTCATGTCTTGTTATCTAAGTTTATTCTAATAAGGTTTGTTTCTCTCAGAAAGGCATTGTTAATGATGGATGTAAACTATCATCATCTTGCAGATCACTGTCTTCTCTTAGATTTCCCTGGCCAAGTGGAACTCTTTTTCCTTCATGAAAATGCAAAGGGAGTTATCATGAAACTCATAAGAAATGAAATCTCAGTTTACGTACTCCTTTACCTTAAACTTCATTCTGAAGTGTGATGCAAATTCTATTCCAAATATTTTTCCTTTTGGTGACTGATAATTAATCTTAAGGAATGAGACGCTTGCTATTTGGTTTTGGTCTTGCCAACTCTTTCCAATTCGACTCTTGATGGTTCCTTGCTTGTTTTGGCAGTTGACTTCTGTGTACTTAGTTTATGCTTGTCTCTGTAGTGATCCTGGGAAGTATGTGAGTGCCTTGTTCCTTTCATTGTCCACCATGATACACTTGGAGCATCTTCATGTTTTTGTCCAAAAGGAACCCGATTGAAAGCTATGGAAAGTTAGGTTAAAATAGTTCTGCATTGATATCAATAGTGAATGAAATATTTCTCTTCTGGTGCATATTCTTCATTGATACATGTTTGAGCTTGTTCATGGCTTCTTTTGCAGCTTTCAACCTTGACTTCTACACCAATGTACAAGAATTGTCTTGTTTGCATCATAATCTTGATCAGGATACTCGATCAGCTAGCACTACTAGAAATCTATTAAATTGGAACGACCTTTCAGCCATTCCAAAAGATCGTACCTGTTTGGCACAATTTTGGCACGAATTTAGAACGTAAATGATATTATACAATAACTCCGTTCCAAATTCGTTCTAAATTGAAATGGTCTTTTTAACTGTTCCGAGTCTGTTCCAAATCTGGAACGGCATTACAACCCATTCCAATTTTGAAACGGCCTTGTAAACCCCGTTCCAATTTTGGAACTGTATTTGTTGCTATTCTAAAATTTGGAATTACTTTTGATTAACTATTCCAAAGGAGTTCTGAAATTGAAACTGTTTTTCTTATCCCGTTCTAATCTTGGAACGGTAATAAAAAGCCGTTTCAACTTTGATATTTGGAATGGCCTTTTTTATTGCAGTTCCAAATTTGAATTAGGAGTTTGGAACGGTTTTTTATCGCCGTTCCAAACTCCAAATTTCAAATTTGGAATGGCATTTGTTGCTGTTCATTTGGAACGGCTTTTTATTGCTGTTCCAACTTTCATAGTTGGAACAATCTTTTTTTTTGTCGTTCCAAATTTGAATCAGGAGTTTGGAACAACAATACAAAGCCGCTCCAAACTCCAAATTTCAAATTTGGAATGGCATTTATGGCCGTTCCAAATCCGTTCCAATATTACAGATATATATAATTACCCTTAGGGCTCACTAGATGCCATTTACTCATTTTTCCACTCTAAAAAACCTTGAAGTCATTCTCAAATGATAGTCGAAGCTTTTTTAAAGATTGCCGGTATATTGCTAATTTTAGATGTATCTTTACTAATAAACCGTCAATTTTTGACATATATGGTTAATGTTATTATTTGTGTAGGTTTTAATACTTTAATGATTTAATTTATTGTGAATATCTCATTTATTTATGTATAGATATGAAGTAGTGAGTTGGGACTATAATTGTGTATTGTATTCTTTTAATTAGATGATGAGGATTTTGTAGAGAAGATTTTTTTCCTTTTTTATGTTATGTGTGCTCAAGTTGTTAAGAGATATTAGGGCATGAATGTACAATGTTAAAAGATATTAGAGCACAATGTGTTTATTTGTGTTTAAACTTTTATTTGTATTTAAGTTTATAGTGTACAATATTAAGAGATATTAGGACATGGATGTACAACAAAAACCTCCCTGGTTGTCGAGGCTTGGTTAAGGAGTTTGTCAGTGTAACTGATTTTGTTGAATGGGCAAGACAACAATAAAGTTATATAGATTGTTCTAAAATTAGGCGCCATTATTGTCGATGCAAGAACAGCAAGTTCTTGGAGCCTGAAGAAGTTAAATTACATTTACTCAGAAAGAGATTCGTGAAGAATTATTTCAATTGGACTAGTCATTGTGAAAACAAGTGCTTAAATAACAACGGTCCAGTTGAGCTGGCTGTCATGATAAGTGAATACAACATAGGATAAGACAATTATCAAAGAATTTCATGGGAGCAGAGGATGTTGAATGATGCACAAATGCAACATGGTGCCTCATATGCGTGGGAAGCAAGTGGTAGCGGTTCAAATCAAATATATAATGATCATGACAGAGCCAATCGCACAAAGCATGTTGAAGCAGGTGATGTTCAGGGGCTAACAAATAAATTTTTCGATGTGTTACGTGCAGCAGATGAACTAATTGTATGAGGGATGAGAAAATTCTTCTCAATTGTTGGTTGTGGCAAGAATGTTGAGTATAAAAGCTGACCATGGCATGTCAGAAAGTTGTTTCGATGATATATGTAGTTTGCTTGATGAGGTCCTACCTCGTGACCATAGAATGTCGGCAGACTATTACAGTATGAAACAACTTATAAGAGATTTGGGACTCCCTGTGCAGAAGATAGATTGCTGTCTGGCTGGTTGCATGTTATATTGAAAATCTGATAGTAACCTTCATAACTGCAAATTTTGTGGTGCACCTAGATACAAGGTTAAGTCTAGCACCCAAAACCATAGAAAAAAGGTACCATTTGCTCGCTACATTATTTGCCTTTGACTCCCCATTTGCAGAGATTGAATGTATCAGACGTGATAGCAGACCAGATAATTTGGCACGCAGCACATAAAACTAATGAGATAACTTTATGTCACCCTTCAGATAGGGCAATGTGGAAAAGTTTTAATGAGAGGCATCTTGAATTTACTATTGAGCCAAGCAATATAAGGCTATATTTATGTACAGATGGATTTGCACCGCATGGATCGTATGGCAAGACATATTCTTCTTGGCCCGTCATCATGACACCATATAATATTCCGCTAGGTTTGTGTGTGAAGAACCTATACATGTTTCTATCTTTAGTAATTCTTGGTCTATCAAATCCTAAAAGACTTATTGATGTTTACCTACAACCTTTGGTAGATGAACTACTCATGTTGTGGCATGAAGGAGTTCAAACATATGATGCATCACGGCATAGTACTTTCAATATGAGGGCTGTTTTATTATGGACAATTCATGACTTGCCTGCATGCTCTATGATTTCTAGGTGGAGTTGTGCTAGGTTGATGGTCTGTCCATTGTGTATGGAATATACTAAGGCTTCTCATCTTTACCATAGTAGAAAGCCAAGTTATTTTGATTGTCACCGCCAATTTCTTTGCCCTAACCACTCTTCTAGGAGGAATAAGAAAAATTTTAGAAAAGGACATATAGAGTACCACACCTCACCTCCTATTATGTCAAGTAGATTTATATGGGATTGGATATGTGGCCTCCCTCAGGTCATTGATGACCCAATATCAATGGTGGTTGGTTATGGTATTGAACATAAATAGACAAAGAGAAGCATATTGTGGGATTTACCTTATTGGAAGGATAATATGTTACGGCACAACCTTGATGTCATGCATATCGAGAAGAATGTGTTCGACAACGTGTTCAACATAGTTACAGATATTAAAGGAAAGATAAAAGACACCTTAAATAGTCGTAAGGACATGAGTAAGTGCTATGATCGGCCAAAGATTGCAGTTCTACCAGAAAGTGGTGGGCCTAAGCCCAAGGCGGCATACACCCTTAGTCGAGATCAGAAACGCATGATATGTCAATGACTTATGCAATTAAGGTTTCCAGATGGGTATGCTTCGACTATCAGTCGACGCGTTGACATGATAGAACTGAAATTACATGGTATGAAGACTCACGATGCACATGTGTTTATGGAGTGCCTACTTTCCATTGCCTTTAGAGTGCTATTAGCGAGATTTGTGTAGAATGTATTGACTAAATTGAGTTTGTTTTTTCAACAAATTTGCTTACCCGTTCAAAACATTACTCAACTATAAGAGTTGGAGGATAAGGCCCCAATTTTACTTTGTAATCTTGAGAAAAATTTTTCCCCATCATTCTTTGACTCAATGGAATACTTGGTTATCTATTTACCATACAAGGCGAGGATTGGTGGACCAATGTAATATAGATGGATGTATCCATTTGAGAGGTTTGATTGCACATCAAATTATGTTCAAATGTACTTGATCTAATTAATATTTGATGAAAATGAAGGTGATTTTATTGATTTTCTTAATAGGTTCCTTCGAACCCTGAAGAAGAAAGTCAAGAACAAAACACATGCTGAAATTTCAATATGTGAAGCATATGTTGTGGAAGAAATAGCTATATTTGCATAATACTATTTTGAATCAACTGTTCGATCAAAAAGAAATAGACCGATCTGTAATGATCCACGAGCTATGCCCTCTATAGCTGCATCCTTCTCCATATTCAATTATCCCACTACTACTGAGAAGCACGCAGCAGAAACATATGTTTTATTGAACTGTCCAGAGGTTGAGCCCAAAACTTGTTGAAGTCACCATCGTCCACCGTCGTCATGACGATCGGGTGACGATGGGTTAAAAAAATTAGGCTGTCGTCTCCACCATCGCAACAACGGAGGCAACTCCGTTTTTTTTTTGGGTTTGGAATAGTATTTTTTAACAAAAACGTTCCAAAGTTGTTCCAAAGTGTTTAATATATCTCCCTCCAGACGTTCATTTTCGTTCATTTCAAAAAATTTTACCTCTAAAAATTATCTCCAACCCCAAACCACAAGCATGCGAAAATCTTCAACTCATGTAAGCCAAATCTTGCTAATATTTGGTTCATGATAAGCTAGTATTCTAGAAATTCACTACATTCCAAGGTAATATTTATTCTTATGTTCAAAAAATTGTATGAGTCTTAAATAACATTTTCTCAAATATATAGATAAGTAATGTTTAAACTTTGATAGTTGAACTAGTGTTGTTATTGTTTATGGTGTAAATAATACTTGATTGTGCTTTAATTTAATAGCAACAGCTTTGTAATAAAAATTATGCATGATAAGTGTTTGATGAAATGTCTAAGTGAAATACTGGCAAATAACATATAAGAATAGTAGTATAAAATGTTATGTTTATATTGAAACACTTTACAATGCATTTAATGAACATGTACATTGATTGCTTTTTCTCATAGTAATGGATGTTTTGTTTGATGTTATATTGATTTTTGTTGCAAATAGCATTTCAACCCTTTTTTTTGCCGGTCTCTTACATCATGTTTGACAAACATAGTTTAGATGACTATATTTTGTACTATATAGAAATTTAGAACAAAAGTTGTAATGTGGTAGCAAAGTACGGCATTTTTTTTCTTAAGACATAATTGTCACATATGATTTGGAACTATTACTTATTTGTTTAATTTTTTAAAGATGACACGTGGTGCTTATTCAAGGGGTCATGGACAAAATTCACAAGCTACTAGTGGAAGTTTTAGTACAAGTCAAGATAACTTCGCTTTACCTAGGCCTATTTCAAAAGACTCTGAAATCCAGCCACCCTTAGTAATATAATCTCCACTACATAATAGTCTTCTTAGCCCTTTTCGGACAAACGAGCCATTAGCCTCCGATACCCAACAAGAACACACTGTTGTGGAAGCAACCCCAAATGTGCAACCATCGAAAGTATCTCATTAGAGGACAGGGGGCCTATACAAATAACCTCGCAAACCTTCCAATATGTATATATATTTCATTTATACTCATCAATGTATGTTATTGGAGTTTTATCATAACATAAAATGGTTTTCACAGTGCATATAAGGAAATAATAGACTGTGTAAGGGAGGTTATATTTGACCACTACAATGGATCTTAGGTTCAAGTTAAGGATGTCGAGCTCGACATCAAAAAGTTCTAGTTTCGCCTGTTTAAGGTTAGTGGAAAAATACTAGGGGGCTTTTGTATATTGCATAAATTTAAAAATTATGTATATAACTTGTTACACAGTGTACTTTTCCAAAATACATCAACTTATACATTTGGTCCCCTATGGGTTCTGTTGTTGATGTGTGTTTAATTAATGAATCCTTTTTGACATACTTGCTTGGATGTATCATAGATGTTGTCATATGTGTTGTTTGAACAAATTCAATAGTATGATTGATTGCCATATACCAACTTGTGGTTTCTACATAGCAATGGTTAAATGTTGCTGTGGTGTTTGCACGATCTTTATTAGATGAAGTAGTTAGATGAACTGTGATTATATATTGTCAATTATCTGATTCTTATTATGCATACATGAAGTGCCCTTGACATGTGATTGTGTATAAAATATTGTTTTCATTACAGGCAGAATTTGTATGGAACTCTGCAGACACGACTGCAATTGAGAAAAATTTCAAGAAGAAAGCTTCTGAGCTCTTAAGGAAACACTTACACCGTGTAAGAGTTTCAGAGATAAAGCCCAAATGGGTATCTCAAGAGAATTAGGAAGAAATGAAGAATGGGTGGGCACAAGAGTCATTTGCTGAAACTAGTGAAAAAAAATAAAAACAACTGACTAGCTGATACGGCATTAGCGTCCACCATTTATCGAGGCGGTTTGATATCCATTACTACCCATAGTGACCAAATTGTTAGTCAAGTTCACTAAAAAGTCGACGCACGTTATTTTCTCATAATATGACATTTCATATGATTTAATTATTTAAAATTATATATTATGTTTTTGTAGGAGGCAACTTTGGGCTGGCCGCCAAATCCCTTAGAGTTGTACTCTAAGGTTTGGAAGACTGTATCTAGGGATTAGGCAGGCCCTTGTGCACAAACCCAAGCGGTAACTTTGTTTTTCTCTTTCACATAGTATACATTAATATATCTCCTAATTTATTCTCATCATTTATAAAAATAAATTATTACATAGGAGAATATCGTGAAAGCACTAGATGAGGTAAATGCCATGAACCTCGATGATCCAACCACAGAAAGGGGATCATCTTATAGTTCATCTAGTAGCAATGCTGTGCCAACGGCTCTTGGTGGCTTTAAGAAAGGCCGACTGCTGGGCATGGGATTAGAGGCTAAGAACTTTTGCAATTTCTGTAGGGGATCCACCTCACAAACCTTCTCACTTGCTCTAGAGTTGCGCAATATGGAGTAAAAACTACTTCAAACAAAAGAAAAACTGCTTATTGCTGAGGAGAAATGGAAAAGTGCAGAGAAGAGGCTTGAGCAAAATGAGTCACAATTAAATCAATTATTGAATTGGTTTAACGCAAACTACCCTCAAACTTTCACTCCCCGTAAACCATCACAGTCCCCAAATCAAGATGCAGATGATAATGATGAGGCTTGAGTAGTGTACCATGCTACTTAGAGTTTTGAATCTTCCTCCCTATGTCATATTATTGTTATAATACATGTGATATTTTTGGATTTAATAGTTGAAATATTTTTTTTGTGGTAATGGGTTAATATAATGGCTGTATACTTTCATATTTTAGTTGACGCAAAAATATAGAGATGAAAAAATATTTTTGACAATTATTATTTATGAATTTTTGCCAAAAAATGCAAAATTCAATTTAAATCTGTGCCAAAAACCATCCTAATTTATTCCTATATATTTGCTAAAAATTCATTCCAGAGACATTCCAAAATAGCCATGCCAAAATCGTTCCAAATTAAACCGTGCCAAAACTGTTCCAAAGTAGCCGTGCCAAAGCCGTTTCAAATAAAACCATGCCAAAGTCATTTCAAATAAAACCATGCCAAAGCCATTCCAACTAAAACCATGCCAAAGCCGTTTCAAATCAAACCATGCCAAAGCCGTTCCAAATAAAACCGTGCCAAAGTCGATCCAAATAAAATCGTACCAAAGCCGTTCCAACTAAAACCGTGCCAAAGCCGTGGGAAATCAAACCATGCCAAAGCCGTTCCAAATGAAATCGTGCCAAAGCCGCTCCAAATAAAACCGTGCCAAAGTCATTCCAAATATCTTCCGTGCCAAAATTCCATATCAAAACTGTTCTCAAACCGTTCCCATAAAAGCCGTTCCAAAGTTTCGTTCCGAAACTGTTCCAACTACTGTAGCCCTAGTAACCGTTTCAAATATGGAACGACTTTTATTAACCGTTCCAATTGTTTGGAACGGCTTTTATTAACCGTTCCAATTGTTTGGAACGGCTTTTAAAAGCTATTCTAAAAAATTTGCAATGCTACATTTTGGAATGGCAAAAATACTGTTCTAAAATTGTTCCAAATTAAATTTGGAATGGTATTTACAAAGAAATCGTGCCAAAAAGCCGTTCCAATTCTACTGTTTTCTTGTAATGTAGGCATAGGCATGAGCAATATCCAAGCGATATGCATGCTGCCATATATTTGCTAAGAATTTAGATTGATTCTAAAACGATTTATTTGGCAACTTTCTTCCTTTCTTGCTTTCTGTTCGATTTCATGAACTCCATTTATTAGAGCTTCGTGTCAAAACTTTATCATTTGTAACATCCTGTCAGTCTATTTTCTGGCGTCAGGTAATTCTACAAAGGTACATATCAATGTGAATCTCTTCTTGTTGCTGATTTCATTATTTCATATTTGCTCATTTTGCTGTTTTGTTGTTATTCTCTTGGATTGCAGAACAAGTTATTTAATCATGTAAATGATGGTTGTATGTTACTGAGTTTTCTGAATCACCTGATGTATTCTTTTCTGGCCATCGACCGACTAGGGATGGGATGCTTATACCTGTTTTAAATGTTCTTTAGTTTCTTAAGCACTCAAGTTTACTGGTAGTTGATGTGGGAGTCTCATATGTTAATTCTTGATGGATTTCTTCTTGTACCATTATCTGTTTTTCTAATATCACATGGCAAATATTCTCCAATAATCAAAATTTTCTGTTAACCTTACTATGTATGTTTACACCTTCCATTTACTTTCTTTTCTTTACTCTGCAACTTGAGTATACGCTGGTTTTACTTCTGTAATTTTCACACCAATACCTTCAAAAGTTTTGGCTGCCATGTTGCCATTTCCCTCTGGCTAATGATTATCTCTTGTCCGCAATGTTTGCGTGTTGCAAGGCAAATATACTGGGTCATGCATGTGAAAGAAATTAACAAGTTCTTTATAATGTATATTTTGTGGATGAACGCTTGATTTTCAGGGTGAAATATAAGATATTAGATTGGTTAATAGAATTGAGCTGACAAATAATAGCACTAAACCAGACTTTTTTGCATTCCAGTTTCTGCATGGATCTGATATCTATCCTCCAAGGACTGAATCAAGACACCAGCAGTATAATTTAACTTCTTGCAATTCTTTATTAATGGGAACAAGCCATGTCATTTTTACTCCTTTGGTTTGTGGCTGAGCTACTCCCTTATAAGTTCATCCATTCATGGTAATCTAATCTCACCAGAGACCTGGGGAAAGCTTTCCTGGGAATTTTGTTGTCTATCTCTTAAGCATGTTTAAAGTTAACTATTAATTTGCCCCTTTCCCCAATGAACTAATTAGCGTGCAAGCTATCATTTCCATTATTATATCAAGTCATTTAGCAATATTTCATTCCAAAACGTAGGCATTTTGTTTGATTAATTTCCTTTTTAATGCTGTACGTTTGGCTACTAGAAACTTATAGCCACCTACCTTAATTTGCCACCTCATCCATGCTTGTCTTGTCCAGATGCCAAACGGGAAAAGTGTAGAATTTGATATGGGCAGATACAATTTATAGTTCTCATTGAAGTTTTCTGAAACAGTAAGAAAGTAGAATCTTTCAGAGTCTGGAACCTAGAACTTGTGCATATGTACTATTATAGTTCCACTATCCTCCAAATACAGGGCTCCTATTTCCCAGTTCTCATATTATGGCTGACGATAATCTGATTCCATATTTGAAGACATTAGTGGCATATAAATTAGTGATTCTGTTGATTCAAATTTTGTTGTTCTCATGCAGAGAGCTGACTATGGAACTGTGTGAGGTGATAGAAGATCAGTCTTGCCAATATCACCACTTTGGCCACCTCACTGCATGCTCTAGAGTGTCCATGCTGATTATGTAGTGCCCTCGTTCTTAACCTGCTGTTTTTCAGCATAAAGAGCGTCGGAAATCTAGTTAAATTGGGTGATGGGTATATATTTGCCAGCATGGATGCAAGTGCAGTTAAATTCAGCAAAATCGCTGTTGGTTGCATTGATTGGGATTGTTATAGATTTTCTTTCACCTCTTGGATGCCTTATCCAACACATGCTACATTTTTGGAAATAGTAGCTTCTTATCTGATAAACAGCCTTTTGGTTTTAATAATTTGGCGTATATTAGACAGCCCTAGTTGAAACTTTTTCTCCACAACATATATAGGGTCTCTCGAAATCTGACCACTTGGATCAATTGACTCGTGGTTTTCCTTCACATGGTGGTTCACAGTTGCTGCTGTGCATACATGAATGATGATGAGGCCTTTCGAAATGGCACTTCTGATACGTGAAACCTGCCCCGGGGAAGACTTGGAGGCAGCCCTTGTGCAAGCTCATGATAGCAGCTTGATCGGTTAACCGTTCACTGATAGCTGCTTTGGTCGTTTGGTCATGAACACGACTCCAGGGGAAGATACTTTGTCTGAAAAACATAGTGTGTACTTGAATTGCTTTTCTTCATAAAAACCCTTTAATGTTTCGGGTTAGGTCGGTCCCAAAACTATCATGTCAACTATAATTAGGAATGGCAATGGAGCATGATCATGGTTTAGAAAATTGAACTAGCTTGACCGGTTTGGTTGAGAATTAATTTGATTTTTTAGTTGGTTATGTTATAAAACACACATCTAAAAAGATCGATGCGAATTAGTTAGATAACGTTAGACTCATTGTGAATTGGTCAAAACCGATTTTGATGCAAAAATAAAAACGATAAGTTTCGACAATTTTTATTATTCGACTTTATTTAATTTCTAACATTTTTAATTTCTAAATATTAATTAGACTATATATTTAACGATTTATTTTTTTATTTTAACTTTTGGTTTTCGTAACTTTTGTTCCTTTATTTTTCTAATTGAGTTTTCAAAAATTTAATATTGTATTTAAAAATGAACATAGTCCATGTTAATTGATCAATTTTTATTTACAACACCAATTTTTCAATTTCATACTTTAATAATTTAATAAATTTTTAACTTATGCAATAATTTTTTTGTTCTAGTTGAATTATTAAATTTTCAATATTAATTTAAAACTCATCATTCAACATATTATAATATTAATGGCATTTATTTTGTAAAATTAATTTTATAGTATTATAAATATATATATATATATATATTCATGCATATGTAATTTTACATAATTTAAGATAATAAGTTTTTTAAAGCAGTTCTACCACTTAAACTAATAACCTATTTAGTTTTTTAGTTCGATGATTGGTTCGTTTATTAAAAACATTGGTAGGGGCGAGATGGGCGATGCCTCGCCGAAACTGTCTCATTGCTAAACATTTGTCCCACCCCTGCTACCATCTTTTCCACCTTGTCCCACTTCGAGTCGTTTCCTTTGCGGGTATCTTCATGGCTATTTGCTAAAATACAGGAAAAAGATTATTTTTAATTTAAAAGTTGTATTATAAAACATAAAACTTAATTATGTTTGCTTTCATCTTAAATATAAAAATCTGGCATACCAACCAATTTCATAAAAATAACCAATGATTTAGTATTTTTATATTATTAGCATATTTAACATAACTAAACGATCGATATATTAGTTATATTAGTATAGTTAATATGTCAATTTATTATTATTATTTTTTTTGTGTAAATTTTTTGTCACAAAAGGCTATTCTTTGTTGTGAATTTCATGTGAAAAATAAAAGAATGAAGGAAGCGGGCTACGTTTTTTAGCTATTAAGTTGATTTGATAACAATTATTTAAGAATATCATATATAGAATGAGACAGAACATGTGTTTATTTAGTCCAAAATTAAAGTATAACATGTAATTAAATCTATAGATTCAATTCAAAATAGAAGTGCATATATATTGAATCTATTTATCAAGAAAATAAAAGAAATAAAATTATAAATCATAAATTTTTTTGAGAGCTATATAAATTAGGAATAATGACTAAAAGATTTCTCAAAGTAGTAAATGAAAAAAATAAAAAAGTATAAAATAAAATTAGAAGCAAAATGTTAATGGGTTTGGTTTGTTCATATTTTATAATTTTTTATTGTAAAGAAAAAGACTAGTCTCTAGAACAATACAAATATTTCTACACAATTAGAATATATTTCCATCACAATTAATTCTTTTAGATTCTTTGCTTTTATTTTCATAAAACGGGCAAATTAGGAATCTAGTTGTCTAATTTCCAAATAAATTAAATAAAAATTATATTCAAATTAATAACAAAATGTTATATAGAACTAAATACAAACCACACACAGAGATGTATGTTAGTTTGTTTCCCCGTCAAGTAGGGGAAAAAAATATTTCCTTCCCTCCGCCCTCCTCCAACACTTGCTCAACGGACCAGTGGTCTCTTGTTCCTGTTGTCATCCCTAACTACAATTTGAACAATGTTTTTAACTGTATATTATCATAATTGTTGGTCTCAAGCTTATTATGGCATATGCATCCACAATCCGTAATTGGGTTAGCCTGTTACCATATTTATAGACAAATCACCTGAAGTGCACTAACGTCAGAATAGAGGAGGGAGCAAGGAAATGTTTCAATGGCTTTATATGTAGATCACCATGGTTTTATGGGGATGTGCTTGCATTCCTCCCATTCTTTGGGTGTGCTGCTCGACCTTATCTCAACGTAAACACGATATGGGATTGAGTGATCGGGTTACAGGCTCAACTTCTTATAAGAAGCTCGGAACTTTACAAGTTCCTCAACAAACACTAGTTATAAATTCTTGAAAAGCATCTTATATCCTATTTAATCCAAGTACTTTAAAATTTCATTTTCAATATTGTAAAGTCTAACAATATCTTAACTATAAGATGGAGCTCGTAAACATTTAAGACTATGTTGGGCCAGACGTCCCTTAGCACATTAATTTGTCCTATTACAGATGATCTAGATATACCAAAGATTGAAAAAATAGTTTTATGAACGAATGGATGAGAATAGCATATTTCTAAGAGTTGCTTTAGTGTTAAACGCATATTTTTATATTTCTCAATCCATTGTCTGGACCAACAGATGGGATTGGCCACGGGCAAAAGGCTGATGACTTTCAACTGTAAAATTATGAGAAATTGAAAAGTCTGCTTCAACAACTCCTGGACGTGATCTACCTAATTTAATGCGACTCTCATAAAATGTGATCTAAGAATAGTATATAACCTTGTAGCTTATTAGATTATTAATTTTTGGGAACTAAATAGATGTGTTAGCTCTTATCAAAGGGTAGTTTATAAATTTGGAGGAGGACAGAATAAAATATAAATTTTGTTTAATTATTATGTAAGATTTTAAATATATTCACGCTAGCTCTATCATGCACCCCATGCAGGTCGATTTTAATATATACAGATATTGAAATACATTACATATATATTTTATTGTATAATTTATTATTTACAAAAATTTATTAATTTATTAAACATGTGTATGTAATTTTTTTTATGAATGATGATAAAGTATAAATTAATCATATTATAAAAATTTTAATAATATAAGTGAATTATCAAAATTCTTATGTTGTTAAAATTAAAAATTTTGATAATAAAAATTAAATCTAGTATATCTAAAAGCATCTTAGAATAAAAAAGGGTTGTAAAAAAACAAAAATTATATTGGATAATCTTTATATAATGATGGAAAAAAAAGTATTTTAATAAATTAACTTTGAGAATATAAGTGATTATTATTCACCCTCGTGTAGTACGGACTGGGGGATTAAGTGCTCAATCTAACGTATCTTCAGTCCATTTCTCAGGTGCGCGTGTACACACATGTTGGCAGAGCCATCCAACTGATATTCATGTTTTCCTTTTTTTTTTGGTTAAATGCAATTACAAATATTCCTTGAAGAGTAAATAGCAACCTCCTCGCTTCTAGAATCAACGAGGCGTCGAAAGCGCGCGAGGTATAGAAAATATTACACATAACGCACGACATTAAGACAACTCAGCGCACAACTGCAAGAAAAGCGTGATTAAATCGCGAAGTATATCCCGATGTTTCTAGATAGGCGTCATTGGTTTTTCCAAAGCAAAATAATTAAGTATAGAAGCCTTGATCAAGGGGTCGCCGGCACTCACTCATTATTCAATACTTTATGTCAAAAACGCAAACAAAAGAAATGCGACTTACGTTTCGACGTCCTCGTCCATTTATGGAATTGCAGCATTGGAATATTGGAAACCTTGTTCCCGTTTCACACGAAGCTCGATAAATTTTCTAAGCTGACGGAATTGGCAACGATTTCACCCTCAGCAGATGTGTTTGAATTTGACTTGTTTGTATTCATCTTCAATATGCACTAAATTGCATATGTATGAAAAATAATATGATTAGAGGAGGATATAGAGAGAGTTTTCTTTTTATTTCCATAATTAAATCAGCACTCGACAATTAAAAAGCCTATTACAAGCGAATTTATTCGTATGAACGTGGCTAATATTTTCTGGTACCGTTAAAAATGGGAAACTACTTTTACGTTATATTTGTCAAACGAGTACACTAACATTATGGTATTTAACAGTGAGGACCCAGCTAACTATTAATGAAGCATACAGTCCACAACTCCGCAACGTGCAAAACTTATAAGTTTAAGCAAATAAATTGCAATTTATGATAAACGAATAAGTAAACTACATCATTTTTCAGAAGCATTTTTGTAAATGATTGAGTTTTTGGGAAGCGGTCGAGACTTGATTTTCGACATAATTTTTCTCGGTAGATACAAATTTAATTTTACAAGAATAACTTTATAGGATAATAAAAAAAATGAATATGAGTAGAAAAATAATAAGGATAGATTTTGATTTAATTATGAATAAGTATAATAATTAAAAAATTATTAGTTAGTGATAAAAAATAAGAAATGAAAAATTTTAAATTTGAATTTAAATAAAATTTGTACAATAAAATATTTTCATTACAAGAAAACAGTTAAATAAACTGTACCAAAAATGGGCATTGTTTAAGGCTTGGGATGACTTTGGAATTTTTTTTTTTTTTTGTACGGCTTTGAAACAATATTTTCTAGCGAAATTTCGGATGGCTTTGGGTTGGTGTTGGGATAGCTTTGGGTTGGTGTTGGAATATCTTTGGAACAACTTATTTTCGGACTATTTTTTAGGACGACTTTGAAATAGCTTATTGAGACATTTTTTCTAGGATGACTGTAGACACATAAAATAAATAAATAAATAAATAAAAATATCACATAAAATTGAATAAAGAAATTGAAATATAAATTAAATAATTTTATTTTAGAATTTTAAAACAAATACACTTTTCTTAATAAATAATTAATCAATCAAATTGTCAAATCAAATGGCGACAAATGACACAATCCAGCAGGAAGGCAATAAATGATCAAGATGGCCAATCAGAAGGCGACAAATGGCGTAGTCTAACGAGAGGCCAACAACCCCAGCCAATCAGAATGCTCCACGTCAGCAGGTTAGGTGGCTACATCATCTCTCCTACAACTATAAATAGGGGTCAAAACCTCACAACAAAAAAAGACAACAACAAGCCAAGGAGAAGAAGAGAAGACACAAAATCCTCTCAAGGCGTTCAAGAACATTCAAGGCGTTCTTCGTCAAGTTTAAAGAGTTCATCTCCAAATTCAAGGCGTTCTTCGTCAACGGTCCTCAAATCCAACGTTCGATCCGAAGTCAGGGCGCCAAGCTCGAAGATCAGCGTTAATTGAAGAAATTTACAAGTTTCAAGGGAGATCAAGCACAAGCCCTTTCCTTGAAGATACGTCAAGTTGAAATCACATCTTTGGAGGAAGAATCAGAGGACTAAATTAGAGAACAGAGCCCGCATCAAATTCATTTGATCCAAGTTGTAATCGATTTGTACAAATTTCTTGTTAGTGGAATCCAAGAGCAAGATTTTGTCCTACAAATTTTTGGCACGCCCAGTGGGACCTCTCTACCTCTCATCTCTTCCTTCCTCAGAGTTTCAAGTGGACTACAAGCTTCGAACAAATCATCATGGCCAGCAACAAGGGAAAAGCTGTCAAAGCCGCTACCTCAGCCGCCAGTGAAACCGCCACAAAGAACGTCGGGGTCATCACTAGGAGTTTGGCAAGGAAAGCAACACGCTTAGACCCAGCCCCCCTCCATGAAGATGTCAACAACCCACTCCTCACAAACAAAAGTAATGAGGATGACTCAGCACCTTCGAGCCCTCGCTCTGACGCTTCATCCGCCTCCAATGACGCCCCAGTCATGACGACTAATGCCTCGAGCTTGGAGGACCAAATCGCCGCACTGACTAAAGTCATTGAAGGGCTAGCCAAACATGTCCAAGAGCAAGATGCTCGGATCTCAAGGGTGATGGACAAAGTGGACAAAGCCGAAACCAGTCAAATGGCAGAAAAGGCGCTCGAAGTTCCTGACGGAGTTGAAGCATCTACCAAGCAACCAGCCAATGACCATCAGGAGTCTGTAGCCAAAGAGCTTCAACTATCCTCGGACGGCTCGATTCCTATTGATCAACTTAAAGACTTCATCGAAGGTACCATCAAGAACAAGCTAGAAGGAGGCACTAAGTCGACTCTGGTATATGCCAAGCCCTACTCGACAAGGATTGACGGCCTGAAAATGCCAACCGGCTATCAGCCTCCTAAATTCCAGCAATTCGACGGCAAAGGAAACCCGAAACAGCATGTGGCACACTTCATAGAAACATGCAATGACGCTGGAACATATGGAGATCTTCTGGTCAAACAGTTCGTCCGCTCGTTAAAGGGAAATGCGTTCGACTGGTACACTGACCTCGAACCCAGATCCATCGATAGCTGGGAAGAAATGGAGTATGAGTTCCTCAACCGCTTCTACAGCACAAGGCGAACCGTCAGCATGATTGAGCTTACCAACGCTCGCCAATGGAAAGAGGAGTCGGTCATTGACTACATCAACCAATGGAGGAATCTAAGTCTAAACTGCAAAGATAGACTTTCTGAGGCTTCAGGCATCGAAATGTGCATACAAGGAATGCATTGGGGACTGCGATACATTCTCCAAGGGATTCGGCCTAAAACTTTTGAAGAATTGGCCACGCGAGCCCATGATATGGAGCTAAGCATTGCCGCGAGTGGCAGTGGCGCGCCACCTATTTCAGAATTCCGCAAGGCGAAGGATAGACAAGAAGTGAGAAGAGGGAGCAAGTCTCTCCCTAAAACTCCAACAAGAGAATCCATGGCGGTACGCGCCAGGCCCATTCCAGTCAAAGGAAAGGAGAAGGCTGATGAAAAGAAAGAAGCTTCACAAAAACCAAAAAGGCCAACGCTAAAAGAAATGCAGGCCAAATCTTATCCCTTCCTTGATTCGGACGTTCCTGGGATCTTCGACGACTTGCTAAAGGCCAACCTCATTGAGCTCCCCGAGATGAAAAGGCCTGCGGAAGCCGGAAAGACTGCAAATACCACCGCTTGGTTGGGCACCCTATTCATGACTGCTTCATATTTAAAGAGAAAATCATGGAGCTTGCCCACCAGGGAAAAATCACATTGGAAGATGATAGTGCGAACGTCAACACTACCACCTCCAACGACCAAACAAAGGAAGCCCCTAGAAACAACCACTCCCTGGACAAAATCAATTGTCTCCGTGAAAAAAGCCAACCCTCTGAAGGTTGCATGACCGCAATGGTCTTTACAGACGAAGATCTAATGTTAGGATCTCAACCCCATAACAGACCCTTGTTCGTAACCGGCTACATCCTTGAGTAAAAAATCAACCGGATGCTAGTTGACGGCGGCTCGGCAGTAAATATCCTACCGCTACGAACACTAAGAGAATTAGGGATCCCGACAGATGAGCTTTCAAACAGCCACCTGATGATCCAGGGATTCAATCAAGGGGGGCAGAGAGCCTTAGGCACCCTAAGGTTGAACTTGCTCATAGATGACATGGAATCAACCACCTTTTCCATGTCATTGACGCTAGAACTTTGTACAATTTACTGCTCGGTCGGCCATGGCTCCACGAGAATGGGGTAGTCCCTTCTACCTGGCACCAATGCTTCAAATATTGCCGCAATGGTGTCGTCAAAAGCATCCTGGGTGATTGCAAGCCATTCACCGAAGCTGAATCCCAGTTTGTAGATGCAAAATATTACCTGAATAAAACTAAGGCTCCAGAGGTTAGTAGCTCTCAGCAAAATGACAAGACATGAGGTGTTCCGGCACAGAAAGACGAAGTTGACGACGTGCGCCCCAAGAACCATCCAAATAAGACACCAGAAATTCATGATGCTTTAAAGGGCTTGACACTGCCTATAACTCAAATTGACGGCAGCATACTTGCCCAACCACCTGAAGGGATTATAAAGGAACGTCCTGAGGCTCGAGAATTGAGGACTGCAAAAGGTTTCGGCCCCAAAGCATACAAACTCCTCGTCAAAGCGGGGTACAATCCGCAAGAAGAGTCGCCATTGGGAAAGCTCCCGCAAAGGTCCGAGGGTCAAAACCCACGAGCCGGACTCGGATACAAACAGCCACAGGGCCCTGTGCGCATTGCCATAAGAAGAGCCCTTACCAACAACGTAAGGAGAGCTTCCACTAACAACACCACAGTGGAAGACCGCTCCTCAAAATTTGAAAAGAAGCCAGTGCGAGTGTCAGTCTTCAAAAGACTTGGCTCGTCCCAGAAGCAAAAATGCTGGAAAGTAAAGAATAGAGCCGCTGAAGCACCAAAGCACGAGGAAAAGCTCCACAGTCGAATTCCCTCCCGCATGAAAAGAAAGACAGACTTGGTCATATCATGTGACAGGGTCCTCAAAGCTAAATTTCAAACGATCATCTTCACCAAAGCCCAAACTGAAGAAGACGGTGACAGGGAAAGTGTTGGCTCATCCAACCATATAACTGTGAACGAAGGAGAACCCATTGAGGAGGACGCCGAAATCGCACCACCTCAGATGGAAGCAGGCACAAAATCCACGATGGATGAGTTAAGGGAAATAAGTTTGGGAGACGATGACACTCCCCGCCCCATCTACATCAGTGCCCTGCTAGGAAATGAAGAGGCTTGTGCATACGTAGAATTGCTACGGGAATTCAGGGATGTCTTTGTCTGGTCATATAAGGAAATGCCTGGCTTAGACCCGAAGGTAGCCGTACACCACTTCGCCGTTAAAAAGGTAGCTCGCCCCGTTAAGCAAGCACAGCGCCGTTTTCGACCCGAACTCCTCCCACAAATTGAGGCTGAAGTCAACAAATTGATTGAAGCTGGGTTCATCCGAGAAGTCAAGTACCCCACATGGATCTCTAGCATCGTCCCCGTAAGAAAGAAGAATGGGCAAATTTGAGTCTGCGTCGACTTTAGAGATCTCAATGAAGCATGCCCTAAGGATGACTTCCCTCTGCCCATCACGGAACTCATGATCGATGCCACCACAGGGCATGAGGCGCTGTCTTTCATGGACGGGTCATCCGGGTACAACCAAATACGAATGGCACCCGAAGATGAAGAACTCACGGCTTTTCGCACCCCTAAAGGCATATACTGCTACAAGGTTATGCCATTTGGTCTCAAGAACGCCGGAGCAACATACCAAAGGGCCATGCAGAAAATATTTGACGATATGCTGCATAAGAACGTTGAGTGCTACGTCGACGACCTCGTAGTAAAATCAAAGAGATGAGAAGATCATTTGCACGACCTGAGAAAAGTCTTCGAACGCTTGAGAAAGTACCAACTGAGGATGAACCCCTTGAAATGTGCATTCGGGGTCACCTCTGGTAAATTCCTAGGCTTTGTTGTTCGTCATCGTGGCATCGAAATTGAACAAGCAAAAATCGACGCCATCTTGAAGATGCCAGAGCCTCGAAACATCCACGAGCTCAAAAGCTTACAAGGAAAATTGGCTTATATCCGGAGATTCATCTCTAACTTGGCTGGGCGCTGCCAACCTTTTAGTCGCCTCATGAAGAAAGACATCCCTTTTAAATGGGATGAGTCCTGTAGAAAGGCCCTGCAAAACATCAAGTCCTATCTAACAAGACCTCCAGTGTTGGCAGCCCCGGTGATCGGCCGCCCGTTGATCCTATACATCGCCGCACAGGAATGCTCGGTGGGAGCTCTGCTAGCACAAGAGAACAACGAAAAGAAAGAAAACGCTTTGTATTACCTCAGCAAAATGATGACACCAAATGAGCTGAAGTACTCACCAATAGAAAAGATATGTCTGGCACTCGTCTTTGCCATCCAAAAGTTGAGACACTACTTCCAAGCTCACACAATTCATCTGGTGTCTAAAGCAAATCCATTAAAATACGTTATGTCAAGGCCCGTC
Organism: Avicennia marina; assembly: GCA_019155195.1. NCBI lineage: Eukaryota > Viridiplantae > Streptophyta > Magnoliopsida > Lamiales > Acanthaceae > Avicennia > Avicennia marina. The sequence continues at coordinate 7,972,867 of CM032781.1, read as the reverse complement.
CTCTCTGATAGACTCGTAAGGTGGTACCTCCAATTTCAACAATTTGAGATTATCTACATACCACAAAAGGCAGTGAAAGGACAAGCCCTAGCAGACTTCTTGGCAGACCACCCTATCCCAGCTGAGTGGGACCTTTCTGATGACCTACCGGATGAGCACGCCCTGCTGGTAGAAGTCACCCCTCCATGGAAGATGTACTTTGATGGAGCTTCCCACAAAGAAGGAGCTGGCGCCGGGGTAGTATTCGTAACATCCGAAGGCGAAATCCTGCCCCATTCATTTACCCTTGTGGAAAAATGCTCAAACAACGTGGCCGAATACCAAGCTTTAATCCTCGGACTCGAGATCGCTATGGATATCAAGCAGCTACACCTTGAAGTCTTTGGAGATTCTCGATTAGTGGTCAACCAGCTGCTAGGGGAATATGAAGTTAAAAAACCCGAATTGCTTCCATACCACAACTATGCAAGCAAAATCATGAGCTGGCTTGGGGACGTCACAATCAAGCACGTACTGAGGAGCGAAAACAAACAAGCTGACGCATTGGCTAAGCTTGCCTCCACCCTCTCGTTGCCTGATGCAAAATACCAGGTGACTATATGCAAAAGATGGGTGGCGCCGCCAACATTCGAAGATGACGAAGGAGTAGAAAGTTGCCCCGTAGAAGTCTTTGACATAGAAAAGGAAGACTGGCGCCAGCCATTTGTGGATTATCTGAAATACGAAAAATTACCAGATGATCCACGCCAAAAGGTCGACGTCCGACGCCGAGCAGCCCGCTTCATCTACTTTGAGGGTGTCTTATATAGACGCTCGTTTGATGGAGTGTTCCTACGTTGCTTAGGCAATGATGAAATGACTCAAGCCATGGAAGAAGCGCACTCCGGCATATACGGCGCTCATCAGTCCGGACCAAAACTCCACTTCCGGATCAAGATCATCCGCTGGCCATCTTTACATTTTGGCAGCCACTGACTACTTCTCCAAATGGGCAGAGGCGGTTCCCTTAAAGGAAGTAAAAAAGGAGAACGTTGCCAACTTCATCCGCGCTAACATCATTTACAGGTATGGGGTCCCCCGGTATATCATCACCGACAACGGGAAACCATTTGTCAACAGCACCATAGACAAGTTATGCCAAAAGTTTGGCTTCAAGCAAAGAAAATCCTCGATGTACCATGCTCCGGCCAATGGTCTTGCAGAAGCCTTCAATAAGACTCTAAGCAACTTGTTGAAGAAGGTTGTGTCAAAGTCTAAGAAGGATTGGCACGAGAGAATTGGGGAGGCCCTGTGGGCTTACCGGACTACGTTCAGGACACCCACGCAAGCAACCCCTTATGCTTTGGTGTACGGAGTCGAAGCGGTCGTCCCGCTCGAACAACAAATCCCATCACTACGAGTTGCTATACAGGAGGGACTGACTGAAGAGGAAAACGCCCGCCTGCGTCTTGAAGAATTGGAAGCACTGGATGAAAAAAGGCTTGATGCTCAGCAGAGGCTCGAGTGTTATCAAGCCCGGCTATCCAAGGCCTTCAACAAAAAGGTGCGTATGCGATCCTTCCAAATTGGGGATTTGGTGCTTGCAGTAAGGAGGCCTATCATTATCACTCATCGCACTGGAAAAAAGTTTACCCCAAAATGGGATGGGCCGTATGTTGTCCGAGAAGTCTACACAAATGGCGCCTACAAGCTGGTCGATCAGGATGGTGTGACTGTTGGCCCGATCAACGGCAAATTCCTCAAGAAATATTATGCTTAAAGGCAAGGCACAAAAAAAAAAGTGTTAAAACAAAATACACAAATTGTACACCACTCCTGGCCCGCAAGAGTATAAACTGTGAACGGCATTTACTTCTTGCAAATTTAAGAAGTTCTGAACTACGTTCTGACTTGATCCCATTCTTTTGGGTACGTAGGCAGCTTAGATATTGTCTAAGTTCAGTCTCAAATTTGTAACAAATCATGCTTTGATAGCCACCATCGGAGCACTCGCAGAAAGAAGAAAGAGCAACAAACGAGGAAATAAAGAATGGCATTTTATTGATAAATCCAGTTGCTGGCAAAAGAAATAACATCAGAATCCAAGAAAAGGGAAAATACAATTCTGATTAAAGGCTAAGAAAAAGGGTTCAAGCCCTCTAGCTCGTCTTTGGCCATCACCAACTCTGCCTCAGCAACGCGCAAGGCCTCGACAGCTCTCTCGTCCGAAGGCTCCATAGATCGCAAGGTAACCAGCTCTCCATGAATCTCCCCAACCTCAGCCGCGGCCTCCCGCAAAGACTCTCTTTGCTGCACAAGGGATGAGGAAAGCTCCTGCTTCCGCTTTGTCAATAGCTCAAGCTGCTCCTCCACATTCTTCAGCTCAGCCTCAGAACACTCAACCTCTTTAACTCCCTCAGCTTCCTTGTCTAACGCCTCTCGAAGCCGGTCATCAACGTCCTTCAACTGGCGGGCGAGGGCCTCCTTGGTAAGTGCATCTGATGTAGCAGATCGTGCTTCGTCATACGCCGCGGCCCTGGCAAACAAGCTCTCCAAGAATTCCTCGATGCATGAAATGTTGGCATGTTCAAAACGCTTCATGGACTCAAGGACTAACATGACCTCGTCCTTGAGGGAGGAAACAGCGTCAAGCGAGGTGCCCATTAATCTCTCACGAAGGCCCGTCCACAGCTTACAAAGAAACTCCCTCTCGTGGCTCCGAAGGAATTTTTCTGCCTCGAACACTGAAACTGCTGCAGGAAGAAGAGCGTCCTTCTGCTTCTCTGAGGGGCGAGGTCGATCCAGCACAACATCACCAGGCACGACAGCAGATGCTGCGCCAGATCTTCCTAAAGACTTGCGACTACCACTGAAATCCCCGCCATCACTCCCAAACACTTGCTTCTCTATCTGAAAATGAGCATATACATAAGCACATTAAAATCAAGCAAGTCAGAAAGAAAAAAAAAGAAAAGAGATCACCAGTTATAGCTAATCACCTCCTTGGCAAGGACCTCAACTGACTCATGGTGGCTGGAAGCAGCATCTTCTTTCGGACCACAGGGGGCAGGATCCTGTTTAGCCCTCTTCCAATGACGGTCCCCGTTGCTGCTAGCACTGTCATCCAAAACTGGAAGAGCCAGTCGCTTTCTTTCAGGGGCGATCGGGGCAGCATGGTCGTCAGGACGATCAGGGATGTTGGGAGATGGACCTTCTGCTTCGGGCACATCACTTTGAGACGAGCTGGCACACAACTTCGCTGCATGCGTTTCAAGGTAATCCCCATGAACTGCGGTCCACCATTCTTTGTAGCCCTTAGAGTGAAATTTCCTTACAACCGCTGGAATGCGAGGGAAAAATGCCTTAGCCTTCGACCCAGACAGAGTCAGCAATCGCCAGAAGTAGAGACCCTCATCCAAAGAAGTTTCGCGCACATCACGTGTAAGAATCCCAGGAGCCTCCTGATAAAAACCGAACTGACGGCTGAATCGGTGCGGGCTGTAAGGCTCAACAATACACTGAGCGCCCTGCCTCAACGAAAGATAGCCCGAACGAATCGCAGCAAAATAATCATCCTCATGACGCCTATGGCTACCATCATCAAGATAGAAGATATCCTGTTGTTTAGTAATCATGGTGTCAGTCCAGCCAAAAAGGTCGCCTTTGTGAATTCTCCGGCGCGCCTCCCGTGGGTCATAATACCTCGCTCCGCCTTCACCTAAATAGACAACCATCTTCGGACTATCGATGTCTTTATGGATTAAATAGTGAGTCTTGAAGAAGTGTGCAGCCCACGCATAAATATAATGAAGCGGGAACGGGGAGAGTATCCGTGAAGGCCTCCGTGATTGCGCAATCCTTCCCAAACCACGATAGAGGCTCGTAAGGACAGGGATCGCCAGACTCACTGCCCTCCCAGTCGCCATAACACATGCCATCTTGAAAGTGCTAGGACGTACAGAACCAGCACTCTCGATGGGAAGGACGAAGACGCTGAGCCAGCAAGCTAGAAACGCCGCTAAATAAGTCCCCACTCTCAAATTATCAGGGACACCGAGGCGTACAAAGGGCTCTTCGTCTACAACAGACCAGGGCTGATGCACACCGATCTCACCAGACGGATTGCAAGAAGATTTAGGGCGAGCCGACTTCTTCTCTTTTCGGGCAGGAGGTGCAACATACTTCGCCTTTCTCCTGCACCAGAAGCTAATCCAGTCTTTGATGGAAACCGAGGAAGCCCGAGCATCATTTGAGTTGCTGCGCAAAAACCGGTAAGCATGAAACAGATATTGACAAGATTGGGGAAGATGCCTCTTGCCTTGATCATTGAGACCCACAAGCTCCTTCGCGCTCGGGACCACCTCGTCATAAAACCTCCCATAAATCGGGAGTCCAGCTAAACTCCGTAAATCATGCAGTGAAATAGACACCTCGCCATAATAGGTGAAGAGCGTGTTAGTGGATGGACACCACGCCTCATAAATCGCCCGCAGAATGTTAGAGCATCGATCGTAGGTAAACATCGAGGCATACACGGCATCGTATATTTGGGCTGCCCTCAAGTCACGCTCGCAACGGCTAAGCACATCCTCGGCCCACTCCCAATAGCCTTCGATGAAACGAAACTCCCCAACACATGGAAGAACATCACCCCACTTAGCTTTTCCTTCCACAATCTGACGCCCTAGAGTCGGAAGAAGGACCGGCCTGACAGCAGCGTGATGATGAGACGACCGCAAGGTATGTGCCTTGGAGGTCTTACTAAAAGGCACCTCACGAGTCCAACTGTCCATCCGATCAGCAGCTTCCAGCCGGGGCCAAGGACGATGGAGAAGTGGAGGATAAACATCCAAGATCGTGCTCCTCTCAAGAGGATGACCTTCTTCATCAAGGATGACCAAATGCTCCACGCCTGAAGGAGAAAAGCTGCCCTTGAAATGCACCATAATGAAAACTGCAAAAGAAACGCAAGAAAAGGTTAGACAGATTCGCAAAAAAAAAAAAGAGAAAGAAAAAAAAAAGAGGAGAAAGGAGTTGAAGCCTAGTCGGTACACGTGGGCTAAAATCAAGCCTGGTACTCAAAGGCCCAAATCGAAGCCTAGTCGGTACACGTGGGCTAAGATCGCCTGGTACTCAAAGGCCCAAAAGTTCAAGCCTAAGGTACGCGTGGGCTAAGATCAAGCCTGGTACTCAAAGGCCCAAAATTGAAGCCTAGTGGTACGTGGGCTAAATCAAGCCGGTACTCAAAGGCCCAAAATCGAAGCCTAGTCGGTACACGGGCTAAGATCAAGCTGGTACTCAAAGGCTCAAAAGTTCAAGCCTAACCGTACACGTGGGCTAAGATCAAGCCTGGTACTCAAAGGCCCAAAAGTTCAAGCCTAACAGGTACACGTGGGCTAAAATAAAACTTGGAACCAAAAAAAAAAAAAACTTGAAACATAGCCTTCCCTAGAATCAATACCAAGTGCAGCTCCATTTTTCCAAAACACAAAGTTTACACCAAACCAAGCCTTGTCCTTAAAAAAAAAAAAAAAAAAAAAAACTGGACACGCCAAACAGGGCCTTAGGCCCCAAAAGCCAGATTCGCGCCCAAACATGGCCTCGCCCTGGGAAATGAGTCGGCATTAAAACTCTGCTCATTTCCCAGGTATGAGAAATCGCACACAGAAGTCAGCGCCGCCGAGCGCCATCTCTCCTCCGCTGCTGCACCCGCCAGCATTCAATCGTTGCTCCAGCCACCGGCCCGGCAGAGCAAGGCGACATGCGGCCCAGCAAAGAGCGACGCCTGCAGCATTGAATGACCAAGCAGCGTCCCGCACTGCCCAGCGCGCACACACACCCAGACACGGCTCGGTAAGCCGCCAGCATTTCCGCCACCACAAGCCAACTGCGCCTCGGTCGTCGAAAGCTCCGCTGATAGGAAACACCTCCACCATCAACGGGGAGCGCGACACCGTCTCTCTCGAGCAACCTCTAAAATGCTGCTGCACCACCCGTCAGCATTTCTGCCTGCAGCAGCACGCACATGTCCCGGCGGCGCCGTGCGGTCGACGAGAGGAAGGCACGCAGAAGCAGGCGCAGCACAGCCGCACAGAACGCAGCACAGCACTGCATGACTGGACCACGCGCTCGTGCGCCTGCAGGACCAGCGCCTCGCGCCTCCGCCATCGACCTCAGCCTCCGCTGCCACCCGATGCAGCCACCACCTAGCGCCACCCCACGCGTGAGCATCCGTGCCGGACGCCGTTCTCCTTTCTCTCCAAGCGTCGCCACAGCACCAGCTTCCATCGCCCGTAGAACCAGCTTCACAACACACGCCTGCAGCACGCCGCAGAACTGCACACGCCCAGCCATGCAGCACTACATAGAACATGGTGCACACACTCTCAACCCCCGTCGCCGCTCGCAGCATCACGCAGAACACAGTGTGCACACACCTAGCCACGTCGCCGCCCGGAGCACGGCGCGCACACACGCCCGCAAGACCACGCGGCCACGCAGGGTGTAGCGTGATGCTGCGCCACTAGGTGAAGTGCTGCACCGCGCGCACCCACGACCCAGTAGCCGTCACGCCATCGCTGTCAGGCCCATCGCCAAAACCGCGCGACACCCACTCGTCGGAGGCGGCGGAAGCGGCGGTTGGCCAAATAAAAAGAAGAGAAAAGAAAAAAAAAGAAAAGAAAAAGAAGAAGAGAAAAAAAAAAAGAAATGGCGACTTACCTCTCCAGAAAGCCTCAGACGAGCTACCATGGACGAACCGACATAAATGGAAGAACGGTGGCCTCGGCGGGTTGCAGAGAACGTCGGAATTGGCGCGCGCAACTTCCCAAGGCGAAGTAATAAACAATAATAAATATTAATGAATTAAATACATATACATATTTAACAAAAAAAAAAGGGGATTTTGTCAAATATATATATATATATTCATGTATATATAAATAAATAAATAAAATCGAGACTCGTTCATTCAAAAAAAAAAAATAGGCTTTTCATGAACAAGTCTCGAGGGGCATTTTGTAGACACATAAAATAAATAAATAAATAAAAATATCACATAAAATTGAATAAAGAAATTGAAATATAAATTAAATAATTTTATTTTAGAATTTTAAAACAAATACACTTTTCTTAATAAATAATTAATCAATCAAATTGTCAAATCAAATGGCGACAAATGGCACAATCCAGCAGGAAGGCAATAAATGATCAATATGGCCAATCAGAAGGCGACAAATGGCGCAGTCTAACGAGAGGCCAACAACCCCAACCAATCAGAATGCTCCACGTCAGCAGGTTAGGTGGCTACATCATCTCTCCTACAACTATAAATAGGGGTCAAAACCTCACAACAAAAAAAGACAACAACAAGCCAAGGAGAAGAAGAGAAGACACAAAATCCTCTCAAGGCGTTCAAGAACATTCAAGGCGTTCTTCGTCAAGTTTAAAGAGTTCATCTCCAAATTCAAGGCGTTCTTCGTCAACGGTCCTCAAATCCAACGTTCGATCCGAAGTCAGGGCGCCAAGCTCGAAGATCAACGTTAATTGAAGAAATCAACAAATTTCAAGGAAGATCAAGCACAAGCCCTTCTCTTGAAGATACTCCAAATTAAAGCCACAGCTTCGATCCTAAACCCAAATTTAAGGCGTTCTTCGTCAACGGTCCTCAAATCCAACGTTCGATCCGAAGTCGGGGCGCCAAGCTCGAAGATCAGCGTTAATTGAAGAAATTTACAAGTTTCAAGGGAGATCAAGCACAAGCCCTTTCCTTGAAGATACGTCAAGTTGAAATCACATCTTTGGAGGAAGAATCAGAGGACTAAATTAGAGAACAGAGCCCGCATCAAATTCATTTGATCCAAGTTGTAATCGATTTGTACAAATTTCTTGTTAGTGGAATCCAAGAGCAAGATTTTGTCCTACAATGACCTTAGGATGGTTTTTCTGAGACAACGTTAAGATGGCTTATTTAGGATGGATTTGGAACAGTTTTTCTAAAATGGCCTTGGGATGGCTTTTTTAGGATAGCTTTGAGATGGCTTATTTAGGAAGAATTGGAAAGGCTTTAGGATGGCTTTTTGAAAAACTGTCCCAAATTTTGATTTTATTTAAATAAATGCAAATTATTGTCAAAACTTAACATATCAAATTCATCAATTTAAAATGATAAAATATATTTAAAATGTCGAATGTTACATTAAATAAATAGTTTGAATGTCACACAAAATGTGTCATATTTAACAAAGTACATATAAATGAGGGTGAAAAGACTACAAGCCTATATTTAAGATTTCATTATCATCCTCATCATCATCCTCATCGTGCTCCGATTGTTGTGAGGGACCAATAGGGTAGAATGTGCTGAAGTTACGATGTGAGGCAGCCCATTGCATGATTTGTTCTAACTTGGCCTCATTTGCTGCAACTTCTTGTGAGTTGCAATTCTTGTTGGAAGGAGTGGAGCCCAATCTAAGAGGATGTCGAAGATGTGGAAGCTTGAAACAATGGTTTAAATAACTTCGATTTGAGCAGCCTACTCTTTTTGAATCTCCTAATGCTGATATCACAATGTTGTTGTTGCTTGAAGATGATGATGCGTTTACATTCAGCTCCTCAGCATCTCAATTTTATGAGAGTTTTTCTATCGTTTTCTGCAAAATAAATAATGTATATAAATTTTATGTAATATGAAATCAAAAGCAAATTTAACATATTCAAAATGACCCATATTCATATTACAAACAAAATTACCAAAATGCATACTATGGGCACCCGAAATTAAGATAATAGAAGTACTGGAATAAAGGAAAAACTTTTCAGCCTATGAGTGTGAATTTTTGAACTACCCAACACGTATATGCAATTGATTCACATTCATCACACAAATCAATTTTATTTTGAAATAACCACATAACACCTTACAAAACCCTTTATATTGTAGCTCAACATAATCATTTCAATGTAATAGCTTCAATGAATAGACAAACATTAGCACTGTTGCCTCTATACATGGCCTTGCCCATTCTGCAAATGCGTTCTTCCATATTTTGGAATGAAGTTCTAGTGGAATTAGGGTTCGACTAGTCGCTGACTTCTAAAAATTAATAATAAGACATATTATGATAGATTCATCATTCTAGCGTAATATTATAAGCCAATATAGCATGTTCTTGGCATACATACCATTCGTTCATAGTGGATCGTTATAGAATTTTATCCACCTCGGTAGATAATGGAGGCTGAGATGGCATCAATAACATGGTTGGCCCTATTCTTGTCACATATGGCCTGAAACATGCCTTGAACCCATTAAGCGACCATCATATCCTATTTATCTTGGGGGATTCAAAGAGTACTCGTGTTCAACGCTCATGTATGATGTAAGGCTTTACATAACAGTTCACTCATTTTTTTTTTATAATTTTTTTTCAATTGCTACTTGGTTCGCTTCATTCCAAGTAAATTAACTTTATAATGATTATAGTATATGCTAGTTGAATGTTTGTAAAAATCACTAAAGTTCATATGAAATCATGCAAAGTGAAAAGGTTGTAATTAATTTCCTAACCTTGAACTTGTAAAACCAAAAATTTTTAACATCCAGTGGAACATTACTATAACTTATCTGTGCCACCCATTGTAGTTGTTTGTCATTATATACCTAATTGCATCTAGAACTTCCCCCATTGCACTTGATAAAGCAAAATGCATATTTGTTAGTAGTTGAATTAAAAACTTCATTTAAAGCAAATGATATGAATGTAATATTGAACTAGAGATTAACTTATTAGAACGATTGTGGAGTGATATAAATTAGACCTCAAACTCTCCATGGTGAGTCATCCCTCGATTTCTCCAAGGTTGGGGATATCAGTTTAGGAAAGGGGTCTATTCGCCTTAAGATTGATGATTGGTCTCGTTTATTAGTGGATGCTAATGTTTCTAGGGCAGGAGTTTGTGTGGGAGGGTTGAGTCTCTGAGTCATTAGATACAATACCCCCATGATACATGAAGTGTTAACAAGGAGCAGCTCCTTTCAATTAAGTCTTGACCCCTTTAGGACCTCTTACCTAATAATGCATCACGAAGCATTCTCAAAACATATGAATGTTATAATTGAGACCTATGAAAGAGATTCGGGTGTGAACTACATAATTCAAACCATTGAAAGAAATCTCACAAGGAGAAGCATTAAGAACATGCTACACACAATTCATGACTGAAACAATGCAGAAAATGAACACTCAGTCTATGGAAATCATATTTACATTTTATCGAACACTAGGTGTTTACATGTGAAAATGCCTCTTTCTCAAACACAATTCACATTAAATAGTACTTTAATTTTCAAGTAAGAGTATAACACCATTCAAAATTCCAATATTCTAACATATGTAAATCAACCAAAAAATCATGTATTTAGAATGCCAAAATAAAAATCAACCAAACAATAGTTGTATTTAGATGTAAAATAACACATACCCCAAAGTGAAATCACCAAAGAAAAAGGGAAAACTGAATACTTATATTTTGGATGCTCGAATGGCTTGAATGTGAGGTGTTGAGAAAGAGAAAAATCGCTTGAAACCCTAGGAACAAAGGGCGCAAAGAGAGTGAGTGGATGCAAGGGTTGGATGCACTAGTGGAAATGTAAGTCAGTGGTGTGGTGAGATGCATAAATTTTGGTTAAGGACAACCTAGGCAAGGTTTTTTAATAAAAAACCTGCCCCTATTCAAAAAATTTTAATACCTACCCTATTTATTGCCATTTTCATTGTGATAATGGAGGTGACAAGAAAAATTGTTCTTGTCATCACCTTTGTTTTCACGACGACAAAAACCGAGGGGCTTAAACCCCAAATTCCACACATTATTTCCATTCAAACACATCCCAAACACTCTCCTAGCACACCTATACATATTTGTTACCTTGCCTACACGAATTTTTGTCTGATTAACAAGTATGCAATTTCTATACAATATAGCATCTTATTCTGTGAATTTTTATACTTACTAACAATCTAATTCATGATTGTAGCATTATATATGAGCATTACGTAGTTCTTTATTTTTTGGCCACTTATTGCTAAATTTCTATGAAAAAATTTAGATTTGTGTTGATTAAATCGTGTTGTTGTGTTGTTGAGATGATGTCATAATGAAATGGAGATTAGAGTAAGGTTTTGCTTCAATGGGGTTTTATTAATGTCTAGCACACCATATGTTCGATGAAATGTCAAATTCGAATTCATGCACTTTTCTTTATGTTTTGGGCAACTAATTAATTTCTTTGCAATATAGCATGTTGTTCTCGGAATTTTTGCACTTATGAACAATCCAATTCATGATTGTTGGTTTATAGATGAGCATTACATAGCTCTTCATTTTTTGGCCATTTATTGTTAAATTTCCATTGAAAATGTTAGATTTGTACCAATTAAATTGTGGTGTTATTATGTTGTTGAGATGACACCATAATAAAATGGAGGTTAAATTATGATTTTGCTTAAACGGTGTTTCAATAATATATAGTACACCATATGCTCAATGAAAGGGGTTTTTTTTTAAATTTTTTTAAAATTCTTTATTAGAAAAATAACCCAAAACAAGGGGGGTTTAAACATTTGTCCCCTTGTCAGGATCTGGGATTCTGGCAATGGATAGCAGAAAACCTAGATTCCGGCATTAATTAAAAAAATTGTAAAGTTGGGAGGCTTTTATTTAAATAGAAAAATAAAAATTTAAATGAAATCTAACAAAAAAACAAGTTAAAGCTGGAATCTATAATTTTGGCTTTAACTTTACCAAATAAAAAAATATGACAAATTGAAAACTAAGTTTTCGGCTTCAACTATCAAAAGAAAATTAAAATATAACAAACCAAAAACTGGATTTCCCAATTTCTTATATTTTTTTAAAAATATAAATTCACAAGCTTTAAGCAAATAAAAAAAAAGGGGAGAACATGTTGGATTTGTTTATTTATGTATTCAAACTAAATTAATTAATTTAAAAAATAACCCCTCTGTGGGGGTTTTATTAAAATGACCCATAATAGGTTTAGAGTTTTTATGTTTTGAATTTTCTTTCTTGTAATAAAATGTAATTTGAATAGAATTGATAAATTTTAGTATAAATGGAAAAGTAGTACTTTATATTAAAATAAATGATACTTTTTTTTAGTTCAATTTTGTTAATATGTATAGCACAGTGTTGCAAAAGTACTTTTGCAAATATAATAATGTGGAATAGTAAATTATCATTTACAAAAAATTTTATGGTACGAAAAATTTCTTTCTATGTAAATATACTATATTATTGTTATAATAATAAATATTGGTTAGAGAAAGTAAATTTAAACAATTACATGTATGTTAATTACTTTTATTTTTCAACATTTTTATCTCTTTTTATCCAACTATAGAATATATTTATACTCTATAAAGTGTATCATTTGTTAAATGCTTTTGATCTTTCATCTGTGACTAAGCACAAATGGACTATAGCCGTATTGATGATAGTCAATACTAGTTAATTGATACACCTTTGCACATGATTGTGGTAGACTCAAATCCCGATTGAAATATCATTCTCATGGTTGTTGATCATAGTTACAAGGATTCCCATCATGCAAAATATACCCATTTCAGTCCAGGACAAACTGCATGTAGTCTCTCCCAATCGATGTCTTTACAAAAAAAATTATCATGTAATGTTAAGTTGACCAAAAAATTAAAATTTGACATAGTGCCATTATGAGTTCAAAGTTGATATAAATTGCATCCAAGCAAAAACCTAAGTAAGTAGTAATATAGTTTAAAATATTATTTTTTTTATGAATTTGTATACAAATTTCACAAATATGCATTTTTGTATACAAATTTTTTTTATATGCTTGCTGGATATTCCTTTTATTTCTCTACTTGTTAGAAATGATTTCATTAACTAATGATTATTTGTTCCTATCAAAAGTAATTGCTCCTATTTTAGTTTTCCTAAACGTTATGTTTATTTTATTTTCTATTGTTAATTTCTTACTGCAAAAGAGATTATTTATAACATAACAAAAATATTTATTTCATAATAACAAAGAGATAAATTAATATTGAATAAAAAAATTTCAGGTATATACAAATTTTGGAATATTTTGCGTACAATTTTTCTTTTGCATAGCTATAGGATATTCTTATTATTTCTTTAATTGTTAGAAATTATTTTAATAACTAATATCTAATTATTCTTATCAAAAGTAATTGAAATATAATTTAGGTATCTTTAATCATTCCACTAAAATATATAAGGTATATTTAATGGTTCCACTACAATATTTTAGGTATATTTAACAATTCAAATAATATAACTAAAATATAATATTACTCAAAAAAAATACAATATTTTAATATATTGTAACCTTTAAATAATTTTCAACATTATATTATTGTTTTTATTATTTGGTATGGTATCGCACAAATTATTCGAACAATGTTTTAGCTCTCGTGAACAATTTTTTTATTTTACATTTTTTTTCTTTATGAAAATGAAATTAGTTAATATATAATAAAAATATTTCAGGTCTATTTAATTTCTGAATAAATATTTTCTTTAACAAAATATTTACTGATATTTAATTGTATCTACCAATTATTAACTTATGATTGAAATTTTTTAACTAATACATATTTTAGTGATCTACATACAATTGTTTATAGCTAATAATTAATTAAGAAATCTAAAATTCTTTCATCTTCTATTAATTGTTACAGTAATTTACTACTTATACAAAACTAAGACAACACAATTAATAATTAATAACAGTATAACAATTTAATACGGAATGTTCTAAGTTAATTGGACTGAATAATAAATAAACGAATCCATAAAACGTTGCAATACAACAAACATACATAGTATAATTATATTAACCTATTATATATAGCATAATATAAACATAAACATGAACAAATGCATACACTTAAGATAATAAAACATGTCATGTAACATAAATCTATATAATCTACGGACACACATAGTATGATAAAAATATCAAAAAATATAAACATAAAATTCTCAAATATATTAAATAACTTTCACATATATATGTTTGAACATAGAATTACAACAAATATAACATAATAGTGTATTGAATAATCAATTTCATGAAATAGTTAGACATACCTTAATACTCTTTTCTCTTTGTTATTCTTTCACCGATTAAGAACGAATCAAAATGAAATTATAAATAACATTGAAAAAATAGATGTTGATAATGCTATTATGTATAATATATAAACAAACCACACCTATCTTTATTTATAACAAATTATATACTTTTTGAATTCATAATTTATATTTTACTTTAATTAATAAAATTATGTACATGTGAATTCAATTTGGGAGCATCACCCATGAGAATGTATTTTCCAAGATATGATGTCGTATTTCAACCCAAAATTTCAAAAAAGGGCACTTCCAACTCATTTTTCATTATTCTTCCAATGGAACATTTTAATTCGTACTTCATTCAATATTAAGAAGATTGACCAAAAATTTGACTTTTAATTTCAGAAATCTTAATTGTTTGTAAGGTTGCAGACATGTTATGCATGATTTGGTGACTTAGTTTGTTTAATTTTTATGAAAACTTATGTTTACACTATATGCATAATTGTTTTCATACATTCGAATTGAAATAATGAATATATCCCAAAATTAACATCGTTTTGAATATGGTGGTCAATCCTTATTCCTTGTTACTATTTTCATGAATGCTCACTTGAGTAGATGTTTAACACTAGTAGAACTATCATCTCCATTTTTACTATCATTATTGTCATGGTCCACATATCTCTTAGCTTAATCTAGGTCAACATATATAGATATGGCATTAGGATCAAGTAAGGGTGGTATATTTGAAGAATTTGCCCACTCAGGGCTATTCTACTTAGTGTTTAGTTGGAATGGTATATCAATCCATCTTTCTTCCACTTTCAAATGTGCTTTGACTTGCAAACAACTATCCAACCATGCTTGTAGGTATTAAACTTGGATATTCAGAAAAGCACACGTGTGTAGCCTATCGTCTGAGAATGAACAATTCATTTGTACGATAAACTTTAGAATGGTTGACAGCTACCAACTAGAATTTTGGATGCACCTTCTAACCCTAAATAAGATTAACCTAGCGACACTTAAATAGCACAATTTGCATGTTAGATAAATCCTAGTACTCTAGTTGTAACATTTCCTTAATGAAACCATAGAAATTGTATTCTACATCATTATAGCCAAATGTATGCATGCAGAACCAAAATTTATTATTATCTTCCCTAGTTTATAAGTCATGGCTCAAAAAGTGTATCCATTGATGAAATACTCAGGGAAAGTAGGTACATGATTACCTAGGCCAAATGCTAAACTTCACAAGATTGGATCATCAACATTGTGATTTGGATCTAATACCTATGTGGGGTTTGGATCACATTGTTAACATTTGATGTAGGAACAATGGTAGTGGAATAAAATTGTAAGGGCTTATGTATGATTTGAACCATGGTGAAAAATGTTCAGCCACCATTCGATCAACCGTGTCATCATCCCCTGCATATTGTTGGACAAACAACCTAACAACAAACATTAGTTAAGTCTACACTTAGACATCTTGAAACATAAACAAAATAATATTAAATAATTTTGTTTGAGTCCCCACCTATGTAGTGGATCCATCCAAAGACAAATTAATAAAACATAGGTTTCTACAGCATGTCGCTCCTTGCTTGTGATCCACCTCAGTATTTGCTTTCTAAACGCATGACTAGGGTAATTAAAAATGGAAAAGGAGTGGACATTCTGATTGTCACAACACATTGTTTCTTATAGGCCTTGTTTTTCTCAAGCCTAGGACGGATCAAAATAGTGGGATGCAAATATAGCTATTTCTTCCACAATATATGCTTCAACAATGGAGCCCTCCACATGAGCCTTTTCTTTAATTTCTTCTTTAGGGTGTGCATGAATCAACATCGATAAAGAAATATGCTCATTAGTGAGGGTACATCCATAATGGTAATTGAGTTCTGACGTACTGACTTCTCAAAAGGGTATATCCACCTATATTAAATATGACCACTAACAATTACCTTGTAAGACAAATAAACAATTAGGTGCACTATTGAATCGAAGAATGCAGAGGAAATATTTTCTCCAAATTGCACAGGAAAAGAGCTACCTTACTATCTAATTCTCTAATGTTATCTACATTTAGCACTGGCATGCACAACTGTTAGAAAAACAAAGACTCTTTGGTTAGCCCATTCTACGTGAATTCTCGTACCATCTCTCTAAAAGCAATAGGCATGAGTCTCTCTATGAATACATGACCGTCATAGCTCTTCATCCTGTGAAGTTTTAAATCTTTCATATCAACACATCACACAATATTAGAAGCATGCCCATTTGGGAACCTCAACTCACGTAACCATTCACATATCTTACGCTTCTAACCATGATTAAGGGTGTAAGTAGCCCTAGGCTTCAGGCCGGCAACATTAAAAGGCACAACAATATTAGGACGGTCACATAAAAAGGTAACATCTTTCTGGGCATTTAAATTGTCTTTGGTTTTACCTTTCATATCCATTATTGTGTTGAAGATATTGTCAAGTGCATTTTTTTCAATATGCATGATATCAAGATTGTGGTGGACCAACTTCATTTTCTAATAATCCCAAAAAAAAAAATACTCCCTATGTCCATTTGTGCTTAGTTCCATATCCATATGCCGACCTGTGAAGATTGTCTATGAGTCTATCTAGCCATCGTACTTGTTGCCATGCTTGTTCTCCTAACTCTTTAGGGGCTATACAAGTTAATCCAATTAACCTTTTGTGAAATTCTTCTTGTTCTTCATATATAGATGGTTAATAGGGAGAAAACTAGCAATGACAATCAAAGTACAATGCCTTCCTTCCATATTGCAGAAAAATGCTCTCATATAATTCATACACACTGGGCATTCTATAACCCCTACTACACTTCACCCAATCAACATTAAATGCATAGGAAGGTCGTCAATAGTTACTTCAGAGCTACCTTCATTCGAAAGTAAACTCGTCTATATGTGTCATATTTCACAACACCCACTTCCGATAATTGTTTAGGCTCTTCAATTAATAGTTGGAGATAGACATCAATCAATCATTTAGGATTCGAAGGTCACAAAATCACTAAAGTGAGAAACACATATAGATGTTTCATGCACATTGCAGGAGGCAAATTATAGGGCGTGACAACAACTAGTCAACAAAAGTAGGTTTTACCATACAATCCATGTGATGTAAAATCATCGGCACAAAGACCCAACTGCAAGTTCTAAGGTTCATAGCCAAAATTAAGGTATGTCCTGCCATAGTGTCTCCATGCATTAGCATTAGAGGGGTGATACATTGACCCATGCTCAGTACTATGACATGCATGCATGTCATGTGCTTTATTGTCATCTCCGAAGCATATC
Source organism: Avicennia marina (assembly GCA_019155195.1). NCBI lineage: Eukaryota > Viridiplantae > Streptophyta > Magnoliopsida > Lamiales > Acanthaceae > Avicennia > Avicennia marina. The sequence goes on along the minus strand of CM032781.1, from coordinate 7,955,379 downwards.
ACCTTTGCAATCTGGAAATGATAGGCAAATATCGCAATCTCATACATAGGACCTTCTATTGAGGAGCATGAGTCTTTAGGGATTATATCATGCTTGCCCACAAAATAATATCAAATAATCTTGTTTGAGCCCCTGCTTATATAGTGCCTCCACCTCGAGACAAATTAATATAACATAAGTTTCTACAACACGTTGCTCTTTGCTTATGATCCACCTCAATGTTTGGTTTCTAAGGGCACAACTAGGGTGGGTAAAAATGGAGACGGAGAGGACATCCTAATTGTCACAACATATATTGTTTTTTTGTGCGCCTTGTTCTTCTCAAGCCTATGACGGATTAAAATAGTGGGATGCGAATATGACTATTTCTTCCACAATATATGCTTCAACGATAGAGGACTTCATATGAGCCTTGTTTTTTACTTTCTTCTTTAGAGTGCGCATGACTGTATTGATAAAGAAATATGCTCATTAATGGGGGTACATCCATAACAATAACTGAGTTCTAACGTACTGACCTTTCAAAAGGGTACATCCGCTTGTATTGAATATGACCACTAACAATTACCTTGTAAGGCAATTAAACAAGTAGGTGCACCATTGAATCAAAGAATGCAAGAGGAAATATTTTCTCCAAATTGCATAGTAGAAGAGCTACCTTACTATCTAATTCTCTAATGTTATCTACATTCAACAAAGACATGCATAACTGTTAGAAAAACAAAGACATTTCGTTCAGCGCATTCCACATGAATTCTAGTACCATCTCTTTAAAAGCAACGGGCATCAGTCTCTCTATGATAGTCATAGCTCTTCATCCTTTGAAGTCTTAAATTATTCATATCGACGCACCACCTAATATTAAAAGCATAACCATCTAGGAAACTTAACTCCCGTAACCATTCACATATCTCCCACTTCTGATCGAGATTAAGTGTTTAAACTTCAGGCCATCAACATCAGAAGGCACAATATCAGGACAGTTACATATAAGGGTAACATCTTTTTGGGCATTTAAATTATCCTTAGTTTTTCCTTTCACGTCCATCACTATGTTAAAGGTATTGTCAAGTATATTTTTTTCGATATGCATGACACCAAGATTGTGACGAACCAAGTTTGTTTATAAGGCAAATCCTAAAAAATACTTCTTTTGTCCATTTGTGCTCAGTTCCATATCCACATGCTAATCTGTGAAGATTGTCTATGACTCTGTCTGGCGACCATACTCATTGACATGTTTGTTCTCTTAACTCTCTAGGGACTATAACAAGTCATTCTACCTAACCTTTTGTGAAGTTCTTCTTGTTCTTCCTATATGGATAATCAATAGGGAGAAACTGGCAATGACAATCAAAGTACGATGCCTTCCTCCCATGTTGTAGGAATATGCTTCCGTTTAATCCATACACACTAGGCATTCTATCACTCCCACTACATTCCACGTAAATAACATTAAATGTGTAGGATGGTCATTAATAGTCTACATTAGAGCTGCTTTCATTCAAAAGTAATCCCGTCTATATGTGTCATACGTTACAACACCCACTTCTAATAATTGTTTAAGCTCGTCAATTAATGGTTGGAGATAAACATCAATCAATCGTTTAGGATTGGATGGTCCTAGAATCACTAAAGTGAGAAACATATATAGAAATTTCATGCACATCGTAAGAGGCAAATTATAGGGCGTGATAATAACTGGCCAACAAGAGTAGGTTTTCCCATACAATCCATGTGGTGCAAAATCATCGGCACAAAAACCCAACCACAGATTCCAAGGTTCATAGGCAAAGTTAGGATATGTCCTGTCAAAGTGTCTTCATGCCTTAGCATCATAGAGATGACATATTGACCAATGCTCAATACATAGACACGCATGCATGTCATGTGCTCTGTTATCATCTTCAAAGCATATAGCCTCTACAATCTAGGAATGGGACGCAAATATCTCAATATCACATATACGACCTTCTTCTCTTAACGAGCATGAGTCCTTGTGGGTTTATACCATGCTTGTCCAAAAAACTTGCAAGTGTCCAATATATCATCATCTTTCTAGAAAAGCATACAACTCAACCTGCAACAATTGATCTTCACTACAAGCAAACCCAAATCTCTTATTAGTCGCATCATGCTATAGTAGTTTGGTGGCATTTGATGATTCGGAAGCAAGATTTTCCAAGTAATTTAGAAACATCATCATAACAATTTTGTGACATATTATGCTCAACTTTTTTGTTCACAAGTTAGGCCATGATTGATAATTGAGAGAAATTATTGCATCCATTATACGACGGTTGGTTAGTAGCATACAAAACATCAAAAAACTTCTTTGACAATCCTTTAATACCATTCACACTAAAAGATAGCCCCACTCCAGACGTTGTGTTACTTGTCCTCACATCAATAAAAACTACACTAGTACTTGGCTAACTAGGCCTAGCATCGTTTATTGATGGTCCAATATACAGATCAATGACCTCATACACCATTCATCACTCCCATTTCATCACTTTAAATCCTTCAACTATATCAAGACTCACATTTTAGCTAACTCTATCTAGGATTTCATCAAGGGACTCAATGTTCTCCATAACTGGTCCAATTGAAGGTATTCTGTACAAATCCTTTTTTAAATAGTAGAATTACCTCATCAGCTTCCAAAAAGTAATTATTCTTACATTGTGAGTGTAGGCATCTAATGCTACTACCATCCATAAAATCATACTACATTGTGAGCCTTTTAATAAATTCATTGACACAACCTTCGAACTAAGGCGTTAAAGCTACAAGAGTAGGTAGATTCTTGTTGTACATCCAAATTCTCAATGTTTTAATATTTTTGCTACTCACAAAGAGTGAAGTATATAAATAAATTCTTCCTCTTATATATATAAAAGGAACACTAAAAAAAATGCAAGCTTCTTCTATATATTTCATTAAGTCCTGAATATTTCACACAAAAAGAACAAAATTCTTCCAAATATGGGAGCGAGAAAATACAGACATAAATTCAACAAATAATTATTTGACAATATTCTTAGCAAAAATTAATTAAATTGTTTCAAATACTTCATAAGTACACAATATTTCACTAGAAATGTATAAAGTCATATCACATTGGAAAAATAAACATAAAACCTACAAATTCAAGTAACATCTGCCAAATTCTTTCTCAAAATGTATGTTAAAAAAAATAATATTGAATTTAATACTCTACTATCGTAAATAATTATTTCTTTCAACAAAAAAAAGTAAATAAGATAACATGCTTCAAATCTTATTCTCCACCAGTGAATATGGCAAGAGGATTCTTCTAACAGAAAGGAGTGACTCAAATGTTAAGATTTGGGAGGACAATATATTTTAAATTAATGGCTTCTAAGATCCATCTCTATTAGGGTGGTTTTTGGAAAAGTTATATCAAGTTGGGATGGATTTACATTTTTTTTTTATGATAAATTTGGAATGATTTTGAGATGAATTTTTTTTAACGATTTCTGGAATTATTAGGTCTTGTCTGAAATTAAGTGTTTTTTAGTATTTATTTATAAATTTTTGAAGTAACGGTGAATGATTCAAAAAAATAATAACTAACCTAACCGATGATGTCCTTAAAAAGGTTGAAATGATGTGGCCGCTGCATACTATGCTGCAAGACGTGCATGCTGGGTAGTCCTTTGATCATTTTAAGCGGTTTTTTTTTTTTTTGTCTTTTTCAATATACCTTTTTCAAAGTGAGATGAGTTCAAGAACATAAATTGGTTTGACATCTGTTATTTTACATTAATCTTTATCTTACTAATTCTTTATACCCCTATGGATAGGCTATCCATTAAAAGTATATCACAGTAATTCAATTATAATTTTGCATTGGTGACTAAATTTTAAGTGTCATGGTGTAAATATTTTGCAATTATATTGAAATTAAGTAAAATAATTTCATATTTATGTAGTGTTTATCAATAAATTATTTAAAAATTATTTATTATTTTAAATGCTTATTCTCTTTATTTTTGGACATGCATATAGTGTGTGGAATTGCACATTTTACATTAAGACTAGGTCCAAATTTTGATTCACATATTATAAACATTAAAATACGTTTAATTCTTTATATTTTGTTTTCACTTCTCCTTTAATTTTTATTTTTTCTTAATTTTAATAATTTTATTTTTATTTTTCAGTCTTCCTTCTGTCTTTCTCATTTTATAAATAACATGAATTTATATATAAAAATATAATTATTTCATTTATGGACACATCGCATAATCTAATTCTAGACAGCGATGTCAACTTGTCTAATAATAGTACACACTCAGCCGCCTTTCACCAAAAAACTAAATAAAATCTAATAAGATATTCTGCTGGTTTTCTATAAACAACTGGCGGCACCCTGCATAACAGATATATTTAATTTCTCAGTACGATGTCTAAGTTTAAAATTTTAATTAGTAAACTCATTTCTACCTTGTATCTTTGTTAATAATTGACCAAAGAAGGAACGTACATAAATTTCTAAGTAGATACAGTGACAAGTTAGCCATGTCTACTGTCTAATGATTAGTTTACAAGACAAATATTTTGAGGATTTGTAATGAGAATTTAATTTCTAGATTTTTTCTTGAAGTCTACAGTGAGTTACTCTTGATATTTTTATCAACTAATTATCTTAGCATATTTTATTTGATATAATTTTACTAACTATTTTTTATTTTTAATCTTCTTAAATTATTAATTAAATACTAAAGGTTAAAACAATAAATGAATTGTAATTAGGAATTTGAACATGTGATTATTTATGTTATGCCTTTTAACGGCTTGTAACCTTATGGATTTAGATCATGTTTGGTAGTCTGATGATTGTCTTTCATATTAGCATATAGATTATGGGATTGCGTATTGATTATTTAAATTAAACTCAAGAGTATAGAACTTATTTCTAGCTCCATTTTAGCTAAAATGGATTGGTGTTTTTATGTTTTTTAAATATCATAGGTTTGTAAGTTAGGTTATTGTGATCGATAAAAATTGTGATTAGATTTGAGTTCAAAAAATTGAGCAATGAAAATAAGAGTCGGATTTGAGTTTGCAGTTTGTGCAAAGTATGTATGGCTTACTTCGATTTTCCAATTTGCAACCCGACTCGATTGCCACCTCAACTTGTAGCCTAGTTTTGAGTAAAAGTGCCACTTAATTAGAAATTTGTTCTAGGTGGCATTAAAATTGGGCACATCAGCCCTCAAATCAAAACATAAAAATAAAGATAAAAACAGTATCCAAATGAAATGGAAAATGCAAATATTTGTATGGATTAAATGTCACAATATTGTCACCCATATATATTTCTTGTGAATAATTTGACTAAGGCTTAATGTTATCTAGGAACTGCTTTGCATTTACCTTTAAAATTATTTTGGAGTTTTAAAGCCAGATGACTCAAATGAATTGGCCAATTCGCCTGTTTTTGGCTCTTTCGTAATTATATTCTAACCATAGATGATATGTGATGGCTTTTGGAAACAAAAATTCAATGAAATTTAAATAATCTTGTACGTCATGTGGAGATGAAAATTCAACGTTAATTTCTTGTATTTTTCTAATGATTTGTCAAATTTTGGATGGCAATGATGTAGCTTTCCAAGATAAGATATATATTATTCAAAGTAGAAATATATTTTTTTGTTATGATATGATCGTGTCTGATATTCTTTCTTATTTTTTTATTTTGCTAGTTGAATATATTTATCTTATTAGCCCAGATTATAAAAATAAAATTATCATCAGTGATGACGGTTAATGCTACAATTGCTTAATTTTCTTATATTAAATCATTTATGCTGAAGACGTGGCTTTTAACTAAATCAGAAACAGAATTAATAAAATAATTATGCAACAGTAATCTTCAGGCGCAAATAAATTTAAATGTAAGTTTCAATATGGCTATGTTTGGTTCTAATATGATCATTGTTCATCCTCACTATAAAATTTTACAAAACAAACATCTTATCTTATAAATTTTATTCAAATTCAAATTCAAAATTTTTTCTTTTTTATTTTTTATAATTAACTAATTATTTTTCAATTATTATACCCATTCACAATCAAATTAATACTGATTTTTATAATTTTTCTATTTATATTCATATATTTTAATATCCTATAAATAGATATTATATTACATCATCTAATTATTATTACATATTAAAAATATATATATATATATAATTTAAATTTCTCCCACTTTTTACAATTTAATGCTTTATATAATATTTATCCTCACTTGAATTACTGAAATTTTCCCATCGAAACAAATATAACCAATGCTGTGTGTCAATTTTTGAGATCAATAAGATACAAGGAAGGCATATGAAATTAATAATTCTGTACGTGAAGTTAGTGAACCAGAAGTCCAATTTGAAACGTGACAGCCATAATTCCATCTAAAATAGTGTGCTATTAGGCATGTATACTATCATATTATTAGTAAGGTCTTATTTGGTCTTGTAATGATCTTCATAAAATACTGTTGATAACTAATTTATACTATATTATTAAATTTATAGTCTTTATAATAACTATATTTTGGTTTTTCAATGTTTTGTTAATTATACGCATACTTTCAATCTATACAATATTATTGGACCATAATCTTTATAATATTTATTGTTTGTCTCTTAATGATTCGTCAAATATGCCCATATTGCCCCATTTTCTAATATAATCATTTGCTGAAAGCGTGGCTTTTAAGTAAATTTAGAAAAAAGAATAAGTAAAATAATTGTACGACAGTCATCTTCAGGCCCAATTAAATTTAGATGTATGTTACTGATGATGCGTGTCAATTTTTGAGAAAGATAAGATATATGGAAGGTGCAAGAAATTAATAATTCTGGAAGTGACGTTAGTGAACCAAAAGTTCTTTCTACATGCGAGATTTCCACAATGAAATCCCAGTCGTTTAATTTGGAAAGTGACAACCATTATTTCGTCCAGAATAATGTGCTGTTAGGTATTTATACTATCATATTATTAGCAAATCTTATTTGCTTTTCTAATGATCCTTATAGAATACTCATATATGATAATTACTTTATACTATATTATTAAATATATGACCCTTATAATAATTATCCCTTAGTTTTTCAAGATTTGTCAATTACACCCGTATTTTCAATTAATCTATATTATATTATTACATCACACTCTTTATAATAAGTATTTTTTGTCTCTTAATGATTCATCAAATATGCCTGTATTTTTAATCAAATAATTGCGATAACTAAGCCATCATATTTTTTTTAATCCGATTTTAGAGTTGATGATATTTATTTTTGACGTTTTTTTTAGATCATATTTAATTATTGAAACACGGAAGTTATTTATTTTTTCACATGCACTCACAAATCCTGTATAATAAATATGTAAAATTTATATTATAGTGTAATTTTGTATTTGTATTAAAATCGAAAATTATAATTTATACCTTTGTATTAATATTGGATGTTGATAAAATTAGTTTAATAATTTTTATGTTATCCATGTCAAATTATTATGAAAATTTTATTGCGTCAGTGAATTAACATTAATTTAATTTCTTACACTAGTAGTTATTTAATTACTAATATGTACTTTGTATCTTATTTAATAAATTAGTCTATATAACTAACCAGATTTTAGAAAATTTAATAACTTATGAAGTACATCTAATTATACATCATTACGCCAGTGGCGAGCTGATTGAAAATATTCAGCTAATATTATTTACTATTATTAGTAGTACTACTACTACTATTATTATGGTAAGATACACTTTACGTTACGAGAAAAAGAAAATCGAACCCAATTATAAAATTGTATTTTTTTTAAATCTTAATTAAACAGAGTCATTAGGATAGGAATTGGTCGATTGCACGAGCATATTGGTAGCTGTAGTTAAAAAAAACACATGTCCTTGCGGTCAATGGCAAATTACAAAGCCGCACGTTTCTTGTCTCTCACGCCAGGAAGGCCGCGTCGAGGAAAATCGTCCAGACTAGCAACCTCAAGATTGTCGAATAGAGGAGTTGTTTCCACTCGAACGCGTCCTACGCACTTAATTAATAAACTGTAACAAGAATTAATAATTATTATATCCATTTTAGACTTGGGACCGGACCATTTCAAATCAAATCATTACATTTAATGCCGGCACAAGCAGGAAATTACCAAAAAAGCCCCTCGAACCATGTTCAGATATGGCACAAATGCGCACGCCCCATGTTATCCACTCAAAGCCCAAGAAAGAAAAGCCCTGGAAGATCAAATAGAAGAAGCTTCCATGGAATTATCACAAGCTTTGGATTTCTTTGACCGCTACCGCACTTGATCGAGTCTTCCAAATGGCATATATACAAATACATTTCGACTTTGGGGCTTTCTAACTATTAATTCAAAAATTCAAATCCGAAAATTTTCATCGATATTTCAAATGTTCATCTGCGGGAGTGGAAGCTTTGGTCGTGAAGACGATAATGAACCCAACAGCAGTCCAAATCCAAACCTCACCCCGAAGCGATCGAAAAGGAGTACCAGTTTCTGCAGGATCTTAGGCAAAGACGGTGGCGCCAACAAGAACCCATATGCCGATCGTGGGCTCGACAAATTCTACGCCCTTTTAGCCGATCTCGACCACAAGAAGCAGAAGATTTACACCCAGATGGGCTCAGAGGACGTCTCCTTCGTCCGATTCGTCTACGCCGACGACTCCAACCAGGTCAAGCCCATCGTCGTGAGAGTCAAGGACAAGAAGCAATTAGAAAAGGGCCATGTGAATTCGATCAAACGGTCTCTCAACACAGCTGCTAATGATCAGGCATGTGGAGCACACAGGGCGGAAGAGATGCCACCTAAAGGGGAACCTGATGAGAATAAAAGTAACAAGAAGAAGAGGTGCCTTGTATGCCATGGGAGTTTTAAGCTGGAGGACTTGAGGCAACCTTATTACTGCTTCTTGGCGATGGTGGTGTTGATTATGGTGTTGGTGGTGGTATTTGGGAGATCTTTTGCTATTCTTTGCACGTCGATTGGGTGGTATTTGGCTCCCAGTGTGGTTTCTTCCGGTAATGAGAGGAAACCGAAGAGGAAGGAGTATGCGAGGAAGAGAAGTGACAAGAAGATTAACGTGCAAAATGAGGGCCCATCTTCTCCAACGAGTGTCATAGATGGGCTGACAGACAATAACAAGACTCAGAAACGATAACATGGGCAGAGAAGAAGCTGGTGAATATTTCATTGATGAAGCTTGCTAAATTTCAAGTTTGATCTCGTCTCGAATATTCTTTTTCTTCTTTTATTTTTACTTTTTGTAATTTTGCGGTTCTTTCTTTGTTTTAAATATCGATGTAAATAGTTTTTGTTAGGAAATATAGGGCATGGAATTGCAGAAAATCCATGTGTGATGTGTCCTATGTAGTACATTAGGTTAATCTGGTGTCATTTTGAGACAGGATTAGATGTGTTGCTGGACAAGGTTGTGGAAAGCACTCCCTGTGTTAAAATTTCTACGGCCCTGAATTATGTTTTTGTAGCTCAACGTGTGATTAAAGAAAACTGTTGTCAGTTTTTTTTGGTGATATACAACATTTTAATTTTATATATGCCTAATAGGATTGTTTAACCTTCTTTCTTTTATTTATATATTTTTTAGTTTTGTTCAATTGAATGACGTAATATGATTCTATTCAAGGGATGTTGCTAGACCTGATCCATATGGTTGAAATCAAAGTTGAAAGTGTCCCTACCATGATTCAATTCTTTTTGTCCCATCAACTGAATGAATTGGTTATCCTGGCGGCTTGACAGTTGCTAGGTTGAGTGTATAACAACTTACCAACATTCCAATGTTTATTATTATGACCAACATATATATATATATATATATATATAGATGCAACCTTGAGAATTAGGTTTTCTGTTTTATTTTTTAACTATTGTTATGGTATGACGTCTTTTTTTTATTTTGTACCATCTCCTGTTCATATCTTAAATTTTGAATTTTAAATTAATTAACATACATATTAATTAGCGTGATCTGATTTGTATAATTAAACTTTATCCCTTTAACTAAATCTTCGTCAATATGACATCATCAGTAAATTTTGTCATATATTTAATGAGATAATATAAATATTATAATCCAACTCAACTCTAGTATGATGCCATATACAACATATATATCGGCCATGTTTGAGGGACGGAGTTTTATTAGAGATCATGTTTGATAGAAATTATATTAAAATAGATAGTATATTTAGAAGAAATGTTTTAATAAAGTGAATAGTATTATTTGTTTAATTAATAACGATGACGACGATGATGATGTGATAGTATATGGGGATAACAATTATATTTTTTAGTGTAAAAAAAATAAAAGTATTTATGTGATATATATAAGTATTGATTTGATGTTAATAAGTATAATGATTGAAAAATAATTAGTTAGTTATGGATAAAAGAGAGGAAAAATTTGAATTTGGATGAATATTTTGTTAAATTGTATATTTGGTAGCGTAAAATTTAAGTTTTTGAGTTGAGGATTGTGTTCCAAACATAGCCATCTTGTTTGGCATTTTAGTATGCCGAGCTTTGCGCCTTCTTTATTGTTTACCAACATTATAAAAACATATCAAGTATATACTCCTTTGAGAATTTTTTTTTTCAAATATTCCAAATTTTCAATTGGAGAGCCCTTGTCACAACCTATGTCGAAGAGTATTATAGCTTGTCCAAGCAGCCTCATCTTCATCTCCATGATCAATAGCATCTTATATCGGTTCACAAACATTAGCAATAGAACCATACGAACATCATCCATACCAGATTGAGGTTGAGTGCTTGACCTAGGGATGTCTTTAGGTGCTGTAGGTACTTCTAGGTGAATATTAACAGGTTCATCTTCTAGCAACTGCACTACCAAAGTAGCCAATGTTGCACGTAGGATTGTAACATTGATGTCTATGTTTTGGATCTCAACTTGAAGATTGTTGACCTAGTTCCTTAAAACCCTTTTCATTGGTGATATAGACTGTACTGGATCCACAAGTTACTATCTAGAGGGGTGGGAGTTACCATGGGAACTATCATAGGTAATCAAGTCATCAATCTTAATTTTTCCAAGTTGAGGTCTCCACTTCATCGTATTCAAACTTTAAATATGATCTCTCTTAGCAACTCTCAACTTATATTTAGTGATAGTGCAGATCATAGTAATCAAGTCTAGACAGGGAAGATAAATCATCACATTTTCATGGCCAACAAAGTGAAAAATGTTGTTATAGAAAAGGAGTCACAAGTTAACCTCATTCTCATTAACTAAGGCATATAAAAGCAACCATTTCCCTTGTGATTAATGCTACATTAGTAGTAGATAATCAATTACATATCCCAATCTAATATAAATGAAAGTACTTCAATGTGAGGAGGGAAGATTGTAATAGATTCGATTTAGGCCATCTAACTAACCCTCCACTAGTCAACACCTTGTAATTTCATTGTAATTAGTGTAGTGTTCAAAACCATATAGCGTATCCAAATTGCTCAAGGGCCTTTCTAAGGAAATGTTGGTGTCATTTGGTGAAAAAATGCATAAACCTCCCTTTAAAATACATCTTATAGAACCAAGAAGTGTCAGGGTCATCAATTCATTTGACATGTTGGCATAAAACTCATATAAACAATTGCACCAATATAAATGCTCATATGCCTTCATCAAATCAAGTAACTTTTATTTCCTCAAATAGTTTATGAAGAATCATTAGTGAATGACCTCATCTATGTATTTCTCAAGAATGAAGTCAAAAGAAGAAACAAACTGATAGTGTTTGTGGGTTTTTTCTGAGTAAAAGAACAACCTCAATGGCCAAGCAAATTTCACCATCTTTGATTTCTTGACAAGAGTGGGTGAGGAGTCATCAACTTTTTCCTTCCCTTTTCTTGCTCTCTTCTTATTCTCACTAGTGGTCTTGGCTCTTGTTTAGGCACATCCTTTAGCACCTTCTCCTTTCCTTTTTTGGTTGTCACTTGCTCCACTGGTTGAGATTCAAGAACATTCTTAGCTAGTTTCTATTTTCCCTTAGTGGACTTGCTTTGCTTCACCTTCTCAATAGACTTTGATGCAGATTTCTTACCACCAAAATCCTTAGCTTTCTTAAGTGAACCCTTGCTGTTAGGGACCTTTTGTTTCCCTTCTTCTTTGTAAATCTTGTTTGAACCATCATTTATCGCCTTAGCATTCCCTTTATCCACTCTCACTCTTTTTACAGATTCTTAAGACTAAGAAGGGCCTTCAGTAGTCTTTTCTTTAGTTTTCAACATTTCCTTCAGAGGAATGTCATCTTTTGCCCTTGAAGGACCTTTCATTGTACTGGCTACTGTTGGAACATAACCCTTCGATTTTGAGAGTTTCTTAGTGGCCTACTTTGGAGACTTTCCAGATGCCTTCTAATCAACATTTTTCTTTCCAAGTTTACTCTTTTGTGAGCTTAAGGGAGGAATAGGTGGTCATTAGCTTCTGGTCTTTATGCTCATTGGAACATAGGCTTGAGGCTGTGGTGGAGGCACAGGCTCATCATTTAAATCTGTTTCTCTTCCTAAGTTCATGGGGTATACTACCATCAATAGCTCTAGTTTGATGCCATCTTTGCTCAAAGCAATAGGACTCATAGCAAGATTCTCCTCAGATGGTGGCAGCAAAACATCACGCAATAAAGGGGTCTTGTTAGAAGTGAGTTCTCTTTGTTCAATTGGAAATTTCCCCTTCGATGGTTGAATTTCAAATGATTGGGAGCTCAAAGAACCTTCATCAACCGTGATTCTATATTTAAGGTATTGTGATAATTGTAGGGTTTCACTTTGAAGAAGAATTAGAGAGAGAGAGAGAGAGAGAGAGAGAGTTGGCTAAATTGTAAAAGTCCCTTTTGCACTTGATTTTTAAAATAGGACAATCATTAACTGTTCCTATAACTATGCAAAAGAAGTTAATGATTATAGCAACCACTACTTTGATAATTTTAATGAAATTTTTTAGTTTTGTCTTTTTGATTTTTGGAGGACTTCTAGTCGACGGAAAAGAATAAAATTGAAGTCCTCAAATTCTTTAAATTTCTAGTAGATTAAACTAGGCATAAGCCCAATGATTTTCTCAAATAATCAAACTTGGAAGCATCTAAAGCCTTAATAAAGATATCAGCAACTTGATGTTCTGTTGCAATATAGTTTACAACACTGGTCTTGTTTTCTACAAGCTCACCGATGAAGTGATGCCTTATATTTATGTGTTTTGTCCTTGAATGTTGTACAAGATTTTTTGTAATATCAATTGCGCTTTTGTTGTTACACAAGACTATTATCCCATTAACATCCACTCCATAGTCATTCAACATTTGTTTCGTCTATAATAACTGAGCACAACAATTGCATGTTGCTATATATTCAGCTTTGGCTATGGAAAGTAAGATGTAATTTTTCTTTTTGCTATACTAAGATACAAGGTTATTTCAAACAAAGAAACACCCACTTGTGGTACTTTTGCGATCATCATCACAATTTCTAATCTAATCAACATTAGTATATCCAACTAAACTAACCTTTTAATCCATTGGATATCATATGCTAAGGTCAATGGTTAAATTTACATACTTTATAATTCTTTTTAGGGCTTTCCTTTAAGGCTACTTAATATTTGGCACAAACATTTACATAGAAGCATAAATCAGGTTTATTAGCTATTAAGTATAATAGGCTTCCAATTATGCTTCTATATAGGCTTTCATTCATCGGTTTTCCTTGATCATCCCTGTGCAGCTTCACTGATGTTGCTGTACTTTGATTGTGAAATAGACATATCATCCTTCAATTGTTTAGCTTGTGGTCCTAAAAAGTATGTTAATTCACCGACCATACTTATCTCAAACTCTTATTGCATACTTTTCACAAAGCCATCCAACAAAGTTTGTAATGTAGAATCAAAGACAATATCATGAACATAACTCTGTGTGATTATAATGTCCTTGTTTCTACATTTTACAAATAGAGTTTTATTAGTTCTTCCTTTCTCATAGCCATTCTTTAAAAGAAAGTTTGTCAACTTTCCATACCACGGTTGAGGTGCTTAGTCTAAATCATACAAAGTTTTCTTTAATTTGTATACATTATTAGGATGATGTGTATCATTGAATCCTTGTGGTTGCTTAACACAAACTTCCTCATTTAAGAACCCATTTAAAAAGGCACTCTTCATATCCATTTGAAAGAATTTGAACTTTAATAAACAAGCCATGGCTAAAAGCAATCTAATGGCTTCAAAATCGGGAATTCATTGCCTTTCACCCACTCTTATGGATCAAAAGCTACCTAATGATTTTTAATGGACTCCACCTCACGAACCATAAAGACTCATTCAAAATCCTTATTTGTCGGGGTATGAGGTCATCCCATGACCAAGGTTCTAAGGAGATGGCATGTATACATTTTTTTTTGGCATAGTGCTCTACCTTACCCCTACAAAAACACCATGGGTTTGGCTAAGTTTATGTGCTCAACTTCTTAGTCCTTATAAGAAGCTTGGGACTTCACAAGCACCTTAAGAGATTATGTAACAAATTTTTTAGTAATAGTGCATGGTTTCAAATTGAAGTCTATAAGGTTTTTTAAAAGAAATTAATTTTTTTATCTTATTTTAAAATATTTTATAAGATATCTTATTTTATGTACTAAAATAACTTGATTGTCTCCAATTACATTAGATTGATGACATTTAAAATTTTTATTATTATTACACAAAAATCATAATAATCTATGTTTTCAATTTAGCAACATCTTATAAAATTATCTTATTACTTAATCGAAGTACCTTAAAATTTTATTTTTAACATAAAATTAAAAAAATTAATTATAAAGTCAAAAAATACCTTTCAAATTGTACGAACTTATAAACATTTAAAATTTGCTTGGAGAATCATCCTTTGAGTGCATTTGCCCTTCTATTAGTGATGTTCTAGAAACATTAAGAATCAAAGAAGTATTTTCATAGACGAAAGGATCGTATTGATTAAAAAATTAAAAGATCTATGTAATTTATACAGTCTCTTATGTGCTATATCAATATCTTATACCAAAAACAAAATAACATGGTGTTCTTCAACCAAGTTTCTTGCACTAAACTCTTAATGGTAGCATATTTCTAAGAGTAGCTTTTGTGGTAAGTACATATTTCTTCTATCATGCCCTTGACTTAGGAGCACAATACGGCGTACCACTGAACAACCTTTGCAAGTATCAAAGGCAGCATATCCAAGTAACTAATCATGAAGTTCATTTATTCCAACAAAGGGTCTAAAACATCATAGGGGAAATAAATAAAGCAAAGTAAATTATCCTGTTATAGTTTCATCGTCTTATTTGCTAGAAAATAAATAAGTGATTTTGCCCTTTTACATTATGATCTTATTCGACAAGCAAATCTAAGGCTAAATTCTCTTTTTCCCTACTTCTTACCATGCCCACGTTTGTTTTTGTTCACTAGGGTTCTTTTTAAAGAAGTTTGAAAAATGCATGAGTGACTGATTGCCCAATAAGCGGATACCCACTTTTTTGTTGGAATATGAACAAAGCTAAATATTTACAAAATTCATATGTAATCATGCTAAAATATTTGCAAGAATAACAGTTGATCTATAAGTCTCATATTACATGTTCGTTTCAAATGTACTGTATTTTAGCATGCCTAAGGTCTTAAGCAATTCGTGTATTATTTTCATTGATCATAACTTAGTTTATTACCCCGCTTGAGGAGGGTTACGCATCTCAACCTATAACATTGGTTGAGTCAGTCACGTATCCCAACCTATAACCTTAGTTGAATGGATCATATATGCCAACTTATAACTCCAATTGAGTGGATCATATATCTCATTTATTGTTCGGTGAGTGGATGAAACTAATTTCTATACTATTCCAGTCGATCTCCCAATGCATGTTTCACAACATGCCAGTGCATTATTTAATAAGTCAAACAATTTGATCACAGTTACATCTCATAACAGTTCAAAAACAAATATAATTTGGCATTTATCCACATTCGAAATCTCTTTGTGGAAATAATTATCTCAATACAAATATAGAAAATAATTTAAAACAACCTTCGTGAAAATTCGGCATTTTAGAAAGCAGTTCATTTAAAAAGGCAGTTGAAAAATATGTAGATATCCAACCTACTAAGTACTCGCTTATTGTTCCTAGAATTCACATGTGATATCCCCTTGGTTTCCTATTTAAATTAGAACAATTCTCATTTCAATTCTCAATTCTTTAGAAATTTAATCTTTATGTGCTTTTTAATGCAATCCTAAGTGTCATCCTCATTGCTCCTATACTTGGTGGTCACCTTCCACTTAATCCAGCTTGTTTCGGGTTTTGAAGCTCTAAAATTGGATATAAAAATAATTAAAATTTGAATTCTAGTTAACTTCGATGTTGCCCTTACAAAAACGTTGTTCGCAATTACATAGGTTCCGCGATTGCACAACGAGCCATGGGGAATGGTGGTGGTGCCCACGCCTAGCCTTGTGACTAGAAGGGCAAGGTTGCACCCCCAGAGGGCCACATTGCACTCGTAGCATCGATTGCAAAGCCTTTTGGAATTCTTGCTTTGCCTGCTTTGAGACCTAAAGGTCTGCGTCGTGGCTGTACGCTTGCAACATCGGCCACAGAGTGTACTAGGTCCACCTACAATTTTTTCTACAACTACATAGACTCACACTAAAACTGTGATGCATGACCTCGTGGCCACAAACGACAGACCCAATGCGAGTCTACCTATACACAAACATTGCATTTGGCTTCCACTTTTCCTTTATTCAATTTTTATCTTTTTTTTTTTTGTTATGGAAATGTGTTCCAAGGTTTCTATAGGCCTCTAATTTATGTGCTTTGCATAAAAATTTAATCTTGAAGGGTCCTTCCTTCATTAGTTTCAGGAATTAAAAATTTTGTGAAAATGCAATATATTTTCTTACATGCTATTTACAATAGACTACTCACATGGCTTCCCCAAATGGATTTAGTACTATGTGTAACCCTATTCATGCCTTGATAAGAAAACTCTCCTTACTTATTGTGCCTGAACATGTAAAATTAAATTCCTAGGATTATGCATGAGTACAATCAAGTTTAATCCAAAAACTCACTTTAAAAGGCTTTCCTTTTTTCCTCTCTTCTAGACAGCTCCTTAAGACTCTAGGGTGGGAGAGTAAATTTTTTCTCCTAGGCCCTAGGCAAGGTGTATATACAAGGGTTTAATGTGCTTAATTTTGAAATAGCCAATGCTCATATTTTTGAGCAAAAATTCACACGAAATTCTCTCAATTTTTAGCCTAAAGTCTGATCCTACTCTCCCATATTTGGCTTTTGTATGCTCGTGGTAACAAGTCTCCACTATTGCTCTTATTTTTGGTAAGGTTTTTCTTGCACCCTTTTGGCTATGTGGTCTTTCATACATGCATGGCCATTGCCACCAACCTCTTACAAATTATAAATAACAAAATCAAGGTTTTCATAATTTAAATCCTTTACTACAATTAAAATAAATATTGCCACATGGTCTCTACAATCTTGGGGCATTACATCTTATATTCTCAAGTCGCTATCTAAAAATATTTTGGGGCATATTATTGGACCAAAATATGGGATGGCCATTTCAACTGTGGAAGTGAGATTGAAAGGATCGTCACGCCCCCAATTCGGGAATATATAGCAGTAACTGTGAACAACCTCAATAGGTACTAAAGCTAAATATATTAGAGACATACTAATATGTAATTCCTTTTTATTGCAAGTGAAAGGAAAGTCTATTACACTTTCGTGGGAAAAAATTATAGTAAACCTACACTATCACATCACAGTTTTATTCATTAAGCATGCTAAAACTAAATTCGTCATTTCCCGAGTTTTTGACCATTCCCATGTGTGATTACTCTCACTAGCATCTTCTGTAAAAGAGACGTGAAGGAACATGTGAGTGATAATTGCCCAATAAGAAGTTACCAACCTTTTTGTTGTTTGGATGTAAATACAGTAAAACTATGTTAAAATCAAAACATTTATTTGAAAATTTCAAGAAAGGTAAACAATAAAAGTTTCACATGTAGTGTACCACCATTCATTCCAATATATTATTTCTTGACATGCCTAATGATTCAAGTAATTCGTATATTGTTTCAGGACCTTAGTCTATAATCATGGCTAAGAAGAGCCACGTGCAACATTTGTGGTTATCTCATTTTATGAATTCAAGTGAGAGGGTCACGTGTTCAACCTATAATCCCGGTTAAATGGGCCATGTGGTCTTAATCTACTATCCCCATTGAGAGTGTCACATATCTCACCTATTACCCTTTGAGTGGGTAGCATTAGCTTATACACTATATTGGTTGATCCCTGTGGGTATTACATCATAATATCCCAATATAAGAGTCAACATGTTTAGAACAATTTAAAAATATAAATTAATTGGTACTTGTTCACATTCAAAATATTTCTAAATAAAGTATTTTAAAATCAAAATCATGCCAACTTGCATAAATAATACAAGAATATTTTTCAAGAAATATTTGAAAATACGTTTCAGAAAAATATAAGATTTTTAGAAAATAATTTGAAATAAACTTAGTAAAAATATCAATTTTTAGGAAATAATTTAGTTTAACAAACTGTTAAGAAAACTTGCAGATAATCATTGACATAGTAGAAATTCCATTTATGAAATAAGATTATTTTAAAAGGCAGCTATAAAGATTTACAAAGTAACCACTTATGTAGTAAAAACGTCATTTGTAAAATAAAACCATTTTCAAAGGTAGTAGCAAAAAGCTACAGTTAACCACTTACCTGATTGTCACTTTTTGGTTCTGAACCTCATAGATTTGATTTTCTTAGATTTCTATCCAAGTCAAAACAAATCCCAATTTAATTCCCAAAACAACAGGAGTTTAATTTCTATGTGCCATTAGTGCAATCCTAGTGTCTTGGGTTAATGCTCTCCCAAATTCTAACCTACGGACTAGGTTTTCTATCTAGGTTTACTCATTTAACTTTTTCTATATGAACAAGTTTTTATCCTGAATATTCATGCGTTTTAAGTATAAAAATGGTCAAAAATTTATTTTCCTCTTGTTTTCCCATTTTGCAATTGCGAGAAATGGTTCCATGCTCGCTGAATGGATCGCAATGCATTTTAGACAGCAGTGCGTTCAACCTTCGCCACCACAAGTAGAAGCCTCGCAACTGTGCGAAGTCTTCCTGCAACTACATGTTTAGCCGAGGTGCGTTCTATTTTTAATGCGGCCTACTTTGCATGTGCGGACCAACAACTTGCAACTGTGAGGCCATTCCTTACAATTGTGTAGGCGATCGCAAAGTGGCACTTGTTCTGTGCGTAAAATGTTGTTTGATTTGAATTTTCTTTTTGTGCAATTTTTACCACTCTACTCAATACTTTGACAAAATCTATAAGTTGTAAGGGACTTTTTTTTTTTAACATATTCCAATCTTTTCAAGTCCTCTCCATAATACCTCAAAAACATAAGAATTTACCAGAACCTAAAGTGTTTTGCTTATACGCGATTTTCGTTTGTTGTTTCATACACATGGTATAGTCTTTATGGTCCCCATGTCACATTCAAAATTTTGTTCATGTTTTTCTTATAATTCATCATGCTTGTAGTGTCTAAACATGAGTAAAATAAAATTCCTACTAACTTGAGTGCATTCCACTAAGTTTGGTTCGACTACTTGAATCCCACTCACTGGCTTCAAAATTTCATCCCTCTTCTTCTCCATTGCTGTTTAGATAGCTACTTAGGCTTATGGGGTGGGAAAATGAATTCTTCTCTTAAGGTTTGAGGTAACATTTATATTATAGTGTGATATGTCCCATGTATGAAAGTTAGGAGCTCCCTTAATTTTGGGCAAAAAATTCACACGAATTTTCTGGGATTTTTTAAGCCCAAAGTCAACCTTAGTCATCCTTTTAACTCTATTTACCCATGGTAATAAGTTTCTATAGATATCATAATTTTTGGTAAACTTCTCTTGCTTCTTTTGGGAACACATTGCATGCATATGTTCCGTAATAAAATCCCATATTTTCACACGAATTTTTCAGAATTTTCGTAGCCAAATTCGGTTATCTCTTCCCAATTTCAGCCTGTAGCATGCTTCATGAGTGTCTAAATTAAATCACTTTATTTTTAGTGGGAGTTTACTAATGTGATTTCTCACATATTCTCCTTCCATAATCAGTTTAGTAACTCCTAATTAATTCACACAAAAATAATGAATTAAATAGATTATTAAATAAATAAATCACCAACTAAAATCTTATTAATAGTATTTTTATAAATATTATGATTATGGTTCAAAAATTCGGAGTCTTACAATCAGCATTTGGACACGATCTAGGAGATTTAATACGACTATCCGAAAATTGGCCTGACCACCTACCACCACTTGACTTGGAACAATATTTCTTTTTTAATTCCAAATAAATTTGCTTCGGGTTGTTGCTAGTAGAAAATGTGATCTTAGTCGAGTATATGATCTTCTCTTAATTGTTCTTCGAGGACGAATGATGTGTTGGCTCTAATAAAAGGACAGTTTATAAATTTGAAGGAGGACAAAATGTAAATTTAATTTAATTATTTTGTAAGATTAAAAAATATATTCACGCTAGGTGATTAGCCGCTCAATCTAACGTGTCTTGACTCCATTTTTACGGTGCACGTGTAATGTTAATCAGTAATCACAGATAATTAATAATCAATGCAAGCCTTATTGGCAGACATTTCACGTGCCATCCAACTCCGTGTTCACGTTGTTTTTTAAAAATGTTTGGCACTTTTATGGTATAAAAAGTTAAATTATTTAAGTTATTAATTTGTTTAATATAATTATTGAGAGAAGTGTTTTGCATTCTAATAATTCTTATTTTCACTTTAATTTGGGCTACGCGTCATTTAATTTTTTGGTGTTTTACGCTTTCTCACCTTCAAATAATTTTCAATGTAACTTTAATAAGGTTGCTATTCCAGAAAATATCAGGAATCAATAATTGCTGGGTGTTGTAGAATTTAAACAGGATAACTTTATTTAATTATTTTTTTGAAAATTGAACTGAATAGTATGCTGGAAAATGTGTGGATTTCATATTTCAAAGTTTAATAAAAATAAATAAATAGTATAGCTTAAAAATGCGCATAATTTGAATGATAAAATATATTATACCTATTAATTGCTTTAGTTTTTTATAACTCATAAATTTTATCAAAAGTAAAATATTAGCTAAATTATCAAATATTATATTAAAAATATAATCACCACAACTTGTTAATGCACTAAAGTATTATTTTGATTTTTATTTGAGTTTGGACGGAAGAAAGAAAATAAGATCCGCTTGACTTTCCACATTTGCAATTTCAGTTTTCCTTGAAGAGCAAATAGAAACCTCCTCTCTTCTAGAAACTCACGACATTATGAAAACTCAGCACATTTGCACGAAAAGCGTGATTCAACAGCAGAGCATAGCCTGATCGTTCAAAATAGGTGACTTTGGGTTTTTTTTTCAGGTTATTAAATTTTAATGTATGTTTTTAAATATTTTATTTTAAAATTTTTTTAAATATATAAAAAAATTTAAAAATATAATAATTGAGTACTTATATTTTTAGATCAAAATTTGAAAATAAACATAGCTAACTCAAGAAGCCTTGATCACGGAGTCACGCGTCTGCCATTGTCACTATTCTGTTTTAATGTCAACAAACCACAACGCAAACCCAAAAAAAATTGCGACTTACGTGTTGACGTTCCCATCCATTTATGGATTTGCGGCGTCGGAATATTGGAAACCTTGGTTCCATTTCCCACGCGTAGCTTCACAAATTCTCTCAGTGCGCGTGATTGGCAACGTTTTCACCCTTGTCACACCTGTTTGAATTCGACTTGTTTGGATTCATCTTCAATATACACAAAACTGCGTGTGGGTGAAAAATAATATGATTTGAGGAGAATATAAATAGGGTTTTCTTTTTATTTCCATAATTAAATCTCTACAAGTAAGGGAGGGATTCTTCACCGAATACATTTGACATACGGTAAAGGATTGTATAAATAGGTTGGGTAGACATTGAATCTACATAGAAATGCAAGAGTATAGGCATAAGTAGAGGGCACAATCACTAGTTGAAAACTACCGTGGACTCTTCGACTATGCCTTACCATGACCATCAACTGATCCAAATATACCCTATAATTAAGTTAGAACCAATTAACATCAATGGGGATTAATGAAAAATAGGAAAAACAGACCAAACAAACGAAAGGACTAAACTAAAGAATTCTGCCCTAATGTTGTGCTACATCTCTTGATCGCAAGACAAGTTCTCGCACTCACAGTGGATAAGCGTGTGGTCGTGAACGTATTCCCCAAACACGGTGAGAGAACCCGCGCTCGTGTAAATGAGCGCGAAAATTGCAGTGGACTCCGCGGTCATCCTCGTGGCTGTGGCACCACAAGTCGTAGTTGCGCCCGAGCCATCCACGATCACAATCCAAAGTTGTGGCAATTCCTGTAGACTCTACTGATGATCATGCAATCGCTGCAAGACTGACCATGGCTGCGATAGATGTACCTATGATTGTAATCAAGGATCGTGGGAATTCCAGTATGGTCCATTGGGTGTTTCCAGGACCATGCGGCCTCGATGCGCAATCGTAGGTCACTAATCCGCCATCGTGGGACTTGACCATGGAAGGCACCCAGTACATCCTCAACCACTTTCGCACCTACTTCCTTGACTTCGGGCCCAACATTCAAATCATGGTATTCCATTAGGATTAACAATGACTTGTTGCTCAATGAATGAAAGGTGGGGAAAACCAAGAAGGACGGAAAACTTAGACAATTAGGCATAAACAAAGAATGAGGTCGATATCTTGGGTTCAAGATCTATGTCACACACGTGCAGGGATGTGGTCATTTAGGGGATTACAATAGAAATCACACTATGTCGAGACATTAAAGAGCTAAGAATAAAATTGCATTTTTGGGTAAGTACGAAATTAATTTATTATGATCTTAAACTAAACCGACCATCATTGACAAGAATAGGGCACCAAAGGGCTAAGCTAAAAGAGAATCCTGATCAAGCCGCGTGACATCAAGTAAGTGGATTACCTACATTTTATAAAATGTTTACAAAATTATGGTTTTTGAATTACATATTTTTGGAAAATATTTTTGATACTTCCATAAATTTTACTACTTATGCTAAATTTTTATTTATGTCAATTTCAAAGGATTTTCCTAAACATGTTTGGATGTGAACACGAAAATTTACAAACTATTGTTAAATTATTATTGCACAAATGAACTGAAAAATGTATCATGTGACGAGGCTTATTGGTAGTCCACTAGTGTAATGGAATTAGTTCTAATCCTCCCAATTGGGATAAAGTCTAGGCCTTTAAGTCGGGAAAGAAACTAGCCTTCTCACTTGGGCTTGTAGACCAAGACAGCTAGGTTAGTTAAAAATGGGTGATCGGTGAAGAAAATTTCACCCTACTAGCTTTATCGTGTTCTAATCTAGTAGTAAAATGGGTGTTCAGTGAAGAATCCCTACCTTTTGTCGAGCTTCTTTCTAGGACAAGCCAAGTAAAGTGCATTGGGATGTTGCATCAATCTTTTGGGACATGTGAGCCTTCTCCCGGCCATGTTTGGTCACTAAACTCTTCCCACAGTCCCCCATTTGGCTGGAATTCTTCTTTTTCTTGGAGTAATGTCAACCCTTACTAGTATGCTTCCCACTATTCTTTGCAGAAACATCCCATCTTATGGTTGATTGATCTTGCAATAACCTAAGATCTCCTTCTTTCCTTGCAAGCTCTAATCATCATGGATATGATTGTCTTCCTTTCTTATAGGTTTCCAATCATTTTCTTGGTTGATTTCTTCCTTTCTCATGTGGCCTCTTATTTCATAACTTCTGCCTTGGCCATTTTGGAAGGTTGGCCAGCCAGCCAACATCTTTTCTACCCCCGTCTTCTTATGTTATAGGTTTGGGCCATCTTTCTTGTCATGGGTTGTGTGAAAAGTCTAGGCCGTCACATCCTCACCCTTTATGGAAAGTTTCGTCCTCGAAACTTAGTGGTCCCTATCCTTATTCTTGAAACAATTGGGGGTGGCACTCCTCATGTTTTCCTCCAATTTCTATGTGGCTTGGGATAACTATGTTTCATAGCATTTGTTCCTTCGTGTCTACTATTATGATTGGGGTTTCTTTGTAACTTAAGTCTTTCGTAATGGGCAATGGTTCTATTTCTAGTACGTGGCTTAGATCCGGTATGTAACACCTAAGTTATGACGTGAGAAACGGAGTTATGGATTCTGGACAACTTTGACGGTGGGGCTACTCAGTAAGCTACTTCTTTAATTCTCTTTAAGATCTCAAAAGGTCTTGCACAGCATGGGTTTAGTTTCTCACTTTTCCTAAAATGTACTGCCTCATGGGTTAGAGATAACTTAAAGTAAACCTTTTCACCTAATTAGAACTACAAAGGCCTTTGTTTCAAATTTGCTTAACTCTTCTGCCTATCTTACAGTTCCTTAAGTTTTTGGTGAATTTTTGTCACTTTCTCGATGGTTACTTGGACCAATTTGGGTTTTGTCACCTCTTTTTCTCTGACCTTGTCCCGATATTTGGGCGATTGACACTTTTGCCCATATAAGACTTTATAAGGTGCCATATCTATGCTATTGTGGTGATTATTGTTGTACGAGAACTCTACTATGGGTAAGTACTCACCCTATGAACCTTTGAAATCCATCACACAGGCCCTCAACATGTCCTCAAGTGTTTGGGTAATCCTTTTTGACTACCTGTCAGTCTACAGATGATAGGTTGTACCTAGGTCTATCCTCGCTCCCATAGCCATCTAAAAGCTCTCCTAGAACTATGATACAAATCGCGGATCCCTATCTGACATAATGCTAGTTGGGACTATGTGCAACCTTACTACATTGTCGAAGTACACCTTGACTAACTTGTCTAAGGTATACATGATTTGATTGGCAAGAAATGGACTGATTTAGTGAGTCGGTCTACTATCACTCATATCGTGTCGTAGCCTTATGAAGTTTGAGGCAATCCCATAGAAAAGTCCACTGAGACGCCTTCCCATTTTCATTCTAAGATTACCGAAGGTTGGAGATAACCTCTTAGTTGTTGGGGTTTGCCTTTGATTTTTGATACATCATGCATCAAGCTACAAAATTCGCCACCTCTCTCGGCCACCAAAAGTTTCTCTACAAATCCTTTTACATTTTAGTGATCCTGTGGTGAATTGAGTACTTGGACTGTTGTGCTTCTTGCATGACTTAACCTCTGGTTTTGTCTATCTTCGGCACACACAGTTGGCTCTTCACATATAGAACTTCATCTTCCCTAACTGAGAACTCTGGTAGTTGCCCCTCTTTATTATTCTCTTTAAGGGCTTTGAGTTCTGGGTCCAAGTCCTGTGACCTTCTAATTTCCTCATGAATTTGGGATTCGGCATTTAAGGTAGCTACCTTAGCCTTTGTTGACTCCACAACTTCAAGTTACCTTGTAATCACCTCCATCTCCTTTTGGTTCAAGGTATTTGCCACTCAATTAGCCTTGCCAAGTGATAGTTGATCACCAAATCATAGTTTTTAATCAGTTCTAACCACATGTTCTACCTCATATTTAATTCATTCTAAGTAAATAGGTACTCGAGGCTTTTATAATCCATGTAGATCTCACACCTCACTTTATTTAGGTAGTGCCTCCATATTTTCCTGACAAATACCATAATAGCTAATTCTAGGTTATGGATAGGGTAGTCTAGCTCGTAAGGCTTCAATTGTAGGGAGGCATAGATTATTACCCTTTTATTTTGCATTAAGACATAACCTAGACCCCTTTTGTTGGCATCACTATAGATGGTAGTGTTAGCATTAGTGCTAAAGTCAGCTTTTCCTTTAGCTCCATGAAGCTTCTCTCACATTTCGAGTTCCACTTGAACATTTGTTTCTTTTGAGTAAACTTGGTTAGAGGTGTTGCTATCTTAACAAAATTTTCTACAAACATTTTGTAGTAGCTGGCGAGTCCTAGGAAGCTTCACACCTTTGTTATATTTGTAGGCCTTGGCCACAACAGTATAGCCTCCTTTTCTTCAGGTCCACTAATACCCCTTCTTCTAAAATTATGTAACCTAAAAGTGCAATGCTTTTCAACTAAAACTCACATTTGCTCACTTTAGCAAACTATTACTTCTTCCTAAGTGTTTGAATGACTATCCTCAAGTGTTTCTCATGTTCCTCTGCACTTGGGGAATATCCCAATATGTTGCCTATAAAGACCATGATAAATTAGTCTAGATATGACTTGAATACTATATTCCTGAGGTCTATGAAAGTAGTCGGCGCATTGGTTAACCCAAACAGTAGCACTAGGAATTCATAGTAGCCATATTACCTCCTGAACAACATCTTAGGTATATCTTTTCCCTTGATTTTTGTTGATGATAACCTGACCTAGGTGATCTTTAAAAATACTTTGGCTCCCTTTAGCTGATGGAGGAGGTCGTCTATCTATGATAGTAGATACTTGTTCTAGATCATGATTTTCTTTAACTCCTGGTAGTTGATGCATAGCTACATACTACCGTCCTTCTTATTCACGAACAACATCGGAGCTCCCTATGGTGAGACACTAGGTCTGATCTACTTCTTGTTCAATAGTTCTTACAGCTAGACCTTTAACTCCTTCAACTTGATCAGTGCCATCCTATAAGGTTCCTTCAATATAAGTACGGCTCCTGGCATTAAGTTAATTTTGAACTTGATCTCTTAGTTGGGTGGTAGACTAGGCAAGTCATTTGAAAACACGTTGGTGAATTTTTAGATTATCGGTATGCCCTCTAACTTCTTTTCTTTCCCCTATGTGTCCACAATGCAGGTCAAGTAAGTTGTACACCCTTTCCTGATGGCCTTCGCTACTCTAGCTATAGAGATGATGAGATTGGCCCTTAGGGTTCGGTTCTTTATGTTTCCCCGATAGGGGGATCCCTACCCATGGGTGGGCAAGAGTTCACTGCCTTACTTCAACAGTTGACGTGGGCAAAGATCTTTACAAGCTAGTCCATCTTGGAGATGACATCATATTCATCTATATTTAGTCTTATCAAGTCAGTTCCTAACTTATAGATCTCACCTAAGTGCATTGCATAGTCCTTATACACTAGGTTAGAGCTCATGATTTCTTCTCCTAAGGTTGTTACTTTGTAAGGCAATTCTAGTATCAGTGGTATGCTTCCTAGGTTCTTGAAAAATTTCTTTGACCCCACAATCAAATAGAGCAAATACCATAGAACCATTGATGGAAACATTATTTGCCATGACTTCCTCTACATTGTCTACTTTTGCCCAGGTCAATGCAAACCCCCTGGCATTCACCCCTTTCTCCTACTTTAGGTTGGTTTATCCTAGGCCTATTGTCATTTTCCCTTAGCTTGTTGTTGTTAGCATTGGCATTATTGCCATCGTTGGTGGTAGCTGTGGGCTTACTACCTTGTTAGTGCATCTTGTGGTTCTAGGACCCGGCTAGCCACACTTGAAGCATACCTAAACCACAGCTGGCATGCTTTGTTGTGTTTACGATGGCAGATGGTCTATTCTACTAGGGGTTGCAATGGGGCTCCACTATGGTCATTATTATTACTATTGCCATTAGGGTTCCATCAGGGCCTCTTGTTAAGTAAGGGTCCAATCTGCCATTCATGCTATCTCCCTTCTGAGTTAGACTTGGGTTTAAACCTTTATAGGTTTTTTTCCGCTTCCCTTCTATTAAAATTTGCCTCCACCCTAATTGTAGCACCTAGCAAGTCATCGAATGTATAGGCCTCATATAAAGCCAGCACCATTTGTAGTCAACTCTTTAGCCTTCATGTGAATTTATACATCTTGAGGGTTGGGTTTGCCATAATGGTAGGCGAATACTTCTAGAGGCCATAGAAGTAGGTCGAATACTCCATGATTGTCATGTTGGGCTACTAAACCAAGTTGCCAAACTCTATCATCTTCTGTGACCTGATGGCAGTGGGAAAGTGTTGGTTGATGAAGGCCTCCCTAAATCTTTCCCATGTCACAGGTCTCTGCTTTAATAAAGCGAGTGATATGCCCTCCAACCATTTGGCTGTCTCTTCCACCAAGAACGGTATGAAAACTCGAGGTTGCACCTCCACTAGCACTTCCATGAGGTTGAAGTTTTACTCGATCTCCTTTAGCCACTTTTGGACAACTTTCGAGTTATGGAACCTATCAAATGTGGGAACATGGGTCCTTCTAATGGCTTTGTAGTGCACTTTTGTGACTCCATTATTTTAAATTAGTGTAGGCATTAGGTTGTGTTGCTATTAGGTCCCTATGACTTGTGCCACAACATTGGCTATGGCCGCAAGTGCTCTTGCCTAAGCCCAGTGTATCTTTGTGGGGCAAGCTATTGTGGTTGTGGAGGTGCTAGTAGCCTAACCAATGGTGGAGATGGTGGTGGATAGTCATAGTCATAGTTGTTGTTGTCCACCGAAGTCGCATAGAGGGGGTTTGGGCTTGTTCTCCTAGGTCTTCTTGCCATTTCTAACATTGGTGTATATATCATATATTTAGAGTGTTACCAACATCATTTATCCCATATTTATGCAACTTGAATAGAGAAGAAAGCATAATGTATGTAACGAAATGCAAGAAAAATCTTATAGAAACAAAATATCTTTATTCCCACAATTATTGCAATTCCATATGGTTCATAAAATCAAAAAAAATTCCTCAATATCCTAGTAGTTCGTTTTAAGCACAACTCAAGCCCTAGTTCTAGGTTTCCTCTAGGTTCTCTTTGGGGTCTTCTTCCTCTTCAAGGTCTTCCTCTTCTTTAGGGTCTTTCTTCTCTAGATCCTCCTCCAAGTTTTTTTTCCTCCAACTCCACACCCATTGGGTTTGCCTCTACTGGTTTATCTGCCTCTAGGTACTCTTCTAATATCCTAGTAGTCCGTTGCTCTTTGAACAAGGCTGCTACGAACCCCACAAGTCACTTTAATACTACTATCAATCATTTGTTATCATTCTTAGGCAAGTTGTGGCTAGTTCTACTTGAAGGCATGTCCTTCCCAGATCCACTCGCTTCATCCATTACTAAGACATCAAACAACCAAGTTAGAATCTCTTCACGAATGCCTATAATTATTTAAAGAATATACATGCATTTATTTCTTCTCTCCTTTCCTTTTTTGTACTTCTATAGGTCATGTCTTAAGCTTAGGATCTCACTTCGTAATTCTTATTAACTAGGATCAAACTTATGGTTTAATACCACTTTTGCAATGCCCCACTTTCGAGCCAAGCATATGTCATAGCAGTAGCCTCAGGCTTTTACCTTGAGGATACCCAAGCTACTATATCAGAGAACTACACCATGCATTCATAACTTCAAAGTATCACAATCTCACCTTAAATTGAAAGAAATTCTTATAGGAATCCCTACAAATCACCAACATCGTATCATAATGAAAAAAAAACTTAAGTTACAAGTCATGTGTGTGCAAGCCGCAACTTAAAATGTATAAGATTACATTTAGAGGAATGCTATTGATAATTTAATTAAATCACCGTACTAGCCCTTTTACCAGCCCTAAGTCTACTCTCTTTCAAGATCTTCGTTTGCAAAGGGATTTTAAAAGAAGGGTCTATGAGCGAGAGTGCTCAGCAAAAGGGTTATTCATTTAATGGGATGTGAACAATTTCAGCTACTTTTGAGCAAATATATATTTAGTAATAATTTCATGAAAGTATAAAATCTTTTGGCAGCATCACATGAATAAAATACCATTTCGATACCATTCTATCATATACATCACTATAAACATATATATACTTAGACTTGCTCATCGTTAGGCTGCTTGTGTACTCAATTCACTAATCAAGACTTTAGTTTACAATCATGACTAAGGAAGGTCACATGTAACTGAATAATCTTTCAACTAACTCAGTTATCTTAATTTATAACCCTAATTGAGAGAGACACATGTCTCAATTGAGTGGATCACATGGCTCAATCTATCACTTTGATTGAAAGAGTTATGTGCAATTAGATGATCTTTTAACTAATTTGATTATCTCAATCTACAAGCTCAAGTGAAAGGGCCAGCTTTCCCAGCTGAAAAGCTTAAACTTCATCCCCATTTGGAGGGTTGGAACTAGTTCTACTACACTAGTGAACTACCAATGAGCCTCGTCACATGATACATTTTCCAAGTCATTTCCAATAATAATTTCACAATAGTTTACAAATTTTTGTCTTGACATCCAAACCATGTTTAGGGAATCCTTTGAAATTGACATAAATAGAAATTTAGCATGATTAGTAAAACTTACAGAAGTAGTAGAAATAATTTACAAAAATATGTAATTTGAGAAACATAATTTTGCAAACATTTTATAAATTCTAGGTCACCTACTTACTTGATGTCACGCAACTTGATCCGTATTCTCTTCGGGTTCGGCTCGTTGGTGTCCTATTATGTCAGTAGTGGTTGGTTTGGTTGGAGATCAAATTAATTTCTCACTTACCCCAAAATGCAATTTAATTCTTAGTTCTTTAATGTCTTAGCATAGTGTGATTTCTACTCGAATCCCCTAAATAACTATGTCTCTGCACATGTGCGACATAGGTCCTTAACCTGAGATATCGACCTCATTTTTCATTTATGCCTAATTGTCTAAGCTTCTCCAAATTCTTGGTTTTCCCCAACTTTGATCCAATTTAGTGAGCAATAGGTCATTGTTAATGTAATCCGATGGTTCAAATATAGGGGTCCAAAGTCACTGAAGTAAGTGCAAAAGTGGCCGAGAAATACATTGGGTGCCTTTCGCAGTCAAGTCCCATGATCATGGATTGGTGGCTTGTTATCACGCGTTGAGGCCACATAGTTGCAGAAGTACCACACAAAACATACTGGAATTCTTGCGATCCTTGATCACGATTGTAGGTATCTCTATAACAGCCACGGTCAATATTTCAATGATCGCGTGATCATCTATTGGAATTTTTAAAACTTTAGATTGCAATCATGGTGGCTCATGTTCAATTGTGACTTATGGTGCCATGGCTATTGGAGCCCATTGGAATTTCCATGCTCGTTGTCATGAGTGTGGGATCTCTCACCACAATTGTGGAATACTTTGTCCTAATCATAGTTGTGACTACAGTGGCCTTTGGGTGTCATGCCATCTGAGTCACGACAGCATGTGCATCCACCACGAATGAGAGAACATGTCTCTCGATCGCAAGACGCAACGCAAAAACTGGGCATAATTCTCTAGTTAGGTTCCTTTTGTCTGTTTGGTCCTTTTTCCTTATTTTTCTTTTATCCTCATTGATGTGAATCGGTTTTAACTTAATTATGGAGTTTATTTAGATTAGTTCATGGTTATGGTAAGGCATATTTGAAGAGTCTATGAGAGTTTTCAACTAGTCTTCGTGCCCCTACTTCTGCCTATAGTCTTCTGTTTCTATGCGGTTTCAACGTCTACCCTCCTTAGTTGTGCAAACCTTTATCATATATCAATTGTATTCTAAATTTTGATTGGAACTCACCCAAAATTAAAAGGGAGGGTTGGTGGATTCATTTGCCTCGATGCATGTCATGTTGATGGGTGCCTTTCGTTTTGTGTGAATTCACAAGTGTTGGGCTATGTTGGACAAAGTCAGGCATAGGAATACTTACAACATGGTATCATTGATTTGAAGTAGCTTTATCATTTCATAATCTAGTAGGAAAATGGATGTTCAGTGCAGAATCCCTACCTTTTGCTGAGCTTCTTGATGGGACTAGATTTGTGTCGAGGAGAGCGAGTTGGGAACCCTTCTTAGAATACTTTTCCCTATTCTCCACAGAAGCATCCCTATCTTATGGTTGATTGATCTTGCAATAAGCCATGATCTCCTTCTTTCCTCGCAGGATCCAATCGTCATGGATGTGATTTTCTTTCTTTTGTGTTGGTTTCCATTCATTTTCTTGGTTGATTGCTTCCTTCCTTTTGCGACCCCTTGTTTCCTAACTTCTTCCCTTGCCATTTTGGAAGGTTGGCTAGCCAATCAACTCCTTTTCCGCTCTTTATTTCTTTATTTCTTTTTTTTTTTGTGTGTTATGAGTTTGGAATATCTTCCTCGTCGTGGGCTTTAAGAAAAGTCCAGGCCATCATACTTTATTTTTGTAATTGCATTTTTGGAAATTTAATATTGTATTGATTTTTTTATTTTAAAAATAATTTTTCAATTTTATTCTTTTAATAATTTATAGTAAATTTTTTAATATTTTTATTCTTTTTGAATTATTAAATTTTCAATATTACCTTTAAAATTCATCATTCAGCATATTTACTTTGTAAAATTAGGTTAATAGTATTATATATGTGTGTGTGTGTGTGTGCGTGTGCGTGCGCACGCATGTGTATATGTGTGTGTATGTATATACATATGTAATAGTATATAATTTAAAATAGTTGTTTTCTTAGATGGTGTAATGTAGTGAACTAGTGGCCCAGTTAATTTTTTGTTCTAATTTGTTTTTGAAAATATTGGTAAGGTTGGAGTGAAATATGCCTCCCCATCCCTCTTCCCATCGCTAAACATCCTCTCCCACCCCTGCCACCATCCACCCCTCCCTATCCTACCCCAATTCCTTTGTGGGTACTCTGGTGGGCGTTTGTTTCGGATCGGAAAAAAAGCTTATTTTTGATTTAAACGTTGTATTATATAAAACAAAAACTTAATTATGTTTCCTTTCACCTAAAATAATAAAAATCCAATGTACTGACCTATTTCATAAAAATGACCAGCACAATATTTTTGTTATACTAGCATATTTGAAATAATTAAAAGAATTGATATATTTAATTTCTTCATGAATTATAAGTGACAAAAGATGAATTCTTATGTCGTGAATTTCACATTGAAATAAAAAAAAAAAACAAAGCGTGATACTTTTTTCAACTACCATGTTGAATTGATTACAATTGCATGTGAATATCATCATATATAACTAGAATACGAACACGTATTTATTTAGTCAAAAATGAAAGTATAACATGTAATTTAATCTATATATTCAATCTAAAACACTACCAAAAAGTGGAGAAATTGGGATGCCAAATTTGGGACGGTCCAAATCCATCCCAAAATTAGGGACGGCGCAGGGACTGCATCTTTTAGTGCATACAAAATCTGTTCCAAAGCCATCCTAATTTTGATAAATTTTTAAAAATAGCAATGCACGGCTTTGGGATGGCATCCTCTGAAGTTCCCAAAGTCATCCCAAAACCGTCTCAATTTCGAGACGGCTTTGGGACGGTTCTTTCTAGTGGATGCTTTAGCCATCCCAAACCCGTCCCAAATATGCCGTACCAAAACCATCCTAGAAATTATAAATTTTATCAATAGGAATCCTGTCGCAAAACCGTCCTAATTTCAGGACGGCTTTGGGACGGTTCTTTCCAATAGATGCTTTAGCTGTCCCAAAGTCGTCCCAATTTGGAGCCATCCCAAAACCATCTCAAATATATTTCTCCCAAAGCCATCCCAAAAATAATCAATTTTATAAATAGGAATACCGTCCCAAAATGCAATATATGAACTATACAATCCCTATCATTTTTACTTTCGGTGGAGGTTGAGAATTAAGGATTTATTCACACTTTAAGTGCAGGAAAGGCATCAATTCTAGGTGAGCTAATAAATTTATGGTACAATGCCATGGATTATTGATTTCATTAGCATTTTACTAGATTTATACCATGTATATATATATATATATATGTCTCTTATTTTTGTAAAGTAATACTCTTTTTTCAACCAATTTTTGTCCACGTGTTGAATGTAGAAGATGGAAAAAATATTTTTTGTAACCAAAAAGTGTTGGTGTTGACTCTTTATACCTACTTCATAATTTCTATAAAATAATATTAGTATATTTCATATATTGTAATATTGTTGGTATATATATATATATGTATGTATGTATGTATGTATGTATTGTTTGGAATAGCAATGATGAATTGTGCTTCTAATGTTATTGCAAACTTTTAGTAAGTGGAAATCTGAACTCAATATGTCATGTTTGAATTGAGAATGAATTTTAAACACCCATTTCATGATATCTTTACTGAATGTGTATATAGGATTGGCATTGTTATAGAAACCTAAAATCTATTTTTTTTATTTTTCAGTAAGATGTTATGCAATATTAGATCGTGGATGTATAACAAAAATTTGCCTAGGTGTGGAGAGCTGACACCACAATTTCAATCCGGGGTCAATGAATTTGTTGAATGGGCACTGTTGCAACATGAGCATATGGACGGTGCGAAAATTAGATGTCAATGCTCTCGTTGTAAGAATGCAAAATTTCTTAAACCTAATGAAGTTAAGGTTCACTTATTCAAAAAGGGATTTGTTCAAAATTATTATAATTGAATCAGTCATGGTGAAGTTCAATATAGTAATATAGTGCCTGATGTAGAAGGGAGTACTATACGAACCCCCTCGACATCGGAGGACGTTAGAACAACGCAAAATTTTAGTTGGGAGCTCCATATGGTATATGATGCATTTAAGGGTTGTCGTGGCCCCACAAATGTTGGGCACGTTGGGCCGTCGTCAGAGGTAGGATAGCAGCAAAGTTACTTTGAGCCATCAATTACCCAATTTTGTGAAGGTCCCACATTTAACGCAAATGATGTCGACGGGGTGGATAGGGATAGATTTTTTGATGTGCTACATGCGACGAACCAACCACTGTATAGTGCAGTTGTCTGCAATTGCTCGAATGGTGAATATTAAAGCAGACCACAATATGTCTCAAAGTTGTTACAATGATATTTGTAAATTGATTGGTGAGATGCTCCCAAGTGATCATCAAATGCCTCCTAATTTTACACTACTAAAAGGCTGATACGAGAGTTGGGGTCTTCCCATAGTGAGAATTGATTGTTGCAAATCTGGTTGTATGTTGTGCTGGAAAGAGGATGATCAGTTCGAGCATTGCAAATTCTGTGAAGATGCAAGGTTTAAAGCGAGAAGGATACCATTATCACTGGAAAGTGGATTTCACACAAGCGTTTGATCTACTTGCCTCTTATTCCAAGTCTACAAAGGTTATATATGTCGTAAATAACTGCTGAGCATATGACTTGGCATGCTGTTCACAAGACGTTAAGTGGTTGCATGTGTCATCCTTCTGACGCTGAGGCATAGAAGCATTTTGACAGGACCTATCCTGATTTTGCAACGGATCCATGTAACATACAGTTGGGTTTATGTGCTTATGGATCGGCCCCACATGGGTCATATGAAAAAACATATTCATGTTGACCTATTGTCATGCCACTGTATAATCTGCCACTAGGAATGTGCATGAAGCATCCATACATATTGTTAACAATAGTGATTCCAGGTCCGTCCAATCCAAAGAAACTTATAGATGCATATATGCAACCACTTATAGATGAATTACTACAATTGTGGATGGTGGGTGTAGTTACATTCGATGAGCATCAGAAAGAATATTTCAACATGCGGGCTGCTCTCCTTTGGACAATCAATGACTTGCCTGCTTATTCCATGTTGTCTGGGTGGAGTGCAGTCGAAGTGATGGGATGTCTAATTTATCTTGATTGGAGTAGAGCTTTTTATCTACACCATGGTAGGAAGGCTAGTTACTTCGACTATCATCGGTAATTCTTACCGCCCAATCATCCGTACTGAAAGAATAAAAAGCATTTCACTAAAGGTCGAGTTGAGACGCGCATTATGCCAGTAGAGAAACGGGTGACCAGTTATGGGAGCGTGTGAGGAACCTACTACGAGTGGTGGATGATCCACAGTCGATGCCCAAGATTCGGTACTAATTACAAGTAGACGAAAAGAAGTATATTTTATGATTTACCATACTGGCCTATAAATATACTACCGTATAATTTAGATGTTATGCATGTAGAGAAGAATATTTTTGATAATGTTATCAATACAGTTTTGGATGTCAAAGGCAAATTGAAGGACAATCTTAATGCGAGAAAGGACATAGGTATTATATGTGACCGTTCTGAGATTTCAGTCCCAATTGCCAGTGTGGGTTCAAAGTCAAAAGCTGTGTACACCCTTTCTCGAGAGCAAAAAATGAAGTTTTGTCATTGGTTGAGGAGTCTAAAATTCCTAAACATGTATGCTGCCAACATTGGGCGATGTGTCAACATGATTGAGTTGAAATTACATGGCCTTAAATCTCATGACTGTCATGTTTTCATGGAGAGGCTGATACCCATATCATTCAAGGATTTATTGCCTGAGTTTGTGTAGAGTGCCTTGGTAGAGGTTAGCTTACTAGTTTGACAGCTTTGTATGCCAGTCCTTTATACAAAGTCGGTAATAGAGATGGAGCGTAGGTCGTAGGTATAATGTGCAATTTAGAAAAGATCTTCCCCCCATCATTTTTTGATTCCATGGAGCACCTGATAGTGCATCTACCACATGAAGCTAAGGTTGGAGGTTCAATCCAATACAGATGGATGTACCCCTTTGAGAGGTATGTTAATGCTACACTATATCCACTATAGTGCTATGTATAAGAAGACATCTTAGCTAATCTTCAAAATTTGTATATGTTCTTACACAGTTTGAAGAAAAAGGTGAAGAATAAGGCCTATGTCGAGGCTTCGATTGGGGAGGCATATATAGTTGAGGAGATAGGCACTTTTGCTTCACACTATTTCAACACAGATGTGCTGTCTCGGTGGACTAGGCCACCGAGAAATGACATGAGAGTCATTTCAACAGATAGCCCCCTTTTCTCTATATTTAACCATCTTGGATGTACATCAAGTGCATAGGATGTGAGATATCTCACTACAGAAGAAAGGCATGCTGCTACGACCTATGTGCTTCTAAATTGTCTAGAGGTGGAACCACTTTACAAGTAAGAGGATTGTAACATGTTTTTTCTTTTAATGAGATCCCACTAAAAATAGTAGATTGCTCACTAATACGAGTGAATACGCTTTTGTTGGGACAGGCTTTTTTTGCAACACTTTGGAGGCGATCATGTCGATATCGATGCTGTAGTTATAGACTTTTTTGTGGAATAGTTCAAAAACTATGTGAGTCTTCTTTCTTATCTCATTTATCCGCTTTATTTGCCTTTACACCAATTTAGTTCTTATCCACTAATGCTGAACAGGTTGACAACCCATCTAACAACATATCAGACCCACTTTACATAGCTTGGCTTGTGGGCCTTACAATCACGTTACCACTTACTCTACCTATTTCATCAATGGTTTCAAGTTTCACACCACATGCCATGCATGGGGGAAGCAAACTCAAAATAATGGGATTTGTGTCTGTAGTACGTGTTATGACAACTCAGAGTATAATTTTTATGGAGTTCTTGAAGATATAATCCGTCTTGATTATATGCTCATCCTGAATATGTATGTAGTGCTATTTAAGTGTTAGTGGGTGAATCATATGAGAGGACAAAAGGTGCACCCAAAGTACAAGCTAGTGGAGGTGAACCATTCCCAAGTTTACAAAAAGAACGAGCCCTTCATCTTGTCCCAATAGTCTGAGCAAGTATATTACACTAATGTTCCTAGTAAGAGGACGAGCAAGAGTGATTGGTTGGCAATATGCAGGACGAAAGCCAGAACAACCATTAAAAAGTAATGGGAGGATGTGGCATATCAACCAAATGAGGATCACTAATGCCCCCACTTGGGTAGTATGTTTGATGTGCCTGGATTACAAGATCTTACTGGTGTACAGTTGCTTATGGATGTCAGTGAAGTGGTAGCACATAGCTATACCCAGTCGCTTATTAACGAATCGGATCCTTCATCTTCTGAGCATGAATCCCCATTAGATGACACAGATGATAGGATAGATTCCGAGAGTGAAGATATACTTTAAGTATCTTGATATGTACACAACTATTGGGGAATGTGGCAGCTTATGTTTTCATGTCTATTAAAAACTAGTATTATTTAACATAGCAATAATGCATCTAATGCTAAGAAAAAACATAGCATAAATACGTCATTGTTAATCATTCATATTAGGAAAAGGGAAAAAATCAGTTACAAGATGTCTTTGTTTCACCAGAAACAACAACGAAATCCTAAAAAAAAGTGTATAATCTTGCTCATCATCCTAGCCATCATGTGGCATGGTATCTCTCTCACTGAACAAGTCCGTATGATTAAGTGGGACGTTCTCAAGAAAAGGAGTAGGAGTCTAACTTGATGGACCGATGTGTGGGCTCCCAGATGTAGATGGTCCCACTGCCGTCGGTAGGTGTGTAGAAATGAATCCCATGAAATCATGTAACTAGCCCATAGCATGCGTCCATCTGCATACGCATGTCATGCAACTCAGCCATAACATTACCTTCCAGCTGATACATCTAGGCTTGGAACTGGTTTGGAGGGGGATGCTCCTTGTTACCGAGAGCTGGGTTCTTCACGTCGTCAACTGGTCATCCCTCAAGTGCAGCCATGTCAGCATCGGGAACAGGTGTGGAAGAACAAAGTATATGTCAGTAGACAGACCCCGATGCTCTTCTATCGATGAAACGGGCACACCGGCTAGAACACATAACTCTATGATAAAATGAGGATGCCATAGAGACTCACGCTGGTTTTGTACACACCGCAGTAGGCCTTGGTAGATCACCTGTCCAACATTAAAAAATGCCATTCCAAAATGCAGTCTATCAACGTTGCACGCTCGCTTATGATGGTCCCGTGATGGTTGATTAGCTGGATTCTTGCATCAACGAAATATCACCATGTCTTACGTAACTCATCCAACCCACTTATCTTGAAAAAATTGATGAAACGAGTGATGGGAGAGACATTCCAGTACCCTCCATCAAGGTATACCATATTAGCAACCCTTTTTAATACACGTATATGATTGATAAGATCTTGAAATGCGTCACTGTGGGGTTCATCCGGCGTACGTAAATGTGCATTGATTGCACCAGGGCTAATATTGACGTACACGCCACGGACATAAACTGCTTCCTATAGATGCTCTGCTAGATCGGCATAAAACTCCCTCACTAGTGGCACATTAGCATTGACCTCTAGTTGCTTTGTGAATTGGGTTCATTTCCATCGCGTTATCATATGAGATATCTCACGATTATTTCTTATTGCATCAGCTAAACCCTCTCGAAAATGATTAACCGATGTTTGGTAACTTCCTCAACATGGTTGAAAGCATCTAGTGATACATATTTGTGGCGGTCGTATGATGGGGATGCTTTTTTTGTTTTTGGAGCCATCAAATTGAAAGAATCCTACATGAAAATTTCAAGTGTTATATTAGGAGGACTGACTCACAGATGATACAGATTTTACAAGTAAAGAAGCCTATCAAACCGAAAATGCAACTACATGAAAAAACTCACAAACCACATGAAATGTTTCGATAACTATCAATTGAGTAAGACCTTCTTCACATGTCCACTATTGTGGTTGAAATTCTATAGTATATACACATAAAATAAAAAAGTATAATCCTTATCATATATAGGCATGTCATCGAACAGTTCATGTGGGTGAATCAGAATTGTAGCATGGATTTCTAGAGCTAAGCATTTTCTTCCTAATTACAACAAGTATAATGTATAATTCCCTTTATTTTTCACACTCCCATAAAAAAACACTCATTTAATCGGCCACATTTCAATTTTTTTTTCACAATGGATGCCATGTAAATTTCATGCCAAAACCTAACCAACAAACCAACACATTGCGAAATTTACCAGCCGAATGAATGTACAATGAGTATGAACAAGTAAATTATACCAATACTCCAAAGAAAATGGCTCAAATTCAAGAAATTCGACAACACCACAACATGAACCGTCAACCACCCAATTTGGAGATTTCTCCACAAATCATATCAATCTTATGGGTTATAAGTAAAGAAATTATGCATAAAGTACCTTATCAAATGATGTACGAGATGTTAGACAATTTGGGAGATGAATCATGTTGAGACGCGCGCACATGGTAAGGATTTCGATTGCCATCTGTGCATATTTAACCTGTGCAAGCTGCTCGTTGCGCTCGTCGTTGTGACGACCTAGACAACGTCTAGCGTTGGCACACGGGTCGTTAGGACGATGGGTGCGACGAGCAAACAACATACTACACATCGCACACGTCGTCGCGACTACGAGCGCGACGTGCAGAATGAGCAGTAGTAATTTGCACATCGCGACGATGTGCAGAGATTGCTGCTGCTCAGTTTGCACGTCGTGACGTTGTGCACAACGTGCAGACTGAAAGGCTAAATTCGCACATTGCACATGTCTTCGCGACGTTGGGCGCGACGCCAGCAACTATGCGCTTGTCCACAAGTATGATTTGGGACGGTTCTTAATGTTTCCATTCTAGAGCCGTCCCAAAGTGTAAGAATCAAAATTTAAAATCCTTCTCACGCATTTCATTTCAGACGTACAAAGAAAATCAGCGACTTCATGCATTCCCTCTAATCTTCTCACGAATCAGCATTGGTTGTTTCTTCAAAATCTTTAACTTTCTTCCAACAATGTAAGTGTTAAAGAAGTTTACAATCTCTATGCAAATTCATATTTGGGTGTCTTTCAATATAAATTTAGGATTTTTGTAGAAATTTTAATTTAGTTGAAATTTAAGCTTCTTATTTAGACTTATTGTGGTTGTTAGTTAAAGATATGAAGCCACATTTTTGTTTTCTATGTCCTGTCCTATTATCTTGGCTTGTTTTGGGATGAACGTGAAATTTGTTAGAAAAATTCATGTTAATACCATATTTAGTTGCATGGTGTTACTTATTGGGTGAGTTGAAACCTTATCTTTTTGGGTAGCTTTTGATTAAAAATACATTCACATGTAGTGTTTTATGAAATGTCAATTAATCTCATTATACACAATTATTGGTGGATAACCTAAATTATAGCCTTATTTAGTAGTGAAATTTATTAGTATATTAAATTTAAATAAGGTCCACTGTAGGTTGGTTTCATTTAATTGGTGATATTTGGATATCAAATTTGACATATTAAATATCTATATTCATGCACATGACATGTTTGGTGAAATGCCGTTGAAATCAGTTATCTAAAATGGTTTGCTTGTATATATTACACGTCCCAAACCAATATAATTACTTGTGTATTTACTTTCCATGTATTGTGGCCAAAACGTTTGTCTTTACTTATATGTATAATTTATTTGATGACACATTTATCATCCCAATTTGGAGTAGCATATAATTTGGTAATAGATGTATTCATTCTATTTAATTTAGTGAGATCATCTAGTAATGATAAAACCTTCATTTTGTTTATGTATTTTAGAATGATTTGAGGAGTCTTTTCCAGAGGCAAAGCTAACAACCCACGTGCAAGGAGAGGGGCACAAAATATGAACACACCACATTTTACACTTATTTTATCTTCTCCCCCACCCCCATTTGATGAAGATGAGACTTAACTTCCAAGTCCAATACAAGGTGATGTACCTTCCACATCGGCACACAACTCCAACGAACCATCACACTTATGCGGGGAAAGAGATTTTCTTATTATACATGCTACATTTGAGGTGTCTGCTGCACGTGGACCATTTCAACCCCAGGCGGGGGGACAAAAACATGTGATACCGCGTCAGTTTTAGTGAGTATAAATTTAATTTGACGTTTATATAATTAATCACGCAGACCTACATGCATTAAAGAATAAGTAATTTAATTACTACACCTATATTTTAACTTATCATTGCACTGCATAGAAAGACATAATAGACTCGATAAAGTCCATTGTATTTGGACATTATAATGAACCATAGATCTGTTACACCGACGTCCTATTGTCCCAAAAACAAGAATAGTTTCGACTTTTCAAGGTATGAAATATCTAAAAGTATAAGAAGGATGTTTTTGATACATATTTGAGCATTTTCCATAAGCAATATTTTGGTTTTCTACTATAACTTAAATCCATTCCACAAAAACTCATAATTCTTGTACTTTTGTACTTCTCATATTTTTCACAGAATGAATTTAGTTGGGACTCGGAAGATAACACTGCAATACAATGCACCTTCAAGAAAAGGGCTGCTGAATTAATACGAAAACACTTGCACCGGGCAATAATTTCTAACAAAAAGGCTGATTGGATCATACAGGAAAAATAGGATGAGATGTTAGGTAAATGGACAAAGAATATATATCGAATAGTATGCAAAAAAAATCGTGCCAACCGAGCAGCTGACAAAGCATCTGCATCCATTATCTGTCGTGGCGGCTCAATATAAATGACCGCACATTGTGAAAGAATGGTAAGCGAGAAAGAATATCTATTTCACTTTAATTTATTTTTGTAATATAGTATATATTCATTTTATTACGTTACAATTATATTGGACAATACAGGAGATATAGTTAGGACGGTTGCCGACTCCCCTTGAAGTTTACTCTAAAGTTTGGAAAACGCAACTAACAAATGAGCAGGCCCTTGTGCACAGTCTCAAGGGGTAAGTAAAATTACTTACATATGTCAATGTTACCTCACCATTATGTGCAACAATCCATTCATTTTCTATATTTATAGAAGATGATGCAAAAATTACAAGCAGATCAAAACGCCACCGAAGGACTAAAGGGACAAAAGTTAGAGGGTGGTGGGACTTCATCTAACTCAACTAGTAGTAGCATGGTCGTCCTTAGCACGCTTGGTGGCTTTAAAAAAGGCCATTTGCCAAGGATGGGCTCAGAGTTTCAATCATTTAAATAGTTGTCTCGTAGGTCGACTAGCTCCATTACTTCCTCATTTAATCATGAGTTACAAGTAATGCAAGCTACATTAGAACGTACTTAGCAACAACTATGGAAGAGAGAAGTAGAAATGGATAACTACAAAACTAGATTGGCCCAAACAAAGGCGAGATTGAACAAATTTATGCGACTTGCTTCTAAAAAATGCAGCCGTAACTCCCTTGATGACAATGAAGGTGATGAAGAATCTTATGACCTCAATCCATAAATATAGATGTTGATTACCTAACATTATCCATTTTGTATCTCTTATATTAATGTAAAAGGATGGGATTGTATTGCACTTTTAATTGTGGCTTTATTCTGTGCATATATATTCATAGTTATGAAATTATTACATTATTATTAGTACATTTTTCTTAGTAAAATTGTGTATAGAAACATTAGCACATTAAATTGAGGAGAGACATTAATGAATTTGGTTGTCTTATTTTATACTGTTTTTATTGTAAAGAAAAATATTAGTTTTGTAACAACATTAATATTGCTACACATTTAAAATATAGTCCATCACATTTGATTTCTTTAGATTTTTTGTTTTACATTTCATAGAATGAGCAAATTAATAATCTAATTGACTTTTCTAAATTAATTAAATATAAACTTCCATTTAAATTAATTACAAAATATAGCATATAATTAAATACGAACTAAATACATATTTGTAAGTTAGCCTACGCAGGGGTGGGGTAAGGGATAGGGCGGGGCAAAGTTCCTCCGCCAAGCAGGCGAAAAAAACACTTGCTCCAATTTTTTCCATGCGGGCGGGGGCTTGTGGCTAATTGTTTCTATCGTCATCTCTAACTACAGTTGAACAAAATGTGGAGGGAGCAAGGATAAAATTCTAGTGGGACAGTAGGTAGTTCTCTTTGCCTCTATGATGTAGCGGAATTCATTCAAAATCACAAATTTGTTGTCTTACGCTCACTCCTTCATTCCCCAGTCCTTATTCGTCGAGGAATGAGGTCGTCCCATTACTAAGGTTTTATGGAGATGACATGTATACAATTTCTTTTCTTGGTGTGATGCTCAACCTCTTCCCAAGTCCCAACATAAACATGGTGGGTTTGGCTAAGTTTACAAGCTCAACTTCTTAGTTCTTGTAAGAAGCTTGGGACTTTCACAGGCTCCTTAAGAGAATATTTAACAAATTTTTAAGTAATAGTGTATGATTTCAAAAATAAAGTGTTTGAAATTTGTAAGGTTTTTAAAGAACATAAAATTTTCAACTTAGTTAAAAATATTTTATAAGATATCTTATTTTATGTCTTAAAATAGCATAATTGTCTTAATTGCGTCATATTAATGACATTAAAAATATTTATTATTATTACACAAAAAGTTCTAATTATCTATGTCTATAAATGTAGCAACATCTTATAAAATTATCTTATTACTTAATCCAAATACCTTAAAATTTTATTTTCACATGAAATTAAAAAATTACAATAAAGTCAAAAATATCTTACAAACTATAAGAAATTATGAACATTTAAAAGTATGTTTGACCAATAATGCTTTAATTACGTTCGGCCTTCTATTACCTGATGTTCTAGAAATATTTACAATCAAAGAAATAGTTTTACATATGAATGGATCGTATCGATTAAAAAAATGAAAAGATTTGTACTATTTATACAGTCTCCTATTTGATGTATGCTCAGTCTGTATCTTATACCATAAACAAAAAAAACATAATGTCTTCAACCAAGTGCC
This sequence comes from Avicennia marina, assembly GCA_019155195.1. NCBI lineage: Eukaryota > Viridiplantae > Streptophyta > Magnoliopsida > Lamiales > Acanthaceae > Avicennia > Avicennia marina. The sequence continues at coordinate 7,910,614 of CM032781.1, read as the reverse complement.
TGCACTAAAATCATCAGAGTAGCATATTTCTAAGAGTTGCCTTTGGGTGAGTGCATATTTCTTGTATTCTCAATTCGTGGTCTAAAAATACTCTGCGGAGCGTTACTGGTGCAAAAGATGGGATGGCCATTGCAACTGTGAAAGTGAGATTGAAAAGACCGCTTCAACAACTTTTGGACACGATCTACGTGATTTCATACGACATCTGAAAATTGGTCTGATCACCTGTCCCTACTTGACTTGGAACGATTTCCCTTCTTAATTCCAAATAAATTTATTTTGGGGTTGTTGCTAGTAGAAAATGTGATGTTAGTCGAGTATGTCATCTTCTCTTGATTGTTCTTTGAGGACGAATGATGTGTTAGGTCTTATTAAAGGACAGTTTATAAATTTGAAGAAGGACAAAATGTAAATTTTATTTAATTATTTTGTAAGATTAAAAAATATATTCACGCTAGGTGATTAGCTGCTCAATCTAACGTGTTTTGACTCCATTTCTAAGGTGCACGTGTAATGTTAATCACTAATCACTGATAATTAATAATCAATGCAAGCCTTATTGGCAGACATTTCACGTGCCATCCAACTCCGTGTTCATGTTGTTTTTTAAAATGTTTGGCACTTTTATGGTATAAAAAGTTAAATTATTTAAGTTATTAATTTATTTAATATAATTATTGGGGGAAGTGTTTTGCATTCTAATAATTCTTATTTCCACTTTCATTTGGGCTACGCTTCATTTAATTTTTAGTTGTTTTACGCTTTCTCACCTTCAAATAATTTTCAATGAAACTTTAATAAGGTTGTTATTCCAGAAAATATCAGAAATCAATAATTGCTGGGTGTTGTAGAATATAAACAGGATAACTTTATTTAATTATTTTTTTGAAAATTGAACTGAATAGTATGCTGGAAAATGTGTGGATTTCATATGTCAAAGTTCAATAAAAATAAATAAATAGTATAGCTTAAAAATGCGCATAATTTGAATGATAAAATATATCATACCTATTAATTGCTTTAGTTATTTATAACTCATAAATTTTATCAAAAGTAAAATATTAGCTAAATTATCAAATATTATATTAAAAAAATAATCACCACAACTTTTTAATGCACGAAAGTATTATTTTGATTTTTATTAGAGTTTGGACGGAAGAAAGAAAATAAGATCCGATTGACTTTCCATATTTGCAATTTCAGTTTTCCTTGAAGAGCAAATAGAAACCTACTCTCTTCTAGAAAATATTATACATAACTCACGACATTATGACAACTCAGCACCATTGCATGAAAAGCGTGATTCCACCGCAGAGCATAGCCTGATCGTTCCAGATAGGTGTCTTTGGTTTTTTCTTATTTTTAAATTTTAAATTAGATTTTTTAAGTGTTTTAATTCAAAAAATTGTTTAAGTATAGTAGAAAAAATAAAATTTAAAAATTTAGTAATTGAAATATGTTTTTAAAGTCGAAAACAAACATAGCTAACTCTAGAGGCCTTGATCAAGGAGTCATACGTAAGTCAATTATTATACTGTTCTGTTCTTATGTCAACAAACAACAACGTAAACCCGAAAAAAAATTGCGACTTACATGTTCACGTTCCCATCCATTATGGATATGCAGCATTGGAATATTGGAAAACTTGGTTCCATTTCACACACTTAGTTTCACAAATTTTCGAAGTGCACGTGATTAGCAACATTTTCACCCTTATCACATATGTTTGTGAATTCGACTTGTTTGGATTCATCTTCAATATGCACGAATCTGCGTGTGAGCGAAAAATAATACGATTTGAGGAGAATATAAAAAAGGGTTTTCTTTTTATTTCCATAATTAAATCTCCACAAGTAAAAGAAGAATAATGAATGTTTAGTCTATGACAAGTGAATTTAGTTGCATGAATGTGGGTAATATTTTCTAGAATGGTAAAAAATAAGAAACTGCTTTTATGTTATAATTTTCAAATGAGTACTCTCACATTGCAGTATTTAACAGTGAGGACCCAACTAACTATTGATGAAGCATGGAGTCCACAACTCCGCCATGTGCAAAACCTATAGTTTAAGCAAATAAATTGCAATTGTGATAAACGTATATGTTTATCATCATTTTTTAGCAGTAGTTTTCTAACTATTAGTAGTTTTCTAATATATTTTAAAAACTTATAAGCTTTTAAGTATCTTATAAGATATTTTGGAGAGTTTATGAGCTCACCCAACCATCATCTAAATCCAAATAATGATTTTATATCTAAGCATTTTTGGCTTGGTCTTATCTATATATTACACATACCTGTGACTCTAAATTCAAGATACTAATTGTCTGTTGCATATTTATATGTGTTTCTAAAAATGTACATTGAATATAGTCCTTTGATCATCTTAAGTTTTTTTTTTTTCATTTTCCATAACCTTTTTCATAGTGAGATAAGTTCAAGAAAATAAATTTGTTTCCATCTAATGACTTCTATTATTTTACATTAACTTTTATATCTTGCTAATTCTCTTAATTAGATCAGTTCTCTCTCTAGTACACACATTTATGGATAGACTATATATTATATGGTAATTCCATTATAAGTCTGCATTTGTGTCTAAATTTTAAGTGTCATGATGTAAATATTTTGCAGTTATATTGAAATTAAGTAAAATGATTTCATATTTATGTAGTGTTTTATCATAAATTATTTATGAATTTTTATTATATTAAATAAAATTTTATTTAATTTTTACACATGCATATAGCGTGTACAATTGCTAGTTATGCATTAAGGCTATGTTTGGGAGAGAGGTTTTTGTTGGATATGATGTTTGATAAGAGATATAATATTTGGATAAGTATTATGTTTGGAAGGAAAATTTTAATGGGATGAATAGTATAGTTATTTGAATATATATATATATATATATAATTAATTAGTTATATATATGTGATAAAAAATTTAAATTTAAATTTTGATGAAAATGTTGTTAAATGGTATGTTTGCACTACTAGAAATATGCTCAATTGGAATGTCTTTTTAGTTGTTCAAAATGACAGTGCTAATCTGGCACAAATTTGGGATATAATTCTTACTATATAGTAATTTCATTCTAAATCTGTTCCAAATTGAAACTAGTATAGTAAATCGTGTCAAATCTGTTCTAAAATTTGGAATGGCAACAATATGCATTTCAAATTTGGAATGACAATGGGCCTTATGCTATTTTAGAAGACCGTGCCAATCTAGAACAGTTTTGGCATGAAATTGAGACGTTGTTCTTGTGATATAGTAAATTAGTTCGAAATCCATTACTGTTCCAAGTCCGTTCTAGCTGTTCCAAATTTGAAATGGCTTTGGCCTTAACATGCCATTCCAAAGCCATTTTAATGTCACAGATGTCTATATTTATCCTTAGGGCTCACCAAATGCACTTTTATGCATTTCTTCATTGTAGAACGTAGTGAAGCCATTTCCAAATGGTCTTTGAAACTTTTTAAAGATTGTTTAAGGTATGTTGCTAATTTTTTAAGTATCTTTGCCAAATATTCTTTATTTTTTGAGATATATAGTGAATGTTATTCTTTGTATAGATTTTCTCCAATTTAGTGACATAATTTATTGTGAGTAACCCACTAATTTGTGTAGGGATATAGAGTAGTGATTTGGGACTACTGTGTATAATATTCTTTTAATTGGATGAGGAAGTTTTTTCTTTGTTTGTGTTGTCTATGAAATTGTTGAGTTGTGATTTATGCTTTTGTTTCGATTTAGATTTATAGTGCACATGATGAGAGATATTAGATCATAAATGAACAACAACAACCTCCTTGATCATGAAGGCTTGGTTGAAGAGTTTGTGACTGGTGTGAATGATTTTGTTGAATGGGCAATACAGTGACAAAATTATATAGACGATTCTAAAATTAGGTACTCATGTTATCGATGTAAGAATAGAAGGTTCCTAGATACTGAAGAAATTAAAGTACATTTGCTAAAAAAAGAATTCGTGAAGAATTATTTTAATTGGACTAGTTATGGTGAAAATGGGTATTTAGACAACAGCGGTCCCTCTGAGCCAGTGATCAAAGTGAATGAGTATAACTTGGGAGAATACAATTATCAAACCATTCGATGAGACCAGAGGATGTTGTATGATGCCCAAAGGTAGCACAGGGCCTCATATATGTGGGAAGCAAGCAGTAGTGATTCAAATCAAAAGTGTGATGACAATGAAGGTGTTGATGGCATTGAGGATGTTGAAGCAGGTGATGTTCATGGGTTGAGAAATAGACTTTTGGACATGCTAGGTGCAGTGGACAAACCATTGTATGAGGGATGAGAAAATTCATTTCAATTGTTGGCTATGACAAGAATGGTCAGTATAAAAGCAAACCATGGCACGTTAGAAAGTTGTTTTGATGATATATGTAGTTTGATTAGTGAGATCCTATCTTGTGACCAACAAATGCCAGTAGACTATTGCAGCATGAAACACCTTATAAGAGATCTAGGACCTCCTGAGCAAAAGATAGATTGCTGCCCAGCTGGATGCATTTTAAATTAGAAATTTGATAATAATATTTATAATTGTAAATTTTGTGGTGTGCTTAAGTACAAGTGCAACTTTGGAAACAATAATTTTAGGAAAAGGTACCATTCGCTCATTTATATTATTTGCTTTTGACTTTCCTCTTGTAGAGATTGTATATATTAGATGTGACGATAGATTAGATGATTTAGCATGCAACCTACATGATCGATGACGGAATCATGTGTCATCCCTTACATGGGGCAACTTGGAAGAGTTTTAGTCAGAGCCATCTCGAGTCTGCTACTGAGCCATGCAATGTAAGGCTTAGTCTATGTATAGATGGGTTTACCCCACATGGATCATATAAGAAGATCTATTCTTCTTGACCCATCATCGTGACACCATATAATCTTCCAGTAGCTTTATGTATGAAGAGCCCATATATATTTTTATCTGTACTGATTTTTGGTCCATCAAATCTTAAAAAACTTATCGACATTTACCTACAATCTTTGGTTGATGAACTACTCATATTGTGGTATGAAAAAGTTTCAACATATGATGCATCCAGACATAGCACTTTTCATATGAGGGTTGCTTTATTGTTGACCAAGCGTAACCTACCTACTTACTTTATGGTTTTTGGGTGGAGTTATGCTGGGCTATTAGAATGTTTGTTCTGTATAGATTATCTTAGGACTTCCTACCTCAAATATAGTAAAAAGTTGAGTTATTTTAATTGTCACCATTAATTTCTTCCCTCTGATCACCTTTACAAGAAGAATAAGAAAAACTCTATGAAATGACGTGTAGATTACCGCAACCCACCTTCAATAATGTCAAATAGATGTGTGTGGGACCGTGTATGTGGCCTCCTTTGAGTCATTGGTGACCCTATTTAATAGTGGTTGGTTACAGTTCTAAACATAAGTAAACAAAGAGAAGCATATTGTGGAACCTACCTTATTAGAAGGATAATATGTTGTGACACAATCTTGATGTTATGCATATTGAGAAGAATGTGCTCCACAATGTGTTAACACTGTAATGGATATTAAAGGGAAGATGAAGGACACCCTAAATGCTCATAAGGACATCAATAGGAGTTGTAATCAGCTAGAAATTACAGTTCTATCGGAAAGTGATAGGCCTAAGTCCAATGCAGTGTACATTTTTTTGTCAAGATTAGAAATACTTGATATGTTAGTTGCTTATGCAACTAAGGTTTCCGGATGGGTATCCTTTTAACCTTGGTCGATGTGTTGACATGAGGGAACTGAAATTATATGATATGAAGACTCATGACACACATTTGTTTATAGAGCGTTTACTTCTTATTGCATTTAAGGAGTTGTTGCTAGGATTCGTATGGAATGCGATGATGGAGTTGAGTTTGTTTTTCCAACAAATTTGCTTACTAATCTAGAACATCAGTTAACTATGAGAGTTAGAGAACAAGGTCCCAATTTTACTTTGCAACCTTGAGAAAATCTTTCCCCATTACTTTTCGACTTAATGGAGCACTTGGTTATTTATCTACTATGTGAGGCAATGATTGGTAAGCAGGTCTAATATAGATGAATATACCCATTTGAGAGGTTTGTCTGTACACTGAAATGTGTCTAAATGTACCTTATTTCCATTTTCCAATTGATGAAGAAGAACTGTTGCTTTTCTTGGCAGGTTCCTTTGAACCCTGGAGAAGAAAGTCAAGAGTAAAATACATGTTGAAGCTTCAATATGTGAAGTATATATTGTGGATGAAATAGCCACATTTACATCATATTATTTTGAATCAACTGGTAGATCAAGAAGAAATAGGCCAGTCCACAATGACCCATGAGCTGTGCCCTCTTCAACTGCATTGTTCTCCATTTTCAATTATCCCAATCGATTGTCTTACAAGAGGCCTCCACGTTACCTTACTACTTCTAATAAGCACGTAGCAGAAATGTATGTTTTATTGAACTGTCCAGAGCTTGAACCAATCTATACATATGCGTAGTTTGACATGATTATAATTACATTTTACCTATGATTTACCACTATGCTAGCATGCACAAATGTGGAACAAGATGTTCATTCCCTAGTTCGATGAGGCTAACCCCCTCATGGACGAAGTCATATTAGAGTAGTTTCTCGCATGGTTTAAAACACACGTAAGCATTATTGCATTGATATTGGGTTTAAGCATTATATCGTCCACGAGGTATCTACTTTGAAATAGATTTTGAATCCAAGCAATGGTATAAGTGATCCATTGATGAGCAGCTTGACCTATGACCCGAAACATCGGGTTACATACTATTTAGAATACTTAGTAAATGGATTTAAGTTCTATATATTTGACCATTCCCAAGACAAATCAACAATGAATAGTGGTGTTTGTGTTCGATCATCATGCTACAATAACATGGAGTATGATTTGTTGGCATGTTGTAAGAAAAATTAGAGCTTCAATACTGTGACTTGCCAAATATATATGTCACACTATTTATGTGTAGATGGGTAGACCCCGTGATAGGGCAGAAGACACATCCTAAGTACACCTTAATAAATGTTAATGTATCACGTTTAGATAAAATAGATAAACCATTTGTGCTTGCTCAAAAAGCTATTCAAATTTATTATATGGGATACCTCGATTCAAAGAAGAATAGAATAGATTGGATGGCTGCGAGCAAGACCAAGGTTAGAAGCACTATGGAAGTAACGTGGAGTGATGACCTTTTTTTAGCCTAATGGTGAATTCGTATATAGAGGATGATCAGCACACATAGATGTCCCTCCTCTACATGATCCTTTTGAGATTTTACTGTATCTGGACCCAGACGAGGCCATAAAGGCTAGTACATATGCTACAGGTCTAGTGAAAGTTGAGGAGATACCTCGACGGGGAACTCTTCTAATGATAGTAAACGTGGTGATTTTGAACAAGCTATTGATATGTAGTCATTATTCATTTTTCTCAATACATACGGACTTTGTAACTTAAAAAATATATTATGGCATAAGATATTTGCCATGTTCACATTATCTGTCTCAGTACGTTTGGTGAAACTATGTTTTGATATAATAAGTTTCATTAAAATGCATGTAAACAAGAATGAGACAATCATTTAGCATAATTCACACTAAATTCAATTGCCATTTAAAATGCATAATGCTTAAAAATAATAAGAACTAATATCTACCTTGATTCCTCGATGATTGGTGGTCTATGTCAATCGGTAGTGTGTCTCTAGTAACTACGGCTACTGGGGTACGAGGTATGTGATCAGTTTGAATGGATAAGGCCATGGTAGTATGGGTCCTGTCTCATGGTGAGTGGTCATCATTCATTGATAGTCATGGATGGCCTCGTTTCGTGCTGTGGCGTAGGCCTAATACTGGTATGTTTACTGGTGATAGTAATCCTGACGGATAGAGATCTTAGCTAGTAGGGTCTCAATTTGTCCCATGTGTTCATCTTGTCGTACCGTATGCTTGCTATGCATGTCTAAACACTAGATCACCATATTTATTCGATTTGTCAAAATGTAGTAATTGCTCCATACCCCTTAGGCCATGGCACTATGGGGGAAGTTGTTGAATTGTTAGGGGCTTCTCATGCGCCCCTTTTTGATCTATAGGATCCTCTAAAGGCAAGTCAAACAAAATCTACCCCTGTATGGGTAGTGTCTCCTTTCTGGAGTCAATAATAACTCTAGTGTGTCGATATAGCTTAGTGATGAGATGGAGCTTCCATAGTGTCTCTTTCGACAATTTTCCACACCTAAATATATCCTTGCTAATGATACTTCCTACATTGAAATGTATACCCTTCGTGATGGCATATAATCATATAGCTCTCTCCTTAGTGATGGTGAAATGGTGACTTATGAATCGAACTCTACTAGCCATAAAATAGAACCATGTGTGGACCACATCATTCGACCCCATACTTTGGAAAGCACTTCTCATCCTTGGGTCACTCCACACAATGTCATCTAGATATAACTCCCCAACTATGTCTGCTAAACCGTTGTTCAAGTTTAGGAGCTTGTTGAATCTTGCACTATGTTCTCTAAGTGGAGTTTGAAGCAACTTGTTTATAGTCTCTGCATAATAGTAGACAATTAAAACCTCATACCCAAACTTGATCTATATGTTATTTCCAATGTTCACATAACAATCCTTAATGATAGGCTTTATGGCAAGATGTTCAAGCTCTTGAATGAAGTGCTACCATCCCAAAACATTAATAGTAGGGTGATACAGGCTATGGTGTCGCATCACCTAAGCTATCTCTCACTCAGGCATGAAGTTACGGTTTTGGATCACGGATTGGTATCTCTCTGAGACCTCCTTAGATAGAAACTTCTTCCTATTGTATGAGGTAGACAATGCCTCACGTCCTCTTTTAGGTGCCATTACATTGCAAAACAACATTACAACTTTCATCCATTAATTAGATACAGATTCAACCTAATTGTGAAACTAATTTGAAATCCATTGCAAAGTGATCAAAAACAACCATGACATATGATTTGAATTACCGTATATATTATTTGCCATGAAACTATAGTTCCCACAAGCTGCACATTTCTTTCAACAGCTAATATGCATAAAATTTCTAATGGGATCTCATTCTTATTTGTTCTTCATTTATACACCAAATAAACAATATCATCCCAAACACGAGTAACTCATAGCAACAGATGATCCAACAATTGAAAATAGTGTAGAAAACTACACAACTAACCCGGTCACATGTGAAATACATTACAAAGTATCCAAACATTAACATGCCATTTCATTTGTTGCATCTGATGTGTTAGTTGCTATAGAATTAACTTTTCTACCATTTTGTCATTTCGTCAAACACCTAGTGTGCATAATTTATACAATTGTTTGTGTTGTGTAGAAGTGCAATCAAAATCCAACATTACTCAAAGAATCAAACATAAGAAACAAGAGCAATTTGGAAAACAAAACACCAAAAACTAATTACAAAATCACAATATTCCACACACAAATACAATTAAAAAATTGACAAACATCTTAAGCCTAAAAATGTATAATGAATTATAACTTACTTCCAATTGTCGTGGAGAAGGGATTAAATTCTTTGCCAATTGATAATTGTTGGGAGTGATAAATGGAATGTGTGGAGAGTTGAATTGCATGAAAAATGGCATGTTTGGGATTTAATTTAAAGAAATTGATGCCATCGTCATGCTCGTCTTCACGATGAGCACAACGACGGCATCTTATTTTGCCCCATCATCCTCTTCGTTGTGATGGCAAGGCATGAAGGGGCAATAAGTGACCATATGATGGTCGTCTTCCACCTCTACTACGATGGAAACACACAATGGCACTGACAAAACTCTGTCGTTGCTGTCTTGCCCCACTATTACAATAGCAAGGCATGATAGCTAGGGACGTGATCATCGCCCACCATCATCTCGTCACAATGGCAGTGGATGAAGGCGTTTTAGAGAATTTTCGAGCTGTTGTCAGATGATCCCATCATTACCATGGTGGACGATGGTATCATTTAATCTCGGTGAAAATAATCTCAAGGTAATCTTTCTTCATATATGGAGTCCTAAATTGCATTCTTTTTTTTTGGTTTCTGTAGGCGTCCTTGAATAAATACCTCTTCTCTGTTCCACCACTTGATATAAATTATCCACTCCTATTTTTGTTTTCCTACTTTTATAGTTGAAATGTTGCAATTGGTTTTGCAATGATTTGTTGTGCCCTATGTTTGAGTTTTAATTGTTGAAAAAGTTTTCTAATTGCTTTGTTGTAAGTAGTATTTGATTTTGCATTTAATTTTTTTATACCAAAACATTGGAAAAGTTTTACATACTAGATATTTAACGAAATACCCAAATGGTAGAAATTTTGCTTTGATGCCAAATAATATAAGGCATGACTAGTATCCAATGTGATGCTTAAATGTGGACACTTTGCAATGCATTTGATTTCACTTTTATGGTTGAAATGTTGCATATTTGGAGCAATGCCATCAACCATTTTTAAGTAGGTTGTTCATTGAATATAAGTATGTATTTGGATCCCTACATGTGATTTTCATATGTTTGTTACTAAACCAAATTCAACATACAATTTGTACCATTTTAATGACATACTATATGCTTTCAGACGTATATTTCAACTAAACTTTTTTCGGGGTTATTAGTTAATATATGTTAACTAGTGTATTCCACATTTTCAATGTACAACTAAATAACATTGTTTAGACAAATTGGAGCTATTGTATTATTTTACTGTAATTTGTATTTTGTTGAAACTATGAGACATGGGTTGGCACGTCTATGAATTATAGTAATTGTTCTAAGTGTTAACATGTAATTTTGAACTATTACTAACATATGCAATGTTTCGAGGATAACACACGGTGTGTACTAAGGCGGGGGGGGGGGGGGGGGGGGGGGGGAGGGGGGGAGGGGACCCAAGGGACCCAAAGTCACAATCTATTAACTTACCATTGTCCACACCTTTTTTAGAAGACTTCAAAATGTAGCGTCCCTCACATTGCAGTTCCCACCACATAACACTTTGCTAACTTGTCTTTGGTTCCTAAGAACATATGGTGAAAGCATTCGAAGAAGGTAATGCCATGGACCTCGATGACTTGACTTCACAAAGGGGATCAGCTAACAGTTTGTCCAGTAGCGATGTTGTAGCCACAACTCTTAGTGGGTTTAAGAAGGGTTAATTACTAGGTATGGGATTAGAGGCTAAGAGATCCACCTCACAAATCTCCTCACTTACTCTAAAGTTGCGCAACATAGAGTAAAACTACTTTAAACAGAGGAAAATTACCAATAACTAAGGAGAAATAGAAAATTAAGGAGCAGAAGCTTTAGCGAAATAAGACACAATTGAATCAATTACTGAAGTGGGTTAATATAAACTATTCTCAAGCTTTCAATTTGGGTGGATTATCACGTTCTCCAGATAAAGATGTAGATTATGATGATGACAGGCTTGAGATCGATGAGTGGTGTGGCATGCCACTTCATGTCTTATTCCTTCACTATTTCATTGACTTGAATAAATACATATCATATTTTTTGGATTTATTTGTTTGTGGCTATGGATTAATATAATAGTTATATGTTTTCTATATGTTCTATAATGCAAAAATAGGGATGGAAATATTTATAACAAATATTGTTTAAGAATTTTTGGCTAAAAATAATAAATAATGCTGTATTTTTGGAAAAAAAAAAGCAAAAATGATTCCAAATTTGTGCTAAAATTGTCCCAAATTCATTTGAAAAACTTTCCAAATTTATTCCATTATCATGGCAAATAAACCATGCAAAATCTATTCCAAATTTAGCCATGCCAATCCATTCCCAATAAAACCTGTGTCAAATCCATTCCAAAATTAAGACCGTGCTAAATCGATTCCAAACTAAATTATGTCAAATACATTACAAATTAAATCATACTAAATTCTTTCCAAATCCATTCCGTACCAAATCTATTCCAAAATTAACTGTACCAAATCCATTCCTAATATACCATGCTATATCTATCTCAAATATTTGCCATGCTAAAACCAACCCAAAATTTTTGTCTCAAAACCATTTTTAAACTGCGTAAAAAAAAAAAGCAGTTTCAAATTTATGTTCCAGAGCCATTCCAAAACCGTTTCTAGCACTGTAGTCCATGGTTAGTTCTAGAACTGTTTCAGAAATGCTAATCCTAATGTGGAACGACTTCTTGTAGCCGTGCCAAATTTTTGGAATGGCTATAATAAACAGGTCCAAATGATTTGAAACATTGCATTTTGGAATTGTATTTTTGCCATTCAAATTACAGTTCCAATCTAACAGATTTCTTGTAGTGTCGATAGGGTGAAGTTCGAAAAGATATTTTGGTGTTAAAAGTAGGATTCCAAACATAACCTAAGACTAAGACCAACTTTTGTTTTGTCAAAGTACAATTACTGAAATATTTTTAATTCTTCATATTTTTTTGCTGTCCTTTAATTTTTATTTGTTTTTCTTGAATTTTAACTTATTCTATTTTTTATTTTTTACTCTTCTTTTTGTCTTTTTCATTTTCTAAATAATATAAATTTATATTTAAACATAAAGTTATTTCATTTATATACACACGGAACCTTGTTTGAATCTAATTCTTGATGACAATCTTATCTTTTTCAAATAATAGTACATACTCAGCCGCCTGTCACCAAAAACTAAATAAAATTAAATAAGATATACAGCCATGTAGATTTGGATTTCGTTTGATAGTTAGGTGGTTGTATTTACACATGAGATTGAGTATTTGATTGCTTGAATTTAACTTAAAAGCATAAAACATGTCTCTAGCTTCATTTTAGCTACAATGAATTGGTATTTTTTTTATATCACAAGTTGATGGGTTATATTTAGGTGATGCATAAAAGTTGCAAGCTGAGTTCGAATTTAAAAATTTGACTCATGAAAATAAACAAAGTGGGATCAAATTAATTGACAATGTGAAATACACGTGTTTCAACTTATCAACCCGGAACATGACCCAAATTTGGGTACAAGTGCAACTTAATTGAAATTTATTCTAAATGGGATTAAAATTGGGCACTTCACTCCCCACGCGAACACATAAAAATAAATATGAAGGCAGTATCCAAATAAAATGGGAGAAGCAGATATTTTGTAATCAATTACATGAATTAAATGTCAAAATACTATAATCCATATGTATTTCTTGGAAATAATTAAACTAATTCTTAATGCTATATACAAAACTGCTTTTATTTTCCTTCAAAATTATTTTGTAGTTCTTAAACCAAACGAGTCATATTAATTTACGAATTGGCTTTCTTTCGCTCTTTGGTAATCATATTCTAACTATACATGTATGTTACGTCTTAGTCTTGGATTTTCATGAAGCTATACGTGATGGCTTTTGGAAACACATATTCAATGAAATTTAAAAACTCTTCTATGTCAATTGAAGATGAAAACCCAAGGTAAATTTCTTGAATTTTTATTTTGATTAGTCAAAATTTGGATAACTATGATGTAGCTTTCCAAGATGAGAAATTATAATATTCGCAGTTGAAAGATATAATGTATGTGTAAATGTCAAAATATCGTGTCTAATGTCCTTTCATTTTTTTTTTATTTTACTAGTTGAACATATTTATTATTTTCGTCCAAAAAATAAATATAAATTATCATCAATATTGACGTCTGATGCTACTATTCCTTAAGTTTCTTTTAACAAAAAATTGAAATGTATATTATATATATAATCACTTATGCTGAACAGGTGGCTTTTAACTAAATTTAGAATAAGATAAAATAAAATAAAATAATTGCATGACAATAATCATCAGGCCCAATTGAATTTACATGTATGATTCAATGATGTGTGTCAAGTTTTGGGATAGATGAGAGATATGGAAGCTGTGATAAATTCATAATTCTAGAAGTGATGATAGTGAACCAAAAAAAATTCTTTTTATATGCTAGCGTTTTACAATGAAATCTGTTCCATTTGGCATCTACACTATTTTATTATTATCGGTGAGATTTTATTTGGTGTTTTAACGATCTTTTTAAAATATTCTTGATAAGGATTTATACTATATTTATAAGTTATGACCATTATAATAAATATCTTTCGGTTTTTTTAATGTTTTGTTAATTACACATTTATTCTCAATTAATATAATTATTAGACCCCTACTCTTTACAATAATTTTTTTTTGCCTTTTAATGATTTATCAATATGTTTCTATTTTTAATCAAATAGCTATGATAACTAAATACCATATTTTTTATTTGAATTTAGAGTTAATGATATTTCTTTTGAGCCTTTGGTTGGCTCATTTTTAATTATCCAAACACAAAAGTTATTCATCTTTTCACAGGTACTCGCACATCGTATATAATAAATATATAAAAAGGTTATTTTAGTGCAATTTTGTATTTGTATTAAAATTGAAAATTTTAACTTATACCTTTTGTATTTGTATTAGATGTTGATAAAATAAATTTAATTTTTGTATGTTATCTATTTCAAATTATAATGTAAATTTTATGGTATTAATGAATTGATTTTTTATTTAATTTTTTGCACACGAATTAGGTGTGCAAGATTGCTAGTTATTTAATTATTAATATATACTTGTTTTATCTTTTTTAATAAATTAGCCTATATAACTAACACAGATTTTTGAAAATTTAATAATTTGTGAAGTACGTCTAATTATATATCATTGTACCGGCAGCGGGTCGATTGAAAATCATATTAGCATTCAAGTAATATTATTTAACACTATTATTAATGGTTCTATTGTTGTTATTAATGTTGTTGTTATGGTGAGATATATTTTACGTCACGAGAAAAAGAAAATCGAATCCAATTGTAAAATTGCAATTTTTTTTATCTTATTTAAACGCATCCTTTAGGATGGAATCGTGAGCATATGGATAACACTACTCAATAACAAGCTATGTACTTGCAGTCAATGCCAAACAAAGCCACATGTTACTTGTCTCTCACATCAAGAATCAGTGTTGAGGAAAATTTTCAAGACTAGCCACCTTAAGATTCCAGTCAAACGTGTCCCATCGTGTTTACGCGCTTAATTAATAAACTATTACAACAATTCATAATTATTATATCCGTTTCAGACTCAGGACCATTTCAAATCAAGTCATCACATTTAATAAATGGACAAGCTAGGAAATTACGAAAAAACCGCTGTCCAACTATGGAAAGGTATGGTACAAATGTGTACCCCATATTATACCCCACTTAAAGCCACAGGACGAAAAAAACCCTGTAAGAAATAGAAGCATCCATGAAATTATAGCAAGCTTTGGATTTCTTTGACCACTACCACACTTGATCGAGTCTTTCAAATGGCATATATGTAAATACAGTTTGACTTTGGGGCTCTCTAACTATTCACAAATCCAAACACGAAAATTTTCATCGACATTTCAAATGTTCATCTGTGGGAGTAGAAGCTTTGGTCGTGAAGACGACAACGAACCCTACAACAGCCGAAATCCGAACCTCACCCCGAAGCGGTCGAAAAGGAGCGTGAGTTTCTGCAGGATCTTAGGCAAAGACAGAAACGCCAACAAGAACCCATATGCCGATCGTGGGCTCGACAAATTCTACGCACTTTTAGCAGATCTGGACGACAAGAAGCAGAAGATTTACGCCAAGATGGGCTCAGAGGACATTTCCTTCGTCCGATTCGTCTACTCCGATGACTCCAACCAGGTCAAGCCCATCGTCGTGAGAGTCAAGGACAAGAAGCAATTAGAAAAGGGCAACGTGAATTTGATCAAACAGTCTCTCAACTCAGCTTCTAATGATCAAGCAGATGGAGCAAACAGGACGGAAGAGGCGCCACCTAAAGGGGAACCTGATGAGAATAAAAGTAATAAGAAGAAGTGCCTTGTATGCCACGGGAGTTTCAAGCTGGACAAGTTAAGGCAACCTTCTTACTGCTTCTTGGTAATGGTGGTGCTGATTCTGGTGTTATTGGTGGTATCCGGAAGATCTTTTGCTACTCTCTGCACGTCGATTGCGTGGTATTTGGTTGCCAGTGTGGTTGGAGGGAGTTCGTCTTCTTCTTCTTCGTCGGGTAATGAGAAGAAACCGAAGAGGGAGAAGGAGAATGTCAGGAAGCAAAGCGAGAAGAAGACTAATGTGCAAAATGAGGCCCATCTTCTCCACGAGTGTCATGAATGGGCTGACTGACAATAACAAAACTCAGAACCAACAACATGGTTACAAGGGAAGGTGGTGAATATTTCATTGATGATGATCGTTAAGTTTTAATTTAATCTCTCGTCTTGCGAATTTTTTTTCTCTATGTTATTTTTTTAGTGGGTTCTTTTCTGTTTTTAATATTGATGTAAATAGTTTATGTTGAAGAAAAATAGGGCGTGGGATTCTTAAAAAAAAAAAAAAATCTATATGTTCTACGTGTCCTATATAAATTGTACATTAAACAATACGGCGCTTTCATTAGTGTTGTTGCCTTCTGTTTACTCGCTCCCACTCAATCTTTAATTTGTATATGGTAAGAATTAAAAGCAAACAAAGGGATATTAAGTAAAAGAGATTCAACATAATTCGTTAATTTGCCTACGGCTTTAATTCTCATTTATACAAAAAACAAAAAAACCTTATGAAATTTTAAATGTAAATTTTCATAAGCTTTATTGCCTACGCCCGATTCCCAATACAAAACCTACTTTTTATTTTCAGGTTTAACAACCAAGTTGTGATAGTTGGTTTTATGATAAAATTTTAAATATTTTTATATTTTATTAAGTTTTGAATTGATTTTTAATGGTAAAATTAATTAGCCATCCACTTTCGTTTTGCCTATTCAACACCCCCGTCCCCATTTTGTGTTTATTAGAATTAAGTGTATATTTTAGAAGATGCAAGTGCGAGAAATGTTGAGTATGAACAAAACAAAATCTTACTGCGAGATATCTCTAGATAAATGATATTTTGATAGATAATCTTGATTAGAAATATTCTGTAACAGATATGTATAAAATTTCTAGAAACTGATTAAGATATTTAAATATTTTGATAGAGAGCTCTAGAAAATAAATTATAGTCCTTGAATCGAATAAATCACCATCATCCAATACATGGAATGACTAATATAAATAGTCATATACCTCTACTCATTTGTAATTAAATAATAATTGTAATTCAACTATTGTCTCCTAATTCTTCTAGTACTAAAAAAATTTTCTTTCCATTCAACTATCTTGAAATTTCTATTATCTTTTTGTATGATTATTGTTAAGTTTTGTAAAGCTTTTGAAGTTTTTGGGTCAGGTTAGTTTAATGTTTTTTGTATTTAGGATTGTTTCATATGACTAATGTTGTAGTATTTTTTAGATGGAGGCAAGTATAATCATCAAGCAACTAAAGCAACTGCAAGAAGACCTCAATTAAGCAAAACAGAAGCACGAGGTAATCCACCAATTTTAAAAAATGTGCTGTGTACCAAATCTCAACTTTAGATGCTTTTACATCTCTCACCCTTACACTAAAGAAATTATATTGGAATAAGATACTCCAATGTTCAAACATTCATACAGTGTCAAAATCATTTTAAAATAAGAAAATGTATGTAATAGATGAAATTTTTTTAATATAATTATTGTTTATTTTACACACGTATCAAGCATACCTTCATTTCTAGTATTAAAATAAATTAGTCATACGCTTTTCTTTTCACCCCTTCACCCCCACATTCTTTATTCTTCCTTCTATTCTTGGAACACGCAAATTTTGATTTCAAAGAGTCTTATTCACTTCCCTTTGTCTCCTTGTGGTGAGTAATGCTTTTCTGGATACAAATTCTTATGAAAATGAAAGTGGAGATAAAGCAACCAATTTTTGAAGGTTTTTGGGTTTAGGTTGTATTTTACGATTAATGTAATAGTTAATGTTGTAGGTTTTTTTTTTCCAGTGACTAAAATGGTTGAAGGAAGAGCTCGTTGAAGCAAGAAAGAAGTGCGAGGTTATCCACAAACTTCAAGATCAACTGCGCAACAAACCTCGACTGTATGCCAGGAATATGATGCATCTGAAAGCTGCTCCAAGCTTAGAGTGCCATGGAACAATTGTCATGTGTTAGAAGGTTGTAACCGAAAAATTCCATTGTTATGTTGCAAAACACATGTTGGAGCTAGTCAATGTCATGGAACTGAATGTTGTCGATTGGAGACTTTCGACCTTTCTCTATCATTGTTAAATGATTTTGAACACTATTGATCAATTTTCTATATTTCAAAAAGGATTGAGATAAAACAAAAGGCTAGATTAAAAACATAATCACATAGTTAAAGTTGCTTGACTTTCTTTTCTTGTTAAGGACATGGAACATTCTGCAAATTGATTATAGGCTTTTACATCTTCTAGATTGACTATTCTTGGAGCACAAATGCCTCAGTCAATACTTTCAAAGAGCAAATTGTG
Organism: Avicennia marina; assembly: GCA_019155195.1. Lineage (NCBI taxonomy): Eukaryota > Viridiplantae > Streptophyta > Magnoliopsida > Lamiales > Acanthaceae > Avicennia > Avicennia marina. The sequence goes on along the minus strand of CM032781.1, from coordinate 7,892,078 downwards.
ACCCATCTTTATTTTTTTGTTAACTTAGCATGAATGACAGGTAATGGAGCTCCAAAACTCAATTGTTAAAAGTCACAGATGGTAACTCTAATATCACTTTCAAATTGCATATCTTCCATTATGAGGAAGGCTAGATGGGACTTGAAATTTGTTAAGGTAAGCAAGTTTTCATTCTCAGCCTTTTGCTTCTATGTGTGGATAAGTTTCTCATCATACATTTAGGTTGTGTTTACTTTGAATGATTACAATGGACAAATAATGTTATCAAGCCTAATCACATATTTTATTAATGAATAAAAGCCCTTGATAAGGGTCAAGCCTAGTATAGAATAACTAAAATGAAAAATAATTAACTCATATGTCAAATGTGATTAAATAATCATTTAAAATAATCTTAATGAGATGTAATCCCATTCTTGAAACTGAACATGCCTTACAATTTTCACTATAATAACACGTTCACAATCGCATGTGTAGACACAAAAAATGCCAGTGTAATACATACTAATGCTATAACATCAATGAACATGTGTTATGCCATATAAATTTAGAACTTTGACTTTTCCAGTTAGACAGGACCCCTAAGACAACATGATTTCAGCAAATTGTAGTACTTATTCTCACAGTTACCTTAGTTCAATAAAGATTGGTGTTGTGTGGTATTTAACTCCTTTTTTTGTTGCCCTTTAACATTTTAGTTGTGGTTGTACATTGACTATCATTCTTTGCATTTGATTTAATATATTCATGAGTCTATCTCACACTCTATGGTATTCAAAAATCAACCAAAAGAAATATAGCAGGTCCAAATTCATTCGGATTGTATCACTACTTCCTGAAAGATGTTTTGAGGCAAAGCAACCAAGTCATACATTTTGGTATATTTTTGGATTACATAGAAGTTAGTTGAAAACGACATGTAGATCTGAGTTGAACTATTTATTTTTTGTAGCGATTTATTTGATGAATAGCTACATTGTGAGATTCACAAACGATGAGAGTGAAATTAGTTAGCAAATAGTGAAGCAGATCTAGAATTCTTAGAATGGAATTTGGCTATACCTTAAGGAGTCATCAAGTTGGTATTTTTCTTGCCTCCAAGATTGCCTAGATTAGCATTATTTATGCCATTTGGGATTATTTATCCTAATTGTGTGACCTCTTACTAGGCAATGGAACATAAAAAGCTAACACATGAGCAAGTCATGAAAACCATCCAGCCTTATTTTGTTGCAGGAAAAATGTAAAATGTTATTTAACAAATTGGTGAATACTATTCCATGGTTTGCTATTTTCTTCCAACTTCACTCAATGGTTGTAGCCAAAACTAATCGACGTAGTAGAGTTGCACTAGAATCTTTAGGAGTTAGATTTTAGATTAGAACACTTCAAAAATCTCTAAATTTTCCTTGGAAAATATTTGCACTCAGAGTTTTTAGTGGTTCTTTTTTCTCAGATCCACGGCCACACTATTTTGATAACTCAACATTTAGCTAAGTCAGCCTCCATTTGTATTTTCATGTATCTATGTTGAAATTTAAATGGAGAATGTGGACTATAGAATAACCAGTAAACTTATTCCACTATATAGATGAGATAAAATGTGGATATGAAAACATTGATAGGATTCTCCAACTAGAGTGCTGTAATGGTGAGAGATCGGTATTAGCCAACCATTGATGTCTAAATTCTTAGCCATAGTGGAGTCACCTCACAACCTATAATTTTGTAGCATAATTCTACCCCATTGTAGTCTAATTTTCATGTGCATTCAAGGATGAAATGACTAAATTAAGTGCACATGCATGAAAAATTGTTAATTTTGGCGATTTAAAGATGTTTGTGTATATTATAAATGATATTTCGGTGAATTTGGTTGGTTTCTGCACTTAAATATTATTTTTTTCGGTATTTAGTATGCCCATGAAGAAGGATTCCGCAGCCGTAAAAGATGAGTTTGAGTTTGCAAGAACTAAAAGTAGCACATTTTGGAGTTGTTCGCAGTCAAGGTTCGCAACTGTGAAGGTGGCTATTGTGACTGTGAGATGAGGTTTTGTGAGGGAGAAGGCAATAATAACATACACTGGATGAACCTATGTTTGATGCTCATGACCATGAGAGATGGAGCTGCAACTGCGAGGTAGAATTCTGCGGTCAAGGGACTGACATAGTGAGACTTATGTAATTACCATGTTTAGGATCGTTGGTGCAAAAGACAGTGGCTTGACCACAGCGCTGATGCTTGTAAGCATGGAGCATAATTGTGAGCGTAATCAGCTTGTGATTTAGTGGCTTGTTCATCTTTTATATAGGTTTACACAAACCATAATCCCATGTGTATATGTGTGTGTGTGTGTTTATGTGTTCATGGTCTTCACGGGTTTAAGGTGTGCTACGTAGGGTCAACCTTTAAGAGGTGAAGAAGATGGGATTTGCACCATAGTTGGAGGGTGCTCATTCTTCCATGCAACACACTAATGTTAGACTAAGTTTTCCCAAACTTTTTCTACTATGTTTACATTTATTTGGATGATAGACAATTTAGCATGGATTTTTATTGAATATAATATGAATTGTTAAATTATTTACCAGCATCTTGTGTTAGTGCTTAGTTGAATATGTAAGCATAAATGAATGATTAATTGTCCTTGCTTTGGTTATTTGCAGTTGGCATTTTGAATAGTAATTATGAGACTTGATCAACCCTATAATTAATTTGTAATTGTGTAGGGAATAACTGAAGTAAAAGCCATGCACTAGACAAATAGTTGTAAATAATAATTTTATGGGAATAACAGAAGTGAAACCATAGAATTAGTATAGGCATAATTGTTAATCATGTAATTTAATTTCATGCCTCAATAAAGTTGGGAAAAACTTACTGAAATCTTGAGTCAAAGATGTACAAAAGTTTGAGAGAATATCTTATAGATTTTAGGATTAACAATCTGTAGTAAAGTAAATAAACTGATAATTAGCATAATATGGTGTACATTGGAAACCAACACAATATAAGAGTTTAGGCTCTTTTATTACTACTTCACCACTTCAAGACTGTGATCTTGTTTTCAAAAGTGTTTATCTTTTTCTAGTTATTACTATTCTTGTCACCTTTAAATGACTTAATTAATAGAGACTTGGTTATATGAATAGACACACATTCCTTCTTGTGGATATGATACTCATATTCACTATTGTACTAGTTCATTTGAATTTAATATTCCTGTGTTGATGACACATATCAAATTTTGGCTTCATTTTTGGGAGGGAAATGAGTGCTATCAAATACTTTGAGAGATTTGTTGATTAAATCACTTATAATTCTTTTAGTTTCTTTTATTTCTCTCTTGATTTCTTCTCTTTTCTATCAATTTTTAGCTTCGGGTTAAGGTTGCTTTTGTGGGTTTGATTCTAGTTTGATGTAGAGTTTTGCATGCACAAAAGTCAGAACTTGAAGTTTGAGTTTGATCTAGAGATTGAAAGAACATTACATAGAGCGCAAAGAGCTCTTCTATGTGTAAACAAGAAGTAGCAATGGAAGACAACTCATCACCATAGCCACAAAAGCGACTTCCTCTATCTAATAAAGGGCTATCAGAGACTATGGGTAGTTAATGACGCACCCTCACATGACTAAAATAGTTAGACCACCAGTGAATGCTAACAATTTTGAGTTTGAGCTTGCACTCATCAATATGATACAACTTAATCAATTTTGTGGAGCTCTACATGAGGATAGCAATATTCACCTAGTTAGTTTTCTTGACCTTTGTGATACTATAAAATTTAAGGTTATTTTTCATGATGCAATTAAATTGAAACCTTTTCCTTTTTCTCTTAGGGAAAAGGTAAGACATTGACTACAATCTCTACCATTAGAGAGCATCATGACTTGGCAAGATATGGTGAACAAATTCTTAACCAAATATTTTCCTCCTACCAACACCGCATAGCTAAAGCTAGAGATTGGCACTTTCAAGTAGTTGGAGTCTAAGACACTGCTAGAAGTATGGGCTAATTTAAAGAGTTGCGTAGGAAATACCTACATCATGGCTACTCCTTTTGGATGCAGATACAAACTTTTTATTATGAGATTACTAGACAATTTACGTACTATTTTTTTCAGCTAAACAAGCAGCCTCTACAATTGAAAAAAACTTTGATAGAAATCCTTCCTCTATAACCTCTATTGAATTGAACAAAAGTAATGCCAATCTTGTTCATGCATTGTCACTTGAAGCAGCTTTTTGGAAACAAAAAAAGCAATTGTAAATGGTTAGAGGCTGGGGAACGCAAAATACTAAATTTTTTCACTCCCTCGCGAGGAAGAAGAGAATCAAGTCAAGAATTGACCACATTATTATGCATGATGTAGTGTACACAAAAGAAGAGGATATTAAATCATCTACAGTCCAGTTTTTTTAGCAACTTTTTACCAATTCTTCTAATGGTGTAGATGGGTCTTGTAAGGATAATTTGCTGAATCTTCTCCCTAAGGTTTTGGTGGAGATTTCATAGTCCTTTAACTCCCTTCCAGATTTAGAGGAGGTTAAGGAAGTGTTATTTTCAATCTGTCTAGATAGTGCAACTGGCCCAGATGATTTCATAGCCTTATTTTGCCAAACCTGTTGGCTTTTTTTAGCCAGGATATCCTTCAAGCAGAGCACAATTTTTTCAGTGGCACCCCCATGCGTCAAAGTTTTACAGTAACCACTATTGTTCTTCTTCCTAAAACTGAGGGTCCTATGTCCTGGAGTGACTTCAGACCGATTTCTCTCTGTAATGTTATTAACAAGTTGATGCCAAAGCTTTTATACAAGAGGATTGCAGTTGCCCTTCCAATGTTAGCTCACCTTCATAGAGTTGTTTCATCCTAGGAAGACTTATTGGTGATAATATTCGTCTCACGCAGGAAATGGTTCACCAATTAGAAAACAAACATGCTTTTGATAATATTATTGTGAAACTTGACATGGAAAAAGCTTATGATAGAGTTAATTGGAATTTTCTTTGCAAAGTCTTGGAATTTATGGGATTTCCTACTCATACCATTTTGTTCATCAGAAACTGCATAGCAAAATGTTGGTTTTCTGTTTTGTAAATGGTCGTAACACAAGATTCTTTAAATCAACAAAGGGTTTGAGACAAGGTGATCTGATATCTCTAGCTCTATTTGTTCTTGCAGCTGAGGTTCTTTCAAGAGGCATTGACAAGATTTTTTTAGACAACCCTCATATGTACTTTGACACAGAAGGGGGCCTCCTAATCACACATCTTTCTTTTGTAGATGGTATCATAATTTTTTCTAAGGCAAGGAAACTAGCTCTTACGAAACTAATGGCCTTTTTGAAGAAGTATGAATATTTTTTAGGACAAGCACTGAACCACTCTAAAGTTCACTTTTTGTCTATCAAAGAGCTTCTCATTTACCATTGCAAAGAATTAAAAATATCACAGCATATGTTTGCAAACAATTGCCTATTATTTATCTCGATACCCCCCAGTTCAAAGGGAATAAAAAGAAAACTTTGTTTGAAAATCTGATTGGGAAAATCCATGACAAGCTTTGTGGTTGGGAACATATTTTCCTATCTCATGATGGTCGGTTGTAGCTTATTCAAAGTGTCTTTTCTTCGATGCCTCTTCATTTATTTCAAGTGGTTAATCCTCCTCTTACAGTTATTGATCAAGTTGAGAAATTATTTTCCAATATTTTTGGGTATCTATTGCAAGCCAATGAAATATCCATTAGACTACATAGAATAATATTTTTCAACCATGAGAAAAAGGTGGCATAGGTGTCTGAAAGTTGAGTGATGTGGTTGAAGCATTTTCGCTCAAACTATAGTGGAGATTTCGGACACAATCATCCCTTTGGTCTCAATTTCGACTCGATAAATATTGTGGTGGTTGTTCTCCAGGTTTAATTAAAGTTTCAGTACATGATTCATTTCCATGGAAAAGACTCTACAAGATCAACGCCATAGCCTAGGAAAATATGTTTTGGACTTTGGGAAATGGCAATATTTCCTTCTGGCATGCTTGTTGGCTTCAAGAAGGTCCGTTGCAAGAACTTCACGATAAGGAGGGCTTCTCCCATGAACCAGTTCACTGGTTTTGGTATCAAGAAGGGTGGAATATTTCTAAACTTTCAGCCGTATTACCAACTCATCTTTGCTAATTAATTGCTACAACACTAATTAACTTTGGTGGCAAGGATCACCCCTTTTGGAAGCCCTTGTTAGATGGTTCCTTTTTCGCTAAATTTGCATGGCATTTAATCCATGTATAGGGGCAGTCCCAAGTGTATTTTCAGAAAAGTTGGCCACCACTCACTCCTCCGACAATTTCTATCTTCATGTGGCGATTTTATAAAGGTTGGATTCCCATAGATGAAAGGGATCTCACTTTCTTCCAAATGTTGGTGTTGCAACAATAGGGAAAATTTTCCAGCACCTCTTTCTTCACAGCATGAAAACTTTGGTGTTCTAGAATCACTTTACAGTTTATTTAATCTCCTCTTCCTCAATCTTCCAACGCAAGAGTTTTTATTCAAGCCTGGGAAGTTCATGGCAGCAACACCTAAGTCCACATTAGAAATATTATCCCCTACCTGATTTTGTGGTTTATTTGGTGTGCAAGGAACAATGCTAAGTACCCGGGTACCCAATGAAAGCCCATCACATCATTCACAATATTTATTCCTATATTCGGTCTTCAGCTATTTCTAATCTTTGGAAAACGTCACATTGGAGAGGAGACTATAGCATTGCATCATACTTGGGAGTCATATTTCCTCAGTGCAACAAACCTTAATTGAAAACTATTCTTTGGAAAAAGACCATCCATAGGATGGTCTAAACTAAATACGGATAGGGCATCCAGAGGAAACCCAAGTGTTAGTGGTGTAGGTGGTATTTTACATAATCATCATGAAGAAGTGATTTTTGCTTTCCAAAATCCACTGGATCACACAACAAACACCATTGTTGAATTGAGGGCATTGCACATAGGATTTTGATTGAAGTTGATCCCACCTCCATTATTTCACTTTTGTCATCCGTGTAGTTTGGTCATTGGTTTCTCCAACATACCCTTCATAGAATTAAAGCAATAATGAGACATATGGAGACTAAAATTTCACATATCTACAGGGCAGCTAATTAAGCAGCTGATTTACTTGCAACCTAAGCCTGCAACATACATAATACCCTCTTTCTTTCCAAAGACCAGATTCATAGCAAACTTCTTGGTATTATAAGACTTGACTCCATGAGCTTTCCCTACTTCAGATTTAAATAACTCCTATGTTCCTTGTTATGCTTCTTACTTGTAAGGGAGTAGTGCTCCTCATTTATTTTTTCCAAAATTTCTTGTTTTTGTAAATTTCCTTGAACATGTAATAAAGAAGGGTTGAGGATCCCGAAAAGTTCCTCCTACCATGACACAGGTGGTTTTTTTTTTTTAAAAAAAAATTGCAAGAGAAGCACTAACGAATAAGTTATTGGAAGAGGCTTGGGCTTTGATTGAAGAAATGGCTGAAAAAGTATACTAATGGTCTATTGATAGATCCACAACAAGAAGGAGGGGTTTATTTGTTGTATTTCATGGCTATCTTTGTCTTCATCAAGCTGTGAGCCTCAGGCTTGCTTATGTCAATCTTTGGGGTAAGATTTACTAGTTTCCCTGTTTATCCATTTTGAAAGGATTTCTAAAGTGGTTGAGATTCTTTGTTATTTTGAAAACTTCCATCCAATGTCTGTTTAGAGATCCACAACTATAAGGGTCATTAGCATACTTGATGTTGATACATTAATAGCATTCTCGACCAAGTAGAGCTATTGTGAAAGAAGATTGATAACATTGTAGTAAGCAATAATCCTTTTTTAGTTTCTATGATACAAAGTTGTGACATATGTGCAGGGCTACATCTTGTGCATGAATGTTGAGGAGAAATAACTTGTAATGTTCAACTTCAAAGAAAGCTAGTAAATTATATAGAGAATCCAGGAAGCCAAACAAAACAATCCTTATGCAGGCACTTATAATCCTAGATGGTGGAGTCACTTAAACTTTTCCTGAAGAAATCAACAAAATTTGCTAGGATTCTAAGTACCCATACAGCAAGAAAAGAAGCAATCTCTTGAGGATGTTGTGAGCAACCTTGTGAAGTCTACATAATAGATGATAAGTAAACTATCTAACACTACGTAAAAATATATGACTAGGGCTGACACTTTGTTGCATGACCAATAGTCTTCTATTAAGAATTTATAGGTACAAGTTGGGTAACTTACAAAGGAGATGGCCAACAGACCTATAGGTATAATAGTGAATACTACTAAAAATAACCTTATTGACCATGTAAAAAGTATAAAGGTAGTAGAGGACAAGAGGGATGAAGTAGTGCCCTTGCCAAAGATGGAGGAAAAGGAGAAAAAGTAAGAAACTGCAGTGTCACTGTACAAGGCTAAGATTCCATATCCATGGAGGCTTTATCAAGCAAAGGTGAATGAGCAAGTAAGTAAGTTTCTAGGTAATTTTGAAAAATTAGATGTAAATTCTCCTTTGGTTGCAAAAGTTAAGGAAAGCCAAGTTATGTCAAGTTCTTGCAAAAGATGGCCTTTAGGAAGATGAGATTAGAGGACTTTAGAGATGACTTGGAGAATGGAAATGTATTGCCACGCAAATTAAAAGACCTAGGGAGTTTCTCCATACCTTGCACCATAGGAACCACTTTTTTTGATAACATATTATGTGATTTAGGTGCAAGTGTAAATGTAATGTCTCATTAGACTATCAAGGCACTAGGTATTAACTTAGTGAAACCTATAAGGACGCTTGCGAGGTTCATAGATGGGTCCACCAAAAGGCCACTAGGAATAGTGGAGAACGTATTAGTTAAGGTGAGTGATTTCATAGTACCAATGGACGTTGTGGTTTTGGAGATTGAGGGCAAAAACGAGTTACCATTAATCTTGGGATAGCCATTCCTGGCTACTGCTAGAGCATTGATAGACATGGAAAGGGCAGTTTAACACTATATCTTAGCCCCAATGAGGTGAACCTTTTGAAATACTTTGCACTTTCCATCACTCACACACAACAGGTAAAAGAGAATATGGCTATGCAACACACATTTGAGATTTCTACTAATGAATCTAGTGATGTAGCTATTGTAACAGAAGAAATAATATAGGTGCCAAGCCTGGGCGAGAAGCAAGTGAGGGGGAAGATAAAAACGATAAGCAATTGAGCAAATGAAAACCAAGAAAGAGAAAAAGAAGAGGAAGAATGAGATGAGTCACTACAGCTCATGGTGGGTTGTGGATGCCAAAGTTTACATTAAGCCACCCTAGCCATGAGAATCATGTCAGGTTGTAAACATTAAATATGGTGCCCTTAGAGAGGTAGCTCAAAAAAATTTACTTGCTTTTAGTTTTTTGATTTTGAGTTTTTGTGTTTTTTTATTTGTCCTTGTGATTGCACGGAGATCATTTTAGTGTCCAACCTAGTGTAGGATTGAAGACAAATGAAGACAAAGGTTCCAAGCATCTTGGAAGAAGAAGAAAGAATAGATTTTTGCTAACCCCACTTGGTTGTCTCGTTCATTAAAGTGTTAGGATATTATGGATGACTGCATGTCAAAGTGAGGTTGCATGGTTTAATTTTGAGAAAATTTTGCATGAAGAACTATGAAATTTGTGGCCACTGAACTTAATTCATGATGAAATAATAAGTGAAAATTTTTGTTGTGTAGTTCTTTTAATGTTCTTGAAAATAACATTTCTTGGCCTATTTTGTTGAAGACATTTTCCCACATCATTATGCGCACCTTTCTTCAATCTTAAAAGCTAGAGCACTTCAAAAGTTTTATTATGAAGAGACGAGGTTTGATTTAACTGTGTAAGTCTTACTTTTAGTATTAATGAATTCTCTAAAGAATGAGAAAGATTAACTGAGAGAGAGAGAGAGAGGACTTGGAAATAATGAAGAGAAAAAAGAGAAAAAGTGAGCATGTTTGAAAAATTGATCTACTCTTTCAATTGGTGACTTAGTAACCAGAATTGAGTAGACACTCCAATTTATTCTCGCGTAAAACGGTCACCCAATTACGAATATGCAAAGCATTTTGAATTAGTTGTGGGTTGAATTTAGGGTGCATGGTGACTGTTGTTCAACTTCACGTAGAAAGGCTTGCAACTACTTAAGATAAACTACAAAGCTCACAAAAGAATGGAAAAAGCTAAGTGTGGGGGAGAAGAAAAAAGAAAAAAATTAATATCCCCACTGGACATCCTCTTAGTAATTCTTGTTGTTAATTGAACTTTTTCAATGAAGTGTGGGTTGATCCTTAAGAGTGAGATGTCTTTGAATCAAGTATCTTTGAATTGCAATATAATCATCAAAAGGTTAAAGTGGTTAAGGGTTGATGAATGACATACACAGGGGAATCCATGTTGGAGATGATTAGGTTGAGGGTGTTTTGATCTTAAATAAATCTTAAACTATGTGATGCATGTATATTTGATTTTTGAAATTAAGATGGGTGGTCAAATTTATGAATGTTGTGGTTTCATGCATAATTACTTTAGAATAACTTGACGAAAGTAAGAATTGTTTGTTTGAGGACAAGCAAACAAATAAATAAAGGTGTGACAACATGTAATTTTGTAGCGTAACACTAACCCATTGTAGTCTAATTTTCATTTGCATTTAAGGATAAAATGGCTACATTAAGTGTGCATGCATGCAAAAGTGTTGATTTTGGTGGTGTGAAGAAGTTTGGGTATGCTTTAAATAAGATTTGGTTGAATTTGGATGGTATCTACATTTAAATATTATTTTTGTCCATATTTCAAGTTTCACGCCCATGAGGAAGGAGTTTGTGGTTGCGAAAGATGAGTTGGTACCCCTAGAAACCAAAAGCAGTGCATTCTGGAGTTGTTCATAGTTAAAATTCACCACCACAAAAGTAGCCATTATGATCACAAGATGAGGATTCACAAGGGTGGAGGCAACCACAGCATATACTGCACGAACACTTGTTTGATGCTTGCGACCGTAAGAGATGGAGCTATGACCAGAAGGTAATATTCCATGGCTGTAAGACTGAAGCAATGAGAGTTATGTAATTTCTGTGTTGGGATTTTGAGTATGGACGGTGGCATGACCACTGTACTAGTAGTTGAGAGAGCAGAGCATAGTTATGGGTAGCAATAAAATTGCAATTTAGGGGCTTGCTAGTCTTTTTTCACATTTTTACCCAAATCCTAGCCCCATGCATACATGTGTGTGTGTGTGTATTGGTGGTTTGCATAGTTTAAGGAGTGCTTAAATAGTCTTTGTCATAGAAAACACCTAGAAAACACCACAATTGGAGGGCACTCATTCTTCTGCGCAACATATTGATATTAGATTAAGTTTTTCCAAACTTTTTCTACTATTTTCATGCTAGTTTAGATGATAGATAATTTAGCACTAATTTTTATTGAATATAATATGAGTTACTAAATTATTTTTTAATCACTTGTGTTAGTAATTGGTTGCATATATGTGTATGAATGAATGATCAATTGTCCTTACTTTAGTTATTTGGAATTGACATTTTGAATAGTAATTATAAGATTTGATCAATCCTACAATTAAATCATGGTTGTACAAGGAATACCGAGAGTGAAACTTGTGCTCGATATCCAGTTGTAAATACAAATTTTGAGGAAATAAAGAGAGTAAAACTATAAGTATTGTGCGATTATAATTGTTAATTACAAAATTTAATTTCTTAACTCAATAAAGTTGGGAACCTCTCTAAAATCTTGAGTCAAAGATGTAGGAGAATATCCTATAAATTTAGGTTTAATAATTTGTTGCCAAGAAATTAAATCGATAAATAATATAATTTGTCATACATTGGAAATCAATATAACACAAGGAGCTAAGCTTTTCAGTTATTGGTACTTCATCACTTCAAGATTCTAATTTTGTCTTCGAAAGTATTCATCTTTTTCTAATTATTTCTGTTCTCATCACCTTTATGTAGTTTAGCTAATGGAATCTAGGTTATATTGATAGATGCACACCCTTATTTGTGGATACGATACTCATACTCTTTAAGATACTAGTTTATTTGAATTTAATTTTACTATGTTAACAACACATATAATCACTCTCTTTATATATGATCAAAGAATTGGACCTAATTTGGGTCATAAAGGGGTAGCTTGTACTCCAATGTTACTCTGTACCCCAAAAATGATGCCAAGAAAGTGTTTTGACTTGGGGACTATTAAGATTATATTATCAAACCCAAGGGCAGACAAAAGGGGGGCCTACTCCGCGCTTTGGACTTTCTCTTAGCCATCACATTCTTTTGTGTCCATGTCATACAATATATACGTTGACGTGCCCATGCAATTTTACATCTTTCATTTTTTTATAACTGTAGAACTTGTCAGCAATGAATTATTTTACCATTCTTTTGAAAACACTGCGACTCGAGTAATGAATTATTTTACCAGTCTATCCTCTTTGCGTATACACGATCAAGTTTGAAAACTCTAAAGCAATTTCCAATTATATTTGATTAAGTTTTAAAACTCCAAAGCAATATTTATTTACATCTGATTAAGTTTCAATAACTCCTTTCAAGCTCAATATTTGAACAACCAAATTGGATTGAGTGGTAAAACTAGTTAGGACCAAGAATGGTTCGAATAGAACTTGAAAAATCAGAAGGATTATAAAAATATTTTATTTTAAAAAACAATTAAAATAATAGTTGGACTATAGAATGGAGCGAACTAGTCACAATTCCAGAAAACTAAACTATTCGAGTTCATGAATAGATATATTTTTAAATTCTAATTTTTTTTCCTCGATTATTTTTCGGTCTTCTTCTTTGTAATCTTTCATTGATTTTTTCATTCATACAAAAAAAAATCATAATTAAGTAAGTCCTTGAACACATCCAACAATCAAACACCTATAACTCTACTATTGTTTCATTAAATATTTTACTAAATATAATTTTTTTGTATACTTTTATCTTTTTATTTATTTGATTAATATTTATTGTTTTTATTTTTGTTGCATTTTTTTCTGTATTAACATATTATATTTAGATATTGATAACAACAAGAAAAATATTAATAATTAAATTCAATTATTTTTAATAGCTATTGTTTTACAAAATTTTAACTCATTAATTGACATTCATAATATGAACGTGATATTACTAATTCAACTATGATTAAACTACCAATTAAACGAGTGACCTATAATCCGATTCAACGTGAATTGGAAAACACTGCTCAAGCATTAAAGGTTATTTCAGTTGCAAAATCAAATGATGACCATATTTTAGATGAACCATTGCAAATTCTTTCTTGACGTAGTATCTAAGTATCAAGGACATAATTACAATATCCCAAACTTAGCATGTTCAACAAGTTAATGCTTGACTTCTTCCGAAGTGTCCCAAACTCACGGCATGAAACATCAATTAAAGCTTGTTATGCTAATGCCTGTGAAATTTTGTGCCTCCTATAGGTATTAACCAAACAACAAAGTAAAAGATAGATGGTGGTTCAGAAACTTTGGTTTGCTAAAATGGCAGGTTTACTATTTCATTGAATACTCAACTGGCCACTCGGCCTTTAAAAGTGCTGCTTCTTCTAGAACAATCTAAATTCAACTCCCTAACTAACTTAAAAACTAACACACGCAAAAAAAAAAAAACAAAAAAACATGCATAGCCAGCAAAACACCAAGCAAGAAACGTGACATCACTGCTGGCAAGCCCAGTGGCTCAGATGCTGACTTGTCTGATTTTGATGAATTGTCAAGCTAAATGATTTTAGGAGTGAGTCAACATCTTAAGTTATCACTTAGCACCTTCTGAAGCACGAAGAACAAGAGATTTAATCACAATGTACTTCTGTAGGGCCATCTGCACAAGATCTGTCCTGCAGGAAGGTAGTCCTTGTCCAACAACCCCCCTCAAGATGTGGAGTGGTAATTTACCATTCCCATCTTGTCAATAAAACTCAATTGTTGGATTCCTAATGCCTTAGTCATTATGTTAGCAACTTGCCCTCTAGTAGGCACATGACATGTCTTGATCATTCTTGCTTGCTTGACAATCCATCTCAATGTGCTTACTTCTTTCATGGAAGACAGGGTTAGTAGTTATGTGAAGCGCAGCCTAATTGTCACAATGCAAAAAAATAAGTTTAGGATGTTTAATTCTAAGTGTAGCAAGGATATATCTCAACTAAGTTAGTTCACTGCATGTAGCTACCATAGCTTGGTACTCAGCTTCAGCTAAGGATCTTGACATTACTAGTTGCTTTTTAGACCTTCATGATCCCAAGGACCTTCCAATGAAGATACAGTATCCTGTGATGGATCTATAGGTGTCAAGCCATGAACTCCAATCTGAATCACAGAAAGCATTCAGGTGAAGATCATTTTTCAATGCTAAAAACAATCCCTGTACTGGTGTAGCCTTAATATAGTGTAGCACCTTGTGAGCTGCCTTGAGGTGTAGATCAGTGGGTGCTTACATGTACTGACTTAGGGTCTAAACCGAATAAGAGATATCAGGCCTAGTAATATTTAAGTAAAGCAGTCTTCCAATGAGCTGTCTATAGGTTAATGGATCCTCCAGTAGAGTTCCCTGATCCTTTCTTAGTTTGAAGTTTTATTACATTGGGCGCTTGTTTGGCTTTCTCCCCAGCATACCACAATTTGAAAGTATGTCCAGGGCATACTTCCTTTGATTGATATAAATTCCACTTGCACCTCTAGCAACCTCAATGACTAGAAAATATTTCAAACTTCCCAAGTCCTTGATCTTGATCCTTTTATCTAAGAACTTCTTTACATCTCTGGCCATGGCCTCTGAATCACTTCCAATAATTATGTCATCCACATAGACCAATAGGGCTATGAATGAATCCCTTTTTCTCATGATAAAAAGGCTATAATCAGCTCTGCATTGTTCAAAACCATATTCTATTAAAGCATTAGTCAAAGTAGCATTCCACTGCCTTAAAGCCTGTTTTAAACCACACAAGCTCTTGTTCAATTTGCAAACTTGTTCTGGTTTTCTCTCATGGTACCGTAGAGGCTTTCTTATGTAGATCTCTTCATCTAATTCACCATGTAAGAAGGCATTATTGACATCAAGTTGGTACAACATCCATTCTTTCACTACAGTTATTGTCAGGAAGCATCTAATGGTGGTCATCTTGGCTACTAGAGAGTAGGTTTCTTGAAAGTCTATTCCTTCCTTTTGCTACTAACCTAACTTTGTATCTTTCTATACTTCCATCTAATTTATGTTTGAATTTGTACCCAAACTTGCAACCTATTGGCTCCTTCCCTGTAGGCAGATCAGTTACCATCCATGTGTTGTTCGTTCTAAGGCTTCCAGTTTCATTTTCATAGCTTCCACCCACATGGGATCTATTGAAGCTAAGTCTTTAGTTCATCCTAAATAGAAATATTAGCCAAAAAACTCTGGTAATGAGGGTAGAATTTCTGATTCCGTAAGACATTCTCAAATGGATGTTTAGTAGAAGTTTGGTGATCTTGTCCACTTAGAAGAAGTGAGTGAGAGTGAGCTAATTGACAGCAATAATCTTGAAGGTACTTGGGTGGTTTTCTAACTCTGCTCAACCTCCTCAAGACAACTACTGGTTGCTGGTTCAATGCAATAGTGTCTGGCCATCTTAGTTCAAGGGTATGACTCACATTAAGTTCTATGATATGTTGGTCTTAAAGGGGATCTGTTGGTTTATGGCTATCAGTTTTAGGGTGTGAAGGAGTTTGGGACCAAGAATAAGGTTGGTTAGGACTACGAGAGACAAGGAAAGGATCGGCAATGTCACCAGTGGGTAGTGTAAATGTAGTCAAGTTAGAAACTGTATTGTGGTTGATCATCTTAAAAGGGAACACTTTTTCATAAAAAAATCACATCTCTTGAAATAAACACTATCTTTGTCTTGAGTTCAAGTAGCTTATACCCCTTCACTTCATAAGGGTAACCTAAGAAAACACACTCTTCTCCCCTAGCATCAAATTTCTTTCTTCCTTGTTTCAAGGCTGAGGCATAACATAAACACTTAAAAATTCTTAGATGTTAGTAAGATGGCATGACCTTAAACTACATCTCATAAGGTGTCTTGTTGTTTAAGGAACTACTAAGGGTTCTATTGACCAAATACGTTGCTGTTAAAATTGATTTACTCCAATACTTTAAAGGTAAACCAGATCTGAACCTTAATGCTCTAGTCACATTCAGTAGATGTTGGTGTTTTCTCTCTACCACACCGTTTTGTTGAGGGGTTTCCACATAACTCTTCTGGTGCACTATACCTTTGACTTGATAGAAATCTTTAAGCCTAAATTCAGCACCATTATCACTTCTTATCACTTTTATTTTGGCTCTAAATTAGTTTAAGATGAAGTTTGAAAATTTTTTATGATATTTCTTATATTTGATTTACTTTTGAGCAAATAAGTCCAAGTTATCCTAATATAGTTTTTCACTAGTGTTCGAAAGTATTTGCTTCCATCATGTGCTATTTCACTCTTAGGCCCACAAAGATCATAGTGAAATATGTCAAAAGGGTGTAAAGTTCTATGATGAATGTGTTCAAAAGATAATTTGTGTATTTTGGCAATAAGACAAATACTACAACGTAGTTTATTCAAATTGGAAGTGTTCACATTTATCAAAACTTCTTGCAAGAGTTCTAACACTTTGCCAGAAAGATGTCCAAGTCGATAGTGTCATAAGCCTGCAAAACTTATAGAACTTATAGCATTTGGGGTGTCAAATGAGATTAGTTTGTTATGACTTGCTAGGTCTGTAGAGTTAGCTTGATGCCACACTTTTCCTTCTTGAAATTGGCACAATCCATCTCTCACCTCACCTTTCCCAATCGTGGTTTAGGTAGCAAGATCCTGCACAAGACAATAGGAAGAAAAGAAAACCAAATAGCAATAAGTAGAATCAGTCAGCTTCTTAACATACAAGAGATTCATGGTAAAGGATGGAACGCACAAAATGTCTTGTAAGGTAATAATCTCAGTCAATTTTACTAGTCCTATGTTAGTAGCTATAACATATGAGCCATTAGGCAGTTTGATTTGCTTAGAAATATTTTCAGGCATGGATCTGAAGATACTTGGATCACATATCATGTTGTAGCATTTTTTAACATAATACCCTTTCATGTTGTAGTATGTGTAGATCGGAGGTTGTGCATTTCCAACTTTGAAGCAAATCTCAAGGCTACGGCCTGAAATCTTACAGTGTGTACAATACAGTCTATTTTTCCTTCCTGCAGTTTTAAAAACATTACTACTCCTCTGTGCAACCATGGCCATGCCTTCTGATCCATGCTCTGTCCCTAAGATCTGGTGCTGCTTCTCTTGTTTTTGAATCATAGCAAAAACTTTGTTTACAGGAGGTAGTGGATCAAGCAACAAAATTTGATCCCTTACATGACTGTAAGTGTCATTCAACCCTATTAGGAACTGCATGAAAATGTCTCTTTGGTTTCTATTCATCAATATATTTAGTTGTCTATAGGTGCATTGTGGCACATCATCATATACTGATAACTTATCCCGTATTGCCTTAAGTCTTCCATAGTAAGTAATTACAAGATCATCTCCCTGAGTTAGTGCACCTAAAGTTTTCTTTAGCTGGTACACTCTAAGTCCATTATGTTGTGACATTCTATCACTTCATTTAATCCAAAGTTCACAAGCATTGTCTATAAACAGCAAACTAGATTTAACTGCAGGAGAGTTAAGGATCCATGAGAGTACTATATCATTACATCTCTCCCAAGCATCCAACAAACTTACATCAGCTTCTGTCGACTTCCCAATCTGTCTAGTGATGAATCTGAGTTTGTTTTTAGCTCTGAGTGCTCTCCTTACACTCCTTGCCTGTAAAACATAATTCTCAGTGGTGAGGAGGTCTAAGACCAGTGCAGTTATCGGATTATCCCCACTGTTAAGTCTGAAAAGACTGGTTGGATCGGTCAAGTTGTAAATCCTTTTTGCAGCCATGTTGAGTTGATTCCGTATGGATGCAGACCTTTTTGCCATTGATCAAGGATAGTCTAGGCTTCAACCTTCACTCAACTGTGGCTTTGATGCCATGTGAAGTTTTGTGCCTCCTATAGGTATTAACCAAATAGCAAAGTAAAAGATAGATGGTGGTTCAAAAACTTTGGTCCGTAAAAATGGTAGGGTTACCATTTCATTGAATTCCCAACTGGCCACTCGGCCTTTAAACGTGTTGCTTCTTCTCGAACAATCTAGATTCAACTCCCTAACTAACTAAAAAATTAATACACAAAAAAAATGTGCACAGCCAGCAAAACACCAAGCAAGAAATGTGACTGCATCACTACTGCCAATCCCAGTGGTTGAGATGCTAACTTATCCAATTTTGATGAATTGTCAAGCTAAATGATTTTAGGAGTGAGTCAATATCTTATGCTATCACTTGGCACCTTCTGAAGCATTAAGAACAAGAGCTTTAATCACAATACACTTCTGTAGGTCTATTTGCACAAGCTCTATCCTACAGGAAAGTAGTCCTTTTCCAACAACACTAAAGAACTCAACCAAACTTCAAGGTTAACATGTATCATGAACAACCAAGAGGTAGGTTCTGGTTCTTATGTTGAGTGATCAAGCTCGTGATACGAATGCCAGAAATATTCAAGAGCATCAGTGGTAACAACGAAGGGAGCGGGTCTGGTTTCTCTTCCATGTGGCCTTTCTTGGGGCACGAGCTTTGCAATACAAGTGGCCGCTTCCTCTGAGGTCACGGTACTTCTTTCCAGTAAATGTAAGTCCTCTAAGTTCCCTGTTTGTGGACAGGGTTGCAAGTCCAGTTGATCCTTGGATCATTTTGAAGAGCATCATGAGACGGATCAACCAATATTACCTCGTAGTACTTGTAAGTTGAGTCCTGCAATGCAACACCTGAATTTCAGATTTTACTAAAAAAGTATGAAATAGGTAGACGAGCTGGGTTTAGGCGGATGAGTTAATGCAGTTACTAGTTAGATAATAATTACTTTCAACGATAAGCACAGCAGAATCATCAAATTGACGGAATTTCATATGATTTCCAGTCGCAGAGATTGATCGATCTGTTGATCATAAGTAAGTCCCAATTCATGTTATCTAGCAGATAGTGAAATCATATTTAATGATTAAATTAAATACCAATGCTGAGAACTTAAAGTTTAATACAGTCAATACCCGAGAACTTAAAGTTCAATACAGTCAATACCAATGCTCAACATAAAAGAATTCAAAACCCAATGCAAAGCACCAAAGACATCTGGAGGCAAACCTCATTGATCCAGTAAGAATTCAAACCCTAAACCACCCAGTATCCAGCCAGCACGTTACTCTGCGACTCACCTCTCACTGCGTTGGAATTTCAGTAGAGTAACACCGTAGTTGGTGGGCTTGCCATACACAATAACCTTTCCCTGGGGAAACGGCCTCTTCCTTCCACCACGTCTTATCAAGAACACGGTATATTACACAACCCTAATATGGTTCAACCACTAACAAGGTAATTAGTTTAGTGAAATGAAAATTCAAGAAAATAGGGTGAAAGTTCAACCACTAACACGGTTACAAGAAAGAGGCCGAATGAGTTCCGAAAATTCTAAAACGGCGTCAAAATGGATACTTAATCATCAAGTTTACGCCATCAAATGGTTCATGCCACCAGATGTAAGTTATGAAAGTTGGGGTTAATTTTAGGAAACATGAATCTAGATTTTTTAATGGTTCAATCAAATGCCACTAGTTTAACAAGAGGACAAGGACATTTTTTGAATATTCTGGCAATTAGAGCACACTCATTGCGTGTGCTTAAAAAAATGAGAACGTTTGTATAGATACTTATAATAAATAAAATAGTAAAAGAAATAAAAAGGAATACAATTAAATTTTGAAATAAATGGAATTGATTCTAAAATAAAATTTAGTATAGCTCATATAAAAATCCAAGCGTACTCGTCTTAACAGTATCGTATCATTTGAAGTACTAAAGCTAAATTAACTCAGCGACACAATTGGAAACAACAAATGAATTTTGGTCATATTATAATTATTAAAGCAACCTATACATAAAAAAAATAATATAAATGAATCATTGATTGTTAGTAGTTTCTTATTCACAGAATGTTGAGCTTTTCAGTCAAACTGAATTCCATTGCTTTATACTTGAAACAAGTGTTAGTGTTTCCCTTACATAAAAGGAGGTGGGAATAGTTATCAAGTTTTATATAAGAAGTGGATTAAATTAATCATGTAAGGACATTTTAGTTTAATGTATTAAAAAACCAAATTAAGTTTCAATCATAATGTAATAGTATAGATGTACCACTGGTTAGAGATTGCCACCAGAGTAAGACAGGGTAGCGGGCCGACATGGTCCACATATGCAGAACCAAGTTCCCATTTAGTTTACATTACTTTCTACTTACATATGTTGTAACCACAACCATCAAAAAAGCAAATTTATCCCAATGGTACGGCAAAGATTAAAGGTTCGATGTATGGTGTAGATGAAAAAGTTAATAGTCACAAACCATTGGAGTTATTCAGAATGTGCTTGCATTGAAGTGTTTCTACAAATAGTTAATACACACAGCTATGCTGCACTACTTCTACATTTATACTACCGACTGACCAGTTATAAATTAATTGCAGTTAAGAGCTAAACGATAACTAACTAGAGAGGAAGAAGAAATCTACTAACAAGAGGATTCTAACTGAACAAACTGTCTAGATGCTAACTACTGTGTACAAAATTCCATGGAATAATAACTGCTGCTCTGCTGATCTGGATGATGACTAAATGCAACATCATGCTAAGCTGGAACTCAGTGTAATGTTCTCCACACACCCCTTCAAGTTGGAGCTTGGTGAAAATCTATTTGGAGAGTAGTTTGCTAAAAGTAGGTCCTAGCAAAGGTTTTGTGACCCTATTGGCTATCTGTGATTTTATGCTGATGTGCTGTGGTGTGATGATTCCTTCCTTAGATTTATTCCTAACTATCTGACAATCTATTTCAAGGTGTCTTGTGTATTCATGAAAGACAGGGTTAGTTGCGATGTGCAATGTTGGTTGGTTATCACACCGCAGTGTGGTAGGTTGTTGTGGCGCCACTTGGAAATCCCTAAGGAGGTATGAAATCCACTGCAACTCACACATTGTCAAAGACATGCTTTGGTATTCCACCTTTGTTGATGACCTTGAAACTGTTGTTTATTTCTCTGTCTTCCATGACATGAGTGAAGTCCCAAGAAACACATAACAACCACAAACTGATCTTCTTGTTTCAATGCATGCAACCTAATCAACGTCACAAAAGGCCTCCAACTTGTTGCTCCTGGCTGCTGGATAGAACAATCCCTTCAAAGGTGAGCCCCTTAAGTATCTAACAATGTGGATGTTTACTTTCCAATGCTGCTTAGTCAGATTTTGTAAGAGCTGACTTAGTTGCTGCACCCCATGAGCAGTGCTTGGTCTAGGGAATCCTGAGTACAATAGCCACTCCATGAGTCTTTTGTAAGTCTCAAGTTTCTCTAGATAAGGAGCTCCATCTCTCAAAAATTTAATTGATTTAGGTAGTGGTGTTGTAGCAGGTTTAGCTACAAAAAGTCCTGTATGTGTCACAATGTCTAAGACATATTTTCTCTAGTTTGCAAACATCCCACATTCTGATCTTGCTATCTCTTACCGCAAAAAGTATTTGGCATCTACAAGATTCTTTATTATAAACCTTTCATCTAAGAAACTCTTGATTTCTTCAATTAATTTTACTGAAGTTCTTGTGAGCAAAAGATATTCAACATGGACTAACAATGGAATGAAAGGATCACCTTCACACTTAGCAAATGGGAAATTGTCATTAGAGGACTGCACCATTCCACATCTCAATAACTCATTGGTGAGTTCTTGATTCCATTGCCTGGAAGCCTACATTAATCCATACAAGGACTTTTTCAGCTTGCATTCCTGTCCCTATCTTGCTTTACCATAACCTTTAGGTGGATGCATGTACACTTCCTCCTTAATAGAACCATGCAAGAAGGCATTATTAATGTCTAACTGGTGCATTGGCTAAGAGTTAGATGCCGCAATTGCCAAGAAAATTCTGATTGTCGCCGTTTTTGCTACAGGTGGAAAACTATCAAAGTAGTTTACTCCTATTTGATTGTACCCTTTAACCACTAGCCTTGCCTTATATCTTTCCACTAATCCATCAACCTTAAACTTCACCTTATACATCTACTTACATCCAATTACCTTCTTTCCTTCTACTAGAGTTGTGAGATCCCTTGTGTAATTCTTCTCTAGAGCTTCAATTTCCTTATTCATTACCTCCACTCATTTTGACTTTTAGTTGCCTAACCATATGACTTAGGCTCTTATATTTTTAACACATTAGCCAAGAATGACATGTATGAAAGGGATAATTGATAGTGGTGATAAGGAAATTATTTTGGTGTATATATAGGTTTTAGGTTAAAAGGTTCAATTCCTTCTATAAGAGGAGGTTAATTAGTGTCAATAGTGTGCGAAACAAAATTATCAAACTGCTTTGGCTTGTGTTTAACTGTACTACTTCCCCTAAGGATATTTAAAGGTTCAAGATGATGGAGGTCAAATGAAAACTCTGGCATGTATTTTTGGTCAGGACTACTCTACAATTGTTCAATAGTAATTGATAGTGTGACTTGGTGTTGTGGTTCTTTAGGTTAAATTCGACTCTCCTCATGCTCTACTGGAATTGGCAGAGGTGAAAAAGGAAATGACTTCTCAGTGTTTTTGAAGGAAAAATAATTTTCATAGAATATTATATCTCTTGAGACAAAAATCTTATGACCAGTTAGATCATAAAACTTATGTCTTCTCTATCCTGGACAATACCGAATAAAGACACATTTATGTGCTCTAGTGTCAAACTTGTTCTATTTGGATTGACATTATTGGCATAGCACAAGCATCCAAACATTCTTAGATGCTTATAATCTGGTTTCTTACCAAATAGACTTTGATGTGGTGTTTTCCATTTCAAGTCTAGTGCAAGTAGACTATTTATCAAATGTGTGGCAGTCAAGATACTTTCACCCTAAAATTTCTTAGGTAAGTGTGATTGAAACATAAGTGCTCTTGCAACTTCTAAAAGATGTTTATGTTTCCTTTCAACTACTCCATTTTGTTGGAGAGTGTAAGCACAAGTCTTTTGATGTAATATGCTATGCTCAGTGGACAATCCTTGACATTCGTGTCCTAAAAATTTAGAACCATTGTCTGCCCTTATGGCTAAAATGGAAGTTTCAAACTAATTTTTGACCACTTAATGAAGCCTCTTATAATGCCAATTGTTTGAATTTTATGATTCATCAAAAAAGTCCATGTTGATCTACTAAAATCAACCACACATATCAAGAAGAAGTGAGCTTCGGTTGTAGATGCAATCTTATATGGCCCCCAAAACACCCACATGCAACAATTCAAATATGTGTGTGCTATGTGTTTGTCTTGTAGAAAAAGGCAATCTGTGTAGTTTTGAGATATGACATGCATTAAAAACTTTATTTTCTAACAACAATGGTTTATTTACTAAAGAAAAATGTTTACATACATTAGAGGAAGCATGTCCTAGTCTACAATGCCATATATCATCCCAATCATCTATCTCCTTGGTTTTAAATGTTTCTCATGTCCTATTTGACCTTTTAAATGTCAAGTACTTAGGATAAAGCTTTATTGATATGTGAACTATAGTCATTCAACAACATGTCTTTAGTGAAGGAGAAGGAGCTAATGATGTATAGACCTTTGATCAGCCTCCCTCTTACCAAAAGTTTGCTAGTCTTCAAGTCCTGTATGAGGTAATGTGTTGGTAATCAAATAAGCTTGATCAATCCTGCTTTTGATAGCTTACTAATAGACAATAGGTTGAATTTGAAGTTTGTAACAAAAAGACAATTAGTTAGTATAAGGGTTTCATTTTAGGCTACATTTTTGGTGTATTGTGCTAGTTATGTGGAGCCATCAGGTAGGTGGATTAAGGTAGCTTAGTTTATTTATGTGGAGTTAGTAGATATGTGGAGTTATAACATAGTTAAGTGGTTGGCAAGCCTGTTATGGGCCTTATCTCTTGAGAGATTGACTGCTAATTCATGGTCAGAAGGCATACTGGGGCCCTAAAGGAACCGATGTGCCAGGTGAGGTTCCTAACCAATAGAGGTTCCCATCATAAAAATTAAGTTAGACACAGGGATGTGTGGACCAGAGGGTAACCCAAAGCTGGGGATGAACGTTTGGATAGAGGCTTATAGCCTTGACGAGGGTGCTACTTGAAAGGGAAGAGTGGCTTGGAAGATGCACTAGCCTTTGAACACATACCACTTTGTCTAGAGGGTGCTAAGGTTGGGCTTTCAATTGTAGAAGTTTGAGGAACATAAGCTGTAATAGGTAATTTAGGAGGATCAAATGCCTTCCTTTTCTTGTTAGCCATGATCGCGACAACCTTTAAACCAAGCAATTAAGCCATCACTATGCTATGTACAAAATAACGAGGTATGGGCTATATTAATTGAGATAGTAGGCAAGAAAGAAAGCTTAAGAAGTGAAAAACCTATATCTTGAGTTAGCTCTTCTCTATTGGGAGATAGCTTTAGCATAAATAGAACTAAAGGGGTCATTGCTAGATCTAGACATGGTTAGCAAAAAATTGCAATATTAGAGCAGAAAGAGGGTGAGAGTGAACTTCGATAGAGGATATTTATAGAGAAATGAGGCTACATTGGGAAGATGTGTAAGGTGAAATTAAAAGATATCTTCCAACAGATGACTCTTGGATTCCCCCAAGAGATTGGAAGTGGTCTTATCTAGAACTAAGGAAAGCATCCTTAGTCTAAAGGGGGGACTAGTGGTGTGCCATAGTACTTAACACATCTAAGGAAGATAAGAAATTCAAGGTGGGTGCTAAGTCTTAAGGAAAGGACTCACTAAGAAGGGTGGAAAGTTGAATCCCACTTGGGATGGGCCTTGCAAAGTTGTTGAAGAATTACCTCGAGGTGTGTATCCACTTAAAGACTTGGAAGGACGCATGGTACGTAGGTCATGGAATGCTCAATTTTTGAAAAAGATTTATGTATAATTCATTTGTAATTTGCTAAGATAAGTATTGTAAATAAAGAGTCATTACCATTTCTACTGTAATATTTGTCCGTTATAAATGGGTAATAAAAATGTGAAATGTATAAGCATTAAGTAATAGGGGTTATAAGGGAGGGGGTCCTAGTAAGGTCTACCTCTATAGTGGGAGTTGCCTCTTCTCCACAAGTTTGCTCCAGTATACCCTCTAAATCTCCCGTCTCTTCCATGGCTAGTAAGTGGATGTGTCTTTAGGAAACGGTCGGAGGTAATGCAAGGCACGCTTAAGTTAAAGTGGCAAACTCAAATATCTTCTCAGCTTGGACTTGTTTAGTTCCATCAATAACATCAATTGAGTCCAAATCCACCTACTTTTTCATAAACCCTCATTTGAGCACCTTATATTGGTAGTAATCGAAGCCGTCTATAAAGGCAACCACAACCGTATAAAGAAGAATCGTCTCAAAGTTTAAAGATTGCTTGTACTTGATAAGGTAATCCTCTAGGAACGTCTTCCCCATAAGAGTATAGGGAAAGTCATGTAGATCTTAACACTAGTTTTTATCAAGCATACGGGAAAGTGAACCCTAAAGTCCATTCAACTACCCCTTCATAGAGTCCAGTTCTCAGAGGTGACCTATGATGGCATCATTCTTGTCTTCAAAAACTTAGACCTAACCTTTTTCCTTTCTATTCCCTTCAAGGATGGCTTCTTAGAGATCGTCAATTCCTCTGCCCGAGTGAGGATGTCATTGGCCATAATCATATGCTACATAACAATGTTAGGATGAAGTAAGTAACAAAAAGAAAAGGGAAAACCAAGGCTAAAGAGATAGAGTTATACTATTGTTAACTGGCTGGCAAGCTAGTTGTGGGCCTCATCTCTCAAGAGATTGGCTGCCAGTTCACAGTTACAAGTGTAAAGGAGCCCTAAAGGAACAAATGTGCCAGGTGATGATCTTGACTAATAGAGGTCCTTGCCATAAAAAATGAGATAGGCAAAAGGATGTGTGGACCAGAAGGCAGCCCAGGACTGGGGATGAACTCTTGGATAGAGGCTTATAGCCTTAACGAGGGTGCTGCCTCTAGAGGAAGAGTGGCTTTATGGGCTTTAGTTAAGGAAAATGACCTAGCCTTAGTGGAAGATGCACAAGCCTCTAAACGAATACCACATTATCTAGAGGGTGCTAAGGTTGGGCTCTCAATGGCAGAAGTTTGAGGAACCTAAGCTGCAATAGGTAATTTAAGTGGATTGGGTACCTTTCTCTTCTTGCTGCCATGATCATGGCAACCTTTAAACTAAGCTGATGGGCCATCATCATGCTATGTGCAAAATATGAACAAGGTATAGGCTATGCTAATTGAGATAGTAGGCAAGAAAGAAAGCCTAGGAAGTGAAATACCTATATCTCAAGTTAGTTCTTCTCTCTTAGGAGGTAACTTTAGCATAAACAGAACTCAAGGGGTTATTGCTAAATCTAGACATGGTTAGCCGAAAATAGCAATATAGGAGCAAAATGAGGGTTAGAATGAACTTTGATGAAAGATATTTATAGAGAAATGATGTTGCATTGGGAAGGGGAATTAGGTGAAATGAAAAGATGGCTCTTAACAGATGACTTTGTATTCCCATAAGAGATTAGAAGTGACCTTATCCAGAATTGAGGATAGCATTCTCAGTCTAAGGTGTGGAGTAGTGGTATGGCATAGTACTCAGCACATCTGAGGAAAGGACCCTACTCGAGCAAGCTGACACCCAAGTCCTCATAGGAACCTCGGATGATGAATATCATAGATGAAGGTCTAGTGGCTGATTGAGCGAAGGCATCAAGGGTAGCAAGTCAACAACCAAGGCATGTTAGGGACTTGACCTCCCATTGGAGTCCACAAGTCAAGTGTGGTTTAAGTCCAAGGTGATTTCTGTACCATCATAGAAGTAGATAACTACAAAGGACCATTACGCTCAGATCAACAACTATAAAAATCTTGGAATGAATGAAAAAATAGCGGAAAGTAGTGGTTTGTAATATAATATTCTGAAAGGAGAATGTTGTAATGAAGAAAACAAGCGAGAAATAATATACATACACTTTCCCTGTGTTCCACGGACATAGGCTACTTAAGCCGAAGCCGTAACTTTGGTGTTGTTCTGTTTATTGATTACAATTCCTACTTGTGTTTGTGCATGCTCAAATTCATTACTTTTCTACATTCTTGATTTTAGCTGCACTAATCGGAAAATACAAATATTTTATGTTTATGTGTTCTATTTTATATTTTATAATTTATAATGTATTTTTCATATTTTGGAGAATATTTTTAGAAAAGATATATATTTATATCTTTAATTTATATTTTTGAAAAACAAAATTTTCTTTTTATATAATATTCAAGTTGGAAGTCATATCGTGCATCGGATGCCAATGTGAACGAATTCATCAAAAACTCCAAATTCTAGTATCACATGTTGCTCCAAACAAATTCAGGCCAAATTAGAATTTTTGTACTCAATTCTCAAATATTTAAATATTACAATTATTTTTTTGCCACCTTAGGATTAAAGGACTAGAATTCCAAACCCCTCCATGTATTGAAACATAAATTGGAAAATTTCCACTACCAAAGACTAATTTCATAATGAGGTGAAGTTGTCTATCGCATTTTGCATCTCTATGCTTTCTTTAATTAGTTTGACATGAAAAGGTTTTGTATAAAAATATATTTTATGGTAATTAATTCATTCTATCTTTCAAAAATATAGAACTCTTTTCTTTAGACTTTCCATCACCTAAGCCATCACTTCGGTGATGGTGAAGGCGACAGGGTAGGTATCACCTACTCCTATCAACTATCATTGGCCAAAATGAGCAACACTACAACAATCTCCCCTTCGACGCCCATTTTGGAGGAGATGGCTCATCTTCAACGATCATCACATACTTAGTTGGATCAAACTTTACTTTATTCAACCTTGGTGGTGCACCCCTTTTCTTTTGTACTATAACCTTTGTAACATAAAGCATTTATTTTATTACCTTTTACTACCACCAAATAATCTTTAACAAGCTTCCAAATGCCATTTGAAAAGTGACTTGAATATCCCTCATTATTGAGCTTCTTGGTGGATAGAATATTCATCTCTAAATCCAATACATGCTTAACATTCTTCAACTCCAACTTACAACCCAAAGATGTTGCAATTGTAACTTCACTTATGCCGTGAACTTTGAAAGTTCTATTATCTCCCATTCGAACTTGCCCACTATTAACTAGCGCCTACTTCGAAAATATTCCTTGTGCAGGTCACATAGTAAACTATTCTAGAGTCTACCATGTAGCTATAGTCTTCCATTGACTCATCTATTAATTCATCTCACACAATGATAACATCATCCTCAAATGTTGTGGCTACATTTTCTCTTTTTCTTGAATCTTGATTCTTCCCATCTTCTTTTTTTTTGAGTTAACTCTCTTTTCAACACTCAACATTTGCTTTTAATATTCCCTTTTCTGTGATAGTGTAAGCATTCAACTTCCCTCCAATTGATTGATTTTCCTTTGCTTCTTCTATGCTTAGGTCCTCGAATGAGACTTCTCCCTCTTAAATCTTGTTTCTCTAATACTAGGGCTTGTAACTCAACATATTACCCTAGTTCCTTCCTCCTCCCTCCTTGTTCAGTGAAGTTTCCATAGCCATTTCAATGGTTAAAACCTTATTAGGGGTTGAAGTAGTCACTATTACAAATGGAGTCTCCCAACTATCCATCAATAAACTAAATAACAACAAGGCTTGTACCTTATCATTTGAATTTAGCTCCAAGGTAGAGCATCATTCATTAATCTTTAAAACTCATTTAGATGTTCAGCTATGCTCAACCCTCTAATATATTGGAGATGGGAATTCCTTTGAGAAGGGAGGCTTTATTTAGACGAGGTTTCCTTTAATATGTGGTCTCCAACTTCTTCCATAGAACATTGGCTCGCGTTTCTTTACACATGTGATTGAAGATGCTTTGGTCAATCCACATTCGGATTAGACCTACTATCTTTCTATGTATTTTCTCCCACTCAGCATTAAATTTACCTTGGGGTTTAATATCATCTCTGAGAACTGGATCCTACAAGTCTTGAAAAATCAAATAGTCTTCCATTCAAGGCTTCTAAATCAAATAGTTGGTAGGAGTCAAATTAATTATTATGCCGATAGTCTCTTCCATCTAGACTGACACACTAATGTACTAGAGCCTCGTCTCTAATACTACTTGTTGGAAAATTTCATGACACGGGATCTTGATACATAGTGTGGGTAGAAGGATTACAATAATTCAAGATAAAAATTACACTCAACCAAGCTTTTCACTATAACAAGTTTATATAAAATACAATTATATAACACAAATTACAAGCAAAGACTTGCCCCCTCTATCACGCTCTAAGATTACAACTTTTTCGGATAACCAAGAAATACAGATTCTCTCCAAAACACTTGGAGAATAACCAATTCTCTCTAAAATATCTCTAAAGAAATTACACACTTACTTTCACTCTTAATCTACTCTTCTAGCTTTCTTCCCAAGCTTTCTCTCTCCCTCTCTAGAAGAATTCTAAAGGGACTCATCAACTCTTGTTTTACAACTTCTAATTCCTACCAAAGCCCAAAGTGTAGTCCCCTATTTATAGGAATGATCCTCTTATCTAATTAGTCCCAAAATGAGGTAACTAACATTAGCCCATCACCCTTTGGCTGCTTGAGGGAGCAAAAGAGCACCAAGACAAATGAATTGTCACCTAGGTTCTCGCTTAGGCAACAAGAAGGCAATGTCGATTACCTAAGCCATCGCTTATATGATGGTGAAGGTGATGGGGAGGTATCACCTACACCTGTCCACTATCATTGGTCTAAATGACAGCACTCCAACAGATAGAAAAATTGGTTAAATGACAAGGAAAGAAAGAATAGTTTGACGAGGACTCTCCACGTCTCCAATGTGAGTTTAAAGATAAGTTCAATATTTTACCCAGAAAAACTACCATAACAAACTGTCTGATCACGTTGATGGCGTAATAATTCATCAACAAGAAAGGCTTGTCATTGTTTTCGGGATTCAACCAAAGACAATCACTCTTTATCGGTAAAAATAATATTAGCATTTCTATTTGTAAATCTCTGTTAATTGTAAATCTCTGTTAATTGTAGATAGAGGGAAGTACCCTACTTCATTTGTTTTTTACTTTTAACCCATTTTATTATTTTTCCCTTCGTCTTTACCTTTTGGAACTAAAATTTGTTTAACTATATGTTTTCTTATTTTAGTATTTACTAAACCTTTTTTATATCTATCTCATTTTATTATATAAATTTCTAATACATTTTTTATTTTTAATAATTTATTTCTATTATTAAAACTTATAAAATACAATTATTTATATTTTCCCACCACAAACACGTGCTTTTGGATAATTATATATTTATATATAGAGAGTGGATAAACATTATGAGATGACATATTATAAAATAAAATACATATCTAATGTAATTCAAAAATTTTATATAATATAAATAGAACTTATATATTCATGTGATAATTTATATTTTAAATTCTATATCCATATGCAAGTGTGCATATGTTGCTAGTACTAATTATACTCGGAACACTACCAATAATTAGTAGTATAAAAATAATTATACTACTAGCATGACCAATAATACTAATAATAATTACAATTACAACAACAATATAGTTTTAATAATAATAATGTGTTCAATAATAATATTAATAATGATATGTTTGTGTTATTGTTATTGTTATTTTTATGCTTGTAAAGGAACTACCACAATTTTAAATAATCAAAATTATTACAATAACTTTAAGAACACTTTACACATTAATATTATTTTATTTCACTTACATATTACATCATTCATACAAACAAATATAATACCAATCACATCAAATACCAATCATTACTCCACCATAATGTATCATCATTAGATTTTTTTTTCCTCACGAATTTAATCTAATCGCACATAATCCATCACTATTTATTCTCAAAAATTCATTTCTTCCCAATCTCACAAAACCATTTTCAAGAACGAACATTCCATTCAGTCACTGCCTAAGGGTTAGAAACCGGGGTAATTGTATTTATTTGGGGCTTCTTAGTGATTGGGCTATCGCATGGCAACCCTTGTTCTCAGTTGCGCCAACCCAACTTGATAAACATTGGGCCGAATTCTGTTATTTTTGGAAATAATTATTTTTTATGTTTCTTGAAAATAAATTTTAAAATTACTTGATTAAAATAATATCTAATAATTTATATGATGCCATATTGGATAAATATGAATGCCATATATTTTAGAAAATAACAATAAAAAACAATATACGGATACTTTTTACAGGTTTCCATACCCAAATTGAAATTGCTAAGAAAATTTATATTTTGACATATTTTATATCGAAATTAAAATAATTAACAATATTTGTATTATTTTTCAACGAGAGTTAAACAGCTTACGAAGTATTTCAAAATAAGTTAGGATTTAGAGCACTTCTTTTTAAGAATTTATAAATTCTAGATATCTTATTTCTAAAATTTTTGACATTGTTTTCATAAGAATTATTATTACACTTTTGAAAAAAGATAATTTTAAAAATTTTGAAATTTTTTGAGATGCTATTACATATTTTTATATTCTAGAAAATATAATTAATATTTCGATTCTACATATACATCTTTCTAGATATTACAAATCTTTTTTTTTTATTTTTCAGAAAATACAAATATTTTGTATTTGTGTTCTATTTTATATTTTTTAATTTAGAACGTATTTTTCATCTTTTACAACCTATATTTAGAAAAGGTATATACTTATATTGTTAATTATATTTTTAAAATATTTTAGAAATATTTTTATATGTTTAGAATTTTATATGATAATTTTGACTGATAAAATTTTTCAAATTTTTTACTCTGTCCAAGTTGAAGCCACATCATGCATTGGATGCCAGCGTAGACGAATTCAACAAAAAAAAACCCAAATTTTGGCATCACCTGTCGCTCAAGACAAAAACTGACCAAATTAGGCTATGCTTGTTTTCTAATTAGGATGGGGGTGAAAAGTTTGAGTAATTTGAGTAGAAATAAAAACTATGTTTGGTTTGTAAGATTTAGGGGGTGGAAAAGCTATATATATAATATTTAATAATAATTGAATAATATGATAGTATATAAATTTATAAGATAATAAAAAAGTGAATTGTGAGTAGAAAAATAATAGGAATATGTGCTGATTTGATTGTTAGTAGGTATAATAATCGAAAAATTATTAGTTAGTTATAAAATATAACATATAAAAAATTTCGAATTTAAATTTAAATAAAATTTGTATGATAAGATATTTGATTTGTAAGATATTAAAGTGACGATGAATAGTGTAGGATTTGAAACCAAGCATAGCCTTCCTATGATTGCGCCGCTATGTTCCACAATTGTGATTGAGACCACGAAACCATGTAGGCTATCACGCAAAACATTGTTTGATTGAAATTCCAATTTCAACCTCAATCCAATCTGCAAAACTTATCCCTACACTTGTTCCTATGGTCCTTAGGCATATTTTTATAAATTGAAAATCATGGAAAACCTATTCAACATTTGTTTACAATTTGTGCAACCTTTCAAACATATCAATTATTCTCGTGTTACACTAATACACATTTGTACAATTTCTACAAATTGTCCCACAACTTTTGATTGATTGCCACATGTGAAGTGCATCTAAGTCCTTAAGGATTCTTGTTTTTAATGTGCCTATGTTTAAAAATCCAATAACCCTACATGTAAATGTGATAACAAAGCAATTGGGTGCGGAATTTATCTCATGTCCATGTGTTTGAAGGTCAAAAAATCTTCGAAAACCCTTTGCAATGCTGTCACTATTCACAAGTCTGAGAGTAGGTTTTCAACCCTTTTTAAATCACTATTTATACATTCGGTTAATTTGTGTTTGCATGGCATTAAAATTTTTACTAGTTTAGGCCCTTAAGATTGATTTCACTTTTCTAATTTTTGGCCCATTTTTGCATCCAAATTACCTTTCTTTAACTCTAATTTTCTTGTTTTTAAGGCTTGAAAATTATCTCTTTTAAATTATTAAATCATATGGCAAAATTTCACCACCTAAAAATGTCAAATTTCCTTCTTAGGCTTCTTTGATCAAATTCTAATAATTTCATCCGAAAATAAATATAAAATTATATATTAAAAATAATTTTGATTATAATTCCACAAAATTTCACAAAACAAATGTTTGAAAATCTCCCAAAGTTTTGAGGTATTATATCTAGCCCCATTTACAATAAGTTTTGTCCTTGAAACTTGCAATTACAAAACTAATTAAACAAATAAGTATATCTTTCTCTAATGTCCTACCTGAGCTCACAAGTTGCCTTCTGCTCCAAGTGGTTGGACCACAGAACCTTCATATTAGATGTTGTCTAGTTCCTCTAGTTTCGTTCTTGTATCCCAATTATCTGGATTGGATGTTCCTCATAAGTTAGGTTTTCATTTATTGTCAGGGGCTCCAGTTCTAATATATGACTTAGATTTGGTACACACCTTCACAATTGAAACACATGAAAAACATTGTATATCCTTGCTAATTGTAGAGGTAGTGCTAGCGATACACCACTTCTCTAACTTTCTCTAATGCTTTAAAGGGTCTAACGAACTGTGGGCTTAACTTTCCTACCTTACTGAACCACATTACACCTTAGGTCAAGAACGGCACAAGTTGAGAAAATTCTCGAATATACTTGTTCACCAAGTTGGAATTCTAATGGCCTCTAAATCAAGTTGGCCCAACTCTTTTATCTATGCTAAGCCTCATTCAGCCACTTGCATATGATGTTGTCTTTCTTAATGGTTAATTGTATTAACTCTGATCCAGTCATCTTTTTCTCTCCCACTTCATCCTAGCTGACTGGGGACCTACATGTTCTTCCATACAAGGCCTCGTACGGGCCATCCCAATGCTCACATGGTAGCTATTGTTGCAGAAAAATTCTATTAGCAGTAAGTGATCACTCTAAGCTCCCTTGAAGTACAAAATATATGCTATAAGGATGTCCTCTGGTGTCTAGATGATTCACTCAGATTGTCCATCCATTTGCAAGTGACAAGTTGTGCTCAGGTCCAGCCTCGTCCCTATTACTTCCTAGAAGTAATTCCAAAAGCAAGATATAAATTGTGGGTCTTGATTGGATACCATACAACGTGTAACATCACTATCTTATCTATGTACACCTTTTTTAGTTTATCTAAAGTGTAAGTCATCTATATAGGGAGAAAGTGTGTAGACTTAGTTAGGCGATCCACAATAATCCAAATTGCATCATAACCTTGTCGTGTTTGCAGTAAGCCTACCATGGGTATGTTAAGCGGTTGAAGGTAACGAAACACTGAAAAACTACCGTAATCTTCTAACAAGTCATGGAACTCATCACATTCTCTACGATGCCTCTCTTCATT
This sequence comes from Avicennia marina, assembly GCA_019155195.1. Taxonomy (NCBI): domain Eukaryota; kingdom Viridiplantae; phylum Streptophyta; class Magnoliopsida; order Lamiales; family Acanthaceae; genus Avicennia; species Avicennia marina. The sequence goes on along the minus strand of CM032781.1, from coordinate 7,857,307 downwards.
CCATTCTACCAAAGGTTCCTCTTAAGATTTTTATATATTTTGGTACTTCCCAAGTGCATTGAGTACTTCGACTGATGTGCCTCCCGTAAAATTTGGTCCCGTATCTCCTTGACATTTGGAACACAGTCTCCCCTTTATGTATATAATTCCATCTTCTCCCAATTAGAAGTCCAAGAGTCACATTTGCTCAATTTTGTCCTTTAATTCCATGATAGCTGTGTTGGTCACCCAACTCTTCATATCCTCTTCGATAATTGAGGGCTCGGCACTTAGGTACACTAACACTTTGTTAATTGACTCATTGATCTCTAAGTGTAGAGAATTGAGTTGTTCCACCAACATGGCTATGATAACTTCAATCCTTTACTACTTAAGGTGTCGGTCACACAATTGGCTTTACCTAGATAATAGTTTATAACCAAGTCGTAGTCCTTGATCAATTCTAGCCACTACCTCTACCTCATATTTTGCTCCTTTTGCATAAATAAGTACTTGAGGTGTTTGTGGTTGGTGTATATTTCATACTTCTCACTATATAAGTCATGTCTCCATATTTTAAGGTGAACACCACCACTACTAGCTTAAGGTTATGAGTTGGGTTATTTAACTCATACAGCTTTAGCTATCATGATATGTTAGCAATGACCTTGTTATCTTGTATCAAGATACATCCAAGCCCGCTCTTGTTATTATCACTATAGATAGTAAACCTACTACCTTTAGTAAGTAGGGCAAGGACTAGGGCTGAGGTCAATTTCCTTTTCAATTTCACAAAGCTCCATATGTAGTCTGGGGTCCATTCAAACTTTTTTTTGATTATACTGCAACAGAGGCAATGGTGCGGCAATCTTGGAAAATCCCTCTACAAACTTTCAATAGTATCTAACAAGTTCTAGAAAACTTCTCACTTCGATCACATTAATAGGTCTAGGTCACTGTAAGATGATTTCGACCTTCTTGAGGTCTACCATTACTCCTTCAAAAATCACGTCTCAAGAATGTCACACATCTAAACTAAAATTTACACTTTTTGAATTTGGTATTCAACTGTTCTTCTCTTAAAGTCTAGGGTCTGGGGCCCATTCAAACTTGTTTTTGTTTATACTGTAACAGAGGCAATTGTGCGGCAATCTTAGAAAACCCCTCTACAAACTTTCAATAGTATCCAACAAGTTCTAGAAAACTTCTCACTTCGATCACATTAGTAGGTCTAAGGCCACTGCAAGATGACTTTAACCTTCTTGAGGTCAACCATTACTCCTTCAGAAATCAAGTCTCAAGAATGCCACACATCTAAACTAAAATTTACACATTTTGAATTTGGTATTCAATTGTTTTTCTCTTAAAGTCTAGGGTCTAGGGTCCATTCAAACTTTTTTTTGTTTATACTGCTACAGAGGTAATGGTGCGGCAATCTTGGAAAGCCCCTCTACAAACTTTCAATAGCATCCAACAAGTTCTAGAAAACTTCTCACTTCAATAACATTAGTAGGTCTAGGCCACTGCAAGATGACTTCAACCTTCTTGAGGTCTACTATTACTCCTTCATAAATCACGTCTTAAGAATGTCACACATCTAAACTAAAATTTACACTTTTTGAATTTGGTATTCAATTGTTCTTCTCTTGAAGTCTAGGGTCTGGGGTCCATTTAAACTTTTTTTTGTTTATACTGCTACAGAGGCATTGGTGTGGCAATCTTGGAAAACCCCTCTAAAAACTTTCAATAGTATCCAACAAGTTCTAGAAAACTTCTCACTTCGATCACATTAGTAGGTCAAGGCCACTGCAAGATGAGTTCAACCTTCTTGAGGTCTACCATTACTCCTTTACAAATCACGTCTCAAGAATGCCACACATCGATACTAAAATTTACACTTTTTGAATTTGGTATTAAACTGTTCTTCTCTTAAAGTCTTCAACATTACTCTCAAATGCTCCTCGTGCACCTCATCACTTGAAAAGTACACCAAAAGATCAAATACGAGAATCATTGAGTCTATGAAGGCTACTGAAGCATTGGTCGGCCTCAAAGTTAGCACTAGGAACTCGTAATGTTGGCACATTGTTCAGAAGGCCGTTTTCGGTATATCTTTGGCCTGTATTTTCAATTGGTGGCATCTAAATCTTAGGTCTATTTTTGAGAATACCTTAGCCCCTTTTAATTAGTCGAATAAGTTATTAAACTAAGGTAGAGGATACTTGTTCATGATGGTCGCCTTATTAAATTCTCGATAATCAATGCACAATCTTAGGCTCCCATCCTTCTTCGTAACAAAGAGTACTAGGGCTCCATAAGGTGATGTGCTAAGCAAAATCTACTTCTTATTCAATAGTTGTTGTTGCCATACCTTCAATTCCTTTAATTCGGCTAAAGCCATCCAATACAGGGCCTTCCTTATAGGCATCATTCCTAGAACTAAGTTGATCTCGAATGCTACCTCCTTATTTGGATGTAGTCTGGGTAGGTCATTGGAGAACATGTCGAGAAACTCCTTGAGTACCTGGATATCTTCGAACTTTGCTCCCCACTCCTTAAGATTGACAACGTATATGAAGTAAGCTTCACATCACTCCTTAATGGCCTTCTCTATGTTGGCTGTAGAAATAAGGAAATTTAGTCAACTAGCTCGATCTCGAACAATCCCGTAGAAAGAGAAGCTATCGCCCTTGGGAGGGTGAAAATTCACAACCTTACTACAATAGTCTATATGTGTGAAGCTTTTATCTTGCCAATCTATACCTAAAATCACATCGAACTTTTTCATATTAAGCCAAATAAGGTCGGCTTTCAATTCATCATCTCCCCCTAAGTTCAAATCACAGTCTCTATATATTAGGTTAGCTGCTATACTTTTCCTTCTAGTAGTAGCCACTCTATATGGGTTTTCTAATAGTTCAAACTTATGGTTTAGACATTTGGAAAATTTCTTGGACATGAAGGACTATAACACACTACAATTAAATAGAGTATACACATTCAATTGGTTAACAGTAATGTTACCTGTTGCTATGTCCTCCATGTTATTTGCCTCTTCCTGGGTCATAGCGAATACCCTTATATTTCTCCTTGGTCTATGATTACTCTAATTGGGTTGAAGATTGTTACCTCCACCATTACAATTGCTGTTGAGTAGGCTAATGTTAGGGCTAGCACTACTTTGGCCATCCCAGTTAACGCTATTGTTTTTATTATTACTGCTTGGGGTGGGGTTCCTTGCTCTGTTCGAGCATTCAGCAGCTTGATGCTTGTACTATCCACAAATGAAAAAGGCACCCATGATATGCTAACATATAGCTGAGTATAGGCATCCACAAGTGTTGCATTCTAACAAAGAGGGCACCGTCCCATCTGTCCTTACTTGATTAGTCCTCTTGTTGTTATTGGATCTACCTGTAGATGTTTTTTGAGGCCTAGTACTGGTAACATTGGAATCCAGCCTTAGCTACTTGATGTTATTCTCCACCTCCTACCTATTGATATCCACCTCAGCTCTAATAGCGACTCTAAGTAGTTCATCAAAGGTACATGCCTCATAAAGGACTAAGGCTATCTGTAGTCGGCTCTTCAAACCTCTAGTAAATTTATACATTTTCAGTTGAGGATTTACTGTCACTATAGGAGAATACTTTCCCAACGCATGAAACTTGACAGCCTACTCCACTACCAACATGTTAGCGTCTTGGGTTAGGTTGTCAAACTCCATCATTTTCTAAAAGAAGAGCACATTTGGAAAGAAGTCATTTGAGAAAGCTTCTTTGAAAAGACCCCATGTCACTGGCCCTTCTTCGAGCATAGTTGGTGAGACTTCCTCCCACCATAGTATGACTTCATTTACTAGAAATGGTACAACCACTCTTGGCCACACATCCATAGGTGCCTTCATCAGTTTAAAATTGTTCTCTATCTCCTCTAGCCACTTTTGGACCACCTCGAGATCGTGAGACTCCTCAAGCAATGGCAGAAGCACTCATCACAATGCCTCATAGTGTGCTTTAACCGGCTATTAGGTTGGGCCACAAGCTGGGCACATTGTTGCTATTATGTGCCTATCACTAGTGTTACCATTGTTTCAATGATAGCTAAATCCTCTGATCTCAAGCTCATTAGCTCTACAACTAGTTGTGGACGAGGTTGCATCGAGGGTGGTGGTGGAGGATAGGCATGTGCTTGTTTGGTCAAATCCTCCTCACGTGTAGCTTGAGGTGGGTTTTGCACAAGACGACGAGGTCTACCTACCATTTTCCTATATGGAAAAAGGGCTTTTGCTCATTAGGCCAATCTCACATATTATTATATAAGCATGTTAAGGAGGGAATAGTTGGCACCAAACATAATTAATGAATATAATATAGAAGGGAAAGATTTTGTAACATAATTTATCCCAGTTTTAGTAGGAAGTAAAAGCGAATAGAATATCAACTTAATTATCTTATGCTTAATGTTGTAATTAATAGCTTAACCATGTGAATCTTATTTAGCTCAAAGCCCTAATCTAAATTCCCTTTTCCTCCAGGCGCATCCCTATCTACCACTATCTCCTCTAGCTCCAGTTTTAGTACCTACTCAAATGCTTCTTTAGGATCCTCTTCAAGATCTTCTTTCAATTCCTTTATTGAAAAGTTGTATATCATAGCTAGTAGCTTGTCATTTTGAAATGTGAGCTCATTCACCTAAAGTACCAATCCATGACGCTCATCCTAAAGTTCACCTATGCATTGCTCGTACGCTATCCTAAAAGCATTATGCGTCTGCACGAGCTTTATGTACTATGCCTCTACTTCATCTAATTTCTACTTAAGTATGGCATTATATAGATGTACCTTAGCATTTACTTCTTTAATTTCTCTATTTTCAATCTCCAACCTAGTACACCATTGCTGGGTCTCTAGAAACTTCGCAACTATAGTGCTAAGGTGAGTTAAAGCCACAAGAAGGATTTCCTTGTCCTCCTACAACAAGCCACTCCTCTCCTTAGGCATTTGCTCACCAAATCCACTACTTTTGTCCATTTTCTATGTACAATCACAATTCTAAGGTAAAATACAAATCAAATATTTCATGTACATGTATAATGTGAGCTACTAATTTCCTAAGTCCTCATTAAGTGATTCCTAAAGTCCAATTTAGGTTCTATGCTCTAGGTGATCGTCATCAAAACCTAGCTCTGATACCACGTCTCACAACCTAAACTTGGGATCATGATAAGACAGTATTCATGAACCAACTCAACAAATACCGAAGCCTACATATGAACAGAGCAATTAATCCAATACTATAATTGAACAACCATTCCAGAAATAACGTATATCCATGACAATAACATCTCATCTTGAGTACATGGTAGAAGAACAAAAACCTATCTTTTACATCTAAATGTCTCTAATTAATAACATAAAAGAAAATAAAGCTAGTGCCACGAGTCCTCATCTTAGATCCAGCTCTACCATCTCTAGGTCTGTTTATGTTTATTCACTTTCTCTGCAAAAGGTTAACTGGTGGTGGTGAGCAATGAATGACTAGTAAATGATAACACTAACCTGTTTACACTTCCAAAAATAGATGCGAGCAAGCAAATAACGGTTTCAAAAATAAACAGTTGTATAAAAAATCATTTCCAAAAGAAGTAGATAACAAATAAACATTACACATAGAAAACAAGTCATAATCATTCATTTATTTCAATTATTCTTGTAGTCACATATTATCATTTTTCAATCAACTCATAGTCAAGTACACTACGCGTGCTTCCCAGTGATTAGAGCCTTAGCTTACGCTCTCCTGACTAAGGAAGATAACATCTAATATAATTGTACCACCGTGGCCTTAAAGCTTCAACCCTAACTCGAAGGTATTCCAATCTACTATAACTCAACTAGTAGGAGTAAATATTAGCTTCACCCATTGCCAGTCCCAATTTTTATCTCAATTGGGCGGATCCCGATATATTATCTGATTTGTAAGGTGGAACTTATTCCTCACATTCATTATCAATAACATGAGTGGCTATTTTCTTTTTCTTTACAAGGACTCAATTTCTAACATACAAACAAAATCATGTATTTATAGGTTGCTCAGACCCAGGTTTCAAAAATAACAATTTTATGTTTACAAATTATCACGCCAATTCCATTTTTTTGCAAGTGGGAAAACATTTAGAAACTTAATTTAAATTGTGCATCAACATTCAATTATAAAAGTAATACAAGTTTTGAAAACAGATGTAAAATTGGCAAGGTGTTACCACTTATATGTCACTTAGCTGAGTATCAAGTTCTTCGGCTACTACCCCTCATCACCTATTAAATCACATATGCAATCCGTTCATATAATAACTCATCCCTATCAATGCTCAATGGGTGTCCTATACGTTCATGTTTACTAGACTCCTTCCAAATATTATTTCTTGTATTCCGTTACGCCTTACACAATAGGTTTATACCTATTTTGGTCATAAAATTGGATAATGCAGTTTAAATTCCTCAATTCATAAAATGTGGCCAATGTTCGCAATGCTAGTCTGCAACTGCAACACCTGCTTTTGCGACCCTGTGACCTCAATTTGTGTTCGCTATGTTCAATCACAGAACACACTAGAATTTCCGCTATCCTCCTTGTGATCATGATAAAGTACTCAGTGACCACGATACGAGAGTTAGTGATCGCGCCTGTGGCTATGGGATGTTTTGTGATTCCCACACCTGTGTTCACGATTGCTTCCTACCTTTGCTCAACCGCAACATTGTGTTTCGCGATCTTGATCACAACTGCAGTAGTAAGCTAGCTATCGCGCAAAACACTATTTGATCAAAATTCCAATTTCTACCTCAATCCAATCTCCAAAACTCATCCTGACACTTGTTCCTATAGTCCTAGGATTGAAAATCATGGAAAACCTATTCTACATTTGTTAACAAACTATGGAACATTTTGGACATGTTTTCAATTATTCACACATTACACTAATATATGCTCTTGTAGTTTCTACACATTGTCCCACTCCTTTTAATTGATTCCCACGTGTAAAGTGCATCTAAGCCCTTAAAAATTCTTGTTTTTAATGTGCCTATATGAGAAAATTCAACAACCCTATATGTATGCATGATAATTGAGCAACTAGACACAAAAGTTACCTCATGTCCATGCGTTTGAAGGATAGAAAATCTCCCACAACCGTCTGTAGTGCTATCACTATTCACAAGTCTGAGAGTAGGGTTTTCAACCCTGTTTAGATCACTATTTATACCTTAGTTTAATTTGTGTATGCATGGAATTAAAATTCTTAATAATTTAGGTCCTTAAAATCAATTTCACACTTTTCTAATTTTTGGCCCATTTTGCCATATAAATTCCTAAGCTTTTAACTCCCCCTTTTTTTTTTTTTTTTGTTTCCAAGGCTTGAACATTATCTCCCTTAAATTATTAAATCATATGACCAAATTTCACAATCTAAAAATGTTAAATTTCCTTCTTAAGCTTCCTTATTCAACTTCTAATAATTTCACCCAAAAAAAATATAAAATTGTAAATTAAGAATAATTTTGATTATAATTCCACAAAATTTCACAAGAGAAATGTTCCAAAATCTCATAAAATTTTGAGGTTTTACAAACTTTTTATAGCTTTTCACCTATATGGGGGGGGAGAGAGAGAGAGAGAGAGAGAGAAGGGAAGAAAGGAGAGCAAAGGGAGAGATTTCACCCATTGAAGGTTGTTGAACCATTAGCAACAAGAAGAAAGAGGAATAGCCTTGCAAACACACTCCAAAGGTAAGACACATGGACTCAACTTCATAGTTATGTTCAATCGTGGAGGAAGTGCAAGAGTGTTAAATCGTATAGGCTGGAGTAGCATAATGAACAAGTTTACAAGATGGAACACATGAGTACGTATGTATGTACACAAGCACACACATCTAGGTAACCATTAGGGCATGATTTGAATCCTTAATCATAGCTTGCCTCCCTTAAGATTCTGCTGTAAGAAGGTAGGATTTTCATTACCTTATGGTTAGATTTCAAATATACATACACACATGTAAGTTGATGTTCTTAACCAAGATTTGTTGAATTTTCATGAAACTTCGTGGAATAATTTGATAAGCATGGAAGAAGATTACTTCACTCATAACAAGGACCTTAGGATATAGTGGGAACCAAGTGGTGGAGAAAATAAGAAAATCAAATAGAGTTATCATTGAACCTATAGACTAGCCTCAGGTTTTGTGTCGTGACTGCAAGACCTTATCTCGTGCTCGCGCATGAACTCTCGTGCCCGCAAATTGACTGTAGACATTTCTAGTGTCTACTAGGTTGGTTTCGCGAATACAAAACAAGGTATCACTATCGCAATAGATTTCCACACAGTCGGGAGAAAAATTGCAAATAATTCCAATAAGCCCCACAACCTAATTTGCACTCATGAAAGGTTGGCTCATGGTTGCAAGAGTCTTTGCCGCAGTTGTGAATGTTAATTGCAAGAAAAACCAAAAAACCTTAAGGGTTCCACTTGCGATAGTGGAACTATTGTCTATGGTATGGAAGAGACTCAGGGTTGCAAACTAGGAAAAATGAACATAAATGTATTTTTCTGAGTTTTCAACCAAATACTATGTCCTTAATCATTGTAACTACAATTATGCATTTGGGACTTATAGAAACAACAATTACATAAGAGGAGAATTTCTCAATTAGGCAAAGTTAATCCAAGATTAACATGAAGGAAAAATGAATGATTGACATGAAACTTGTGATGTCAATGCCTTAATTCTAAAAATGAGCCTATAAATGTCATGTAAATATTTTATTTTGTTCACATCGTATTGAAGAATAAGTAAATCTCTTACTAGGCGATTTATTACTCACAAGTAAATTACTTTTGTAGATGATGACGCTAAAGAAGAATACATAAGGAATTGGTACATATCGCTCTTGAAAATTAAATACTCTAGTTTGATGTTAGGATATTGGGAAATAAATGATTTACCTATAGAGTTTCTATTGCTTTGAATGTATTCGAGATTATTGTTTTACAGTATTATGTATGGGATGATTTTTTTGTTAGTTTGATGGAACAAATGATCAAGTGTTGATTTTTGATGTTCTAATACATGGGGGCTTAATTCTTGTAATGAATATTTTAAGGATATTGTCAGGTTACCTACTACTCGACTGCAGACGTGACACTCTCGGATTACTTTAATTTTTAAGCCATACAAACATTCAGTCGGCCGAAGAGGTTGGTCACCAACCATTACCTTTTTGTTTGTTCTCACTTCTTATAGCTCAACTTGAATTTTATAGTTTATTCGACTAACTTAACGAGTTAACATTTTTCTCAAAATTTTACCTTGGGTTGTTTATTTTTTTTTAAATTTTCATAGAACGTATGTGATTTATTTTTGGTTAATAAATTTTCATACAATGTTCAAGGTTTTCTTATGTACATATATAAGTTCTTATATACTACATTACCAAGTGTGAGATTAGAGTGATTGATCATTTTAATAGATTTACTAAAGAGCAACCATTAAATATATAAACATATTTATATTATTTCAAATGGCTAAACCTTAAACTCTAAACTATTAAACTCCCTGTAATAACTGCATTTTAGCAATTAAAATTGGAAGACTAAAATGAGTCACTTTTATTCATTTTACATTTTTGCCCCCTTTTATATTTTTTTCTCTTTTTATTTAATTTATTTTTTCCTATTTAATTAAATACTACGTAAGGAGGAAGAGTGTACGAAAATCCTAAACTTATCCGTACAGCATGGAACTGTAGAAAATAATTCTAGATAGAAGATTGCCCAGCGGCACCGCTATGCAGTCACATATTACGACAAATGTCGAGCAATCTGATAAAATGAGAATCAACCCCATGAAACATTACTGGTGGGGAACAAATACAGGACACAGGATATATATTATAGATTATATATATTAATAGTTTCGGTAGCTTCCATTGATATAACATAAAATTAAAAATAATTACTCAATTAATTTTATTTATAGTGTATTTAAATTTTTATTTTATAATTATGTAATTAAAAAATAAAAACCAAAATAACAACAACAACAACAACAACAATAATAATAATGATGGCAATTCTGTTATTATTAAATTGAAGAGATTCATTTATAAATTTACTTAGTGTAACCATATTAATGTTAAACTCTTAATAGTATAGATATAAATATAATGTAAATTAAGTTAAAGCGGAGTATATATCTAAATTTACCTCTAAACCAGAGGAGCCCCAAATTTTTAACGAACTATGTTGATCAAATGATGCAACAAGCAATTACAGGGGCTAACGTGGTAGAAAAAATCTTGTTCTCCATTTGAATTTTCTACAGTTACCATAATTACTTAATGCACAATAGACAACAGAATCATGTAAAATCTCACCTTTCCATTTTCTTAGTGATTCCCAAGATCTGTAATAGAATAAGATACAACTTTCCTTACAACAGACTTGTACTAAACAATTATAAATATGGTGGTAGACTCAGTCTTTTTGAATCTTACATTCAAACTCATTATCACTTTTAAATTCTTGAAGTTCTTAGAGAAAGTTCTGGGAAGTTCTTCATTCTCTAATGGAGTGCGGGTTGAGGAAGTTGGCCTACCTTTGTCACCAAGTTCAGCAAGGCCTGCAATGGTCATATACCAACAACTAATTGAAACACCGCCGTTGGCCACTCTGCCATTTAATGCTCCTTGACCTAAGACATTGTTAGGTGAGGGTTTACAAGAAAAAGATGAGATTGGAAAAGAAGCAGGAGAAACTACGAACATGAATCAAGAAACTAGAGAAGGGGTTCAAGAAGTCATGGAAGGAATTCAAGAACATCAAAGAATAGTAGAAAAATCAGTTGTAAGTGGAGATGTGGATATAGATGTTCCAACATTTGTCACCTCTGATGTAAATGATGATATATCACTAGAACAAACAAATGTTCTAGAGACAGTTGTCGAGTGGAAGACACCCTATTCCCTTTGTAAAAGGCATCTAAAGAGACCTTTAGTAATGACACCATTACCTACACACTCACCATCGTCCGCCTTGAAAGAAAATGAGGGAGAAGCGATGAACCTAGAGAAGATGAACAAGAATATAAAGAAGAGGTGCAACCATCCAAACCAAAACTTGATAGAATTAGTGCAGACTATGCAGGATCATTCAAAATCTACAATAAATGTGCAAAATAAAGGTGAGACAGTATCAAAACAAGATCCTTGGTGCTTAAAAGAAAGGTAGACTGGAAGATCTTCACAGAAATTAGCTTTATTGCCATTTTAGAGTAGATTGGTTTACGATGTGTTGCAACATGCATTGCAACATATAACAGAGATCTCGTGCATGAATTCCATAGTAATCTTGATAAGCCCATAGTGGATTTCAGCTCCCCATTCCACTGTTTTATATAAGTTTGTAGAGAAGTTGTCGAATCTCTCCTACAAATATTAATGACCTTCTTAGGATGTTCTTTTGGCATGTTGGGATATTATGTTATTTTCTATGGATGTTATATGAAATATATGAAATTGTCTATGGATATTATGTTCTATCACCTGTATTTGGTTTAAAAGGTGCTTGGGGACAATGAAAAAGAAAATACAAGATAACGTATGCTTGTTCTTCTATTCATAGTATAGTTGTTTATTGCGGAAAAGTTAGAAGACGAAAGATGCCATATATGAAAGATACTATCACCTCCCAAATTTGGAGTCATGACACAACAATACTCATCAACAACCTTAGTATATATCAAAGCCAACAAGTATCATGGCAACTAAACCTAAAATTTCATATAACATCCATAGAAAATATCATAATATCCAAACATACCTAAAGAAGAACCCAAGCAGGTCATTAATATTTTTAGGAGAGATTCAACAACTTGCCTACAAACGTATATAAAACAGTGGAATGGGGGGCTAAAATCCACTATGCTTTTATCAAGATTACTATGGAATTCATGCATGAGATCTCTGTTATATGTTGCATTGCATGTTGCAACACGTCATAAACTAATCTATTCAAAAATGGCAATAAAGCTAATTTATGTGAAGATCTTTCGGCCTACCTTTCTTTAAGCACTAAGGATCTTTTTTTGATATTGTCTCACCTTTGTTTTACACATGTATTGTAGATTTTGAACGATCCTGCATAGTTTGCACTAATTCTATCAAGTTTTGGTTTGGATCGTTGCTCCTCTTCTTCATGTTCTTGGTCATCTTCTCTAGATTCATCTCCTCTCCCTCATTTTCTTCCAAGGCAGATGATGGTGAGTGTAAATGTGATGGTGTCATTACTAAATGTCTCTTTAGACACCTTTTTCAAAGGGAAAAGGGTGTCTTCCACTTGACAACCATCTCCAAAACATTTGTTCGTTCTAGTGATATATCATTATTTACATTAGTGACGGCAAATGTAGGAACATCTATATCCACATCTCCATTTACAATTGATTTTTCTATCGTTTTCTCATATTCTTGAATTCCTTCCATGACTTCTTAAACCCCTTCTATAGTTTTTTGATTCATATTTATAGTTTCTTCTACTTCTTTAGCTGCTTCATCTTGCTCTTGTGAACCCTCACTTGGCAATGTCTTAGGTCAAGGAGCATTGCGTGGTAGAGTGGCCAACGGCGGTGTTTCCATCAGCTGTTGGTATATGACCATTGCAGGCCTTGCTAATCTTGGTGACAAAGGTAGGCCAACCTCCTCAACCTGCACTCCATTGGAGAATGAAGAGCTTCCCAGAACTTTTTCTGTGAACTTCTTCAAAAATTTGAAAGTGATAATAAGTTTGAATGTAAGATTCAAAAAGATTAAGTCTACCACCATATTTACAATCGTTTAGTACAAGTATGTTGCAGGGAAAGTTGTATCTTGTTCAATTACAGATCTTGGGAATCACTAAGAAAATGGAAAGGTGAGATTTTACATGATTCTGTCGTCTATTGTGCATTAGGTAGCTATGGTAACTGTAGAAAATTCAAATGGAGAACAAGATTTCTTCTACCACGTTAACCCATGTAATTGCTTGTTGCATCATCTGATTATCATAATGCCTTAAGAACATCTAACAATTAGAAATTTTTCACACTTCATCACCAAATAATGAAAACAAAGGATCCAAAAATAAAAAATATATATACACAATATGTACCAACTATTTTTATAAACATTTAGGAAACCCGATTTATTGGGGTAGGCATATGCTTACGGCATTTCACAACATCTCAAACCTTAGTGTGTCAAGGCCTTTTGTGAATATATGCGCATACTAATGATCTATTGCAAGATGTTTGATCACAATGACTCCTTTCTCCACCAAATCTTGAATAAAGTGATGACAGATGTCAATATGCTTCTTCTTAAGTGCTGCACTGGGTTTTTGGAGATGTTTATAGTACTCACATTGTCACATAAAACCTTTATTGCATTTTGCTCCAACCTGTAATCCATCATCATTAGTTTCATCCATAATTACTACGAATAGTAACTCCTAGTAGGTATATATTCCATCTCAATTGTTGGCAATGAAATACAATTTTGGTTCTTGCTATACCGTGAGACTAGTGGCACTGTTCCTATCATCAATGCTACCTACTAGTTAACATCGCTATACCCTATCAATGTAATGTTGCAACATAGCGAATAATTCATTTCATTACTAGCATATGAGATCCCTTAGGTACTGCTTGGTACCGTGCACATACTCCCACATTATGATAGATGTGGAGTCTACTAGCAATTAGATAATAAGCCCGCTAATCATGCTGTAATAGATGCTTGGGTCTACAAGTTTTCTTGCATCATCCTTAGTTAATTTTCTATTTATGCCAAGCGATGTTCTAACATGTCATGAGTTCTCTATTCAAACTTCTTCACCAAGTTCCTTGCATATTTGGACCACGCAAAAAATATTTCCTACTTGAATTGTTGAACCTATAGTCCTTGGAAATACTTGAATTTTCCCAACATGCTTATCTCAAACTCATTTTGCATACAGGACACAAACTCATTAAGTAAAGTTTTTGAGGTATAATCAAAAACTATGTCATCCTCGTCGATGGGAGACACAATAATGTCCTTGATCTTTTTTAGAAATAAGGTCTTATCTACTCTCCCTCGTTAGTAGTCATGTTGAACAAGTATTGTGACAATTTTTCGTATCATGCCCGGGGAGATTACTTTAGCCCATACAACACCTTTTTCAACTTATAAACATGATTTGGAAGGTATAGATTTTCAAATCCATTGGGCTATTCCACATACACTTCCTTGTTGAGAAAATCATTTAAGAAGGCACTCTTCATGTCCATTTGGTACACCTTGAAGTCCATGCTAGAAACCACTACTAGTAGTATTCTCACGAATTCTAGTCTTGCAATGGGTGCAAAATTCTCGTCATAGTCAAGTCTTTCCACTTAGGTGTACCTCTATGCCACAAGTCTCACCTTGTTTCTAGAGATTTTGCCACATTCATCAGTTGGGAATTCACTCCTTCAGGTCTCTCGATCAATTCCCATATATCATTTCACTAAAATTGGGCTAATTCTTTCTACTTAGTTACTACCCAAAACTCATCATTTAAAGCCTCATTAATGTTTTTAGATTCAATAGAGTAAGTAAAGCTATGATAGTTGACCAACTCTTTGTTGTTTATTCTAAGAATGTTCCTCATTCTTTATCCTTCAGCTATGTTGCCAATTATCACTTTAGGAGGATGATTCCATTTTGATAGTCCTAAATCCTTTAGGTATTTCAAGTTCACTACTAGAGTCTTCGCTATCTGTTGCACCACATGTTGTAACATGAATAGCATCAACTCCATCTAGTTTAACTTCCTACACCTCCTATTCCATCTCATTTGTCTATTGTTCTGGCTTAACCTGTGTAAGCTTCCTTTTAGGTTCAACATCATCCTTAATTACATTTATAGATTCCATCTCAGCATACGTCCTCTTATTAAAAACACAGTAAGCTTTACTTGTGGTTTAATATCATCAGACTTGGATGCGAATTTGCCAACATGATCACGGTTCTTCAAGATGTAACATCT
This sequence comes from Avicennia marina, assembly GCA_019155195.1. Taxonomy (NCBI): domain Eukaryota; kingdom Viridiplantae; phylum Streptophyta; class Magnoliopsida; order Lamiales; family Acanthaceae; genus Avicennia; species Avicennia marina. The sequence continues at coordinate 7,842,223 of CM032781.1, read as the reverse complement.
GCTTCCAAAGAAGTGAAAATAACTTACATTTGGTTTTCTCTCTCTCCACAAATCGTGGGGTATCTTTCCAAGTATCAGTCAAAGATTCACTCTGTTGATAATGTATTATACTGTGTTTATGGCTTCGGCCCACCACTTTAAACACCACTTTAAATGTAAAACCTTTGCATGTAGCATCAACCTTGCCATTTCCTAAAGTGTCTTGTTCTTTCTTACCACCGCTCCATTTTGCTATGGGGTCTTTGGAGAGGAAAATTCATATTTGATCCCAAATTCCTCGCAAAAGTTGGCAAACTCTTAGTTTTGGAACTCTTTTTTATGATCAGTTCTAATTTGAGTCAATCATCCAATTTGAGCTTTTTCTATGTTAAGTCTTGTACAAAACTTTCAAAACACTTGAAAAGCATCAAACTTATGTTTGAAAAAGTCTACCCATGTATAACGAGAGTGACTGTCAACACATACACATATGTAATAGTTGCCTCAACGGCTCACATGGTTAGTTGGTCCAGTGAGATTGATTTGCTAGAGCTCAAAGATTCTAGAAGTACTCACATGTTACATCTTGTGTTGCATCCTTTTCTACTTTCCATATTGGCAAGTTCCACATGGAATCCTATGTTTTTCCTTACTTAGGATCAATAGCCCTCGCACTACTCCAAGTTTCGATATGTTTACCAAATTGTGTTAGTTGGCATGGTGCTATAAGTCGACTTCATCCACTCTAGTTCTCATGTAGGTGTCTAACTGTTCTTGCAAATAACAATTATCAACAAATTGCCTTCCCTTCATGACACATGTATCTCTTTCAAACACACGACACTCATCTTTGTTGAAACATATGTTTAAGTTGTTGTCACACAACTGGCTAATGCTAATGAGGTTCACCTTGAGGTATTCCACGTGAAGTATGTTTTTTAATCTTGGTAAACTAGCAATGTTGAGCATGCTTTTACCAATGACTTAGCTTTTCTCACCATCACCAATTCAAACCATCTCTTCTAAACATAGCTTGTAGTTGCTTAAATATGCCCTGTTTCCAATCATATGTCATGAGTAACAGCTATCGAAGTACCAACTATCACTTGATGTAACATGTAGTGAAGCATTCACCACCAAGCACTATTCTTCACCTTTACTTATCCAAATACGTCTATAAAAGGCCGACTTGGTGGGAACTCACCTACCTTCCATCATATGCCTCAATAGCTTGTAACATAATGAGATACGATGACAATATAGATGACAATGAGTACATTTAAGTTGTCTCCTTTGGGGTTGTAGTTTTTACTTCATTGTCTTAGGAAATGGTGTAACATGTGTAAGGTCAAGTTTATTCCATGCTGGAACATTTTCTATAACACAATCCATCTTTTCCAATATCTCCTTTATGAAACATCTTTGTTCACCTCCTAAACTCCTTACATTGCATTCTCCAATATATCTAATGTTATAGTGATCTCTAAATGCCTTCTCTATGATTAGGATATTCTCTAGTTTGGCCTTTCTAGTGTTCTGCTTTTTAGTGCAGTAGCAAATTCCTTTGCTTCATATTGTAACATCTCGTAGTAGATTGTAGAGCCTAAAATTCTTCTATCATCTTATCATGAAATGTCCCATCCCTTATCCCTCTCTTTAATTAACAACTCATTTTCCATCTTTAGCTTTATTGCTGTTTCGAGTAGTTGATAGCTTATCTATATGTTTAGTTCATGCTCAATAACTCATCATAAGAAATATTCTCATCATCACTACTACTGAAATCAAAAACATTGGTTGTTATGAGATGTGATACAACATCAATTGTAACATTACCTTTTTTTTTCATCAAGGTAGAGTTAAACACCATGTGGTTGCTAGTATGGCCATCCACATCCTTACTACTTGTCTTAAAGCCATTGTTACTCCATATGGTTTTCAAGGACTTTTGTTGCTTTTTCTGGGTGTTGGCACATTTTGACTGTATGTGCCCATTTCCTTCACATTCCTTGCATTTTATTCCTTTTCAGCTTCTAAACCATCAGTTTTTTGCTGCTTCTTTTGATTATTGTTAAAACTTTCCCTTTTTCTTTTGTAGTTGCTAGGAATGTTGGAATCTACTTTGCATCTCCTTAGAACTTTGGTAAGCCTTCTCGTCAAATAGGAAACTTCATCTTCTCCTACAGTGAAGTCCTCGTTCTCATCATTTTGGTGCTAGTTGATCATTAATGACCATTGCGCCATTTCTTTCACTTTCATAGCCTGCATGAAGTTCATTTTGTAGACCTGTAGTGACCCTTATCAACTCATCCAACTAAAGTGTTGCAACATTTCGTACCTCCTCGATAGCAACAACCTTCGGGGTGAATTTTTTGCAACAATCTAAACATCTTTTGCACCAACTTCATCTTTGAGTACTTTTTCCCCAATTGATAAGCCTGGTTGACTATGTCTCTTAATTTCAAGTTGAATACAGCCACTATCTCATCTCCATTCATGCGAAGATCCTTGAGTTAGGAAGCCAGGATCTGCAGCTTTGACATGCGTAGTGAACTTGTGCCTTTGTGCACATTTTTTAGAATCTCCCATGCCTCTTTTACTATAATACATGTTGCAACAAGTTTAAACTATTCATCGTCAATGATAACCTAAGTAAAATAAGACTTAATGTGGATAAATTTATATTCAAATTACGTTAATTAGTTCAAATTATTAATCAACATCAAGAAATATACCTATTTTATGTGTTGTAGCGGTTGTATGATGAAAATAAGTAAGAAGAAAGAGATATAAGCTCATCTAGAGGTACCAAACCAAGGAAATGAAAGATCAAAACCTATAGTATCACTTAAGTGAAGCTTTGTTGCCTAATTGACCACCTAAGCAAGTTGCCAACGAGGGAATAGGTGAAGACCAATCATAAACCGCCATTAGTCACCTACAACTCACCTAAGCAATGAGTAGGCAATAATTCAACTTTGAACCATTGCCCACTCATCACCTAGGCAACAAGGAGGCGACAAGCCAATTTTTAGTCACCTAACCCTTGTATTAATAGGACAAAATGGATGGAAATTGCAACCAATGAAGGCCCTTGGACGATGAAACTTCAAACCTATAAATAAAAGGTGTTCTAAAGGCCAAAACCATCATCCATATCTTAGAATTCTTATAGGCATCATAATGTATCATTCTAGTATTAATTTATAATAAGTAAAGGGTTTGAGAATGATTTTGATACTCTCACGAGATATAAGGTGGCATGGAAGTGAGTAATCACTATAGGAAGAAGACCAATAAGTGATAAGTATTTATCTTTTTTTTCCTAATTCCCTGTATATGATTTCATTCAGCAAGACAAATAAGAATTTTCATGTTATCATTTTTAAATTGTCTTTTCTTATTTAGTTTTAATCAATTTTATTCTTCTTCTCTTCTTCTTTTTCCTTTTCTTCTTTTATTATTATTTTTTTTTGTTACCTAACTTGTGATTATAATGGACGTGAATCCACAAGTTAGGCAAGTTGTTCACAATTGTAGATAGTGGATTTATAACGGAGGTGAAGGTCTTTTGTTCCCAACAAAAATTGTGATCACTTATCCTTCTTCTTTATTTTTATTTTCCTTCTTCCTAACTTATGGTTATAATAGGAGTAAATATATAAATTAGGACAATTAATCACAATTGTAAATCATAGACTTATAATAGGAGTGAAGGTCTTGCGTTCACAAGGAATCAATTATTAATCCATTATTTTTATTCTCAATTAAGTTAACTCCATAAATGATTGGATTAATTCAATTAAAGCCTTTGTATAACTTAGGAAAGTGCACTAAGGGCTAAAAAAATTAATAAACCCTAAATAAGAAAAAAAGTTTGACAATTAATTAAATGATAATGAAAGTTCTTACTTATTTTTGCATGATGATTCCCATTAGCTTTTGCTTATGATTGCTATCATACTCAACTCATTTCATCTACTTAGTTAATAGTTACTTTATTGTGTTATCAATTACTATTAAATTCAACTTTAAATTAGTTTTACTTAATCAAAACACAATATTATTAAAACAACACTCCTACTTTTTGTGGATATAACAACCATTTCTCTCTCCTCTATATTACTTGGTGCGATTGTTATACTCTTGCAATATTAAATTTTCTTGCATCAATCAACTCCAATAAAGATGACATTCAAAGCATGAGAATTTCCAAGTGATGACCTGTCTTCATTAAGACTCCATAAGTTTGAGTCTTTCTTTACTGATTGGTCATTAATTTCTTCCATGGAGTGTCTCTATCCTTCTTCCATGGCTATCCATGCCTTTTTGTCCAAAACCTTTATGAAGGCTCTCATTCTAGCCTTTCAATATGGCTTGTTCGACCCATTTCAGAGGGTGGATGTGACACGGAAGCCTTTCCTTGGGGTTCTTACTGTCAACTCACCATTTGGATCTCAACCGCTCGAAAAACAATCCTTACACTAGGCTCTGATGCCATTTGTTAGTTGGCTTATATGGTTATTTTACAAATATTGTAACACACAATAACACAAACTCACACACACAGTGAAAATTATAAATTTAAAATATTGTCAATAATTAAAAGTATATAATTTTATTATATTTGAAGTAGATTACTTGTATTATATTAATTATAAAATAAAATGATCATAATGTAACGCAAAATATTTATATAGTAATCATAATCTTACGTACAACTTTCCATCAAAGACCACATCATATCGAAGATCATCAAGATCAAGGATAATCAAACCAAGTAATAACTACATAAAAGCAGATCTTGGAGTTCACTACAGCTACTGAAGAAATAAGAAGTAGCACAAAACAAAGCAATACAGCTATGATTAATACAATTGGGATGTATACCATGCTATAAGCCCAAAAAGAAAACCACATTAATACCAAGCTCAGAAAGATGCTCCACATAATGAAAACCAGAGCAGATAATCGATGCCCAACAAAAGACTAGAAACTACAAACAAAATAGTTCTTCCAGAAACCAAACAAGAATAGACCAATTTTTCAGAAAAACAAGAACTATTCTCTAAAAGCATTTAGACACAATTTTTGTCTATTGCCTTCTTAGTCCTCTGACTCTTGATGTGTTACAAGTGCACAACATTGTTCAAGTAACATAGAATGAGTAAAGTAATATTTTCACAAGGAGTACATGAGTACCAATATGATACAGTTCAAGACTGATTCAAGACAATAGAATTGACTTAGATTATGGAAAAACACGTGGAATACCAAAGAAAGACAAGGACTACAAAACTGGAATATTTCGGATTGCTTTAGATGATTGGAATTTTGGGAAATTTGTATTTTATGAAGAATTTACTTTGGAATTCTTTCGTTAATAATCAGTTTAATTGTCTTTTATTCTTTGTGTTATTTCTAAATTCCTTACTGAGTTATTTCTCACTCTAGAAAGGCTTCACAATCAAACAATTCATGCATCCATAAGTAACATACAATTATCTAAAGTGAGAATTTAAGTTCTTGGAATAATATATTACTCACACACAACTAGAATTTTGCTTTCATTATTTTCTTGAATTATGTGTCCATGCTTCTTGTTTCTAATCCAAAAATTTCACTTTCTCTATTCTTCCTAAATCAACAAATCAATGTATGGCCAAGACTTAGAAAGCATTAAGCACACAAATAATAAAAATAAAAACAAAGACTATCAATCAAAGTATTTCAAAAAATTAAATTCAATTAATCAATTATATATCCCCAGAAATAATAAAATTTAGCCACTCATAATGTTGAAAACCAAACAAGGCATAATTTCAATCATCATCATAAAGTAAAGATTCAAAAACACAAAGATTAGGGAAGAGAAAATCTTATTTCAAAACAATGTGTTTTTAATACGTTCACTTCACAATCTTTAATCCTTGTAGTTCCAAGCCTTGAAAGTTTTGTAAAATTAAAAGAGAAATTTGTCTAGAAATAATATTGAAGAGAGGCGGTTGGTAACCCCCCCCGAAACTTTGCATCTAAATATTTATATTTAGTAAGAAAAAGGGCAAAAAACAAAAAACGCTAATTCTATATTATGTTGCCTCATCAGTCCACTTCTGCCCTAGTAGGTTGCACTCCTTTTGCTTAAATGACTTGCCATTTGTGTTGTTTAAAATCCAATTCATTCTTCTTTTTTTTTTTTTGTCAAATTTTAGCTTAACTGGATTTTCCATCAAACCATGACAAACTTCCAAAATTATTGCTAAATCTTTTATTTTTATTTGCTTACTTTCCAAGTTTGCTCCACTTCTTTAAGGCAAACTTACCTAAAAAATTTTCCACCTGCAAAATAACCATAAAAACACTTTCTTTAACAATAATTATGCATTGAATTAAATAAATTAAGGTCAATTCCCCTTAACCATACAAAAATATATAAATAATATCACAAAGTGTCCACAAGTTCAAGAATTTTAGTTTAAATCACACAAAATGTATGGTACAAAGGACTCCTTTCATGGAGTGATCACACCCCCACATTAAAAAGGTTACTTGTACTCAAGCAAACAAGACAATGGAAACAACTATGGCAAATGCAACCATTGCTTTTTTCAAACCACACGTGAATTAGTTCTCACCTTACATTTAAGTAGTAACATGGTAAAGTTAAGGCCTCAAATATCAAATTCGCAATACAACTCAAGTACTTCATCAATGACAACTCACTCACCCAAAAATCATCAATATATGTCTTCTTCATGCACCAAACTTCAAATGTGGGTGTGCATGTGAATAGCCCGTCTTACATATTCAAGTGCTCCTTAAATAGGTTTATATAAATAATCACCTCTTGGTAACCTCTAAATGTAATATGATTGTGGTTTATGAATCACTACTCCATAGGCTTAGTGTCATACCATCCTCTACTAATATAGGTGAGCACATCAAGAGAAATCAATAGGAGTTTATCAAGCTTGTAATGTCAAGCTGGAGGAATAGTTCATAAAAGAAGGAAAGAGGTAAACAAGTATAAGAACTTGACAAAATAATGCACATGTCTTGCTTCCTTTAAGCTCCCCTTTTTCTCCATTATTCTTTTCTTCACTTCGCCAACTCTTCTTCTTTTATATATTCTTTCTTCTTCTTTTTTTCTAATGTTGTCTTGAGGTGTTTTGTGTCTCTTTATACTAGTGTAAACATTGGTCATGCATGCCCTTGATTACTCAACACTAAAAAACCTTCAAGATGATAAGCATACTCATAGTTTCCATTGCCATTTTATGTGAGTGCGAACATTGGTAATGTACACCTCTGGTTACTAAGCAACTTCAACAAGTGGAGTAGTACAAATTTACACAAGCTCAATTTTTTTCAATCACTGATCCATCATCAATTCTTTTCAACTTTTTTCCTTTTTCATCTAATCCCATGAGCATCCAAGTTCTTATACAGTGACTAGGTTAAGTGTATCAAGGCTTAGCACAAGATGGATTAATTCGGGTACCAATAAAATTAATTGTAAAGGGTATTTATCTCCCTTCTTACTCAATTAGGCTCAGAAAAGGACCTCAGAGATATAATTTAAATTGCCAGATGGTATAAAAGGCTATTCATTGGATTGTAGAAAAGATGGCCTAAATTATTTCTCTCTCGACACCTCACCTAGGATTTCACCTTAACAGTAATCAACCTAAGTTCTCGAGTAGGTGAGATCACCCAAACTTAATTAATTTACATAAACTTTCTATAGTATGGCTACTATATATCCTTTTTATTCAAGGCTAAGTGCTCGGAAATATAAAGAATCTAATGCATTTGAGATTCACAATCAACAATCTAAGGACAAGTTGCTTCACACATGTTAGAAATTAATCTTATTTTCTAGCATTTCTACCAAAAAAATAAATCAATTTTATATTAAAGATTGTTTCCTCTAGGATGTCTATATATAAAGATTGAAATAATGTCTAGATATATAGAGTTGGTGATGTACTTAGACAATATGTGTGTCCATATGCATATGATTGGTAAGTTAGGTGGGAATAGGTGAAATAGTTCGGAGGTGATTAATTTAAGTCGTTAGATTTTCTTAATCACCACCGTCCATTCTTGATAGAAAATAGCATAAATAGTAGAGTCTTGCAAGTCATTTGCAATTCAAGTGAAGAAGAAGAAAGAAAAATATGGAGTTGAGAGAGTTGTAGAAGAGTGAGTTTATAAAGTGTTGATTGAGTTGAAAAATATAAAAATTCTTAAGTGCTCTCCTCTCCACTCTCTCTTCTAATTTTTGTTTTTCTAAATTGTTTCATAAGCCCACCACACAACAAAGTGTATCAGAGCTTTGTTCAAATGGCTGTTACTAGTGGAGTCCTTCCAATTTCAAAACTCATAAAAGAAAATTATGAAAAATAGAGCAGCTAAATAAGGCATTCATTGGTGGATAAGATGTATGGGATGTAGTAGAAGAAGAATTTCATGTACTAGAAGACTTAGCTACCGCAAGTAAGGATATGAAAAAGGCCGTGAAAGAGGATAAAGTGGAAGATCAAAAGACACTTTCACTATCTAACTTAGTTTGGATAATTTAATTTTTGAAAAAATTGCACAAGCAACGACTTCTAAAAGGGCATGAGATATCCTTGGAAATGTCTTCAAAGGTATTGACAAGGTGAAGAAGGTTCAACTTCAAACCCTTCAAGGTGAATTTGAGATTTTACAAATAAAAAACTTTAAAGAAGTGTTTGAATACATTTCTCAAGTCATCATGGTTTCAAATCAACTTGAAAGAAATTGTGAAAAAATGCTTGAAAGTCGAGTCATGGAGAAGATACTTCGATCACTTGATTTAAAGTTTAATCATATGGTTGTAGCAATTGAAGAATCAATTGAGCAAGCCCTTCAAGTGAAGATGAACATTCGAGAAAAGATGGACAATGCTTATTGGAATCAAGGTGGACGTGATCATAGCTGAGGACGAGGTCAAGGAAGAAGTGAAAGCCATTAAGATCAAACCAAAAATTTTGAGTCAAACAAGTCTCGATCATTAAAAGATCAAGGAAGAAGTTCCCACAATCAAAGGGAAGACAAAAAGAAGGTACAATGCTACAATTGTCAAAGGTACAAACAGTATTCATATGAGTGTCGATATGAAAAAAAGGAAAAGTCCTTTTATGTCGAAGAAATAAATGAATTGAAACCATAGTCTTGCTCGCACACAAAGGACAAAATGAAGAGTTGATCACACCTGGTACCTTGATACCAGTGCAAGTAATCACATGAGCGGTCATAGGCACATGTTTGTTGAAATGGATGAATCTATGATGGGAAATATTACCTTTAGTAATCTTTCAAAGGCTCCTGTCAAAGGTAAAGGAAAAATTTTCATCAAACTGAAGAACAGAGACACTAATCCATATCGAATGTGTACTATGTTTCAAGTATGAAAACTAACATTCTTAACTTGAGATAATTGTTGAAGAAGAGATATGATATTCATTTGAGGAATCAGGTCTCTATCTGAAAGATTACAAAGGAAGTCTCTTAGCTCATGTGTCAATGACTAAGAACTGAATGTTCTTAATAGATATCAACACAAATGTGGTGAAATGCTTAAAAGCCTGCTTTGAAGAGGAGTCATGGCTATAACACCTAAGGCTAGGACATCTCAACTTTGAAAGTTTAAAGGAGTTATCCATAAAGAAGATGGTAAGTGGGTTTCCATTAATCAATCAACCTAATTAATTATATGAAGGTTCTTTTGTTGGAAAAAAAACTATCGAGAAAGCTTTCCAAAAGAATCAATGTCGAGAGCCAAGCAACAATTGGAATTGATCCACAGTGATATCTATGGACCCATTGAGCCAACATCTTTGAGAAAAAACAAGTATTTTCTACTATTTATTGATGATTCTATTAGCAAAATGTAGTTTATTTTTTGAAATACAAATCAGAAGCACTTTCAATATTTAAAAAGTTCAAAGTCCTCATAGAAAAACAAAGTGAATTCAAAATCAAGTCAATGAAATCTGATCATGGAGGAGAGTTCACTTCAAAAAGGTTCGTAAAACTTTATGATGAGAATGGAATTTGGTGATCCTTGACTATCCCATACTCACTACAACAAAATGGGATAGCAAAAAAAAAGAATAGAACTATAGTAAATATGACTTGAAGCATGTTGAAGAGCAAGAATTTGCTTAAGAATTTTTGGCAGAGCCAGTAGACTGTGCTACATACTTATCAAACTGGTGTCTATCAAGAAGAGTAGAGAACAAGATACCATAAGAAGTATGAAGTGGATACAAATCAAGTGTATCTCATTTAAAGATATTTGAAGGCATTACTTATGTTCATGTCTCAGACTAACAAAGAAAGAAGATTGATGAAAAAAGTAAAATGTACATTTTCATTGGCTGTAACCAACATTCCAAATGGTACAAGGAGTATGATCCTACTGGAAAGAAAGTAATATTTAGTCGAGAAGTGGTCATTGATGAGAAGAGTTCATGGGATTGGTGTTTGGAAGCTAAGGAACGATTCACATTTTATCCAATAGAGGTAGAGAAAAATCAATCACAAGAAGAAGTGAAACCTACAACTTCCTCTTCGTCAACTCCACAACCAAGTTTGCAGTTAGAATCAAGTTCAAGATATTTTACATTATTAGATGATGAAGATGCTATTGGACCACAAGGAACGAGGACTTGGGATGAAATCTATCAACTTAGCTAAAATTAGAACTTATTTTGTGTTTTTACAGATTCTGAACCAGTTAATTATGAAGAAACATCAAAAGGCAAAGAGTAGAGGAAGGCTATGGATGAAGAAATTGAAGCCACAAATAAGAATGATACATGGGAGTTGACCACTTTGCTAGTAGGACATAACTCATTGGTGTAAAATGAGTTTACAAAATTAAGAAGAATGCAAAAGGAGAAATAGAAAGATATAAGGCAAGGCTTGTTGTAAAAAGATACAAGCAAAGAGGTGGAATCAATTATGATGCAGTATTTGCTCTAGTAGCTCGACTTGAAATCATAAGATTCTTGATTCCGTTGGTAGCTCAAATGAGGTGGAAGTTTTACCAAATAGACGTAAAGTCTGCCTTTTTGAATGGATTTCTTGAAGAAGAGGTGTATATTGAATAACCTAAAGGCTATGTTGTTCAAGGGCATGAAAACGAAGTTCTTCAATTAAAGAAGACACTCTGTGGTTTGAATCAAGCACCAAGGACATAGAACAGTCGGATTGATCAATACCTTCAAAGAATGGATTTAAGAAGTGCCACCATGAACATGCTCTCTACATTAGCATAAATAAGAATGGTGATATGTTAATCTTTTGTCTTTATGTTGAGGATTTAATATTTATAGGTAGCAACTCCAAGATGATTAATGATTTTAAAAAGGCAATGACCAAGGAGTTTGAAATGACTGACATTGGATTGATGGCTTACCACCTTAGAATTAAAGTAAAACAACAAGATGATGGCATCTTTATCTCTCAAGAGAACTATGCTAAAGAAATACTAAAGAAATTCAAAATGGAAGATTGCAAATTCATTAGCGCTCCAGCAGAAGTTGGAATAAAGCTGTCTAAATATGTTGATTGTAATCGAGTAAATTCCACCTTATTCAAAGCTTAATTAGAAGCTTAAGGCATTTAACATGCATAAAGCTTAATATCCTTTATGCAGTTAGCTTTATTAGTCGCTACATAGAGATTCCAATAAGTTACCATCTTCAAGCTGCAAAGGGGATAATTCGATATATCAAAGGAACCATTAAATATAGTGTGTTTTATCTTACAACTAGAGACATGAAGTTGAAAGGATACAATGATAGTGATTGGACTGGCGATCTCGATGATAGAAAGAGTACAAGTGGATTTATATTTTGTTTTGGAAACACGACATTCACTTGAATGTCAAAGAAACAATCAATTGTGACTTTGTCAACGTGTGAAGTTGAGTATGTTGCAACAATAGCAAGTGTTTGCTATGTATTGTGGTTAAGAAGTTTACTTAAAGAACTTCACCTTAATGTGAAGGATGGGCCTATAACATATGTCGACAACAAATCAACAATTGCTTTAGCAAAGAATCCTGTGTTATGTGATTGAAGTAAACACAATTAGCATGCGATTTCACTGCATAAGAGAATACATTGCTAGGAAAGAAGTACAAGTGAAATATGTGCAGACTGATGAGCAAGTTGCTAACATCTTTACTGCGCCTCAGAAAGAGAAGTCTTTGAGAAGTTGCAATATTAGCTTGGGATGAGAAAATCAAGCTTAAGGGGGCGTGTTAGAAATTAAGCTTAATTTTCTAGCATTTCCACCAAAAAAATAAGTTAGTTTTGTATTGAAAATTGTTTCCTCTAGGATGTGTATATATGAAAGTTGAAATAATATCTAGATACATAGAGTTATAGATGTACTTAGACAATATATATATCTATATTCATATGGTTGGTAAGTTAGGTAGGGATAAATGAAATAGTTAGGTGCTGATTAATTTAAACCATTAGATTTTCTTAATCACCATCGCCCATTTTTGATAGAAAATAGCATGAATAGGGGAGTTTTGCCAGTCATTTGCAATTAAAGAGAAGAAGAAGAAAGAAAAATATAGAGTTGGGAGAATTGTAGAAAAGTGAGTTTATAAAGTGTTGATTGAGTTGAGAGAAAAAAAAATTTTTGAGTGTTCTCTTCTTCACTTTCTCCTCTTCCAAATTCTATTTTTCTAAATAGTTTATAATCCCATTACACAACAACCTAAGCACATTGCTTTTGATCATCTATTTTTATCGCCCCATCAACTTAACCATATCAATACTCAAGTGTGAAAATGGACAAGAATTCCACTGTTTCACAATCACAAAAATTTCAAAATCATTCAAACCATGCAACATATGGGCAGAAAATAAGAACAAGCATGCATTCAATTCAACATCAATATCCAAATCTAGCATTTAAGTTATTTGGCAACAACCTCAGGTTATGTGGAGCAAGGGGCTGGGAGGAGAAGGATTGTATAGAACACCTCAATTTACATAACGCAAATGGGACAGAATGTAGGGAAGAGGGTGGTGTGCAAGGTTACCTGCTACCCACGTAGTGATCACCGCATCTAATTTATTTATGATTAGATAAACTTGATCATTACATCAATAGTCGACTAAAATGACCAAAGTGGCGAGTAATCCTTCGACTAAAAATTGTCTTTTATTGGTTTAGTTATATTTAATTCAATGTTATTGTTTATACTTACTTTTTTCAGTTCGATTTATCTATAGATTAGCTATAAAATTCCTCCGACATTAATTTTTATTAACTCACAAGAAAATATATTTTTTAGCTCTATGAGTATGACATTATTATATTCTATACTTTATATTTTGAGAGTAGGAACTTACTTTCTTTTGTTGGTTTAACCCTCATCAATAATCTAGTGCAATTTTTGGGGACTAGTGCCATCATCAATTTATTTTTGTGAATCTTTATTTTTTTTTCTATTAATCTGTTACTAGTTTGTGTCTTTATCTTTTTGTATAGGTGAACTTTAGTATGATCTTGAGTTAAAAAAGATAACTTGAAGATTAAGAAAAGAAGCTAGTCAACAATCCACCCAAGAATATTACCAGATTACTATCAGAGACATAATTGATCGTTTATTCTAGTAAACTCAAGGAAGAGATTAAGATTGAGACAATGGCAAATAAGAGAACATTGAGAGAAGTGGCTGAATCGGATATTATTCAACAGCTTCTTTGCGTAGCATGCCCTATTTTAAACTTGATGCACCATATATATTCAAATTAGAATTAATACACTTCTTTCATTTTCATGGTTTGCTACGTAAAGATCCTCACAAGCACCTAAAACAATTTCATGCGACGGACATTAAGGATGTCACTTAGGAGCAAATAGTGACTCTTAGTTTGCCATCTGATTGAGTTACTACATACATGAGCTGAACGAGTTTATTGAGAAAAATTTTCCCCCTTCTTGAGCTTTAAATATTAGAAAAGAAATCTATGAGATAAGGGAATTTAATGGAGAAACATTTCTCAAATATTGGAAAAGGTTCAAGCAATTATATGCAAGTTGTCCTCATTGTCAACTCCTGCTTAACTTATATTTTTATGAGGGATTATTTGTTATGGACAAAGGATGATAGATACAAGAAGTGGCAGTGCCCTAGTGAATAGGAATCGTACTGAAGTAAGAAATTTGATCTTAAGTATGGCTACAAATGCTTAGCAATTTGGTAATATTTAGAATTTCACTATCAAGAGAGTTAATGAAGTAAGTACTTCCATTGAAAACAATTGGAAGCTATGACATCTTTAGTGAGAAATTGGTTGTAGGTCAATAGCAACATACTGAAACTTGTAGAATTTGTTATGCTTCTTGTAAGCATCCAAATGACGTGCCCCACTATCCAAGATAATCCATGTGAGTATTCAACTGCAGTAAAGGATTTCCTGGTCCACCCTCAAGCGATATGATCCTTATTCTAGTATGTCTAATCCTAGGTGGAGGAATCATCCACACTTTACTTATGTAGCAAGACAGTCAGCTTTTGATGGCAACGATATTGGCCTAGGCCACCAATCCCACCACTAGAACAACAATAACCAATGAGAAATGTCGATTGTAGTCATCTTATCACTTGAATTCTTCAAATTTGTTGTGCTTGGGTTGGTGTTTATGCGGTTCACACAAACAAAATTCGCTTAGGTTCAAGTAATATCACCAAGATTTGAGAAAATGCAATGAAAGAATGAGCATATCGTAAACCATCATCATTCACAGCATAAATATTATTTGTACCATTGCATTTATCATCATGCTAATAACTTAGATTTATAGTCTCAACTGAAAAATAAAGTCAATTACTAACAAGTATGTCATTAGTATATGCTTTTTTGTATTCTATTTTGTGCTTCATGAAGCTTGCACATGAGTAAAGTGTAATGTTATACAAAACAAATTTCTTTAAGATCTTTTAAGTAGGATTATTTTAGTAGTTCTATTAATGCGCTTGGTTGAGTTTCAAAATGACTCACAAATGGAGTATTACACCATTGAAAAATTAGTTCTAGCAACCATGTACCTGTGAACATAGAGAAAGTTCTTTTTGAAATTTGCAACTCCATTAACCAAAAGGCCAATTACACAAGTTCTTGGTATTACGAGGTGGCTCTCCCCTTACCCATGTGAGCTTTTCAAGCCATTTGTGATGTTCTACCAATTGCCAAGGGCCCTTAACGTCCACCCAACTCAAGGCTCATGGAAAGTCAACTTTTTTGGAATCTAAGTATTTTCCTTTTGTTTGATCTCTCTTCCAAATAATTAGTAAGTTTTTCTCACAATGGCATATAAAAACAACCATCTTTTTATTTTTATTGATGAAGCCTTTTAGAGTTGATTGAGACTTTTAAGAAGGAAATGGTGTGTGTGAGAAGATATTAAAATTTTCTCTATTTTTAACTGCTGAAATCTAAATAGAGACTAAAGTAAAACTTCAAAACTTTAAAATGGCAATTTTTCCTTTTAAAAAAAATGGCATGAACTGAGCATGCCTTTTATTTATGGCTAGAAATAGTCAAAATTTGATCTGACAGTTAGAGTTTTAAGACGATGCACATCACATAGAGGCTTAAAAATTAGAATGTATTGTACACTGAAAACGAGACCAAAATGTCAATATAGTTGTCATCAAGTCTCCTAGCACTAAACTTGCTAATCTTTTCTAGATACCATAATAATTCATTTTGAGATGTACCAAACCTTTTGCATAAATCATCTCAAATCCATAATGGTTCTTCACCATTACTTGATCCCACTAGCATGATTTTGATGAATTATGGCAAGCAACAATTCAACAACCATATTTTTGTTCAAATTTGATATGGTCCATTGGCACACATCACTTGAAAAACATGTGTAGACTATCATACCTGGTAATCTTATACAATGTTTAAATGTTGCCCTCAGATGACAATTGCATAGTTGAACATTAGCCTCATGTCTATATGCCACATTCCAAAATATTATTGCACCCTTTACTACACAATGTTCGCACTTGGCAACTCAAACAAAATAATCTTTTATTGATGCTTGTGCCCGACCTTTATCTTAAACACCATGTTCACATTGAGTTCTCCTTTCTAATAATCATAAAACTCCTAACCTTTACTATTAAGAAGGCGTACTAAATCTTAAAATATTTCAGAATTTGTTTTTGAGAAGTATAGTTGTTGCTGTTCATGAAAATGTTTGCTTTGTTAACGGGCCTTTGTTGTGCTAAAATGATAATGTCTCCAACATTGTAACAATATCAATCATGTCTTCATTATTTCTATCATCTACATTATCTTCGCTATCATCATCATCCAATGCAATCTAACTTCCATTTTCCTATTCAAAACTATCACCTTACTACTCGGATACATCATTTTCAAGTTCTCGGTCCAACTACATTCCAATGTACGATAAACCTCCATAATGATCTTGTGCCATCAAGATATCTAGAATGTTGAATTGAGATAAAGCATCAATAACTAAAAGCAAACTAGCAACGAGCTCCACTAATAGTTTATTAATTTGATCTTTTCTAAATATACAACTTTAAGTAATTAACTTGATTGTTTAGGTCCAATAAAAACTCATATTCCAGTTGCCATTAGCTGACAGTAACAATATACGTTGGCCTGCCAAAGATTCGTTCGAAACATTTTTCATAAATATTTTTAGAATGAATTGGCTATTATCGAAGACATTTGGTTCATACATAGTCAAAAATCTTTCAAAATTCACCCTGTGAGATACTGCACTAATTATGGAATAGTCATATTCTACATAACTGAAAGTTTGTAGCATATTGTTTTCCAAATTTTTTTAAAATAATTTGAATTTTATCTTAACCTGACACATATTCAACAGATAAGATCAATATTTATTAGTTTACAATTACAGCTACATGAAATAACACACGATTGTCATAATTTATAATAACATACTTCAAATTGTAACATATCATTATATAAAATAAATAATAATAATAATAATAATATATATATATATACATCATTAAGTAAAAAAATTATTAACTCCTTGCTATATCATATGTAAAACATAACACATTCACACCTTAAAAATAGTTAATAATGACAACAAATACCTTACACCAATCAATAAACAGGCGCAGCATTTATATAAAACTGAATAAAAATAAAATTTAATACAAATTTTTTTTTAATAATTTCAATTTTTTTAAGATTTGAATTTATATTCACATGCCAACTTAAAAAAGAAGAAGAAGAAATAACAACAATTCACAAACTCATTAATTTCAAACACTATATCAAAATTTAAGAAATAAGGTATCAAATTAATAAACAAACAAATTGGTATAATTTACTCTGAATATATTTAATGAGGGCTGTTCCAAATTTAAGGATCCTAGAACATTTCAGCGACAGATTTATCGTGAGGCTGAAGCCCATGAGTCACAATAGTTGAGAATCCACCAACTGGATTCTTAGCCAAAGGGTTGATTGCGATCATGTTCCCGGCATTTTTCCATTAACTGGTAACAAAAACCGTGAATACAAATTTTGCAATTATAATTTCTATCAAAATTCCCACTCCTGCATGAATTACTCTACAGGGAAACTAAAAGAAACTATTTCAACTGAAAAGAGTAACAATATCGCAATGTCCCAGTTCTTATACTGAATAGCATTTACTTCCCTTACTCCGCAACATGGCCTAATCCGCTGAAAGCATCTGTCATGCCAATTCAGAGCTCGTTTCTTTAGGAAGAATCAACCCGATCAAACAAAGAGAGGGATTAGGTGGAATGGATAGCAGGGAGCAAGCTTCAGGCGAATATGGAAGAATGAAAAGTAGTCTCGCCCACATGGACTTTGCAGCTGGTATTTTGATTACGCCTGCACAGTCTCTCTGCTTCAAATATGATACGAAATCTTGGAACTGAAAAAATTTGAATGAGAGCTCACGTCAGTAGTGGCCAGACAAAATAAGAGACTAGCAAGAGACATTCAAACAATGGAAGGTTTTTGATGACATATTAGGCGAGAAAGAGAGAAAAATGGTTGCTTTACATGCAGAATACATTGCTAAAGCGGGATTTTTCCACTACCTTAGAAGCCTTCCAAATTCCAATACTCAAAAAGAAGACTGATGCAATTACGGTTAATTCTTAAGGCTACTGAAGGAAATGATAAGCTTCTTACTGGTCCAAAATTGGTCGTGGAATAAATTTAAATCTTCCTAATTTCTGAAATTTCCAACTCAACAGGAGGGTATATTTGCTGGCACAAAATATTACTATGCTAGATGCAGGATGCAGCTAGGTGATTGTTTAATCAAATATCAAGTAAAAAGAAAAGGAGCAAATTAATACAGAAACATACATATAATGCTTGTAGCATGTAACATCAAGCAATTTGTAAAGGATATGGACAGCTAGGAACATGATTGAAGTATAACTTACGCCCTTCTGATCACCATCTGAGGAAGGAAGCAACCAGCAAATCTCTCTCTGTCACAATTTTTGAGATAAAATCATTAGATCAACAATAGATTTCAGACATACATAATTGTAAAATAAGACAAAACCAAAATAAGGCAAACCGCAATAAAAAAATTGAGACAAAATAACCATGGGGGTACATCCCATGCAGACTTTGATTATCAAGGCAATAATCAATAGGATGCAAAAGTAGATTGCCTAACTAAGCCCAGTTATTGATATTTTCAAGGACTTCCAAAATGCCCTAGGTTCCTGGCCAAACCAATCCACATCACCAAAATGCATCCAATGGAAAGTGTTTGGAGCATCGTGGAATGTAACTTAGATTAGCTGCTTGGAGTGTAAGCAGTGGGGTTAGGTTGCTTTCATGATAAAATAACAATCCTACTTGACAGCATTCATGATGAAAAAAAGGATCCTACTTGACATTAGAGGTCAGCAAAACTTCGAAATGCAAAGAACCAGTGATCTTTTCAACAGGTGCAATTCAGGTTATAATCGTTTGTTTTGGTGTGCTCTTAGGTGGTTCCAGGAGTATATCTATAATAATTACAAAAAATATAACAAAATTCTTACAACGTATTCTAAGAACAAGGAACAAACAGTGAACTATTGCTTCAATTTGAAATTCAAAGAAAAAGAACAGAAAAGAAAAATACAAACTCAGAGAACTATGAATCATAAATAGGAAAGAGAAAACCCCTTCACAAAAATGATCATACTATCAAATGCCAATTGGAAGTCAGTGGAATTTCTAATTTCTTGACACAGTGGAATTGCTAATTTCTTGACACCTTTAGAAGACAATTTTTGAAATCCATATTCACATAGCAATTGGATCAGGTCCAAGCAGTTTGCAATTGATAAGCCAGAGATGCGATCAGATATTAACTGGTTCAATGCTGTTTTCAGATAGTTCTCTTTCTACAAATGAATAAAATAAACACGTGAATTTCATGATATTAATGAGAGAAACAAGAGGAGCCAGGAGCTGAGGTATTTGATCACTTTAGTGATAATAATGATATGAGAAAAACATAGTCAAAAGAAGATAAAAGCTGAGAAAATTTTAGCCCCGTACGTGGGAGTATTCATTGTACAATCTTGACCCCATTCACTGTGGTTTATATGATGCTCATTAACAATATAACCAAAACCCCGAACTTACTTAATAATGAAAATCCTACTATGGTTACTCTTTTCTTTGTTCATTTTATTATTTTGGGGGGAACACAATGTGGCAGAATTTTCACTTAAGGAAATTCAATACTCCTTGACAAGCCGGACCATAAAGGCAAGAAGTATTAATTAAAACTTGAAATGCTGCCAGCAGACAGGGACAAGCACAGGCATCAGCACTAACGCACACAGACACTAACGCACACAGACAAGAAGAGAGCAACAGTAGCCAGTTTGGTAACTCACTCTGTGAGGTGGATTACTATGAAATGTAGACTTAACATGATGAAGATCAGTGCGTTTTGTCATATCCAACTTAGCAGGCCATCTGCACATTCACCAGAAAATTAAAATGAACATTCATCATTGAATTCTATACAAAGCATCAAAGGTCCACGTCCTTACTCTGCAGGCTCAGCAACGGCATTTGAATAGCGGCATATATCAGAATCCACTCTTTGTGCCTGCACTGTACAGTAGTAAACCCCACTTTTATTCAATGTACCTTGCCAGGGATAGTGCTTGGATGACCTACTCTCTGTTTCAGCAGCTACAGATGGAGGTGGGGGTGGAGGTGGAGAACCGGGGGGAGGAGGAAATGCAGGAGGCTGGGAATAAGGTGGAGGCAGAGGTGGAGGCGGAGGTGGTGGAGGTGGAGGCGTTGGAGGCAATGGAGGCTGCAACTCAGAATGAAGAGGCATCGATAGCCGAAAATCAGAATGAGGAGGTAATGGAGGAGGCATGTTAGATGGAGGTGGTGGTAAAGATGATAGAGGTGGTGGAGCAATAGGACGAGAGAACATCTGATCAAATGGTGCCATAGAACTTCCCTGTATCTGTGCCAATGGAGTCACAGAAGCAGGTAAAAATGGACCTCGCAGATTAGTATGAGCATTTGTAGGCATTACTGCAGAATGAATTGGTTTTGGAGGCAGATAACGGCTGATACCACGTACATCTGACAAACTATTTGGAGGTGCATAGACAGGCTGAATGAATGTAGGTGCTTGAACCAGCTGTGGTGGTGCAATAGATGGCCCTGGAGTTTGTGCAGACATGGATGGAATACTTCCTCCAGAACGTACCCCGCCTTCCAGTTTCCCATACATCCATGAGAGCTCAGTTGTACAGGTTCTTCCAACCTCCCCAATTCCTCCAGTAGTCCAAGTTGACTGGAATGGACGTGGATTTTGCATCATAGGCCCACAATTTTCCAGACCTATTCTTGGCGATGTAAGCTCCAGAGCACTGCTGTCAGGTCTCAGCGAGGAAGTCGTGACATGATGCTTTGCAGGATTACTGATCAAAACATAGGTGAAAATATTATAACATGGCAATTTCAAGACTACAGATTACTGAAATCAGCACAGAATAGTATCCCAACTACCTAACTCTAGGATAAACATTAAAACACAAAATTATCAGTAGCATGACTGCATAACTAGCAGCAGTCAATAAAAATTAAATTCCATAGATAGAAGCAAGCATAGGGAGAGAACAGAAATGCATCATAAATTTAAACCTGAATTCTATCTGGAAGAAAATCCCAGGACAGCCATGTAAATTCTTTAATAAAGTAGTTGCTGCATCTGTGCTGCTGCATTCAACAAGCCAGTAAGAACTAGTAGGCATACTTGGTCTACTCAACCAGAGAATTGATCCAGTGTTGTTAATTGCAAGGTTGCAAATAGCCAAAAACTCATCATCAGAAATACATGAGGGGCTTATATTTGGAATATTAATCCGAAGAGTGTTAGTTGGTACTCCCTCATGTTCTCGCATGGGAGGACCAGTTGCACAATTCTCAAAAGAACCTTGTGGGCGAGAGAGATTATATTTTGCAGATAACTGCAGAAGCAACGAATCCAATCCAGATGGCCTTGTCAGATAATTCTCCAAAGGCTTATCCAGCAAAGGCTTCGCATGAGGTGATCTAATCATGCCATGAGCAGGGAAATTGCTTCTTGTGTCAACATGAACTGAAACAGGAGCAGATCTTGCACCTTCAGAAAACATCGTTAAGTTAGGTGGACCCATGTTGGAGGAAGGTGGAACATATTTACCATTTTCCTTGCGATGCCAACGCAACTGGGCCATAGAAATAGTAGCTTCTTCAGGTGAATCAAATTCAATTAATAATGCACCTTCACTGCTGAGATCAAAAACCATGCGAGGGCCCTTGTGAAGTACTTTTTTAACTTCATGGATCATCTCATCCTTGGCCCCCATACTTGAAACATTTCCAATGTAGACATGGCAACTTGAACCAACAGCAGTACCATTTATAGCTCCTCTTGTCCCTAATCCTGCATCCAGAAACTTTATCCGAAGGCAGGCACCCCAAGGGGAACATCCCTGCATTATTTCCCTAGCTTTTAAAGCATCCATTATGTTTCTGAACTCAATAGTAGCAAACCCTTTAAATGGAAAATATCGTAACTGATCTATTGGACCAAACTTCTCAAACTGATACTTAATATGCATTTCAGATGCATCTGGACCTAATGATCCTAACCAAAGTTGTTTTGAAGCTGGAAATATATCCATGGAAGCTGGGTCTCCATCAGAATACCACAGAGCATGGTTTTTCGAAGAATGAGGTGGGGTAGCATTTTGCTTTGGAGATTCAAAGGGAGAATTTGTAGCTCCAGTGGAGGATCTTGAAGCAGGAATACGGAGTTCCGTGCTAGGAATCGGACTCCTTTCTGCCTGGGAACAATAATTTCTACCATTGAACGAGTTACTTCTGAAATCCTGTGGTGTTCTTGCTCTAGGTGAAAAAGATTGTTGGTTCAACATTTCCCTTGGCATGAATGATCTAGCAGTAGACAGATCTCCAGGACCCCCATAATGAAAATCCATGGACTTCGATTCTCCATCATTGACCGGCATGCTACTCTTTTTCAAGTGGACACCTGAAAGCTTGTCTGGAAAATCCCTCCCTGAAATTACAGAAGGATATCCTTGTTGATTAGATATTCTAGATACCAAGAGCTGATTCACACATTAAGATGAACCATACGTACCATCAACACGATCTATTAGTCCGTCTACCGCCTTGACTTGCTCAACAAATGATTCAAATACTCCTTCTAGAACAGAGGTAATATCAGAAACAACTTCTGAAGATGCTGAATTACAAAGCAGCCTGTACCTTGAAAAAATCAAATTTTTGAATGACATATCTTTTCTAAGAACCTGCAAGACGAAGACCAAGAACACAAAATATTCATCAGCCAAAAATACAAGCAATTATACAAAGCATCCTCAAACAAGCTTTGACATACAAAAAGCAAAATAGGGTAATACCATCAAACAGCTAAGGGCATTTAAAATAATTGAAGAGGACCATGCTTCAAAAAAAATTTTGATAGTTTCACATGACATGATATTGAAAGCACAGAATGATACCCAATAAACACATCAGAGTCCTACCACTTACAGTTGGGAAATCAGTAAAAGAAGCTAGGTGTGAAATTATAATTCTCTCATTTTATTCCACTGTAGGCAAAATATCAGCGCTTTTGAGTTTAATTTCACCCACAATACCGGTGTTGCACCATTTTATAGTCTCCATCCAACTAGACTTTAATTAACCTTTGCTGCCACAACAATCATTACATTTTCTGCAATACCATCAGACATAGCATACAATTATAAGGTCATCAACTAAATAAAATGCCTTCAGTAGAGTAGGCTAGAAAGTGTGTCTTGCCTTCACAATTTCCACAGACTGATAAAAGCAAGCTTGATCTAAAACGTATAAAATGAATGCCTAAGGGTACTAAATTAGTACAAAGGACATCTTACACAAATAAACGGAAAGATAAAAAATTTCAATAAGGTTATTAAAGCCACAGAATCAGATAAAATTGTCACTTTCACAAGTGCCGTGGTCATGAGTTAATTACCAGTGACATTTTAGAGAACTAATTATGAATGCATACATTTCCAGGACAGATTACTGAAGTGTAATATGAACAGTCCAAAGCACAGAATAGGATAAGCCCACAGAAGAAACACCCCTGTGCGGATAACAATCTTACAAATTTTCTAAACTGAATTAGCAAGTGCAATAGACAGATAGCACACAGCAGCTACAATAATTAACACAGAACAAACAAACTGCTTTGGTCGTAGAATCATGTTGAGAAGTGCTACAAATTATAATTTAGAGTTCTACCAGTCCCAACAAGCAATTCTTTAATATGGCTGGAGCATTATTTGGACAAAAATTGCCCTTTGATGTAGGGGAGCTGTCAAGAGACTGCTTTTCATCACATTTTGTTCTGCTGAAACAAATGGATGATTCATCATCACATCCCTTGTGCCTATGAAGGACACCAACATCATTCAATTCAGCTGTTAACAATCGAAGAAAGTAGTTTCCTTTCTCAACTCCTTCCTTTCCAGTAGATGCAAAGAGTTCAAAGCAAGCAATAAGTGATTTTTTAGGGTAACTAAAGAAAATCCTCAAAAAACTTAGTGCGTGAATCTTCGATAATTTGAGCAACGCAGAATTATCTTCCTCCAAAAACTCACATTTGAAATCAGAAAAGGATTCTGCAACTTCAGAAATCTTCAAGACACTTTGGTCAACAATGTCAAATATATCCTTTCCCTCGAAAGAGGAAATATAAAAGGAAAAAACATTTATAAAAACTGCAGAACATATCCCTTGCATAACTGCTGAAGTTGGGGCCTCAGAAGCAGCAACTTGACAGATATCCACAAGACCTAATGCGCAGGCCTTTGCAGTCTCAAAAGCAATACCATCAGTGTCTTCTCCCTTACTTATCAGTGTGAAGCACCATTTATGCATATTTATGACAACATCGGATGCAGCTTCAAGTGCAGTGGGACAATATGGTGCATAGCGTGGTATGTGCACTGCTACTAGACGCTGTGTACTTGCACCACCTGCAATGGCATCATGTGCAACATACAGGAAACATTATCCCAAAACGCACAACCTACTCAATCGATTTGATATAAAACTCAAAAAATAATAACTAAATTTTCAAATTAATTCCTGATGCAGTCACAGAGAGTTGTAGTAAGTTCCCTTAAAAATTAGACATAATTAGTTCCGCATGAAAAGGAGTAGAGATTCACTTCATATAAAAATACAACACCTTTTATTATATGTTCATAGAAGTGCTCCCAATTTAGACTACAAGAGAGGAATGCAATTTTGATTGATGAAAATTCAGGAAAAGAACATGCATATGACAGCACTTGACTCTTTATACGGTGCACAAACAGAGGTTGGCATCTATATTTTAGGAGCCCTAGTGAATGTCTCTCACTAAGCACCACTAGCCAGTAACAATATTTGTCGTCAATGATAATACGAGGGAAGCATAGAAGTAAAAGAGTGCTAGTTAAAACCAACAACCACTGGGAAGCTTCTGTGATATGTTGGAAATATATTAGGTTATGATTTATTCTTCTACATTTTATGCCACCCTTTTGAGACACTCATCTTCAATACGATGAATGCTTTTGGAATGTAGGTCTTATGGCAGTACTTAATGCTTTTAACGGTGCCAGTAGATGGGAACATAACTATTTGCAGGTTTTGGAATGAGACAGAACTTGTTCAAAATTTCAGCAAATACTACCTTCTTACAGAAAACCACAAATGCCACTCTCTTAGATTTTCTTATAAATGCCCTTTCACATGCAGGCAGTGTTATTTTTTTGTAAAGCATTGCACATAAAACACCCCTTTTTTGTCAATTAAATGGGTGGCCTGTGACTATGTTGAAGATGTATTATTCAATATTTAATCACTCTAACAAACAGATAATATAGGCAAATATATGATAAGATAGAAGATCTCAAATTTTTAACATTTTACTCTTTAAGAGTCAATTAATTAAAACAAAAATGAATGCAGACCATTCCAACACAAAAAACTAAATGGATATCATGATATAACCTTGTCACTGATCATCCAATATT
The DNA here is from genome assembly GCA_019155195.1 of Avicennia marina. NCBI lineage: Eukaryota > Viridiplantae > Streptophyta > Magnoliopsida > Lamiales > Acanthaceae > Avicennia > Avicennia marina. The sequence goes on along the minus strand of CM032781.1, from coordinate 7,816,536 downwards.
AGGATCCTGCTTTAGGCTAAGATCTTCATGGAAATGAAATTCAGTTTTCAAATACAATTTTTGCTAGCCTTTCACAGAACATGGAATACCTGTATAAAGTAGCAGCCCTGCTTATTGAAAATGTTAAACACTAGAGACCACTTGAATTAGAAGGAAAAAAGAACAGTAACATATGGAGGTTGGAACATATTTTTCTATGGCATATAAAACTTGAAAATTAATACTGTCTAAACAATTTAAAAACAAAATAAATAAATTTTAGGATACTTTCAAATTTTTACAGTCTAGCCCCCCTTCAATAAACTTAATAATAAAGACAATCAACTTAATTTGTTTAAATTGTTACGAATTGACTTCAGGTAACAGTCAATTATTGCCTCAACAATAGGATGTACGTAGTGCTACTCTAATTGAATATAGTCGCCCACACACGAATCATGCATGTGCACTTGAGGCATTCATGTTCACCTATTGCTGGCTACTGATTCTTGCAAAAGTAAAAAACATCAAATATTAGATATTGACAGGATAAAGAGAAAGATAAGCAGGTAAGTCAGTACACCAGCCGAAAGCGGAACAACACACTAACTAGCAGGTAATTGTCATTTTATTCCCCAAGGACTAGGGTGACCATTGCAACCACTATATTCCACATGCCATATTGAACATCTTAAATTCATAAAAGTGATGCAATTTTATAAAGGGGAAGGTCATTCATATCAAGACCCAATAGAAAAACAAGAGAACATGATTTAGCAACTCCTGCTTCCTGCTTCCTATTAGGTGATGAATTAATGATGGTGTCTATGATTCAAGTATTGTTCCAACAAAACCATGTTTAGCCTTTTAGTCAAGTAGCTATTAGTGGCATGCAGTGCATTATATTATAAAAGACCCATTGGAGCCATGGCACATGGTGCATCTCATGGAACACGCCTTATTGAAACACAGCACAAATTTACATAAATAAAAAATAAGTTTAAACTACTATTAATTCTCAAAAAAATACAAACAGACAAACATAGAAGCATTTTAGACCCAAATGACAAGAGAAATATAATGCTACAGCTCAATTTGTAACATTTAACAATAATTTCAATATTGTGCTCTGTCAATATCAGTGTCCAAAAAAATTTTGAAATCAAGCACTTCCAATTGGAAGAAAATAAAAGAAACAGTGACTGAAATCGAAAATAAAACAATATACGCAAGAAAAAGACTTAAACATGAAAAACTTAAGTGAAAAGTAGACAAGAAGGAACAAGAAACACAATAAAATAAGATTATCTAGAGAACATGATCAACAACCACTCTTGGGGAGAAGGATTAACTAATCAAGTTGTTTTTTTCAATATGCACAAAAAAGGATGTTTGTATAAAGCACTTGCCAATGGCAAGGCACAATGGCATTAAGCTTGCACCTTAAATCTGCCCAGGGATGTGATTTGCAAATAAAAGCAATGGTGCATAAGCAATACGTGTGCTGTGTTTGTTTAAATTTTTAGATATGTGTTTTTTGAGAACTGTGTAAAAGTAAGATTCAAAAAAAACTTAAAAAATAGAGTGATGGTAGTGCACATGTTATGGAGTTAAGAAAAAATGAAAATAAACATGGCTCACTTTCCTCGCGTCCAGCCTAGCCAGGTAGCATAACCGGGTCATCTCTCCCTCTTCTCCACAAATAGCTCAAAGTAAGTATCTGTTTATTTATTCTGAAGGTGGGAGGATACATTCTCACACACAGTTTTAAGCAAAGTGTAAAACAACCTATATTTTCTTAAAACCTAGCAAGCGATAAAGCTTTTATACACTACTTGTGAGGAAATCACTTGATATCAGAACTAATTATTCCTATTGTTAGAAGACGCTCCGGCATGTGATCTGCTGAGGAAAATTCACGAATTTGGGCCAAAAGTCTAGTTCTCTCTCTGCACATTTGGTGGGTACATATCTATGGCAGCAAATCAATCAAGTCATGATTGTTCCATATAAAAGCAAGATCTAGGATGGTGGGGCTTGATTTGAATAATACATAAATGTTGGCTAGTCAGAAACCATGGTTGATTTGTTACAGAAACAGGAAAAATATTAATCAAGCCAATGCAAGTAAAATTAAGCATCTTGATTAATAAACGAATTATTTATATTTTAATGCCCATTGCATCAAAATGAAAGAATTTATCCGCGCACAACAACAACACTACTGTTTCTGAAGGCGCTGCTAACGATAAACACAGAAAAAATTCAAACCCTAAAGTCCATGCTTTTAAGATCCACTGCATGTAAGACAGAAAATAGATCAGTAGTGCATTAATTTAATTTCTTTCCAATTAATAAAATAATATAATACGATTTGGTAAAAATTCAGTAACAGTCCAAGGAAATGGATTAAAAAAGAAAGCATAACACTCCATATCCCAACCTCTAGAGGCACTGATGAGAGAAAGGTAGGCTTCTTCCATTTCCGGAATAAAACGCTTATCTTTCTGATCGACGCAGAGCTTTATCCTCTTATAGCACTCAAAAACATTGCGAATTTCTTCCTGGCTTCTACGCCTCCGGAGAATTTCTTCCTGAGATAAAGGAGGCGGAGTGGACGGCTCTGGAGGCTGTGGGGGCGATTCTCGTGGTGGTTCCGGTGGCGGAGATGATGGAGGAAGCGGGTCGTACAATTTCCGCTTTTTCAGCGGCTGCTCCGCTGCGGCCATGGCGCTGATGATGAGTGGCCAGCGCTTCGAACCCTGCTATATGTTATTGATGCTTTTTAGGGAACGTCCAGAAATAATTTTGCAAATTTTTAAGTTAGCCCCTCACTTGTATTATATTTGAATCAATACGCCCTCCAAACTACGAAATATTCACTTTGCTTGCTTTATTTAACAAATATTTATCAAATTTGCCTCTTTTTCCAAAATATTATGAAAACATTCTAGAATTTAGAAATATATTTGAATTAATAGCATGAAGCAACAAAATTGATAAAAATGCTATATACTTTGTTATAGTTTTTTTTTTTATGAATTTTGACGGGATGAAAGTACGATGCATTTTAAGAATGACATTGTAAAAATAGTATAACAAATAAGAGAGAACAATATATAAATTTGAAAAGTTTGTATGATTAACGTGGGGTTTTATAATAAAAAAAATCCTACTTTTTAATTCTTTATAAAAATTGTCTTACTTGGTGGGAATTTAAAAAGGCAGTCCTAATTTCGGAAACTCAATTTCCAAAATTAAGTCACCAAAATTGAGTGTAAAATTAAAAAAAAAACAATGATAATAATAAAACTAATCCTAGTTTTTAATTCTTTATAAAAATTGTCTTACTTGGTGGGAATTTAAAAAGGCAGTCCTAATTTCGGAAACTCAATTTCCAAAATTAAGTCACCAAAATTGAGTGTAAAATTTAAAAAAAAAACAATGATAATAATAAAACTAATCCTACTTTTTAATTCTTTATAAAAATTGTCTTACTTGGTGGGAATTTTAAAAAGAGGTCCTAATTCCTGAAACTCAATTTTCAAAATTAAGTCGGACCAAAATTGAGTGTAAATATAAAAAAGAAACAATAATAACAATAAAACTAATCCTCCGTTTTAATTCTTTATAAAAATTGTCTTACTTGGTGGGAATTTTCAAAAGCAATTCCAAAATTAAGTCTGACCAAAATTGAGCGCAAAATTTATAAAAAAAAAAAACAATAATAATATTAATAATAAAACTGAAATTTAGATTTCCAATTTCATGCTTGGCCATCAATACATATTTTATAATTATTAAAAATTTATGGTTGAGAAATTTATTGGGCAAATCAAGGGTAACCATAGTATCATCAATTACAAGATCCTCAGGCTCCAACCACCTCACAGAATGGTTGCCTTCTTCTTTCGCTTTGCAAAATTCTCTCTACATGGCTTAGGTTAGCTTCATCTCCATCACCTGTTTCCTCAGCCTCCGAATTCAAAGCAATATTCACAAACATTAATGGAGCCATCATTTCAACCAAGCCGGGAACCTCCTACAATTGCAATGCTTCACCAAAATGTCAGAAACTCATTGCAAAATACCATGTAGCAAATTAAGGATGTGCCTATAATGCGTGGACAGAAGGGAATTACGAAAACGAAAGCCTTTAGCTACTTCTTGTAAATATTTCAGGTCTCTCTAAAAGCAATCCTATAATCGAAAAAACAAGCATGAGAACATAGCCTACTAAATTGTAAATTCAAAAACAACAATGGCGAGTAAAACCCTTTCCCCCAAGTTTCTCTTGATAAAAATATATAAGCAAATAAGCGGTCGTCCTGTTTGTCTGTATCTACTTGAGAGCATCGAAAAGCCGAAAAAACGAAGCATGGTGCACTAGAAAGACATCAAAATCTTTACCCAGAAAATAGGCTGTGAGTACAGGCTTTCTGTACCTGCCATTTAGCACAAGCTCCACCTGAAAATAATTGGCCAAGCATGAAACCAGAAACCTAAATTCTAAGTTTAGTATTATTCTTTTTTTTTTTTTGGTGCTCAATCCAAAAATCTAGTTTTTGGTTCCGAAAACTAGATTTTTGGAATTAGGACTGCTTTTTAAAATTCCCACCAAGTGGGACAATTTTCAGAAAGCATTAAAAAGTAGGATATTTTTTTAAAGAACCCGATTAATGTGCTTGTGTTTTTTGATGCCTAGAAAAGAAAACAGCACATTATTAATTGCTTACATAACTAAACTTTAAGGAAAGGTTCTGAAAAACCTCTAAACTAAAGGTAAATATACAAAAATATGTGAATAGAGAATAAATAAATACAAGTAAAAAGTATATATGTTAATAATGACAATGATGATGATGATTTTGTAACTAGTAACTTTAGAGAGAGCGAGAGGTACACCTCAAAAAATGAAATAACTAAAACTAGTAAAAAGTTGCACATTTCTTCATGTACAAAATTTATGTACAAATCATAAAGTTGTTGTACTTTAATTAAAAAAAATAAAATTATCTAAAAATAAAATTTTAAAGACTTTTTAAAATAATAAAATAAAGAAATATCACAAGAATTTTAAAAAGAAAGAGAAATTTTGAGAGAAAATGCAAACGAAAATAATAAGTTAAAAGAAAATAACATAGAATATAAAAAATTAAAGAAAATTTTTTAATTTTTCATTTTGAAAACTATTCAAAATAAGAAAATAAATAAAAATCACAAGAATTTTAAAATTTGAGAGAAAACGTAAAAAAATAAAAGAATGATTGAAAGAGTTTGAAATGAAATAAAATACTGAACAGAAATAAAATAAAAGACAAAACACTGAAAATAATAAATTAAAAAGAAAAAAGAAAAGAATAAAAATGAAAGAATTTAATATAAGAGTAGGTGTATAATTTCATTGTGTGCAAAAACAAGGAAAAAAAGCTCTATTTTACTCATAATATAATGTATATGATGATAGAAAATAACATTATTTTATATAATATGTATTTGTTTTTAAAAAAATAATATAAATATAATGTGGCATCGAATATTTGTTGTGAATAAAGTTTAGATTGCTTTATAAATGCCTATAATAATCCCATTTGACAAAGGTCAATCATTTTTGCTAAAATACGGCGGATAGACAAAACCCAGACTTGACTAGCAAAAGCGCATGACATTTAGGTGTCGTGAGGATCCTCCACCTTGGTGTCACAGCTCACACATCCATCCATGTTTTTGAGACATCATTTAAACATGGAGGATCGCAAAGAAACTACATTTTGGCATAACCTTTAATTGATGGTTTAAATTTTTTTTTTGGATGCTTAGTTTTCCAATCCTTCAAAGTGAATTTTCCGTGGCACTCGACTCTCCATTACATCCACCATGTTTCCTACATGTGATAGATACTCCAAGATGGCATGCACTGCAAAACAGAGATCAATCCATTGGATGCAAAATGCCATACCTGCATGTCTTACATTCTAGATTGCCCAAAAGAATGCTAGTATCTTCCTTGTGTCTTTAGGCTAAAACACCTACTCAATCGGGTCCTTATTCCAAAAGCTACTAACATTATGGATAAGAGTATGCAAAGTGAATTCTTTCAAGTAATCAAGCAAGAGGTATGAATGCAGGGCGTCTATAGATCTTTCCAAATATGCATCTTCAGATCTAGAGTCAATATGTCGTTTAAAGCTATGCGTAAGTAACTTAGGCCTGTGCGTAATGCTCTGCCACAAATAGCATGGTGTAGATCCCATTTTGATCTCCAAGAAGGAGAACTAGGTAAAAAGCAATCTTTTAAAACTTGACCTAGTAAACTATGAGTATTTTGAACCCAGTTCCACGCTAGTTTGCTGTCGTGGCTTTGTTAAAAATAGAAAAATCACAAAAACCCAACTCAGTGTTTTCATTTGCATAATTCCTGCTAAGATGGCGAATGAACTTTCCTCTTCTTCGAGTCTTCTTCGAGTATAATAGAATCGAGGTCAGTACATATTGCATCTAGAAGGTAGAAGCAACTCATTGCATATGATAGGTGTTTGTGCGAAAGTAAAGTTCACAATTATCCACAAGCGCATAGTGTTAAGTTATGATACTCAACGAACACGAGTATCGTTCCACAAGGATTGGTAACTAGATTGGACTAGCTACTATTATTATTTCCAAATTCAAGTCAAGTAATCATAACAACCCAATAAAATTTAGACTGAAAATACAGTAAAAGTAAACAAAAATCAAGTATGCTAATATAATTTTTTTTTTGTTCACCGACCATGCAGGAAATCAAAAAGTAATCATTGTAAATTACCTAAGAACTCAGTCTCATTCCTCCACACTAGATCTAATTACCCACCTAGATTTTAATGCTCATCTCATACAATTATAAATCAAGGTTTTCAAATATAATTTCATTGCCTCTCTAGAGTGTTAAATAAAAATCGGTGTGAATTAATTAGGAATCTCCTCTCAGTCTCATCCTGTTTCTGGATACATGCATTCAGGTATACTTTGTTAATTCACTAAGATTCACTAGTCTCTCAACTCAAACTTCACCTAACATGTATTCCTCAATTCTATGCACAAGACTAGCTCTCTCAAGTTTACAATTCAACGCATAACAAATATAATCTAAATACATAAACATACTTGGAATTCAACGCAAGGAATACAAATAATTGAGTGAGAAATATTGCATTAAAATCGAATTAAAATAATTAAAACATAGTTTGGATTTGTTTGACAAATTCTTGAGTACTAGAAAAATTAGCCAAACATTGGTTCAACTAATCCCAACATGAATAAATAATTAATTACGAAATTGAGAAAAGTAATGAAAAACAGGAAACGAAAACTCAATCGAATCTTCAAATCATGGATCTAACGCCCAGTGTGAACCTATCACAAATTACACTCCCAACAGCTTCCTCAAATCTCTCCACAGTTGGTGAGGTTTGTCTGGGGTATTCAAATAGCTCTTCCACTCTAAGGCACTTTCGGATTCTTTTTTATAGTAACACAAGAGTTTGGCATTTTTGGGGATTCTAGAGTTCCTTTTTTTCTTTTTCGAAAATTCAGCTCACGCCAAGTCTCACGATCTTAACAATTGCGCACTGCTGTTACTTCCTTGGTCCTTAGATCGATTGCTTTCATCCTCAAGTCGATCCTTGCTCGAGATCGACATCGTGCTCGATCGCGACAAGCACAATCACAAACATAGAATCACAACTCAATCGCTCTACTGCCATGCTCCCTCTAGATCGATCGCTCCCACGATCCTCTAGTTATGCTCAATCTCAAACTTCCTCCAAATCGATCCGGCGCTAGTTTTGACCATTTTTTTTTCCATCTTTTAGCTCGCTTTTGTGCTTCAATCATCTTCATACCCATAATTCAACACCTAGCGCACAAACAAATCATAAATTCATTCAATCCACATATTTCAATAGGATCACTTGAATAATGGCATTAATCAATACTTCCTTCCTAACGTTTGAGAGAAGCTTTTTCTTCTAACAAATCAATCTTTTGCAAACTATTTCTTTGATTGATCAAAAATTTTCTTCTTTCATCAGTCTAGAGCTAAAGGAAGCTCTAAATAGTTCTGATAAGTTTGCCCTACTTGAACACTCAAGAGCTTCACTTTAGAGTTTTAGACTTCTACAAGAATTGTATTACTAACAACATGGTGGATTTTTTTGTAGTTGATAAATTGGCATAAAGCAATTGAGTAATTAGTTAGGTTGTCACGAGTGCATGTCACCACTGTTCTTATTATTGGGTCAAAAACTTGAGTATAAAAGAAAAAAAGGGTAAGGGACCTTTGGGCACCTATAGCCACAACAATTTTAGAAAGGTTACCCATTGCCTCCTTATGTAGAATTAAGGTACTCTAAAGACTACAAAAAATGAAATAAATAGGGAGAGAGGGATCTTCTTGCCTAATTTCACATTTTGGGAGAATCCTACAAAACAACTTATGATTGCATATGAATGAAAATGTCACCACAGAATGAATATCTTTATGAGGTGTACAATACGAGTCCCATTTTCATTTAGACACACCTTAAGAAATTCCATTTAACAAGCGTGTATGCCTTACTCATGCCTAGTTCAATTGCAACATGGCCATTACCAACGCTCTTCTTTGTCCTTAAGAAGTGATTTATCTCCAAACCTGCAAGGATATTATTTGAGATAAGTCTTCCTATGATGAAGGCTAATTAGAAGGAAGATATAGGGGCATCTAGGATGGTTTTAAGCTTGTTGAAGATGCATTAAAAATAAATTTGTACATCACTTTACAATGATGGATTAAGCAAAGTTGTTTCATGTTAGCTTGTTGATTTCTCTTTAAAATAAAATAATATTGATCAGCATTAAGGTCTTGAAGGAAAACCAAATTATTAAGGTGAGAATACTCAAATGTCAAAATTTGGGTTCTAACAATACTCTAGAATTGTTGAATGACAATAGGCGGTATGTTGTTAGGCTCTAATCATTAAGAGGATCCATGACGCGATCCAAGGATCCGTCGAATTTTATTTTAGTATTTATTAATTTTAGTTTTATTGGTTAATGGGCTTAATTAATAAATTGGGCTGTATGGGCTTTTTAGATTAGAGTCTGATAGTTTTAGTATAAATAGTAGTTTGTTATTCAGTTGATGGAGAATAATACAGAGTGTTTTCAATTAATTCAGGTTTCTTTTCAATTCCCTGAAGTTGATTCTTTCAATTTCTCGTGAGTTTCTATCCCAAATCGAGTCATTTCGAATTGGTTCGAGTGATTCGTAACGTATCAATCAGCAACCGGTGTGCTGATTGTAGCCGTTCTTATCGGGTTCAATCCAATCCTACTGCGTTGGTTCGGCGTTCTTCGCTTGGTTCGCGTCCCTGGAGTTATCGAATTCGGGTCCGGTTACACAGTCCTATCCGACGCGATCGTTGATCACGTCAATTTGGTATCAGAGACATCTTGTATCGAATTCTAATTCGATACACGATCCGGAGTAAAAAAAAAAAATCTAAATCAAAAAAAAGGGGCAATAGCCGCCGCCGCGCCACCGCCATTGCCGCTGCAAAATTTGCCCCGTTCAACCGACTCACGGCAATAATCGATCCAGCCGCCGCCGCCGCAGGAAAGAAATAAAAAAAAAAAAAAAGGAAGTCCGAGCCCCTGCCGCCGCGCCGCACCGAGGGAAATTGCGGCCGCGCCGCCGTTTCAACCGATTCTTCGCCGCAAACGACCCTAGCATCACCACCGCCGTAAGCCCACCGTCCTCCGGGCCGAATCGCAGCCGGAGGAGGCGCGAATCGACGACAGAACCGCCGCAAGCCGCACGATTCGTTGAACAAAAAAAAAAAAAAACCGTCCCGCCGACTAGCCGCCGTCGAGGGGGGTTCGTCCACGCCTGGGCAGCCTCACTGGCCGCCTTCCGCGGACGAACGCCGGCAGAATCAGCGGTTTCGTCACCGCCGCCGCTGCTACTACAAAAAAAAAAAAAAAATTCTGTTGGGCCAGGGGTTGAGTTGGGCCGGAGCAAATTTTTGGCCAAGTTGCTGACTGGGCCCAAGTGAGCAAAAAAATAAATAAAAAAAAAATCTGTTAGGCCGAGGTTGTTTGGGCCGAGGTAAAATTTGGGTCGAGTATCTGGTGGGCTGGAAGCAGAATCTGGCCCAGATTGCAACTGGGCTAGGCTTGAGCACAAAAAGAAAAAAAAAAACTCATTGGGCCGAAGGAATTGGACGGGACCAGAAACTGTTGCCGGGCTGGACCTTCTGACGTGGTAAGGCCATGTTTGGTTTCAGTAATTCTGTTTTTTTTTCTAAGGGCCTGTTTGGCTGCAAAATTTTATTTTTGCTTAAGGACCTGTTTGGCTGTAGAATTTTTATTTCTGCTTAAGGGCGTGTTTGGCTGCAGAATTTTTATTTCTGGTTAAGGGCCTGTTTGGTTACTGAAATTTAAAAAAAAAAAGGAGAAAAGACCAAAAAAAAAGAGGCAAAAAAAAAAGGAGAAGAGGCCAAAAAAAAAGGGGGGACTAAAAAAAAAAGAGAGAGAGAGGAGTTTATTTATTTATCTATTTTTTTTATTTTGGGGATGTGTTAGGCCCACATTTCAACTTTAATCACGTTGAATGGCCAATCAATATTCAGAACAAGGTAATGGCCCTGACGAGACTAAGTTCTTATTCAAATCTCTCTCTGATGAATTGAGGAAGCTCACCAGAAGCGTGAAGGGTATGCAGGACAGGATGACAGATATGCAAGATCGGTTAGGGCGCGTAGAAGTTTACTGTCCAGACCGATTGGACGCAGAGGCAGTCTCGTGCCAGGCCGAGCTCAGGCTAAGGACGGACATGGGCATCACGTCAGGCCAGTAAGACAAGATCGACGAGGATACGAGGAGACAAGAAATAAATATACACCATCAAGGTATGATAATATCAGAGATTATGGATCGAATGTGGATGAGTACAACAAGCCATCCAAGGTATCGGATTCTCATATTAGAAGTCAAATTTGGGTGTGTCTTAATTGCTTTCAGCGTGGGCATAGCATGAGTGAATGTCGAAACGAGGAAGTTGATACCCATATTGGCATTAGCAAAGTTTTGGGAGAGAAAAAAGGCCCATCCATCGAGATGCCATCTTTGACTCAAGTGAAAATTGCAAAGAAGATGCCATCGAATGAAGTACAACATGAAGATAATGGCAGTGATAACACACATCTGGAAACTGAGGAGAAAAGTGAACGGAAAGAAGTAACGGAATCAGTGGAAATTGAAAGGGATAAAATTGAGATAGAAGAAGCCATAGAAATTAAAGTGGAAGTTGAGTACAACCACAAGCATGAAGAACAAGCCAAGAATTGGGAGATAAAACTTCTACAGAGCCACGTGTACATTGATCCATTCAACTATCTAGCAGATCCTATGTCCAATTATACTGTACAAGAGTTGAAGATAGTTTTATCTGCAGAGATTACACATGCATATTCGAATAAGTCGTCAGTGCCCTTGTATATTCCTTTACATAGTTTGTTGCCGATATTTCTATGCTGGACTCATAGGAAGATAAAGCTGAAGTTTCAGCGAGGCGATGAAGAGCTAAAGAACTTCCAGAGATTCGTGTTTGATCCAGGAGGACACAAATTCGAATTGAGGACAATTCGCCTTCAAGAGGAGGGGTATGACGCGATCCAAGGATCCGTCGAATTTTATTTTAGTATTTATTAATTTAGTTTTATTGGTTAATGGGCTTAATTAATAAATTGGGCCGTATGGGCTTTTTAGATTAGAGTCTGATAGTTTTAGTATAAATAGTAGTTTGTTATTCAGTTGATGGAGAATAATACAGAGTGTTTTCAATTAATTCAGGTTTCTTTTCAATTCCCTGAAGTTGATTCTTTCAATTTCTCGTGAGTTTCTATCCCAAATCGAGTCATTCCGAATTGGTTCGAGTGATTCGTAACGTATCAATCAGCAACCGGTGTGCTGATTGTGGCCGTTCTTATCGAGTTCAATCCAATCCTACTACGTTGGGTCGGCGTTCTTCGCCTGGTTCGCGTCCCTGGGGTTATCGGATTCGGGTCCGGTTACACCGTCCTATCCGACGCGATCGTTGATCACGTCAATCCATCTGAGTTAGGACCTTAGTCACTTCAACATTTATGTATGGCTTTAGAAGTGGTTTGTTGATTTCCTTGTAACTCAAGTTAGAACAAGCTATAAAACCTCAACAAGAAGTTGAAGCGGTGGTTCTATTGGAGAATGAATGCTTTGGAAGTAATCAATGATAACTTTTTGTAGCTCGTCTTTAGTCTCTTTTCGAATTCCATGTTCATCTAGAAGTTTGGAAATTGGTTTAATTTCCTTCATCCAGTGGCTCGAGTATGGAAATATTTAGTGTTTGTGTCTCCATCTACTAGCTAATGGGCCTTGCTTTGTTGCTTTCATTCCATTTCTCTTCGACTACAAGAAGTTCTCTTCCTACACTTTGGACTTGCTTTGGATTCCTCTAGACTTAGTTATGTTGGCATGATGTAGCACAAAAATAATGGAAAATATTCTTGTAATATCCATGCCATCAAAAGAATATTATATAATCTTCATTTTCATAATTTTAGGAAGTGTTTCCATGATTTTAGAAATCTCTACAATAGCTTGTATGAGCTAGAGATTAAAGTATCAAGTTAAGATTTGATGTATCCTTTCCATATTTATAACAAAGAAGATCTGCTAGTATTGGAAAGACTCTCGGCCAGAAGGAAAGTTTGGCTAGTGTTGGAACACTTGCTCTGGAGTTTAGATGAGAATTTTTTATTTGATATGGTATAAAGATACTTGGAGTATTTGCAACCGAAATTTGTGATACTTAAGCAACCTTGCCTATATATTTTGGACACTATACAAGGCTTAAGTGAGCCTTCTCAAGGAGCGATAATGAGCTCCGAACTATCCTTTTTTCCGAATTATCCTTTTTCCTTTGTTCTTATACACTTATTTATGTATCGAATTGAGTAAATGTGTTAGCAAGAACTGGAGAGGGTGTGGGACTTCTTTATCAACCAGGTTAGCTCTGACCACAAAGAAAAAGGTTGCTTATTTGGTGCATCACTTAGTTAAAGTCAAGGACAATTAATTAAAATGGAGTGTTAAAATTAAGTGTCATATTGTGACATCATTAGTTTCAATTAGTTGAACATCTTACCTAAACGAGATCCTTGCATGTATAGAAGTGGTGACTCTAAATTGCATTAATAAATTTTATCTTCAACTCTATTGACTTTATATGATTCGTCTTTGGTGTTGCGACACCAAGTTTGTTCTATTTTTGTAGTGCTGCATCTTTTAACCAAAACCTACAAATACGTCTACTTTTAAGGCCAAATTCCTTCCAACTCCAGCCCTTAAGTTTCATTAAGCATTTATGGAAGTTCTATTGGACCAACACCATGGTCAATTGGAGATCATTCGCAACCCAACTTTCTTTAATAACATTACATTTAAATTCAACTTTTAGCCATTAGGCTCCAAATTAGATTATCAAATCTCAAGTTCTGAGTAGGAGTGTCTCAGTTAGAATGAATCGACAAGGCTACATGATTAGAATAAATAGAGGAAAGTATCCTATTATCACATTGGGGAATCAATTTATCTCTTTATTAGTGGCACAAGCACAATCTAATCTTTTCCATACAACTAAGGGTGGATACGATGGTTAGGTCAAGTGAAACATTGGCCTTTTAAGGAACATTATAAAAATTTGCCATCTACTATTGTGGAGTTGGCACATATGACTCCTCCTTAAGAGAATGGCAACTAAATCACCACTATAAATTCATGGAAGAACTCCTTCTCTACTCAAGCATTAAAGTTGGTCCCACTAGGCCCTTCACTTTAATGACTTGGTTTATCAATAAAACCCTATCAATCATAAATATATCCCAGATAATTAAGTTATAATTGAACCCTTAGTGATTATGATTTATAATTAATTGGCTGCTTAGCTGATGTCTCAACTTCATTATGGACTTCAGGCTTTTTTTCTACCGCACCACTAGCATCAGCATTGTCTATCTTGTCCATCAATCTAAAAATTCGTGAGTTGTCCATCAATCTTAAAATCCGTGAGTCTTACTCTTAAACATGCCTGGCCAACCCTTCAATGACTTTAGTTAGCATAGTAATTTGATCCTCTAAGCTTGCATTGGTTGTTGTGATTAGAGCTATGGAGCGAGGGCTAAAAGGTGAAAAGTCATCCTTTTGAACTTCGTCACCTTCACTTATCAAAAGTGGATTGATGATAGCATTAGAAATAGGAGTTGGCTTAGATTGTATGAGGCTCCTTGCAACACTTCGAGTAACAACACTGACAACTATTACAGCAGCTTCTAAGGCACTTGTAGTAGCTTTGGAAGACTTTCCTTTGTTACTAACCATTTAAATTTGTTTGGAATTTAATGAAGGAAGAGATGAGAGGTAGAAAGGTTCCACTAGGTATGCTAGAAATCTGTGAACAAAATTATTGTATAATAACAAGAAAAATTGTAAAAGATAAAATAATTTGGATCAAAACATACTTTTGTGGATTCTATTAACTAATTCAATCCTTTAATTCTTTCTTCAAGAATAAAGCTTGAAATTTGAACACTCTTTAAAGAAATGGCTTGGGATTGATCTTCTTTGGAGCTTGTTGGATGTTGAATAAACATTAATCTCCTAGCTTAGCACTACAATTTGGGATTAAACGCTGAAATTTATAGACTTTTTATGAAGAACATTTTAAATTTGATAACAAATGCTATAGATTTTCCCTGAACTTCATAGAGAATTTGTAGAGTCTTCTTGGCTTCAATTCCTTTGAGTCTTTAATTATATCTTTTTCAATGAAATTTAACCCCTATTCATAGTTGTAAGAGAGATGATTTGGTTACTTCAACTTACTGACATAGATTGGCCATTATGATTTACAACTTATCAAAAATTTTAACCAATGAGCTTGATTTGCAGGCGTCCTTGTTCTCTATGCATTTGATAGGATCTCATCATTTGTTACAATTTAATTGGCCGATTAAAATGTTTTTTATCTATTTATTTATTTTAGAAATTATATTTATTTCAATACCCAAAATATAAATAAAAATTTATTTAAGTAGTATTTTGTGCTATATTTTTCATGTGGTATTGTTTAATTGGACACAAAATTTTGTACATCTATAAAGGCCCACTCAAGACTTGTTTATGAAAAACTTATTTTTTAATAGATAAGACTCTCTCTCTCTCTCTCTCTCTCTCTCTCTCAACATGTCATAGGTTGTCAAATTTATTAGCTAATGCCTTTCAAGAGAGAAATTGCTCTTTTTTGGGTTGGGAATTTCTTGGATGAACTTTCTTTTTTTAATTTTCAGATTGAGCTACCTCGATTCAGTCCATAGTTTTTGCAATCTAGTGTACCAAACCCACAAGCCCGTCCGAGTGTTGTCAAATTCACTAAATTTGTTGTAAATACAAGTTCAACCCAAGCCATGAATAAGTCCAAGTTCCCTTTATTTGTTCAAGCCCATCAAAATTCAAAGATTTTCGCACTCATCAAAATAGTCATCAGCTAGGTTTATTTGATGTTCACCTAAGATCCCACCACTAGCGAATTCTCTTCCATGATAGGAATTTGCTCAACAATAGCTGCTTAAATTGTACAACTGCAAAACTCTAACTTTTTTCAACAACAAGAAAAACACCACGTGCAAATAACCATTCACACGGGTGGATTCTGATCAAGAAAAACCATACCTGAATGGAACTCTATCACCATGGCTAGTATAAATAAGAGGGTACCCATCTTTCTCACCCCTGCCACATTTAACTACAACAGTAACAATACAATCTAAAGCACCACAACATCAACATTGAGGGGGGCGAGTTCCCCTACTCCCCTTGTTGAGGAATAACACATATATGCTCTTAAAAAATGCTTCTTTTACTATCTATTACATCTTCATACATTCACAATTAGTTGATTAAGATAAGCTCATGCAGTCTTCCTTTCAAACTTTCCTTTCACTTTTTATTTTCTTTCTCTTTTTTTTGTCTTTGCTACCATTGTCCATGAGCGCTGACACAAGTGGAATGCCAAGAGGTGCCCTCATCTCGCAGTAGATGCATGTCGTAGAGACAAGTCTTTGAGCTAGTTGGGGTCCACGGGCGTGGGGACTGGAGACGATGGCATGGCTCATGGGTGCTGTAGTAGATGGTGGGTGCAGCAGTTAACACAATAGTAAGGTGTTTGAGTGAACTCTAAGCATCGTTGAAAGTGGTGCTTAGTGTTGAAATTGATTCAACATTAGCGAATGAATAATTTCCATAAGAGATGAGTATTGGGAAGCAAGAATTAAAGAATAAAGAATATACCATAAACCTTTGATCTAGGAGAGCAAGACTTTCCATGGAGTATTGATTTATTTCCTAGTTAATAATTTCCTTAATTATGTTTCATGTAGGCTAAGTAATTACCATGTTTTCTATGTTTTGGATTAGTACGAATGGGAGATGATTGTGTTGGTTGTAGGAGCAAGCAAATAAAAGTACAACAGCCCTTTTCTTCATTTTGTAATGGTTTAGGTTTTGTTTGGTTATTGTTTTAGTCCTTATCAAAAAAGTTTTGTTCCTTTGCCCATAATCTCCCAACTTGTTTGATTATTCCTTAAAAATTTTCATTTTTAGCTTGCTTTTTGGCAACTCCTCACACATTGTGCCTACCATAAAACCTGCATTGTGCACCAAAAATTTCCAACATTATGGTATCGAAGTCAAGTTTATTTAGACTCGGCGCATTACCATAACAAGTTTTGCTCAACCTTTCGCTTCCAATTTTCTTGAGAGATAATTATGAATTTTGGAGTATCAAAATGAAGACAAAGGAAAGGTCTTAAAAGTTATGAAATTTGGTAGAAAATGGCTACAACGAGTGTGGTGAGGAGGACAAACTAAGGGAAAATATAAAAAATGATGCAAAAGCTTTGTATTGCATCAATAAGCTGTATATGAATCAAATTTCTTCAAAATTGTAAATGCCTATACTACAAACGAGGCAAGGCTATGTTGAGGTTGGCATACCATGGATCATCCACAGTAGTGAGAATTAAGTTATAAACACTTAATCGTGAATTCCAAAATTTTCACATGAATAATGGAGAATCAGTGTAGGAATTTTTGACCAAGTTGGATGGAGTTGTTAACTAAATGTGGTTATATAGAGAGGATGTTTCCAAACATACTATCGTGACTAAGGTATTATGTAGTCTTTCTCCTAAATTTGATCATGTAGTTGCAAATGATTGAAGAATCAAATGATTTTAAAAATTATTTCTTTCATGAATTGATGGGGTTCTTGCAATCCCATGAATGTAGAATAAATAAAATTGAAGAGAAGGTTGAAAAAAAAGGCATTTCAAGTAAAGGGGGAAGGATACAAGAAGGATGATCGAGATAAAGGGCATGAAAGATGCAAAGGAGCCTATCAAGGTAAAAATAACTACTATAGCAAAGATAGTTGTGGAAGTTTAGATCAAAGGCCGAACAAAAAAGTCCAATGCAACAATTGCAAGAAGTATGAACACATTAAAGTCAATTGTTGGTATAGAAACAAGCAATCCAACTATGTAGAAGAAACAAGTGCAGAGGCTAGACTCTTCATGACCTATGATGAAGAAATATAAAAACAAGGCAAAGAATTAGCAACTACACAAGTAAGCTAAGGTAAATTTTGTCTTTTTTATAATGATATAGGTTGGGAAAAAGGGAAGAGAAAATATACAAGATGATAGAAAAAGGATTAAAGAACTTGAGCATGAAAGGCAATACTTAAAAAAAGAACTTGAAGTTGAAAAAGCGGAACACATAGAAGCATGGGCAAATATATCGGCTATTAAAAGTGAGATCAAAATGACAATAAAGGAGATAATTGAATCATGTGCTAAGCAACATGTTCATCATAAGGTAGAAAAGTATGATGTGAAAGCATTGCAGTCGAAGGAGGTAATTCCTAACAGTTTGCAAGTTCAAAATTTAGATTGTACACATTTATATTTTGAAAGTTTTAAACCTTGCACCATGACATGTGTGCAAGAAAAATCAAATTTGGAAAAGATACATAAAGTAAATGATGAGACAATAATTGGGTATATTAAAACTAAAGGTGTTGAGAATTATGCCAATAAGTCTCTCAAAAATATTTTGGATGAGTTGATGATGGTACATTCTCTAAATTTGATGAAAGTACAAATTTTAAGCATTGCATTGCATAGGATGATCAAGAAAAGTGCAAGTGAGGACAAATTGATAATAGCAACCAAGTTCAACCATGGAAGGAAAAGTCCACCAAATTTTTGGAAGCTAGAGATTGGCATATGTCATGCATATCAATATTGAAAATATTGTTTGGAAAACAAAATTTTGAATCAAGAAGGACTATTAAAATTGATTCAAAATTGGTGAATGAAAAATTTTCACGAGTGATGAAGTCTTGAGAAGCAAGAATTGAAGAATAAAGAATATACTACGAAACTTTAATTGTGGAGAGCAAGACTTTCCTTGAAGTATTAATTTATTTTCTAGTTAATAATTTCCTTAATTATATTAGCAAATAGGCTAAGTAATTATCATGTTTTATATTTTTTCATTAGTATAAATAATAGATGATTGTGTTGGTTGTAAGAACAAGCAAAGAAACGTACAGCAGCCCTTTTCTTCTCTTTGTAATATTTTAGGTCATGTTTGGTCATTGTTTTACCCTTTACCAATAAAGTTTTGTTCCTTTGCTCATAATCCTCCAATTTCTTTGGCTTTGTTTCTTGACAACTCCTCGTACCGCCGTAAAACCTACCTTGTGCACCCAAAATTTCCAACACTTAGCCGGTTGGGTGGCGCTGCAGCAGACATGGCGACAGGCGGTGGTGATGCTTAGCCTTCCTTGGCGACGGGCGACGGCGTTGAGTGAGGGTGAAGGTAGCGTTACGTTTCTGCCATGCGGCGAGTCTTCCAGCAGCGGAGGGTCTTGTGATGGTTGACAAAGGCAGCAGGAACAGCGGCAACCTCTGGTGGTGGTGTTCGGTGGCCGGACAGCAGTGGGTTTCTGGCGACGGTGCTGCGGATGCGGGCTTCCAGTCATGACTTGGACTTGAGCGGTGGCGGCGCGGCGTGGCGAAGGGGAGTCGCGATGGGTCGGTTACTTCAGCGGCGCCGTGGGCCCGATACCAGTGGTGATGCTGGGCTTTCGGCGGCGGTCGAACGTCTTCCAAGCATGATGGACGAGCTAAGGAGACAACGTTGGGTCTCTGTTCAGGGATTGATTTGGGGGGGAGAACGCGACTTGAAGAAGGAGAAGGGGGAGTAGGACCATGTTTGGGGCAATGTTTTTAAAACCGGACCAGTGACTGAACCGGAAAATTTACTGGGTCACTGGTCCGACCGGTTGAACCGTTGAAAAAACCAGTTATTTTAATTATATAATATTATATATATTACTATAAAAATAATTTACAAAATAATTGTAATCCAATATAACAATAGAGTATAAAATAAATTTTAGATGTAATGTTAAAAATTAAATAATTTGACTAAAATAAAAATTATTACACAAATTAAAAAATATATTAAATTCAAAATGATTAAAAGTATAAAATTGAAAAAATAGTTTCGAAAAATAAACAGATTAATTAATATAACCCATTTTAATTTTAAGATACAATAATTCAATTTTCAAAATATTAATTAGAAAAATAAAAGGATAAAAATTATTAAAAACAAAATTTAAAATAAAAATTGTATATTTAACTAATATTAAGGATTGTAAATGTAAGAAAAATTTGAAAAAAGTCTAAAAATTTATTTTGTAATTTTTAAAAAAAAAATGCTAAAAATTTCTTTTTTTTTTAATTTTTTAGATAAAACTGGTTTTTAGCCATTTTAACCGGTTCAAATCGATTTTGACCGGTTTTTTATCTTTTTTGATCGGTTCTTGACCGGTTGTATAATGTTTTATTTTTACACCTTAACCCGGACCGGAAAACCGGCCGATTCCCGGTCGAACCGGTTGAACCGGCCGGTCCGGTCCGGTTTTAAAAACATTGGTTTGGGGGGGCTTTTCTAAAGAAGGCTACGTTTGGCCCTTTTTTTTTTTAAAAGAGAAGCCATGATCTAAGGCTGTGTTTAGCATGCAGCGTTTTGAAACTTCATTTTTATATTTTTTTTCTGGAGGAAGACCATGGCTCGATTCACTTTGGATTCCCAACTAGAACACTTTGGCCTACAAGTACTAGGATTGAAACTTAATTTAACCCATCAGTATTAGGCTTCATTTGGCTTCCCGTACTATTTAAGCTTAATAAATTTAATTTTCACTATTTGACTTGATTTGACTCTCATGTACTTTTTAGATTTAAATTTGATCTTTAAATATTAGGATTAATTTGACCCACGTATTTTATTTAGACTTATATTTGGCCTTCGAATACTAGGTTTATTTTATCTCACGCGTATTATTTAAGCTTAAATTTGACATTTGAGTACTTGGCTCAATTAAGCCCAAACTACCATTTAGGCTTAAATTTGACTTTTGAGTACTATGTTTGATTTGATCTATACATACCATTTAAACTTAGATTTAGTCTTCGAGTAGTCGTCTTGATTTCAAGTACTAGAAATCCATGGACAAAATTCCTATATAATAACAAGAAAAATTATACAAGATGAAATATTTTACATCAAAACAAATATTTGTGGATTCAAATTTCTAAATTCTATCATCTAATTCTTCCTTAAAGAACAAAATTTGAAATTTGAACAATTTTAAAAAAAAAGGCTTGTACTGGATTTTCTTTGAGGTTTGTTGAGTTTTCAATTAACGTTGATGACGAACATCGTGGATTTTCTTTGAATTCCAAAGAGAATTTGTAGAGCTTATTGGGGTTCAACTCCTTGAGTCTTCAACTATGTTTTTCTTGAGATTTGGCTCTATTTATAATTGTAGGAGAGATAGTTTGCTAACATTAAGTTGTTGATGTGACATGATTT
The DNA here is from genome assembly GCA_019155195.1 of Avicennia marina. Classification (NCBI taxonomy): domain Eukaryota; kingdom Viridiplantae; phylum Streptophyta; class Magnoliopsida; order Lamiales; family Acanthaceae; genus Avicennia; species Avicennia marina. The sequence continues at coordinate 7,795,491 of CM032781.1, read as the reverse complement.
TATTAGCCATCATAATTTGTAATTTATTACAAATTTTAAATGATAAGTTTGATCTCATAGGAGTCCTTATCTTCTATATATTTGATAGGATCTCGCCCATTTGCCAAGATTTGATTGGCAGATTAAAATATCAATTATCTATTTATTTATTTTAAAAATTGTATTTATCCCAAAAACATAAATAAAATTTATTTAATTGATATTTTGGACATATTTTTCATGTGGCATTGTTTAATTGCACAAAAATTTTACATGTCTATACACCACAATAGTTTTTATTTGTATGTCGGTCAACATTTATGTTGAAGTATTGTTTGAATAAGTCTTAATTAGTTATATCATCTCAAACATTAAAATTGATTACAATGAATAAGTACACCATGTTTTATTTTTGACATAAATATCTTTTAAACAAATTTATAGTAATCTAACTAAAATTTATTTTTGTTAAATACATAGGCTGTTAACTATGTTGTAGAATTGTATTTTTCAAAAATGTCATTTGAAATGTTTTAGTATTATATTTGTATGAATCCTAATTGATACAACTATGATTTATTTGAAAGGGTGATGCAAAACAATTATGTTTTGTTTAATTTTAAATTTACAAATATGATTTTTTCGTTTTTTGTCCCCATGTATTTTTGCATTTTTTAAACTAAGGAAGCCTAAATAATATACAGATATAATACCTAATTATGTGTAACTAACATATAAATTTAATTATTATCCAATAAAATGATATATGTTTTTTAATTTTTTTTCCATTATATTTACTTGAATTGCGATATACTAGTGATTTTTTGCAAAGAGCTTATATGAATAGGTAACCTTTATAAGTGTATTAAATGCATTGTTTAATTGATTTTTTAAAATTAGTTTTGAAATCAAGAAAATTTTATCGGTTTGAAAAATTGAAATGCTCCTACTAAATAGGATTAATAAAAATAAACGTGTAAATTTATAAAACTTCGTATCTTGTAAAATTAGACTTGCATAATTGAATTTCCATTTTATTGCTTTTTAGTGTTTTTTTTTTTTTTGTTTGTGTTTGTGTTTATTTACATTCAAATGTGTTTTGAATATGAACATGCGTACATGCGCACAAAAATAAAATTTAGCCTTTAATCAAATAATATATTATTGATATATATTGGCATTAAGATCTTACATAATTAATTAAAGTGCATAAGCACATTAACTTTATCTATTAATTAATTCTTTATGTAATAGCCTGCGATCAGGCTACCAAAGCATCTATATCATTATTTTATTATTTTGATAATAAGGTAATGATGCTTAAACACCATAATGAACATTGAAATGGGTCAAAATTTGAAGGATAAATGGGTATGGCGTACAAATGGTTGGTGGATAAGTATTATGGTATAGCAGACTTTTGGGACAAGGAGAGATCATAGATTACTTATCTATATTATTGGGATTGTTCGATTACCTCTTTCAAGATCTCTGAGTAAAGATTCTTTTCCACCTTACATTACTCTATTACTGGAACCTTACGGAGCTTTATATATCATCTGTATTCCTTATTACCATCCAATATGTGCTAAACGAAAATCAGATCTACCATGGATACTCTGCTGCCAAGTGAGGCTCAAAGGCTGTCGAGGGTCCAGTAGAATTGTTGAAACCGGTCTAACGAGCTTCTTGTTGATGATGCTTCTGAAGAGTTGCCCTGTATGTTCATTGCTGTGTAGCTATATACCAGATGGCCTTTTATTTTTATCCTTAGTGTGGTAGCATGAGATTGGTTGCAAGCTCAGTTGATCGTAAATCCAAAAACCAATCAGGATGATCTTAGTGTCTTTTTGATCATCATAACCCGATTGATCTAGAATCGGCTAGATCAATCCCAATGTCAATCCTAAACACAGTTTTGTGATCTTTCCACCCAATTATTGTTTTTAATCATTTTTCAACCACAAAATTTATCTAGGACATATGGGAACCATTGATTACTCAAATCAAGGATGGAAAACCTAGCAAATAATGAAAAATCAATTTGGGTTAAATGTGAGTTGGTGCAAATCTATGCGGGGAGGAATCGCCCTCATAATTTGATGATTTAGAGTGCATTTGACAAAAAGAAAGGAAAGTAAAATTTATTAAATTGGAAATCAAATAAAAATTATTTTGATGGAATAGTAACTTAGGGACCTATAATTGGTGAACAATAAAAGCAAGAGAGTTAATACTAGATCAATGGGTTACCTTTTCAAGATTTTCAACTACATTATTTTTAAATTGTTTTTATTGCATAAATAAAATTTTTACTATGTACCTGAGCTCAAGTGTTAGTTTTTTAACTGTCTTATAAAAAGTTATTTTACCAAGTCCAAGAAATTTTGTACAGTGATTCAAATTATTCTTTCCCATAACTTATGAAAATCCAATTGTTCTATCCCAAAGAATTATTCTTTCCCATAACTTATGAAAATCCAATTGTTCTATCCCAAAGAATTTACAGGCTTTAGCTACAAAAGTTCAAGTCCTTTTTTACTATAAAAAATTGTGAATGTTAGCAAGTATGTGTATTGAGTTACCATGAATTTCAAGATGTTCAAATGGGTTAAAGATTGAAACAATTGGTAAAGTAACACATCATCCTCCTTAATTAAGATTATAAACTACGATTTTAGTTAATGGAAATGATACACAAAATGTACAGAACCCATGAGCAACGTGAACACACATAAAAGCAAAAGTTTTGTTTGTTCTATCATGCAAAGGATTTCTGTGAATTTTTACCTTTCACTATGAATGGATTCTTTGCAAATTTTATAATTTCTTACAAGATATTTACATAAAAGAATTGTTTTCACTCACTTTTCCAAACAAAACAAGCAAACCCCTTAAATGAAATGGACTTTAATACCTTTGAGATAGCTGTCTCTAGTACTACTATGTTGTATCTTAGATTTGGAGTGACACTTTATTATACGTTAGTTGTAAATTTAATGATACATTATATTATTGAAAAATAAATTCTAAATTTTAAAATGTTTTATTCTTTTAATTGGACGTATGAAGTGTTTCCTCCGCTCTTTCAACTTTTTTTTGATGTGTATGCAATTTAATATTGTGTAAAGTAAAAAAAAAAATGAGTAATTAACTAACATAATATATTTTGTGTTAGTTGAAATGTGAGTAATTATTTTGGTGTTAAATATTTATCTTAAAAATGTTTATATTATTGATTATAGTTGAAGACACTGAGGATTAGTGTTCTTCAAGAAGAGTTTATATAAATAGATAAACACGATAAGTGCATTAAATGCATTGTTGTATTATTTTCGTTGTTAAAAATTATTTTGTAAAAAAATAAAACGCATATAATAAACTGTACTATTAAAAACAAATTTCTAATTATATAAATCTTCTATTTAAAAGATAAGGGACGGACACGTATATATGGTTTGACTTTGGTTTGGATATTTTTGTTATCGTGTAGTTCCTTGCATTATAATCTTGCAAAATTATTTGAATGCGCATGAAAATTTTGGTGAGCGCATGAAAATTTTGGTGATTAGAGTAAGAGGAAAATTTATGTTTGTATTAAGATTTAAATTGGTCAAAAAATTATTTTTATATATTTTAACATGTAATAATAATTGAATGATGTAAAAGTATATATGTTTATAGGGTATAAAAAAATTGAATATGGATAGAAAAATTTTGAGGATAGATGTTAATTTGATTATGAATAAAAATAATGATTGAAAAATTATTACTTAATTATAAAAATTAAGAGAAAGAAATTTAAATTTGAATAAAATTTTTATAATCAGATATTTAGCTTTCAATATTTTTAAGTAGTGATAACTAGTACAAAATTAAGAAACAAACATAGCTACATTATTGATATATAATATTGAAAATCAGTAAAAACCTGAGATTAAACTCAAAAATAAAATGCAGTATTCAGATAGAGCGTTATGTTTATAAAGCAGCATAAATATGATATGGAAGAACCTGTAGAGAACTACACCTGGACAAAGATAATAATAGCCTTTGATGCAGTTTCTCGAAACTACTCCATTGAAATTCAACATGAACAGATGCTCAAGCAGTAAAGTGGACCTCGGGAGAAAAAGAGAGGATCTAATTCCATTTGATATACATATAATAATAGCTTTTCCCTAGATTTTAGGTGATTATTGCAGGTTAACAACACAAGGCCATACAACAAGTGAGCTCTCAAGTGATTCAACCTGAATCTGAAAATTTTACAAAAGAAGTATCTTAACTAAATCATAAATTTTAAAAAGTAGGAAGTTCAATCCGAAAGATGCAGTGACTCTTCACTTCTACTCGTCACAATTCACATCTTCTCTCCATCTTTTTCCTCCATTCTTACTCTTTATTATAGCTCCTTTCTTCCATGGCTGCCCCACCTTCCATCCTAATATTTTCCATGCTCCACCTGCAAATCTTCCTACCCAATGTCAACTGCCTCACACATGCCCGTGCAACTCGCACAGTCCACGATATGTCTATTTTTTTCCCATTGCCAACCCCTTTTACCACCGTCGATCTCTGATACAGTTTTGATCCCTACAGGAATAACACATCATTCAAAATTATTTCACTCCTATTGTGTATGATTGTTACTCAATGAGATATTTTTCAATTGATTTCACGAGTGGAAGGAGCTTGCATAGATAGGACATTCAGGAAAAGAGTATTTGCTTTCAAAGAATGGGGTCTTCGAGGGGGAAGAATAGAGGGTTGGAGCATGGCTTCCATATTTGGTTGCGTGGTTCTGATAATTTAAATGATGAGAAAAACAGTGTTGAAAGGTGAACTATCAAGCTTTGTAATGATATATATATAAAGAAGTGTAAGGGCTTCGGGAGAATCAGATTGTGGTAGATGGTATAAAATAAATAAATAAATAAGTTTGGTGGTTTGCTAATTCCAAGTTTGAAATTCCATAGGATTATTAATACGATTACGTATTTCCATAAAAACTTTTAAATGTAAAACAATTTCCATAAAAATTGTATGGTTCTGAAAACATTTGGAATTCCAAAAAAAAAAAAAAAGTGGTGTAATGCCTCATAAACTAATCGTTGGTGCAACAAACTTGTTATTAATATTATTTATTTTGTTACTTAAGATGTCAAACCAATCACAGAATTTTAATTTATTAAAAAATTCAAAATTCTAAGAAAAAGAATTGCAGTTTGACTTGCAGAATTTGGTCAAGATACCTCTGTGCTATTATATATGTTAACATTTTCCAATATTAGGTAAGTTGGTTAGTATGACAAGACTCTTTGTGTATAGCAACTGCAGGTCTTAAGACTGTAGGTAGCCTTCAGTTACTAAAGTGATAAGCTCGTACTGCTGTCTTCTTTAACTGTTCGTTTCCTTCTTTAACTGCACTTCTGAGGTTATTAACTGAATGGCAATTAAGGGGGTCATGTATGTAACATCTTAGGTTCGTTCCAGTTCAAGGCAACGACAGGAACTCTTTCATTCCGTCACTTCCTTCAGGTTTTTGTTTCTGAACCACCAAGGGAAAGGCTGGTTACATTCTGATTTTCTTGACTCGTTTTTGTATAACCAACATCAAGCTGAAGCAGACCAGGTTCACACATCCTGAAGATCTATAGCTGCTAGTACTTCAGAAAGGTCTCAAAACATGGATACAGATGCAGGATATCTCAATCTCAATGATCCAACCAATACCTACAAAATAAATAATCGAGACAGACCAATGATTGGACTAGTGACAGAGCCACTAACAACAGAGAACTTTATAACTTGGTCCAGGAATATCAAGAGAGCCCTAAGAGCAAAGAATAAATTTAGACTGGCTGTAGGTGTGATCAGAAGATCGGTACATGAAGATGATCTGTTAGTGGAACTCTGGGATCACTGCAATGACTTGGTGGTGTCCTGGCTGTTGAATTCTATCTCACCAATTGTCAAATCAAGTTTGATATTTGTGGGCAATGCCCATGAACCTTGGAATGAGTTATACGACTGGTTGTCTCAATAAAACGGCCCAACAATTTTCCAACTCAAGAAGGCACTGTCGGCAACAGCCCAAGGGAATGATTCCATCATGAGTTACTATGATAGGTTGACGGTAATTTGGGATGAACGCTCCATATATGATAAAATGTCTAACTGCACCTGTGTATAAATGAGAGTTCATGCAGAAAGGCATGAAGGATCTATGTAATACAATTTTTGGAGGGATTGAATGATGGATGTGCACACACTAGAGATCAAATCATGCTAATGAAACTAGTACCTTTAGCCAACAAAGTCTTTGCCATGGCACAGCATCTAGAGAGGCAACATCAACTTGAGGGAGAAATGACAAAATTTGGTTTAGTACCAATGGCAACACAAAAGGAGACACTTAGAACATCAAAAAAGAAAGGAAGGACAAGCCTCACTACATGCATTGCAAGATTCAGGGGCACACCTTTGAGAACTATTTTAAGGTAGGCAATGCCAAAGCTCCAATATGCACTCACTGTCATATGAAGGGTCACATTGTTGATAAATGCTAAAAACTAAAAGTTTATCTCCTAGGTTATAAGCTTGCACAAAAAGGTAGAGTTGGAAATGGACATGTGGCTATGGCTTGTAGCAGTGATCAGACAGAAGGCAAAACGACATAAGAGGATAAGGTGACTCTCAACAAAGCTTAGTTTCATCAGTTGGTGAACATGCTCAGCAAAATGGATGGAGTTCCAAGCTCAAATTCATCTGGCACACAAGAATTGACAGCAGTTGCATCAAGTAATCACATGTCAAGTAACCAAAAATGCCTCACATCTGCAACTCATAAGTTTTGTATGCTTGGGAAGATCTCTTGCATAATTGACACGAATGCCACAGATCATATGATCTATGACAAAAGATTTTACACCTCGTCTCCAACCTAAATCACTAGTTTAGTTAAGTTACCAAAATAAACCGAAGTCTGGGCAACTCACATTTAAGATATAAAGTTGACTGATAATATCAAGTTACATGAGGTATTGTGTGTGCTGTCCTTTACCTTTAACCTTATATCAAGAGGAAAATTAAAATCTACGCTGACCTGTTGGCTCATGTTCCTACCTTCATGATGCCTAGTCTAGGGTCTCTCCACCTAGAATGATTGGGAAAGGTAAAGTTAAGGATGGTATATATCAGTTCTCTAGTACTAGAAAAGCACCCTAGAATGGAAACAGTCTTGGCATAAAATTTTACCATAAACTAATGGTAGAAATAAAAGGAAACTTCTACGAACCTCCCAGCTTATACCAGAGTCTTGTAGGAAAACACTTTGGATTCCTTGCAGACAAAAGGTTCCGAATTAGTAACAATCCCACCAATGTGTTAGCAAACAAACCCAATCAATCATTCAACTCATATTTGTGGCATTGTAGGTTAGTGCTTGTTTCATATGATAGAATAGGACTGATTGATAATCTTTGCATACCAATTGAATTACATTCTATAAAAGAAATTACTTGTAACACCTACCCTTCAGCCAAGCTACACAAATTATCTTTCTTTAACAACACACATAATATAATTGACATTATTGACTATGATCTACGTGGTCTTTGTAATCTCACAAGATGGAAGTAGATACTTCTTGAACATAGTCGATGACTTCACTAAAACCACTTGGTTATACTTACTTAAGGCTAAATCACAAACAATATAACGGATTCAGAATTTTCATAAAATGTTAAGGAACTAGTTTGATGTTTTCGTCTAGAAAATAAGGTTAGACGATAGGTTAGAATTCCTTATCGCAAAAACTTTTCCATGAACATGAGATGATACATCAGAGGTCTTGCATTGAAACTCCACAACAAAATCAGTCAGCAAAAAGAAGGCATCAATACATCCTAAATATAGCAATGCCCTAAGGTTTCAATCTTCCATCCCTTTATAATGTTAGGGGAACGTGTTCTAAGTACTATCTACATCATAAACACCTTTAGAATATTAGGGGAATATGCTCTAACTACTATCTACATCATAAATAGAGTGCCTATGCCACTTCTTCACAACAGAACACCATGAAAAGCCTTTTTCAATAGCAAACCAACCTACAACCACATGAAGGCTTTTGGTAGTTTGTGTTTCGCTAGTACACTTAACAACCAAAAAAAGAAGTTTGATTGCAGAGCTAAGAAGAGAGTTTTCATAGGCTATCCCTTCGGTGTTAACGGTTACAAACTCTTGGACCTAGAAACTAAAGTTATCTTTGTGTCAAGGAGTGTAATATTGCATGAGCAGACCTTTCGCTTTCAAGATGGTCACCAACAACCAGTAAAAGATGCATTACACGATTTTCATTTATTTCTTTCTGATAGGTCAGTCCTAGATTTAACCAATCAGCCAGTGGAATTAAGCTCAATAACTAAGATTCATCTAGCTACAACATCTGGTTCTACCCAAAATTCTCAACCAAGTTTTGGTCTTGCACAAGTGGAAATAATTGACACAAGTCAGTTGGATCCTATGAGTCATCCTAATCCCTTGCCAACACTATGAAGGTCCACAAGGATAAGGAATGCCTTTAGATGCCATTGATCAAATTACAACATATAAGAACCCTTTGTCTAATGTGTTCTTAGAAACTATATCCAAATTATAGAATTTTTGTAGCTAAGATAAACGTTGAAATAGAGCCACAAACCTATAAGAAGGCCTCACAATGTCCTTAATGGTGTGAAGCTATGGAAGCTAAGCTGAAGGCACTAGAGGACAACAACATCTGGACCATTGCTAATTTGCTACTCAAAAAAAAGGCCATAGATGTAAATATGTGTATAAGATCAAATACAACTTAGATGGGACAATTAAGAAACACAAAACCAAGTTAGTAGCAAAGGGATTCACTCAAAAAAAAAAAGGGCATAAACTACTAATAAACTTTTTCACCAATGGCTAAAATAGTGATGGTGAGAACTTTATTGGTTGTTGCTACTATTAAGGGATGAAGTTGCATCAATTTAATGTAAATAATGCCTTTTCACATAGAGGATCAGAGGAAGAAACATATATATGCAAAAACCAGCTGATCATGTAAAGAGAAAGCCAAATCAGGTATGCAAACTTAAGAGGAGGTTGTTTGGTCTCAAAATAACATTCCAGACAATGGAACTCCACCTTCTGTAGTGCACTTAAAGATTTCAATTTCAACTAAAGCAAGGCAGATTACAACTATTTACCGTGAAGGGGAAGGGGTAAGAATTATTCACTACTTTTTTAGTTTATGTTGATGATATAATTGTAGCAACAAATTTAAACACGACTGTTGGGAGCTTAAAGGCATTATCTTGTTGCAAAGTTCAAAATCAAAGACTTAGGATGTCTGAGATAGTTTTTGCAAAGGTTGCAGGAAGCACAAAAGGCATTTATATAAATTAAAAGATGTATGCCTCGGACATTCTTACTGATTTAGGAAATTTGGGATGTAAACCAGCTATATCTCCAATAGATTAGAATAAAAAACTCAGTGAGGAAGATGAAATGGCAAAAATAGTTTCCAAAGTGTATAGAAGGCTTATATGAAGACTCCTCTATCCTATAATCACCAGACTAGATATTACCTTTGTAGTACAAATCTTGAGCCAGACATGGAAAGACCAACCGAGACTTATATGAAGGTGACATAAAGAGTGGTATATTATATCAAATAATCTCCAAGTCAAGGGATCTTGCTGTCAACTCAATCAAACCTCCAAGTGAAGGCTTTTTGTGATGTTAATTGTGCAACATGCCCTGACAAAAAACGATTAAGGTGTAGCTACTGTATCTTGCTTGGAAATTCATTCATATATTGGCAATCCAAGGAGCAATCAACCATGTCAAGATCATCAGTGAAAGTTGAGTACCATTCCATGGCAATGATTTGTTCAAAGATCACTTAGATCACATACCTGCTCAAGGACTTAGGAGTGTATCATGACCAGCTTGTAGAACTTCACTATGACAACCAAGCTACTTTACAAATTACATCAAACCTTGTATTCCATGAGAGAGAGAAAAAAAACCTAGAGTTAGATTATCGTTTGTTTATAGATCAAGTGTAATCTAAGCAAATTATAACCAAACATGTTAGATCTAGCCTCTAGTTAATAGACATGTTCACTAAACCTCTGCAACATCATGTTTTAGGACACACTTCAACAAAATGAAAATATTAAACTACTGTTCACCATCTAGGGAGGGGGGGAGGGTTGTTAACATTTCCCTACATTAGTTAAGTTGATTGGTCTAATAAGACAAGTTGGGTATTGTAACTACAGGCCTTAGACTATAGTTAGCCTTCAATTATTGAAGTGATAAACTTCTACTACTATCCTTCTTGAATTGGTTGATCCCCTCTTTAATTGCACTTTTGAGGTCATTAATTGAATGGCGGTTAAGGGGTCATGTATATAACCTCTTGTGTTTGTTCCAGTTCAAGGCAATGAAAAGAACTTTCATTCCACCACTTCCTTCATGTTTATGTTTTTAATCTACCAAGAGAAAGGCTGGCCACATTTTGATTTTCTTTATTCATTTTGGTATAACCAACATCAAACTAAAGCAAAACGATGAATGATGTTGAAGTTTGACAATATATATATATATATATATATATATATATGTATGTATGTATATGTATGTGTGTATATAGATAGATAGATGGGTATCATTCCACTATGTACCATTGCAATAAAAACTAATACAAATAAGGCAAAAATTGTAACTGTGTTTTTTTCTCAAATAACTCAAATTCGTATTTAAGGAACACATAACCCTAACATGATAGATGCAATTGAAAAAATGAATAAAAAGTTAATGTGAATCAACAGAAGTAAAGAATCTAAACACAATTGGGAAAATAAGAGAAAATGAAAGGAAAGTAAAACAAGGATAGACGGAAAGATTATAACAAATCAATTGAGTAAGAATGTGCTTTACTCGGGTAAAGTCTTACAACAAATTAAAAATGCCACAATCAAAGAATCAAAACACTTGTGCCGTGGAGATGTTGATCATGAATCACCAAAAGGACTCTGAATGACCATATTTAATACTTAAGTTTGGAAGTTGAAATCTCTTAACTTGCACAAAGACACAAGTATGGAAGAGAGAAGAACAAAATCTTTATTCAAGATGTCAAGAGTTCATATATTCATTATTCAATCATTTTACAATGCAAGAGGACTGGGTATTTATAGTGTCACAAAATGTTCTTAGGCTCAACAAGTCTAAAATGCCCAAAATAACCTTGAAAAATAGGCTCCAATGTTTAAGAATGTGAAATCCAGCCCCAAAATTGTATTTCCCCCTTTATGAGATTGATCCAGGAGAAGGTGCGATTGATCTCTGCCTTCTATGATTGATCTTAATGTCTATCTTGTCACTTAGATCGTAATTCTTACATTCCAATTTTATGATCTTATTTCTTTCAATTGATCTCGTTCAATGTGATCGTATGATCTCAAGTCTTGAGCTCGATCTTCTTCTTGCAGATCGTAATTCCAGAACCCTCAGAATGCACCTCCAAGTCGATCTAGTCCTCTTGAATCTATCCAACATTGTTTGGATTGCAATTTCAATCCCTTTTAAGTCCTTTATGACATTTCAATTCCAAATTTGAAGCCAAATTTCCATCTTTGGCCCATCCATCATACCCCGATTCCTTAGCACATGTAATTAGTTTGGGATCACATTATAAGTATTCAAAATAATCTTCAAAAAAATTATAAGTAGAGACACGTTAGATATACAAAAGTGAAAAAAAAATGGAAAATCATGCTTGTCAACTTCCGGAAGCCATTTACATATTGTCATAGACAACGGCAAGGTACAAGAAAAAAATTAATTCGTGCATCACTGGCGTGTTAAAAATTATAGCATAACTACCTCGCACTAGTGCCGGATTCAATAATTTCATTTTGGTGTACTTATTCTTGCAACGTCACTAATATTATGGTTCTTAGATATAAATTCGGAATATAGAATCTAGGGATAAAAGGCGTATTTGGTGTTTATGCATAATTATGGGAATGAATAAATAATATTTAAGATATAAAGAAAGAAATTTAAAAAATAGAATAAATTAAAATTCAAAGACACGCTAGATGCTTGTGAATATAAATAAAATAATAGTTTTCATGTAAATTTCATATCAACCATAAATTCATAAATAATCAAAGAAGAAAAGAAATCTAAAAAAATTTAAAGATGGCGTAAATCAAAATTGAAACTGAAGTGCAGAATGAAAGGACATATATATACATCGATATGTAAAAGATTAATGATAATTTAATAAATTATACATTATACAATCTAATTTTTTTTTTTTTTGTATATGTACATTATACGAAGACAAAGTGATGGATTTCAAACAAAAATTTTATTTTAAAGAAAAGATGTTTTTTTTATATATTTTAAAGAAAAGATATTGATGCATCATTATATACGGAATCGTACATTTATGGAAACAGTCTCTTGTGCTACGCGTAGGCTTCTAACGGGACATGCGGCGGAATCAGAGCCCGTAAACATTGGCAACTACACAGTGACTAAGTTCAGGCTATCTGGAAGGGCTTCCATGCCTTGAATGATTAAATTAAACTTGTGTTTGCATTCATCATGACACAATAATTTCCAAATTAACATTAATCTTAAAGCCAAGACACCACAGCTGGGAATTAGAAATTGCTTATATTTCTTTTTTACAATATTCGATCTTGATTCGCATGTTGCTGTAATGCCGACCAACATTTTTTAATCCATTACAACATATAAAAAGGTGTAGTTTTTTAGGATGGATCTTCATGAAAACTGATTGACAATTTTAGAAGTTGATGATGTTGTGGCAAAGAGAGAATGATGATTGGTTCATCATTATTTATATGGTATACAGTTTCGATACGTGGCCTTATTAAGGGTAATTTCTTACTGTCACATATCAAAATCTAGGCAGTTTAATTTTGATTATGGAAATGGTCGTTCAATATTTAGTAGATGTTCTGTGGTTTCTATGCAATTAAGTTCATCGTTTGATCATGTCATCAAATATCTCAAGTAACTCATAAGAGCATCGCCTCAAACAAGATTCAGGTGGTGCGGCGATTTTTGAGGTTCAGTTAATGCATTTAACTGCTTGGCTCACTCAATGTACATTAAATAAAACATTTTATAAATTAATAATTTAAATGAAATGTACATTTTCTTATGCGAATGGGATAATTTAATTATATTTATAGAAGGTTTTTGGACAGATTAAAAAAAGGCTTAAAGTATTAAATATAACTTTAAAAATAACAAATTTTAATAATGAATGCAATGGTATATTTTATTTTATTTTCACCAGTAAATTCTCTGTATTTATGATTAATTTTTTTGGGGGGAATCATATGGTAACTATATTATTGATCATGGTACTAGCCAATCTTTACAACTGAATAAAATAAATTATTAAAATAACTTTAATTATATACACACACACACACACACATTTTCATTTTTTCATTCAATTCATTTATTTAATTCACTTCCCTTAATTTCAAGTTTTTTTTTCTTATACACCATTTTAGAAATTTTATAAACGAAATAAAATTTATATTAAAAAGATATTGTTACTTTCTTTATGTGCAACCACCTTGAGTGTCAATCTATTTTTATTTATGATATGCTTTCTTTGAATTATTCTATGAAAATCTAATTCAATCTATTTTTCCAAGCTCTAATTTTTCTATTCATAATATATAATATGAAATTTATATTTTTAGATAATTATTTGTTCATTTGTATAATTATGCCCATAAATCTAGTATGCAATTTACTACTAAGTACGACTTGCATGTAAGGCAAATGCCTCGTTAAGATAAGAGGTCTAACTTTAGTTGCATGACATGCAATTACTAATACTAGCCTAAAACCCATGCCATGCATAATACTATAAATTTTAGAAAAATTGAAAATTTTATTTATTCCAGTTTTGTTATTTATATTTTGGGAAAAAATTAACTCTGATAGAATGACAATTTTATTAATGAATTTAATGAGAAAAATAACAAAGATTGGAGCAAATTGAATAGGTTGCAATTTATGCTATTCGTGAATCGTATCTTTCTTACCTTCTTGCCTCCCTCTCTCTCTCTCTCTGTCTCTCTCGTTTCCACCACCCTGCTTTCTTATCTCTCTAAACCCCCGAACCCAATCCCTCAGTCCGGCGAGGCCATTTCTGGCCGATTTTGAGGACGTCTTTTTCTATTTTCGACGAAGATAAATGGCTCATCTCATGATCTACAAAATGAGGCCCGTATTAGCCCTGTTCACGTTCGTTTCTTGGGTTGATTTCACTATTGGATATGGCCACTGCTGACGAGGTACCTGTGGAGGCGAAGTGGCACATGGTGGGCTCATTGTTTGACGCCGGGGGGGGGGGGGGGGGGCGTTGCAGCCCCTTCAACCAATTCATTTGCTCCTCTTTCAGATTTGGATGGACGGACAAATAGACAGTCGTCGTTAGCGGCAGCGCTAATGCATTGGCCGCTCGGCTTCCATTGTCGCGATTGGACTTGGTGTTCACTACCTTGTCTTTTATTTCCTTTATCTCCGAGTCTTGTGGCTTCATTGTTCACCGAAAAAGTTATTTGAGAGTGGAAGGGTCCTTTTGTAGTTTCTCCTCTCTAGACATCAGGTTTACAACTACATAATAATTGCCGGTGAGCAGGGGATGGGCAATGTCACTATGGGAAAATTGTTGATTTGCTTCGAAATGGGCTATGACGAGGTTTACCAGCAGGGTTTTGGTAGAGGGAGGAGGGAGTATGCGCACCAGGTCATATCTTGGCATGGCGGCTCTAGCTAGGCCAATAGCCATGGCGAATCCAAAGCTAACTTCCCTTTCCTCTTGATGCTTGAATGTGGTGTTTCTGAGCCCATTGAATGTGCTTTAGTGTGGCTTTGTTTGTGTTGGTTGTCATTGGAATCTTTCAGGCTTTTCTAGTGTTGTTGGCAGCCTCAGGCTGCTGATGAGGGGAGGTCATTGTTGCTATGTTGGCGAATTTTTTGTGCCCGATTATCATGTTTTATTTGTTTAGCTGTTATTAAAGCAAGTTAATCAAGTTTGGCTTGATTATGTGTTTATAATTCTATTTATTTTGTAGGGTACAGATAGGTGGTAGCTGGAAAAGAGATTGCTGGATGGAGTAGGGAGTTGGACTGTTATTGCTACTCTTCAAATAGCAAAAAAGACGTTGCACAGAATACTAACATTATTTAATGTCACTACAGGGGCTAGTTTATGGTATTCTGTCTGGCGGAGCAAGTGTAGTGTTTAGGGTTATGAGGGCCTATAGTATAGGCTGTATGATATGTATTTTGTTAGAAGAGTTTATTGTACATGCTTGAAAGTTGTGTCTAGCAAATATTTTGACTATATTTTCTATTTTGTACAGTACATTATCTTCCGGCTGTGGTTTCATTTGTCTTTTGGGCTGTTTAGTGCCTGTGATTATTATTGGTTGCCTTTGAATATACCATTCACTTGATTCACATGTTCACATCTTTAAATTCTCTCAAATGTTTTTGTTGGTGTGCTCTCTATTTGGTTATTGTCTATTCTTATTTGGTTGCTGTCTGCCTTTGTTCTTGTATATCTCTGTGTTATTAAGGTACGGTTACAGTGATGCAACTTGAAACCCTCCATCTAATTGAAACCCTCCATCTAAATGAACGGATATGCTAGAATTTTGGGTTGACAATTTTGAACAATTAGTTGCACATGTGATAGGACATGTATGTTTGATTTATGTTATGTTCCTTGTATTATTTTGATGTCTATTGAGTTTATGTTAGCTTTGAGGTGTCAAACTATAATTGTTATGGGATATTTTCTTTGTGCATGTGATTTATCTCGTCAGTATTGTTAGCTACATGAAAAAGACGTTTATGATTTTTTGTGTCTTGTTATCTCCATTTTGCACCTTATGTTATGTCATTCAATGTATTAATGTGATATTGGTAGAATTGATGGGATGTATATTTGAGTTAGTTACTCGTTTTTAAAGTGTGGTACAGGATGAATTAAGAAAGACCATACATGCTTTCTTAAGCTTTTTTGCTAGTTCCAAATGCGACAAGATTTGTATATTTGAAGACACATTTTAAGGGTATAGAATAATTGATTTGGATTGCATATAGCTACGAGATTGGATTTGGAAGGATGGGAATGTTTTTTGTTGAATATTGGAAAAAAATTCAAAATTTCATGTAATCTCTAGTTATACATTTTGAATTATAAGAAATTTGATTGATGGGTTATAGTTTCATATGTGATAATTGATGAAATAATTTAGCAATGTAAGGACTTGTATGAAATGAATAGTGCGGACCTTCAAATCAAAGTACATAATTCTAATTTTTATTCATTCATAATTTCATATATTTCAATGCTACATTACTATAGAGTATCAGTTTTCATAACATAAATTGAAGTAAGAAAACAAAGAAGATGTTCCATATATCTGAATTTATGCAAACATACGAGAAAAATAAATGTATATTTAGTATGATAGGATATATATAAGCTACATAATGTAATATAAATAATTGAGTGCGGTACTACATAAATTTATTGGTTTCTTAAATATATTTATTCATATAAAAAAAGTTATTATAATATTGTAGTATGAAATTCTATGGCTAAGTCAGATCTAACTTCAGTTTTTTTTAAAAAAAAATTTACGTCTAGAATTAAATTCATAATGGGTTATTTTTTCATTTTTCAGAATATTTAATTTTTTAATCAATTTTTTAAACAATTTTGTAATTAAAATTTTAGATGAATTTTTAAATTTATCTCACATTATATTTACCTAAACTAGTTACCCTTTTTTTGAATAACATACTTTTCATTTTAAAATGTACATAAATTTTTAATGTATTTTCGTAAATGTGATCTTCATTATTAATTATCTAACGAACGTAATATTTGTCATATTACAAAAGTACGAAATGTTAATCAATTTTGTAATAATTTTTTTTATTTTTAAGGAATTTTAAATATATTTTTAATAATTGCAACACATTTTTTATATTCTACTTCACTTGTGTGCAGCTAAATAAATTATGTTCACTTGCTAAATTAACGTGTGATCCCATTTTTCTATTAGCTTCCATAATTTGTAACGTATTGTTTATTGAATATTTTATCTAATCTTTGTCTAAGGACAACATTTTGCAAGTATTTAATTAAATTTTTATTCACCCTTCAGCTAACTATAAAATTATGGTTTTATAATCTATAGTTCATTTTGTATTGACCTAATTCTTGTCCTGCTGCATACGTAATAAATAATAATATATTTAAGTGCTATGTTAATGAACTAATTATTTTTTAATTGAGTATTTATAGTATAACTTGTTTATTATTTTAATCAATATGTTAATTTTTTTTCTTAAATTGTTAATTATTTTTAATCGATATGTTATTTCTGTTATCCAATTCAGTTTTTCATTAATGTGTGAAAGAATAAGTAAATTAATTTTTTAATTAATCAACAATGCATTTTTAATGCGGTAGTTTACACTCCTAATGAACAACTTTACCTTTTTTTTTGGTCAAAATTCAAACACATGTGGTAATCTATGTTCATTCACAAGACGTTTACAATTATTAGTTTATTAATATATTAATATACTAATTTTTATTTGAACTTGTTAATGATGTTAAAACAATATAATTTTGAAATATGTAATATTTTCTGAATAGAGATGTTAGCTAATAAATAAATTGAGTTGTCAATAAATAATATTTTTGATGTAATTAACATTTTTATGTTAATTAGCCACTGTACATAATGAACAATTTAATTTTCCCTTGAAACTCAAAACACATATAACAATCTACGTTCGAATCATAGGAAATTTCTACTATTCACTTGTTAATATATTAATTTATTAATTTTTACTTGAACTTTTTAATATTTATTTTAACTTGTTAATTATTATGATCGATATGTTGACATTTATTTGAACCCATTCATTATTTTGAATCAAGACATTTTTCAATTATGTAATTATTGTTTGAATTAAAATATTAGCTAATAATACATTAATTGTTATAGCAATAAACAATTTTATTTTAATAGAGTACTTTACATAAGTAATCAACAATTTAATTTTTTTGTGGAAATTGAAGGCCCATATAGAAATCTTTGTTTGTTCATAAGAAAAATATGATTAGTCGTGATAATGTATTATAAGGTAGATGAATTGTAGTATAATTTAGAAAATTTATTCAATAATGTGGAGGTTGGCATTTAATGCTCAATCTGATGTTTCGGCCGCAGATGTAATGTTTCCAACCTTACGATGCAAATACAGATGTAGGTTCTGATGACACGTAGTGGCCCACTTCAAATGTCAATAAATTTATTGATATAATGTATGACGAGGTGTAGCATGACAATCTAGTGCAGGCAACGTTTAATACGTCAAAATGGAATGACATAATGGTTCAGATGTGGGTGGTTTATCTTAGTTACAACTATATGACTAAGCCGTTGCAAAGAAGGTTTAATAGGCTGAAGATCATATAGAAGAGATATTACCGATTGATGAATTCTGAGACAGGGTTCAGGTGAGACTACGAGTGTGACATGGTCATTGCCATGAATAAAGTGTGGCACATGTGGTTCGTGGTGAGTTTAATATACTTTGTAGTTGCTTATATTAGTGTGGAATCAAGAGTTATATATATATATAAATCGTATTATCATGATGATTATTACCTGTAGGCAGACCCAATTGACGCAAAGTTGTAAGAGAAAGGTCTGCCCAAGTACATTGACCTAACTAGCATCTTTAGGCATCACACTACGAATGGTAGGATAGCGTGTGCATTGACACAACCCCTACCCCCCTCTGCAACTCAAGTGTCCCCGTAACAAGGAATCAGGTGAAGCTGACACTAAAGATCTAACTCCAGATGTTGCTCCACAATCTTTCAATCGTGCTTCGCAGTCATCCAGTGGCCATATGTCCACCAGTAGTGCACCCTCTTCATCTTAGTAAAAGAAGTCGACATCGTATGCAGTAGCGTCAGCTTTGTAGCCGTTGAAGAGGGCAAACTAGATGGTCGCATCACAGAATGACCCAACCAGCATTACCATTGTTGAGATGTGTGTGGCTGCATTGGGGGAAATGGATTATTTGCCTGAAGTGACATACTTTAAAGCTTTGGACGTGTTTCAAGATGCCACTCATCACCATATTTTTCTCGTGCTCCTGGGACAAAAGAGGCTTGCGTACTTAAATGGGTTATGCAAGGAGGGGTAGTCTGAATTAAACTTGTGTTATATGGGAAGTTTGAAAGCACTAGACTTCATCTTATGTATTAACTCGTATTTTATGTTGTACCATGTTAAAATCATTTCCAAGCACATGTTAAATAGCCAACTTTCCACTTGACATAATCAATTTAAGATGAGTATTTGGGTAATCAATAATGTAATATAAGATGTAATTCTGTGTAATGAAAATGTGATTACATGTGACAAAAAAAAGAAAAAATGTCTAACAAACAAAATATTTAATTAGGTATACATTTCACAAATTAGATCACAAATATATACTTATGTATACCTTTTAAAAATCATTTAAGATGTATATTAACTACTCGATAGTTTATTCACCATTGGAAAAAAGAATGCGGGAAGATGTATTTGTTACATTTTTTTATATATTCTTGATGCAGTTATATGAGGCTAACATGACCTAAATATTTGTATGCATATTGAGCATAAATGTATTAAATAAAAATATGTGCTTATTTAAAGTAAACATACATATTACATTTAAGCATGTAATTTAAACATTTTATTTGAATGAAACATAAATATATTATTTAAACATTTACTTTAAACATATTGTTTCAATGAAACATAAATATATTATCTAAACATATTGTTTGAATGAAATATAAATATATTATTTAAACATATATTTTAAACTTATTATTTAAATGAAATGTTAATATATTATTTAAACATATATGTGAAATTTGTAATATACATAAATATATATTTTTTAAACATAAATTCCTAATTAAATAAAACATAGGTATACCATGCAAACATATATGATTATTTGTAATAAACACAAATATATTATTTGAACACATATATTTATTTAAATGTTTATTTGAAATAATATTTTGTCTGAAGTTTGTGACACACTTTAATTGACAATGACACATTCATGATATTGTGCTCTAGATTACAGAAGGTTGATAAATAGGATTCTCCTTTGGCTATTTTTAGAAAAGTGCAACACATCTAAATTGAGTGTGTATAATCTCACTTTGCACTCAATGTTTTTAGGATATGGATCATTATAGTGTTGGGCCCCATGATGTTGATATGGACGATGGTATTGTGGATAATGTTGTCGATAACATTGACAACAATGCTGTGGGATTAGACAGTAGTTCACGGGCCCATTTGAATGGAGTGATGCAAAACTTCGCATTCTTCTATCACGAGGGTGCTCGTGGTCATTCGCAAATATGTTTAAGCATCTTTTTAGAGACTTCCAATTTCGTGGCCTTGACTGCAATACTTTAAAAATTGTCTTGGATTGGCCGGTTTAACCAGTTTAGCTGGGAACTGCCCAATTCTTAGGTCCGATCACACTAAAAAAACTTATCATCGTTTAAATTAATGTGAACCAGTCAAAAATCGGTCAAAATCAAGTTGAACCATTCAAGCCGATAAAAAAAACCTGGTTTTAATAATAAAAATTAAAACCTTTCTTTCTTAATAAATAGAAATTAACCTTTTAAAAAATAAAAATAAATAAAAATTTATATCTCCTTATAATTTCATTTTTACCGCCAAATTAATTTATTGTTAAATAAAATTTTCACTAACTATTTTATTTACTTGTACTTATTTTATAATTTTCATCTATATATTTTTCTAATTAAGTCATTGAAAATTCAAACATTGTATCTTGAAATTAAAAATTTTCAATTAATTGTGTTGTCTTCATTTTCCAAAACTTATTTTTCAATATTTATGTTTTGCTTTGAATTTTAATTAGTTTCTTTTATATTTTTGTAATATTTTATATTTATTGAATTATTAATTTTTTTATTAGATGTAAACTTATCATTTGATATATTAATTGACAGACATGAATTAATTTTATAATATTATTTTAATATATTATTTGTGTATAAATAATATTATATATAATTTGAAATAACCGGTTCTTTGGAAACGGTTGAACCAGTTAGATTGGTGACTCAATGACCCAGTTAGTTCTCTAATTCGATGTTTGGTTTGGATTTGAAAACATTACTTGACTGGATAGATAAACTACTCCTTGGTCATGATGACCGGTTTTATATTGCTCTCTGCATGACGACAAGTTATTTACCACAACATGATAGAGTCCATCTGTTGCTCAAAAAGTTTGTGACCATCTTCCTTTAGTGCATTGCCATACACCTTTAGCATCGAGATGTGGCCAAACAATTTTAGTGTATGCTAGAGACCATTAGCCATTATTTTCACATGCTGTTGTTGCTTTGCATACCATAGCTGTAGAGTATATCTAGCCACCAAATATGGACGTTGTTCCTAAACAAATTCTAGTCCACCATTAGTGGTATCCCTCCTTCAAGGTTAGTAATAAACGCATTTCAAGCATGATATAATAATACTATATTTCTCTTTGAGAATCAAAATTTTTTTATACTGATTGGTTGTAGGACTATGTTGGGGCCATTGATGAAACGCATGTGCTTGCTTGGGCGCTAGTGGCCATGGCCCCATTGTATTGAAATTAAAAGGGCATACTTAGCCAGAATGTAATTGTAGCATGTGAGTTCAACTTGAAGTTCACTTTCATAGTTGTAGAGTGGGAGGGGAATGCAGTTGGTGCACACATATTACAAGAAGTATTGTGAAATCTTTGTATAACTTTCCATGGCCACCACAAGTACTGTTTGTCTTATTTGGACACCTAGGATTCTAATTTGAGGTGCTAACATTGAACTGTATGTGTTAACATGCCAAGAAAGTACTATGTTGTTGACTCGGGGTTCGCAAACGTTCCTAAATTTTCGGTGCCTTATCGAGTGAAGTGCTACCACATCCCGAAGTAGTGTGGTCCCAGTCGAAACCTGAGCATGGTAAGGGAACTTTCAATAGATGCCATTCGCCTATTCGCAACTATATCGAATGGTGCTTTTGTGTGCTAACGAAACGCTTCCCTATTCTTAGAGGACTCATGCCTAATTGCGACTTGAATTTACAAGCCAACTTTGTAATTGCAATGTTTGTTGTCTATAACTTTGTAATAATACACTGCAATGACGATCATTTCTAGCATGAGATAGCTGACACTTAATTGGATTGATGATGATCCACATGTGTTGGAAGCCTAACAGAAAAATGAAGAAGTCCTCTAACTAAACATGTTTGGTGATGCCATCTGGTTGAAAAACCTCATAAGAGGCCAAATGGCGCATCAAAATTGGGATGGCCAACGGGATTGACATTACATAATAACTCATGCATTCAAGTATTGCATTCTACATTGAAAATATTATGTATGGTCGTTTCTATTATATCTTGTATGATGTGGTGTGTGGCAAGTATGTAGTATTTGCCGTTTCAAGTATGCGTAGACTACTTGTACTAAAATTTGTAATTATATCATACAATTTGTGCATGTCATGTTTAGTTATAATTATTGTGAATGGGCTTCAATTTATTTTAATATGTCAAACGTATGGAAACATAGATTAGTGATCCATACAAGTAGTATAAATAAATTAGAATTCAGTAGGTACTCGAGAACTAAACATTGATACCTTTATAAACTATTAAAGGATTGTTATTTCAAATTGTATTTTAATTTACCCTAGCTAGTCTTCTTCGTAATAAATATAAATACATAATTACAGACATAAATTTAGACCACTTAGAACCCAAGTCCTATTAAAGTGTCTAACATTTACATTTGAAATCTACAATTGAAAACTTTATATATGACAATTAGAATTGTATTTTTACTTAACTAAACTTATTTTAAATAAATATGAGTATGTAAATGTGGACATAATTGTACTTAATTAATTTGCATAAAAAAATTGAAGGATACAAATTTCCTATGTATATATAATGTAGATTGATGTCCTTGCATATACCAAGTTGAATTAATATGAAAACATAAACTGAAAGAGCACCAACCCACAAATGCAAAAACATGCCACCCAAAAGGACCCCACAGTATCCTTCCATGAGGCTTGATAGGGAGCAGTGGATAGTCCTCCTGCCCTAATCAATGCAATTATTGAGACTTGGATAGAATGTCCACACCTCAACATGATGCATGATGTAGACATGTGCTCAATTTGTGCAGGCTTTGCCAGATAGCACACGTAGCAATTCGGGCATAAATTCACTATCTTCTAGATGATTTTACAGCTAGCCCACTTTCAGACTCGTTGTGTTAGATTCATCCATTTCTTGAAGCTCGTTGGCATGACTTATGATGCACAGGCCTAGATGCCTCGAGTGGATCCTACATATTAGGCAAAAGGTCAATAGGTAAGTAATTTACAAATTGTACCCAAAAATTGATAAACGTCTCCTGATTTACACGTTCACATATACATTGCATGTTATACTCTAACTTTACACGTATATGACATACTTCATAGGAGACACAGTGCCAGATACAATGGCACACTATAGGCGAACCATTGTACAACATACTCCACACATTGTTCTCTACGCGAGCATTTCCATAGGGTGCCTCTGAATTAGAGGGAGATTGTCTCCATCATGAGTTAATTGTTATATCTGATTCTAACATGAAATCAGGCTAGCATAACACTCCAGCACATGTGCAGTCCCCTCCACCACATGATGTTATTGACGTTGGGTCATCACAGGAGTTGTTTGATGTCGCTTCGTCATCCATTCCTCATCCTCTATGGAGGCTGCAATGTAGCAACAGCACACTTCTAGGCATCAAGGCAATGGATAAAGGGCACATTGGATAGTACGGTAGGTTGGCCAGATTGGAGTCATGGATCCTGATGGTCGTGACACCACTAAGTGGCCACACATGATATGGGTGCTGTCATGTTGCATTGCATGATGCTGTCTATTTCCATACACTGCTAATGCCTGTGTGTATTTGCCTTATTGTGTACTTCTACATTTAGACTTATACTCTCATGATTTGCCTCCTTGGAGAATCTGCTACTCATGTATGTGTGTGTATTTTCCTTATCATGTACTTCTATTTCTGAATTTATGTTCTCATGATTTAACTATTTTGATAATTCTCCAGACGATTTATCTCAACTAAATGACGCTTGTTATGAACACATGTCCTTTATGCTCACTGAGTATAGAACTTAAGTACGAAAAAACAGGCTACTTCAAAACAATATCATAGACATAGTCAAGTAGTGTTAAATGAAGTTAAACACTATAAGAAAAATAATAGTATTGTTGTTAGTAGTAGCAATGGTTACAATAACAATAGTAATAGCCATAATAATAACTATTCAAAATTGCACACTATATGTGTGTGCATGTTTATTAATGCTTTATCAAATTTATCAATTACATTTTTTAAAAAATATAAAATATTTTGATTATATTTTAAATTTGAAATAAAATTAGGAGAAATTAACTTGCATTTATAACTTTGATAAAAGAGAGAAGATGAAGTACGTAATTGATTAAAGCATAGGAGACAAAAGATTTTATATTAAGAGAAAATACAAAAAATTAAAATGAAAAGAGCAGAGAAGAGAAAAAATTAAAAAAAAAACTAAGGATAATTTAGTGATTACAACAATTGCAACTACTATAATAATATTAATAATAAAATTAATAACAATGTAGTACTTTTCTAGTAGGGTTATTATTAATAACAATAGCTATGCAACAACAATATTATTATAATCATAATAATGATAACAAAACTATATTTCTAGTTAATTTTAGTAATAAAAATAGAAATAATGGCAATAACAACAATAATAGTAACACCAACTAAAACAACAACAAACATGAATAATAATAATAATAATAATAATAATAATAATAATAATAATAATAATAATCATGATGATGACGACGACAACGACGACGACGGCGACGATGATGACAACAATAACAACAATAATGATAAAATTAAAATACTAACCAATAAAATGAATAATAATCATTATAAAAAATTAATCCATCACTAACTCTAACACATTCACTATTTCACTCATGAGTACTTATCATATCATTTTTATTCCATACATAACTACCTACCACGTTATTGTAATTATCCCATTACTTCATAAATACCATTTATTCGCAAAAAAACTCCTGCTTTCTTATCCCATTTGTCCCAAAAAAAATTTCTCACTTTTTCTCTAGGAAAATGTTTCTCGAAAGCAAGGGCTCTATCTAATCGCAAGCTATATTTTCAGGTTTCACTATGTTTGTTGCTTTTGAAAATTTCAAATGATTATAGTTTAATGATTAATTTATTTTTATTAAATGAATCAATGAATTTAATTTGGTAGTTCAATGAAAAATATATTTTTATTAAATTTATTTTAATTCATTTCAACTCTTCTCTTACTTGCGTTTATCCTTTTGTCTCACAATTAATGCTAATTTAATGACAATTAAATTTACAAAATTAATATTCTAAAATTAATATGACTACTTATATATTAACCAATCAATTTGAAAAAAATTTCAAAACTTTGAGATTTAGCATTTTAGTTTAATAGATAATTGAGGGTCAATAGACCCACTTGGTATGATTTAAATATGCAGTTACAAATGCAGATAAACTGATAAACAATGGCATAATTTTATGACAATATAATTAATATTGAATTTTGAGAAAATGATGAATAAAAATTTGTTAATTCAATGCCGTATTTAATTACTTTTAATGTTTATTAATTTTAGTTTCCTTTTGAATTATTGAATTTAGTTTAATCTATTTATATTCATATTTATTTTTAACAAATGCATGATTTACATGCAATGCGAAGAAAAAAATGACTTATTTGTTATGTAATTCATAGTTGGATCTAGTTTGTCACAACCAAAGTTTTGGAACATAATACGACAATACTCACGAGACAATTATCTCAGCAGATGTTTAAGCCAAAGGTACCAAAAAAATTGAACCAAATGTTCTATTCAATGTAAAAATTACAAGTCAATAATCATGCAACGGAAAATAAAGCAACTCCTATTCTATTACGTTTTTGTCTTATTTATGAATACACAGTAACTAGATAATTTGCATTCCTCAGACTCTACCATCCCCAAGTTTGCTTGTCCTCGCCAGAATTATCCGCAAAATGCATTTCGGGAATATGAGCGACTAATTGCTCAGTAAGCGATTTACTATCCTTTATCGAGATGTGAACATAATAAAAATAATTTATAAAACTTGCACAGTCATTTGGAAATGTAAGTAAAATAAATCAAAAATAGTTAATACATGCATTGTATCACATATCCATATCGCATGTGCTTTCTATTGGTATGCCTAGTAACTTGACAGTTTGTATACCATATTCACTTATCAAGTCTTAATGTATAATCCTGGTTGAGAAGGGTCACATGCAACCTTACAGTTGTCTCAATTTATGAACTTATTTGAAAGAGTTATGTATTTCAATTTATAATCTTAGTTGAGTGGGCCACATAGGCTCAATCTTTTACTTCAATTGAGAGGCCCATTCGTTACACTACCGTTTGATCCTCAAGGGCATCATCTCACATTTCCAGTATTTCAGAATTAATATATTCAAAGCAGTCAAAAACACTAATAGTTGGTACTTGTTCACGTCAAATAATTTCAGAAATAGGTCCTTGAAATAAACCATACTAGTTTAATTTAAGAGAAATTTGAAGAAAATATTCAAAAATAGAATTTTTGTAAATATAAGTTTTTTGGAACATGATTTCAGTAAAACATCAAATTTTCAATAATATATTTTATATAAAAAGCAGCTATTAAAGTTGCACAGTAAATCTTTTATGTAATATTAATCCTGTGACTTAATTACTTCATCAATTAGTACCACTTGATTTCTTATTCAATCAAAATTATTTTCATTTAATTTCAATTCATGTCAAAATTCGATTCTTTATTTTCATTTAATTTCAATTCATATCAAAATTCGATTTTTACATGTTCTTTGATGTAACCTATTTGATTTGTACCAACTTCCTTTCATATCTTAACTTACCAATTGGATAGGTTTTTCTATTTGAGACTCACTCAAGTAATATCCTTTATATCATATCAGGTCTTTAACCTTCATATTTACACTCATTTTAGCCTTAAAATTAGTGAAATTGAGTATTAGATACACGAAAACAAATTTTGCTTGCTTTGCAGGTTTTGCAACAATGAAAAGTGGCTTTGCAACTGCTCAATGAATTGTAGTGCATTTTGGAGCACTTCATGCTCAAGCCTCATGACTACAAGTAGTGGAGTTGTGACTGTGGAAGAGCCCTTTAGGATTGCGCTATCAGTTGTGGTACCTTTTGATCATGACCACAATCTAACTTTGTGATTGCAGACATCCATGTCACAAGCGTGAAGTACAGTGTTATAACTAGGCACCCGTTGGGTGTGCACCATTCATTGGGTGCCCATTAGGTGCACATCATGCACCTACTTGCTCGTTGGTCACCTTTTGGGTACACACCAGGCACTTGCTTACACTTAAGGGTATATTTGACTCATTTTTTGTATTCTACACAACTTTAACCGTCTTTTTTTTATGTTTCCACATGCCCTACAGGTTCTTGGGATCTTTTTAACATATTCTATACATAAAAATACTAACTTAGAATTAATAAAGAATTTCACGAAAAAAGAAAGAATTATACTTATGCCACATCTTTTATCTAAATTCCTATGCATAATCTCATGTTGGCATAATTCTAATATTCAATAACGCTTTTCTATGCAAAATTCTCATATTTCATGTGCCTAGAATGTGTGGATTGTAATTTCTAGCTACACGCATGAAAATTTGACATGATTAAAAGGAGGGCAATAGAAGAATAAAAATATATTGAATTCAAATTGAATTCCAAGAACGTGAATCATGTATCAGAATGCCCAACCCAACGTAATGAAACCAAAATGAACCCAAAATTGGATAAACAGCGTGATAGGATGGTTACAATTGATATGCCGAGATCAATTGATACGTTACGACCCACTCAGGAATCACTCTTATTGAATCGATTTGAATGTTCTGATCTCTAGAGAAAATTGAGTGATTTCATAACTCTCAAATTCAAATATATTAGGACCTCTGCATTCAACTGAACAAAAATAACTATTTATACTAAATTCTATTAGACCTTAACCTAAAAAGCCCATATGGATCAACTTATTAATAAAGCCCATTAACAGATAAAAATAAAAATAATAAATGCTAAAGTAAAATTCAACGAACCCCTGGATCACGTCATACCCCTTCTTTTGAGGGAAAATTATCCTTAATTGGAGCTTTTGTCTTCTGGGATCAAACATGAATCTCTGGAAGCTCCTTAACTTTTCATCATCCCGCTAAAACTTCAACTTCATCTTCTCATAAATTCAACAAAGAAATATTAGTAGGGAACCACATAGAGGAATATGAAAAGCACTGACGACTTATCCAGATATACATATGCAGTCTTTACAAAAAAAAAAAAATTTCAACTCCTGTGCAGAACAACTGGACAGAGTATTTACCAGATAGTCAATTGGATCTACATACAAATGACTCTATAGAAGTTCAAGCTCCTAATCTTTTACTTGTTCTTCATTCTTGTGGTTGTTTTCAACTTCCACTTTATTTTTTATAGATTATTCCTTCTCAACTTTATCCTCCTCAATTTCTACTATAACTTCTGTTATTTCTTCTTTCGCTCTTTCCTCCTCCTCAATCTCCAAATTGGTGCTAGAGCTGTTGCTAGTCTCATATTGTATTTCCTCCAATGGCATATCCTCTGTAATCTCCACTTTAGTTAAAAGATGGCATCTCTACTGGTGGACTTTTCTTATCTTCCATAACTTTGTTAATAACAATATGAGCATCAACTTCCTTATTTCGTCATTCACTCATGCTATGTCCATGCTGAAAAAAATTAAAACATAACTAAGGTTGACTTTAAATATAACAATCCAATACCTTGGATGTCTTATTGTTCTCATCCTCATTCGATTTATAATCTTTACCATAATAGTGCTTTGAAGGTGTATGTGTGTTTCTTGTCCTCTCGTGTCCCAATGTAGGATTGTCCCTAGCTATAGTTCGGGACTCCATCCTGTCCAAACAATTCTGCGTTTTATCCATAACTCTGGACAACTTTTGGATTTCGTCAAATATTAACTTATTGTAATATGCATAATCAACTGACATCTTGTACAAATATGCACAAATAGATTTCTTTCTTTCTAACTTTTTTCCACTCTTGTTTTCTTTTGCTCTCTATTTTTTGCCTCAATCTTTTTTTTTTTTTGTTGTCACACCTTTTCTTTTAACTTTCTATTTTTTTTTTTTTGCAAAATTTCCAAATTTTTTTCTCAAACTTTTGTATTTTTTTCCTCAAAAACCCAGCAACCGAACAAAGACTTAATTTTCATCAAAAAACAGGTTAGCCAAACAAATCCTTATTTGGTCTAACAATATTCAGCCCAGCATTGAAAACATTAAAAATTTGACCTGGCCCAATAGTACAATAGGCCTAGAGATTTTTTTTCTTTTTTAAATTCTTCCAAGCAATAATTCAGCCCAAGGAGAAAATAAACAATCTAACTTGAAATAGCCTAGAAGTCTTCTCACTCCAACCTTGGCCTAGTACAAGTTTTGGCCCAATCTCATTGGTTTTTTTATTTTGGTTTAACTTTTGATTTGGGCCCCAATTAGTAGGCAGCCCAACAAAAGAAAAATCTTGAGCCCACTGTATGAACCAGCCTATTGCACAAATTGGCCCAGTAAAAACTCTCCAACCCAATAGACCCTTTTTTTTTCTATTTCTCTTGGTCCAAAACTCCTTCAGCCCAAGCTATGCCTGGCCTAGCCCAATTCAGTTTTTTTTTTTGGTGGGGCGAAAACTCGATTAGGGTTTCGTAGGTGGCTGCGGGGCTTGAAATTTGGCTGATTGACGAATTTGTGCTACTCTGATGGTGTGGCCCTCGGCCAAATTTTCCTCCAAAATTCCACTGTTCTCGACTTGAGTCAACGGTAATGGTATAGTGGCTGGGGACGGCAGCTTCGGTTATGACAGAGCTGACCCAGAACCATGGCAAACAGCGGCGGATTCGTTTGACCAAGTGAAGGCGGCGGCGGCGGCCTGGTGCCAATGTCGTTCTTTTTACTTTTTTTTCTTTGATTTTCCCTTTTTTTTTTCGAATTCTACGTTTTTCCCCCAATCCAAATTGGGTATCGAATTAAAATTCGATACAAAGAAAACAGAGAAATGGAACAGGTCAATGGATTGACAAGTCACCTTTGAAAGATTGAAGATGGCCATGACCACGAGCCCTCCTAGACTTACAAAAACCATTTGAGGTGGAGACTAAAGCCTTAAATTTTGCAATTAAGGGAGTGTTGACCCCAGATTGGCATCTTTTTGCCTTTGAGAGTAGGAAATTAAAAAAGGGAGAAAGAAACTACCCAATACGTGAGAAAGAGCTACTAGCCGTAGTCCACTACCTTAGGCTATGATAACATTATTTACTGGGGGCTCCATTCATGGTTAAGACAGATAATGGTGCAGTGAGTCACTTCGTGACCCAACCATAGCTTATATGGAAGCAAACTTGATGGCAAGAGTTGCTAGCAAAGTTTAACTTTACCTTAGAGTTCTAAGCAAATTCCTACAATAAAGCAGCAGATGCCTATAGTTGGAGAGCAGATTTAGCAGAGTTGAGGATGGTTGCTACGCTCTCCTCAAGCAAGCGACCACCTCCATGAGAGATCAAATATGGGAGTTGCTGATATGAAATCCAACTATAGAGTGTTTGATCAAATTGTTGCACTAAACACACGATATCATTTAAGTACACTACCATAAATTTATCAAGAAACCCATGGAGTACTTGATGCATCTAGGTGCAAAAGGTTGCTGGCGCATTTGTTAAGCTAAACAGCATAACTGTGAACTCATAAGCTCTGTATATAGTCACCATCGCAGTCTTCGCCTCATCACTCTTTTTGATTCAAACCTACTAGTATTATGACCCCAAATCAATTTTAGAGCAGTACTTTGCCCGACTTAGCCTGCCAAAACAATCAACAATCAACGGTATCAGATATTTGTTCTTCATAGTGATCTTGTTCAAAGCTTGATAGTCACAACACATCCTCAAAGACGCATCAGACTTCTTACTCCATACAGTGACTTCGTGGGTCAAATGATACTGCTTTCCAACATTTCCCTCAGTTGCTTCTTAAGCTCCATAAACTTAGGTTGAGTCGTGTGATAAGGTTAGGTGTATGGGCAGGAGGCTTGGTGCCTAGTAAAGTTTTATCTCATAATCCATAGATCTCTTAGGCAGCAGTTTATGAGGAAGTTCATTAGGCATCACATCCTCAAATTCTCTAAAAAGATTTTTCACTATGTTAGAAATTGGCCTTGACTCCTCCTTCTCCTCAAATTGAAGGGTGCATAAGTAGGATAGCTCATTGCACTTGCAATCCTTCTCGAATTGGATAACCAACAAGCTCTTTTCATCTTGTTGGATGGAAACTATGGGAATAATGCAGGGTTTATTTTCTACTATCATTAATGCTTCCCTATATGGCAAGACCATTGCTCTTACCCCTCTCAAGAATGCAGGCCCTACGATAAGTTTGAAGTAATCCATCTAAATAACAAAAAGGTTGATCTTTCCCTCAAACGGACCAACCTTGATTCAACTTCTTTGGTAACACTAGAAATAGGTTGAATTGTTGAATTGCTAGCTTTAACTTTCCAAACTATTTTCTCCAGCACCAACCAAAATCTCTTTACTTCAGTAGTCACCAAGTAATTATGCGTGGCACTTGTGTCGATTATGGCTCAAAGGGACTTGCCATTGATCTTTACATCTACGTACATCAATCCTTTCTTTTTTTTTTAGCCTTTAGAGTTCTCCTCACCTACATGGTCATCTACTAATGTTAGAACTATCTGCCCAACTGCGGACTTTCCTTTTTGTTTGACCGCAACTTAGCACAAAATGGTCCCGCATCGGTGGAAGATAGCACCAAGATTATTTCTCTCTTCGATTGATTCACCATCATTAGATTCGAGCACCAATATTATGGTTATTTTGATGGGCCTACATCATTGAGGCTCGATAAGGCATTCATTAATTTCCTCTTCGAACAATTTCAGAGCATGTGTAGCCCATCACACAAAAAGCGGCCTATTTTTCTCGGTATTGTTTTGTGCTTACTTTCTAGTAGCCTATTCTTCAAAGTGCTTTGGGTTTAACAAATGTTTACGACTATCGATTTCCCCTACCTTTGTTTGAATTATTCCAGATGGGCTTTCCACCATTTCCTTTCTGTTGGGGTGCAATCATTGCTCGACATTCCTTTCAGGGTTCATCTTGAAAGTCTATGAGTCACTCGGTACCACCCATAGCTAAGCTCAAATTTGCTACTTGTTGGTGCTCCAACTTTATTCGCGCCATGGGTTTTAAGCCTTCCAAGAAGGTAAAGAGCTTATCCTTCTTGAACATGCCTCGAATGTCCAACATAGCACTAAGAACATCTTTACATAATCTCGGATGCCATCTTGCAATTGCTCCCACATATCCAAGCACACTCAATTATCTTGAACCTTAGCATACTTGGTGCATCACCATAGTTTGGCATCTCAAATTAAGTACATGGTGGTGGTGGTGGTGACCTTCTTGGCCTCATCAACATTGTTTGCCTCTAAGAAGTATTGTTCCATGTCAAAAAGAAAATTCTCTACCTCTTTGGCATCTTAGGCACTTTTGTAGGACTATAGCTTAGGGACTCAAATTCTTAGCCCAAGGTCCTGTGCAACCACTAGGGTACTGCAGACTACTCATTGAAGCAATCCAATCTGGAGAGACATTTGTTCCATGTCTTTTTGGAGCTCTCAAATAGTACTAGCTCTTTGATTCTTAACCAGTTCTTGGCATAATTCTTGACTCTCAGCAGTTAGGTTTGGAGGTCCGCAACTTTGGCCTCCAAATTCTTGACCTTCTTCTCCAAAGTTAACATCACATAATCCATCTGGGAACCCTGCTCCTTTAGGGCTTCCAATCGCTACTTGGTAGTAAGATTCTTGTGTGGTAAGGCTTCCACCTCATTACCCCCCAGCACGTTCGCTGATGCTGTGGCATCCATGATCCTTCACCTTGGCCTGGGTTAAAATCGATGCCCTGATACCAACTGTCACAAGGCTCCTTTCAAGGATAGGGACAAGGGGCACCATGCGACTAGTAGTCACTCTGCAGCTGACTACGTCTGCTTGAACTTGCACACAACTTTGATTGTACATTACACTCACTTTTCTCTGAACACTTTAGAGGTACAGTTCGGACAATGAATTAAGAAGGTAGCAACTATGAACGCAAATTACATAAGAAAGCTTGCTTGTATTAGTTCAATAGCTCAATTACAAAGAGGGAATGACTAGAGCAAGGGGAACTTTAACAATTGCAAGTACACGTAGCTTTACTAGACACCTTACCCCCTATAATAGGCTTTGCAAAAAAAAATCAAATGACTGCAGTAGATATTAAAAATCCAAGGAAGCACAACTAAAACTAAAACAGAAAATTATTACAAATATTTACATGTACAAAGCCCAAGATCTAGCAGCAACAAGTTATGTATCGTTTGGTACAAGGTTGCAATAGGGCCAGTATTGTGTCAAAAAGGAGTGTTGGATAGGCGACCCTTCACATAGTGGTGTGAAAATTTCTGACAGTTGTATGTAATTACCTGATTACTGAATATTAAAGTAGTCACAATATGTCGAAAAGTTGTTATGATGATATTTGTAAACTGATTAGTGAGATATTCCTAAGTAATCATTGAATGCCTTATAATTTATATAGTATTAAAAGGCTAATATGAGATTTATGTCTTTCTATGATGAAAATTAACTATTGCAAATCTAGCTATATGTCATATTGAAAAGAGGGTACAGACTTACACCATTTCAAATTTTATGGAGAGGCAAGGTACAAAGCCAAAAGCACATCTTTGCCACATGAGAAACGCATTCCATATAGGCATTTGTGCTAACTGCCTCTTACTTTAAGATCACAAAGCTTATATGCATCAATGATAATAGTGGAGCATATGACTTGGCATGTAGCTCACAAAACTGACAGTGGTTGCATGTGCCATCCTTTAAATGCTGAGGCATGAAAGTACTTTGATAGAATGTATCTTGAATTTTCAGTCGATCCTTGTAGCATATAGCTTGGGTTACATTTAAATGGATGGGTTATATGAGAAGATATATTCATGTTGACCAGTTGTGGCGACACCGTATAACTTATCTCTGGGAATGTGCATAAAGTATTTGCATATAGTTTTGACAATTGTGATTCTAGGTTTGTCTAATCCAAATAGACTTATAGATGTGTATATACAACCACTTATAGACAAGTTACCACAACTGTGGATGGTAGGTATAGTCATGTACGATGTTTACTAGCAATGTTATTTAAATATGTAGGCTACTCTCTTTTAGACAAGTAATGACTTGTCAACATATTCTATCTTGTCAGAGTGGAGTGCAGCTAAAGTGATGGAATGTCTAATCTACTTTAATTTGAACAAAGCTTTTTACTTATGTTGTGGTAGGAAGGCTTGTTACTTCAATTGTCATTGCCAATTCCTACTGCCTATTCATCTATACCAGAGGAATAGGAAACATTTATGAAGGGGCGGGTTGAGACACATGTTATGCCTTCAAGAGAGATAGGTGAGCAAATCTAGGAGCATGTTGGACACATGCCACAGGTTATAGATGATCTGCATGGGAAGACCCCAGGATTCAGGGTTGATCACAAGTGGATCAAAATAAGCATATTTTGGGATTACCATACTGAAAGACAAACATACTACCACAGAATTTGGATGTCATGCATATAGAGAAAAATATTTTCGATAACATCATCAACACAATTATTGATGTTCAGGGCAAGTAGAAAGATAATCTTAATGCTCGTAAGGACATAGGCATCATATGTGAGCGTCTTGAAATTGTCGTGTCATTGGACAGTGTGGGTCTAAAGCCTAAAGCTACGTACAGCCTTTCCTAAGAGCAAAACCAAAAGGTTAAAAGGACTAAAGTTCCCAGACGGTTATGCTTTCAACTTAGGACAATTTGTTGATATGACGGAGTTGAAATTACATGACCTCAAGTCTTACGATTGTTATATCTTTATGGAGAGACTTATACACATAGCATTGAAGGATTTGTTGCCTGAGTTTGTGTACAGTGCCATACTTGTCCTTTGAACTAATGTAGTAATGGAAATTGAGGGTAACGTTGCAGGTATAATGTGCAATTTAGAGAAGATATTTTTTCCATCATTTTTTGATTCTATGAAGCACATGATAGTACATCTCCCTTTTGAGGCGAGGATTTAGGGCCCAATCTAATACATATGGATGTATCCTTTAGAAAGGTGTATTAATGTTACACTTTTTATGGTTGATACTCGTGAACTGGTCAATGTCTCACTTATTGTCATTCATATAGGTTCCTACACAATTTGAAAAGAAAGATAAAGAATAAGGCCCCCATGGAGGCATTAATTATGGAGGCGTATATAGTGGAGGAGATAGGCACGTTCGCATCATACTATTGCGATGCAAATGTGACTTCTAGGAAAATGAGACCATCAAAAAATGACATGGGTGACACTTCGCTAGCTAGTCCTCTCTTCTCCATATTTAATTATCTAGATGACCATCCTGAGGTCAGTCCCCCAGATACATGACTGATGAAGAAAGACACAGCGCATTGACCTATGCCCTCCTAAATTGTCCAAAAGTGGAACCACTATACAGGTTAGATGTTTGGACCTTGTTTGTTATGGGTATTATTCATGTTAATGAGATCCCATATGAGTTTCATATAATTAAAATGACGGAAACATAATCGGGTCATTAGCAAGCTGTTTTTTGAACAGTTTAGGCATGATCATGTAGACGGCAATACTATAGTTCCAGTTGAATTTGTGAAATGGTTCAAAGATTACGTGAGTCATCTTTCCTATCCCCTGGAGTTAGCTTTATTTGCCTTAGTACCATTTTTGTTAACATGCTTTCATTGTCAACAGGTTGACAAACCATCCAACAATATATCAAACTTGATGTTACATAGCTTGGTATGGGGACCTTGCAATCGTGGTACTACTTACTCAACTTACTTTATTAATGGTTTCAATTTTCAAAACACAAGCCAAGGGCTGGGGAGACAAATGCAAAATAATGGGTTTATCTGTACTTTGTATTATGATAACTAAAAGTATGATTTTTATGTGTTGTTAAGGATAAAATTCAGCTTGATTACATGCTCTTACTGAACATGCATGTGGTGTTGTTTAAATGGTAGTGGGTGGATCATATTAGAGGCTAGAAGGTTCACTTGAGTAATAACCTAATGGAGGTCAACCATTTGCGAGTTTACAAGAAGAATGAGCCATTTATCCTAGCCCAACAAGCTGAACAATTTTATTATACTATTGTTCCAACATGAGAAGGGATAGAAGTGATTGAATGGTAGTATGCAAGATGAAAACTAGGTCAACTATTGAAAAGTGATATGAAGATGTGCCATATTAACTAGATGACGATTTGACTGCCCTTACTCAAGTAATATCTTTAACATGTCTGGACTATATGATCCTATAGGTATAGAGTTGCACATGGACATCACTGAAGTGATGACACATAGGCCAGTCCAATCGCTTAGTGATAGATCAGATCCTACCTCTACTGGGGGTGAATCCTCAGTAGATGATGTTGATGATGGGATAGATTCTAATAACGATGATATGTTTTAAGTTTGTTGCAATCCTATGCTCTTTTTATCGTAGATAAAGAACAAATTGTTTTTCTGGAATGTACTAATTCTCATTAAATACCAACATTCAACATGTTGCACAAACATAGCAACAAAATTAAAAATGTACACAAAATACTGCATGCAAATTGTAAGTTGAATTTCATTGCTTAAATATAGCTTGGGTCATGTACAAGATGACAACATAGTCTCTATAGGTCACTAAAAAGTTAGCTTCTTCATCTTCGATGATTACTATAGACCTAAGCCTAATCATCATCCCATTCATCATGCTGCATGGTGTCTCCTCACCAAAGCTACCAGTATGACTCAGTAGGACATCCTCGGGAAATAGAGTAGGAGTCTAAGTTATGGTCAGCATGTGGCCCTACATGTCACTAGGGCCGTTATCGAGCCGAGTCGAGCCCAAGTAGCTTGCATATCACTAGGGCCGTTATCGAGTCCAGTTGAGCCTAAGTAGCTTGCTACTCGGGATCAACTCGATTGAAAATTTTCAAAGCTCGAGCTTGAAATTCTAATTCAAACTCGAGATCAATTTTTGCGTTAATTTTTAATTGGTCGCTTGTGCATAATTATGGATTATTACCTTTTCCCGAAAGACATAAATAAAATACAACAATTTTTTAGGACACTTTGTGCAACAACCAAGAAACAAGAATAGTAATTTACCATCTTGAGGTCCCATTTGTGTTTTAACTTCCCATCTGTATTTAAACTTTTAAATGCATTCCAATCCACAATATACATATTGCTGTTTTTCTTATAATTACTAACAAAATTGCCATTTGGATGCACTTGCTGTTGCCCTAAAATTTTCTTTCATGGTCCCAAAATCCATTTTGCATCAAGTGTCCCACCATTTTCTCAAATAAACCTTCCTTCATCCATGAAAGCAACATTTCGATTTTTGGGAAGGAACTGGGCTTCATTAATTGGAGGCCATGAAATACGTCAAGTTTCAATTTATTTACTATTATTATTAAGATCAATTTACATAATGGCTTGCTAAATAATGATTATAAATTGGAAGAAAAGCCAACAATATTTGAAAAATAAGATCACTTTGTTTGCCACATTCATATGCTCAAGTGATAAATTGGAAGAATGCCAATTGCAAATATGAAAAATAAGATCAAGCTTAATAGACCCAAAATAATGTATAGATGTCTAACTTTTAGTAGCAACATAATGTATAGATGTCTAACTTTTAGTAGCAACATAATGTATAGTGAACTATGGTTCCAACCTTGACCAAAAATGTAGCCAAAAAGTGTTTTGAACTAGTCAAAATTCTAATCTTTTCAAATATGTAAGAAGATGCACAACAGTAGAGCTTTTGCATGCTAGAACCATCAGTAAGACAATCCTATATCAGTTGAACACTACCATTAATAAATGCATAAGGCCCTCGTTCACGTATCATGAAGTATGCTTTCTAAGCATTATACCCTAAAACGTGAAATCAAATTGGAGTCATGACCAACTTCCTATAGAAGGACTAATAATTTTCACCACACCATAGACACTTATTCATGCTTACCAAATAAAAGGCCAAGGACTAAAGATATGACCAAACATGCATAAACAATATTATTAGAATTCCATTTCCACCACAGTGCATCCTAAATGTATAGCAAATGGATGATAATATTAGAAGAGATTAAGAAGCTAAGCAATTCACCAATTTTTAGGACATATCACGTAGATGCTCTTTCCAAATAGTCTCACAATAAAATTTCATTTAGTCAAATGCATGCAAACATCATTTCTCCATCTAAGTTCTAATGATCTTCATCAAATCATCACAAGTTCACAGCATCCCACAGAAATGGAATAGTGCCAGCAAAAGCTTTCACTTCAATCACAAATCTTTAATCAAATGGAACAGTGCTAGTGGAAGTTTAAATGATTTCCATTAGGCCAGTCATATGAATGCTTCAAACCTGGACAACATATACCAAATAAAAAATGAGCAAGCAGTATGCAAATTTTATGAAATGGAACTCTAAAATTGAAAGAGAAGCAATGACATGGAAAGATGAAAGAAGATAGAATAACATGAAATAGACAATTATTTAACCATAACATTATAACCAAATCATAAGAAATAAAATTAATATAATAAGTTACGTTAGGAACACAACACATACACTTAGCATGAAACTTCAATCTTCTCGAATAAAATATTCTTGAGGGGGTTTCTCTTTCTACATAGACAAAATAAGTAAATTATATAACACTTAAATAGATAACAAGTAATGCTAAGCAATAATTATAATTGCAATAATTTCAATTTTTACTCGTTAACTTCTTCACTCTGTGCAAATGTTTATACAAATCACCTGTACATAACAACATCTCAACTGTTTCAAGAGCTAATGAGGATTGGTAGGAATCAATCACCCTCATCCCAACACTAAAGGTAACTTTAGAAGCTATAGTAGTAATAGGAATTACCAAAATATCATTAGTCATTTGAGATAATGTAGGGTAAACTGCCTTATTGGTTTTCCACTAAGGCAAGCAGTCAAAATCACTTGAATCTAATCCACGTAGGAGAAAAGGCTTGTTTAGATATTATACCAAATCTAACCTCTGAGCCTAATCGGTGTCAGTTATATCAACTAAATTATCCCAATATTCATCTTGTATTTGCTAAATTGGATGCTAGCTAGATGATGCACTTCATGTAGAAATTTAAGCATCTACCTTTGTATTAACATAATCTTGATAAAGGTCTAAGACGATATTCGTTACATTTGTCACGTGTCTCTAGGCCATAAAAATAGAGTACATCTTAGAAAGTACATACTTTATCCCATACATTATTTGCCTAGGATCCATGATAACAATAGTGCGCATCAACTTATCACTCTTTTCAATATTTATCAAACTTCTACTTCATTTTGGCCACCATCCTCTAAATGAAATCATCACCATCATTTATGCGAGCTTCCAACATATTTTTTACTTTTAGAATATGTGGGAGGAATAAGTTGCCAGTTGGATAATCACTTTCTGAAATGACATGTGTAGCTTTCCAAAATATCTCCAAAATACTACAAACCTTTTCTACCTTTCTTTATTCTCTAGGCGATGGCAAAAGATCAACAAACTCCTCACTCTATTCTGCATACCATGTAAAGATAGCCAGAAATTTCAAAGCACAACTCAACATTTCACGAGTTGAATTCCATCTTATTTGACAATCAAGTATTAGTTTTTTTTTCCTATGAGTTACATTTCTCGAGCAATTGCACTAAATAATAATATCCTCTGATTAGTGCAATTTACAAAAATCCACACCTTTTTGAACTTTTTCACAAATATCATCAATTTTGGTTAGACTATCTTGAACCACAAGATTTAAGATATGGGCACAACACCGAATATGGAATAGCTGACCACCACCATGTAGAGATTTCACCTTTCTAAGATCTTCTTTCAACATCCTCACAACTGCATCATTATTTGAGGCATTATCTACAGAAATTGTATAAATTTTCTATTCAATGCTCCATTTCGTCAATAAAGTAATAATTGGTAGAATTAATCTCTAATCCACGTTGAGGTGGTTCAATGAGGATAAAGTTGAGGACCCTCTTTTGGAATATCCAATTTGCTTCTATCCAGTGGCCAGTGATGACCATATACTCAATTTTCTGATTCTTTGATTTCCATGAACCAATTGTGACATCTCCTAATATATTCTTCAGTTTTTTCTTCTTTACCCTATAAAAACGCTCACAATCACCCTTAAACATATGTCGAGAAATCCTTCTCCACTCAAGTGCAACTTCCATCATCGTTGGTGATTAATAAGCTCTTGAAACCTATCACCGTGGGGTTCATCAAGTGCACATAAATGTGTAGGGTCGATATCAATGTACATTTCACAAAATAAACTCAATCCAATCAATGCTTGACTAAGTTGATGTAAAACTCCCTCATTAATGGCACGTTTATGTCAACTAGTGGCTTTTGGGTAAAGCAGGTCCATTGTCGTTGTGCTGGTGTAGGGGATAAGATGAGGTCATTCCTCATTACGTTAGCCAAACCCCTCTAAAAAACAAGTATCTAATGTTTGGTAACATCCTCAGTATGGTTGGCTGCTTCCAATAAGACATACTTCTTACGATCATATCATAGGGTTGCTCTCTTCGTTCTTAGGGCCACTTAAACAAAACAATCCTACCAAAATATTGCAACAATTATGTCAACCATTCACATACCAAAGCACATTCAAATTATCAAAATGGAACATTCCATTCAACCTAGTATGCAATTTTCAGAATAGGACACTAAGCAACTTGATCACAAGCATTCCAACAAAGAGAAGGTCCATAAATATCATCACAAGCATTAATGGACATGCTCCAACCAATCCATACATGCAGATATTTGAATTATCTTGAACAACCCATCTAAAAATAAGGTCATATCCCAAAAACATTACCAAGTATTCCAACCTTGGAAAGTTGTCCCTATCAATCAGCATATGCATTCATGAAAATGCTTCAATTAATTTATAAATTTAGATGTTTGAATTATTGCAACCTATCAATCTCAGACAAGGTCATATCCATAAAAGGATAACCAAGGATTCCAGCCATAGAAAAGATTCACATATATTCCTCTTATTTTAATGTTAATACAAGTATCACAAGATCTTCTTGCCCATTTTTACCTCTAACGCCTAAAGACACATTTCATCGAATAGTTTATATGCAAACCATTCTAAACACAAGATTTACAACAATTTGCCATAATTTCACCCAAATATAACAATCCATCCATAGGATTACATACAACCAATATGGATAGTCTCAAATGCCCACATTTCTATCAAGAAATCAACCCTAAAGCAACTACAAGCTCAACAAATCAACTTGGATAGATAAGTGTTATCTTATAAGCAAGTGCAAAAAAATAGCCTACACATATGGGGTTTCTCATAGGGAATGCAACTAAATGTCCAAACCATAACAAATAAACACATTTAAAGTAATGTACATGGACAAAATTGAAGAGCACCACAATACAAAAGCATACAAACCATTGTGTGGTTAAAAACTTGATTTTAGATGCAAATTATAGACAATACACAAGCAAAAAGTCATTAAATTAAAAAAGAAATGGGTTACTTACATCCTACAATGAGCATAGTTGGGATAATAACCTATTTGAAGGTGAGAAATGTCCAAAATGATGGTGAATAGTGGGGAGTCTTGGCTTTTAAAGCAAGGGGTAGGGCCCTTGTTGTCCTAGTCGTCACAATGACTAGGACGACATGTCTTGTTCCTCGTGCACATTGTGCCCACTGTTGTGACGTCAAGTGTAATGTTGCTTTCTATTTGCACATCACACCTGTCTTCATGGCGACATGCTCAACATGTAGACTAAGCATCTTGTCATGGCCTTCATCGCAATGACAAGCATGATGTGCAGATATAGAGCGCAACGTTAGGTCTGGGTTAGTTTGTTGGATGATTTAAATTGGGACGGATTTGGTTTCCTATCCCAAATCCATCCCAAAATTATCTTAAAAATTAAATCTTCCTTCTTTTCTTCATTTTCATTCCGACGCAAAACCCCAAACACTCCCCCATCCATTTCCTAAACGCTCCAAACTGAGGGATAGGAGATTTCATTCTTCAATTCTTCAACTCCCCAAACATCGAAGAAATCCACCACACTCTTAATAGCTTAATTCTCCACTTTTAAGCATAAATAGTGAGGTGAGTATTCAGGGTTTTTTTTTTTTGGCCTCTTTTCTTAAAATTGAACAAAACCCCATATTTGTTCTCCAAATTTTTTTGTATTGATTTGAAAGTGTGTTTAAAGGTGAGTTTTCAAGGGGTGAATTCTATATTTTGTAGTGATTTGAATGGTTGTCAATCCCTAGCTGAGTTAGGGGCTTTTATGTCTTGAAATTTTTAGAAAAATATGTTAGTGAATAGGCTAATAATTAGGTGTTTAGTTTCATTTCTTGGGTGAATATGGACTAAAATATTAGACAAAACATGCTAAAGAATTGTTGCATATAACATGTTTGATGAAATACCACCGAAGGGGTTTTTATGTATGTTTTAGTCGTATAACCAAATGCTAAATGTATTTCATCGTTACTTGGTACAAACATGTAAAAAGGGAAGTCATGATAACTTATATATATGCATTCTCCTTGGTTATAGATAATGCACAAAATTGTCCACAAGTTTAGCAAATTGAATTTACTTTGATATGTACTAGTAGCAAGTTATCTACCCTCAAATAGATATCTTATTTACCTTAAATTCTAGACATTAATGGGGATCATATTATTTAACATGAAATTGATTGTCCATGTACTTTTAGTTGTCACATTTGTTAGTGTTAAACCTTTTTCAATGCATCACTTATCCTAATCGATGTAATAAACTATAATTTCATTTGCTTTATGATTTTTAGGATAACTCATTAAGCATATTTGGGAGGTCAATCACAATGTGGCATGAGCAACTCATGTGGTAGGATAGGTGAATGAGGCATAAGCAACCCATATTTTACACTTCATATCATCTTCACCGTGATCGATGATGACGGGACACAACCTCTAAGTGAAACATAAGGTGTAGGCCATCCATATTGACGCACTACTCGAACTAACCATCATCATCATTCAGACAAAGAGAAGGCCCCATTGTACATACAACGTCAAATGTTGCTACACCTAAGGGAAGTCAGCTATGGGCGAGAGGCCCCAAACACATCACGCCGTGGTTGTTTCAATGAGTATAAAATCATTTTGGTGTGCACGTAAATTACATAAGCTCATTCATTTAAACATAAACAGTGGTCGAAAACATGTGCATTGTACTATTTTTGCAGTACATAAAAAGAAGTAATGGATTCAATAAAATCTATTTTATTTGGACATTATAATAGATCGTGGATCTGTTATACCAAGGTCCCATTAGATATAAAGTAGGAATGGTTTCGACTCTTCAAGGTTTTCCATCTCCAACATCATGTTATTTGCTTTATTTATCATAGGCAACTCTTATGTTCTCATTTTTTTGCTTATCATACTTGATATGACCTAAATATGCTAACTTGGTTTTGTACAAGTATCTTGTATGTAATGAGCATGTTTATAATTCTATAACTTTTATATTGATATGTCTCTCAATAACATGAATTCATATGGGACCTAGTCGACAACACAGAATATAGTGAGCTTTTAAGAAAAGGTTGTATAGTTAATATGGAAACACTTGCATTAGCAAGAGTTTTCAATACAAAAGCTAATTAGATCACATAGGAGAAGTGGGATGAGATGTTGGACAAATAGGCAAAGGATACATATCAAGTAGTATGAAAGAAGAATCAGGCCAATCAAGTAGCTGATAGCGCATCTGCATCCACCATCTACCACGGCGACTTGATTTTAGTTACCACACACAGTGAAAGAATAGTAAGCAATAAGCTTTCTTGTGTTTGCTTAGGCATATTTTTC
Source organism: Avicennia marina (assembly GCA_019155195.1). Lineage (NCBI taxonomy): Eukaryota > Viridiplantae > Streptophyta > Magnoliopsida > Lamiales > Acanthaceae > Avicennia > Avicennia marina. Next base: position 7,750,848 of record CM032781.1, on the reverse strand, counting down.
ATACACCATTGAGTACATATTTCCTTACATTCATGCAATATAATTTACTGTAACTGGTGTAAGAAATTATATTAATAATCCAAGAAGTGCAGCTTGGAAGGTTGTCAACTCTCCTCGAGCTTTAATCTAAAGTCTGGAATAATGCTGTTGGGGAATGGGTGAGCCTTTATACACAATCTCAAGGGGTAAGTACAATTACTAAAACAAGTCCATATTAACTACAATGTCATGTGTCGCGTTAATGATCTTGCATGTCTATAGGAAATTATAGAAAAAATGTAACAACAACTAATCATCGTCGAGGACCTAGAGAGATATGAGTTAGAGAGCGGCGAGATTGCATCTAGCACCAATAGCAATATGATTGTCCTCAATGTGCTTAGTAGATTCAAAAAAGGGTTGGTTGCTAGGAATCGGTTCAAAGACTATGTCCTTCAAGTAGCTGTCTCATGCATTGACTAGCTCCACTTTCTCACCCAACCCTTAGTTACAAACAATGTAGGAAACATTAGAATGTACTCAATAGTAACTATGAGAGAGATATATAAAAATGGATGATTACAAGACCAGACTAGCACAAATAAAGGCAAAATTAAACAAATTTATATGACTTGCTACCAAAAGTTAAGGCTCAACTCCCTAGATGATGATGAAGATAAGGAAGATGATGAGGACATTAATAGCTAAATGTAAAGCATGTTTACATTTCCCAATTCCTATGTTTTGTTGAGTTTGTATGGAATGGAATTGTATAAACTTTTGCTCAACGTTGATTGTGTATTTGTATTTTGTCTTTTAGGACGTATTACCATTAAAAATATAACATATTTTCATTTTTACATATTTCTTCTAAAATTTAGTGTATGGGATTTCAAAATTTATTGTACAGAATAGTCAGAATTTTCTACAAAATTAAATAAAAATATTTCTTAAAAAGTGTAAGAAAAGCCATTTTAAAGTTATCCCAAATCCATGCCAAAACATTCACTAGAATACATATCTCAAAGTCGTGCCAAAATACCCTTCCTAAAGTCATGCCAAATTGCCCCTTCCAAAGTTGAGCCAAAATGCCCTTTTAAAATTGTGTTAAAATACCTATCCTAAGCCTTGCCAAAAGAGTCATCCCAAAGCTATGCAAAAAATGCCATTCTAAAGCTATCAAAATACACATTCTAAAGCTGTGCCAAAAACTAGTCCCAAAGTTGAGCTAAAATACCCATCCCAAAGCTGTCCTAAATTTAGGATTGCATTCTCTCAAGCTGTTCCAAATGCTCGTCCCAATCTAAAACTTTTCTTGTAGTGGCACAACCATGCACACAAACAATAAAGTGTGAAGCACCGGGGTTGTTGTGTAGTTCAAAGCATCATCTCCTATATGTACGAACCTTGTCCAAAATGAATTTTCTATTAAGCTTAAAAGTATAGTGACAACAAATAATCCTCTCACGTAATTTATTATCCCAAATATAATAGTGTTCTCAACTTGTTAATAACACAAACATAACACTAGATTTGTCTACAACTAACCTAAAAACCCCTTGACACTCAACATCCTGCTATAGTGAATTAATCCTTAGCGGATTTGTCACCAACACTTCATTAAAAAAATATAATTAATATGAAGGCTAAGAGAATTTAACTCTCAACTATCTAAATTTTTGTCTCTACACCTTTCTTCTCATACATCATCTCTAAATATTCAGTCTTCATTTAATGTGATAGGCACAAAGTCCTAGCTAAAATGAACTCCATAAGATTTGCATTCACTCTTCTAAAATTAAGGTGAATATCTCTCTTAGGTCTAGAGCATGTTGCCAACATCAGAGAGGAGACAACATTAGTGTGGATACACTTGGGTTGTCTTGTATATTTATCCAATTGATGCTTTGGATTTTCGGTATATCTTAGGTTTAGACATTTATTCATGCTGGCCAAATAAAAGGTCAAGTAACCAAGAGATGACCAAACTTGAATAAGCAATATTATTAGAATTCCATTTCCACCAGATGGTGCATCCTAAACGTATACTAAATGGATGATAATATTAGAAGAGATCAAGAAGCTAAATAGTTCACCAATTTTTAGGACATATCACACAGATGGTCTTTCCAAACAGTCACCCAACAAAAATTCATTTAGTCAAATACATGCAAACATCATTTCTCCATCTAAGTTTTAGTGATCTTTATTAGATCATCACAAGTTCACAACATCCCATAGAAATGGAATAGTACCAATGAGAGCTATCACTTATTTAACCATAACATTATAACTAAATTGCAAGATATAAAATTAATATAATAAGTTACTTTCGGAACACAACATGCACACTTAGCATGAAAATTCAATCTTCTTGAATAAAATATTCTTGAGGGGATTTCTCTTTTGGCATAGACAAAATAAGCAAATTATATAACACTTAAACAGATAACAATTAATACTAAACAATAATTATAATTTCAATAATTTCAATTTTTACTCTTGTTATCTTCTTCACTCTGTGCAAATGTCTACACCAATCCCCCACACACAACATCTCAACTATTTCAAGAGCTAATAAGGATCGATAGGAATCAATCACCTTGGTCCTAGCACTAAACGTGACTCTAGAAGCCATAATACTAATAAGAATTGCCAAAATATCAACAACCATTTGAGCTAAAGTAGAGTAAACTACCTTATTTGTTTTCCACCAAGACAAGCAGTTAAAATGATTTAGATCTGTTCCAATGGGAGAATAGGCTTGTCTAGATATTTTACCAAATTAGACACTGGTTCTAGTTACATCAACTACTATATTAACATAATCTTGATAAAGGTGAAAGAGGATATTCCTTACATTTGTCATGTGCCTCTACACCTCAGAAATAAAGTACATCTCAAAAAGTGTATAACTTATCCCACACATTTTTTGCCTAGGATCCATGATAGCACCAATGCACATCAACTTATCACACTCTTTCTAATATTTATCAAACTTCTACTTCATTTTGGCCACCATCCTTTAAATGAAATCATCACCATCATTTATTCGAGCTTCCGACATATTTTTCACTTTTAAAATCTCTAGAAGGAATAAGTTACTAGTTGGATAATCACTTTTTGAAATGACTTGTATAGCTTTCCAAAATGTCTCCAACATACCACAAACCTTTTCTACCTTCCTCCATTCTCCAAGTGATGGCAAGAGATCAACAAACTCCTCATCCTGTTCCAAATATTGCGTAAGGATAGCCTAAAATTTCAAAGTACAACTAAACATTTCATAAGTTTAATTCCATCTTGTTTGGCAATCATGTATTAGTTTTTTTCTTGTGAGTTGCATTTGTCGTGCAATTACACTACATGATAACATCCTCTAATTAGTGTGGTTTACAAACTCCACACCATGTCGAACTTTTTCACAAATATCACCAATTTCAGTTAAGCTATCTCGAACTATAAGATTCAAGATATGGGCACAACACCGTACATGGAATAACCGACCAGCACCATATAGAGATTTTATCGCTTCAAAATCTTCTTTCAACATCCTCATAGCTACATTATTATTTGAGACATCATCTACAGAAATTATATAAATTTTTTGTTCAATGCCCTATTTCTTCAAGTAAGTAAAAATGGCAAAAGAAATCTCTAATCCACGTCGAGGTGGTTTAATGTGGACAAAGTTGAGGACCCTGTTTTGGAGTATCCAATTTGCATTTATGCAGTGGTCAGTGATGACAACATACTCAATTTTCTAATTTTTTGATTTCCATAAATCAGTTGTGACACTTAATTTTTTTACATCTCCCAACATATTCTTCAATTTTTCTTCTCTACCCTATAAACATGTTCATAATCACCCTTCAACATATGTCGAGAAACCCTTCTCCACTTAGGTGTAGCTGCCATCATCATAATGTTGTAACCCTCCTCTTCTACAATGGTGAACGGATGCTCATGCATTACAAACCAATGTCTAGCTTTTTCCCTAACTCTTTCCATTTTAAATTTTCCTTTATGTAACTATGGTACAGCTGTAGAAGTGGCATCTCCTAGCTGAAAATTAATTGTTATTTGACGTGTTTCTCTCCTGAGTTCAGCTTGTCTAGTTACACAATATACCTCTTCAAGCTTAACGTTTGCCTTTTTAGGCCATAGGAAAGTTTAGCTCCACAGTGCTTGTATGTAGCAAAATAATCCCCAATCTTTGCGTCATTGTCCTTGAAATCTTCCCACATGATAAATCTTTTGATTCTGTTTAGCACATGAAATTCAAGTTCTTCCCTACATCTTTTTGTCTTTCAGATTGATCCATTCCAAATTCATCCATGTCTTTGTTTAGTATGAAATTATCATCCATATTTCGACTTTCAAGGACACTAATAGGAGTTTGAGGCTTGAAACTATTGAAGTTGATGACTTGAAAATTGATCCACGTGAGTCATCACAAAACTCAAATTCTAAAAAATCAAAATTGATCCACGTGAGTTATCACAAAACTCAAATTCTAAAAAATCAAAATTGATTCACGTGAGTCATCACAAAACTCAAATTCTAAAAAATCAAATTGTATAAATCATAATCACATATTCACATGGAAAAAGACAACACTATCCAATAAACACATTGAAATAGTATAGAGAAAATTAATATTCCTTTTAACAGGCAAGAATTAACATAAAGGAAATGTTGTATTCTTAAGGGCATTCTTAAATCAATATCCAAAAATCAATTTATATTCAATTCCAATGATGGAGGATCTATCATCAAACATGTTCTTAAGTGTATGATTTAACAATCAACATGGCATTATACTAGTATAAAAGGTAGAATAAAACATAAAGGAAATATTGTATTCAAGAGAGTAAGTACAAATACCTATGTGCCATGGATTTCTTTGCTCCATTAGATTAGAGAAAGGAAGGACCTAATTTTTTTATTTTTTTATTTCTTTTAAGATGGGTCAAAGATGGTGAAGACCTAGGGATATACAATCCAATAGCAAAGTTTTAGGCATTAGTGAAGTGTGCACCAAACAAGATATACAAAATAGTTTACAAGTGTCGCTGAATATGAAAAAAATTTAAAAGCGAACCATATATATATATATGGGCATTGAATCCTTTTCATTTAGGTTGTTTTTCAATTCTTTGTTGAGCTAGTGAAGAAATATATGAAGATGTTATAGCAGCCAAACTATGAACCCAACATGAAGAATTGACGATTGATAAAAAATTCATTTACCTCTGGGACTATCTTCCCAGTGATTTTAGAATGTAACTTAGGTGTAATTACAAAAGCAAAACCTATTGGCAAAGACTTAAAGTTGTCCACAAGAAACATAACCCAATAAAAGAATTAACATATCAAACGGCAAGAGCTTTTAGTACACAAAAGACCATCTTGAATCTTATTTGTAGCATAAAACTTTATTTGCTGAAATGATATTACGCCCTTGATTTATAGGCATGTTCTTAATTGTCATGACGACAATTTGTTTCCAATTGCCTTAAATTTTAGGCTAGACAAAGGAACAAAGAAAAATATATTCTGCATTCTTGTTTTAAATTAAAGAAGAATAAAAAAAGTGACAATTTGCAATCCAATTCTAGTACAACACAACAAATAAGATTATTAGTTGCTCATTTCATAAACTCAAGGATTTAATATTCTAAATATTAATTTGTTTGCTAAATATCTGTTCTAAGCACTACAATGCCTATAATTTTAATAAGAAAGGCTCTCATTTAAAGTAGGGGTCTTCAAACAACTTCTCAATGTATTAGAGCTAGAGGCAGAGCAAGTGCAAGGCGATTTGGATGAAAGTAATACCCCAATCCACATTCAATACCGTGGGTGTCTTACTTTCCCCGCCAATGTATGTTACCCTTAATTTTATTCAACTAATTCAATGTAGAATTGTGGATTCTCCCTAATCACATATATATGTAGGGAAAAGCAAACCTCACGTGTAAGGATCAAGAAAGCTTACCTTTTCTAGTAGAGCAAGTGTGTGATGGTGCGAGCTTATGACGGCAACTGCAACAGCTGGGATGTCTGAGTCTTCATTAGGTGCTCCTTCGAGCACAAGCATATTAGCATTCGAAGCAGGACTTCAAAGAACAAAGTATATGACAATTTGGAGACCCTTGTGCTCCTCAGTGGACAAAACTAGAACACTAGCTGCAACATATAACTTCATTATAAGATGTGGATGCCATAGGGACTCACGCTGATTCTATACACACAAATGTAGCCCTTTGTTGATGAACTGGCACACATTAAAAAAGTCTCCTTCCAATATACAGTATAGGATGGCTGCATCCTTCCTTGCGATAGTACCATGATGGTTGATTAGCCAAACCCTTGTGGCAAAGAAGTAGTTATGTTGAAGGAATTTATGAAACGAGTGATTGGGGAGACATATCAGTGTCCTCTCTCAGGGCACACTACATTAACTACTTTTTTTAGGCCCGTCGATGATGAATAGGCTCTTAAAACCTATCACTATGGGATTCATCAAGTGTAAGTAAATGTGTAGGCGTAAAACTCCCTCACCAATTGGCACAATCGCGTCAACTTGTGGCTTTTAGGTGAAGTAGGTCCATTACCATCGTGATAGCATTGGGGATAGGATGGGGTCATTCCTCATTGCATTAGCCAAACCCCTTTCAAGAACAAGCAGTCGATGTTTGGTGACATCCTCAACACTGTTGGCGGCTTTCAATAAGACATACTTCTCATGATCGTATAATGGGGTTGCTCTCTTTATTCTTGGGGCCATTTTAACAAAACAGTGCTACCAAAACATTGCAAGAGTTATGTCAATGATTCACATACCAAAGCACATTCAAATTATCAAAATAAAACATTCCATCCAATCTAGTATGCAATTGTGAGAATAGGGAACTAAGCAACTTGATCACAAGCATTCCAACATAGAGAAGGTCCATAAATATCATCACAAGCATTCATGGACAAGTTTGAATCAATCCCTAAACATAAATATTAGAATTATCTCAAACAACCCATCCAAAAATGAGGTCATATCCCAAAAACATTACCAGGCATTCCAACCTTGGAAAGTTGTCACTATCAATCATCAGAAGCATTCATGGAAATGCTTCAATTAATTCATAAATTTAGATGGTTGAATTATCGCAACCAATCAATCTATAAATAAGGCCATATCCAAAAAAGAATGACCAACGATTCCAACCATAGAAAAGATTCACTTGTATTCATCTAATTTTCATGTTAATACAAGTATCACAAGATCTTCTTGCTCATTTTCACCTCCAATACCCAAAGACACATTTCATCAAATAGTTTATATGCAAACTATTTTAAGCACAAGATTTACAACAATTTGTCATAATTTCACCCAAATACAACAATCCATCCTCAAGATTACATACAACTAAGATAGATAGTCACAAATGCCTATAGTTATATCAACAAATCAACCTTAAAGCAACTACAAGCTCAACAAATCAATTTGGATAGATATGTGTTGTCTTATAAGCAAGTGCAAAAAAATAGCCTACACATATTGGGTTTCTCGTAGGGATGTAGCTAAATGTCCAAACTATAACAATTAAATACATTTAAAGTAATGCACATGGACAAAATTGAAGAACACCACAACACAAAAGCCAACAAACCATATGTTGTTACAAAATTGATTTTAGATACAAATTATAGATAATAAACAAGTAAAAAGTTAATAAATTACAAAAGAAATGGGTTACTTACTTCTTACAATGAGCACGGTTGGGAGAATAGTGTGTTTGAGGGTGAGAAATGTCCAAAATGATGGGGAATGGTGGGGAGTTTTGGCTTTTAAAATGAGGGACAAGGCCCTTGACGTCCTAGTAGTCTCGATGACCAGGACAACGTGTCTTATTCCTCATGTACATCATGCCCAACGTTGCAACGTCAGATGCAACAATGCTTTTTGTTTGCATGTTACACCCGTCTTCATGACGACACGTTCAACGTGCAAACTGAGCATCTCTTCATGCCCTTCATCGCAATGACGGGCATGATGTGCAAATAGAGAGCGCAACGTCAGGTTAGGGTTTGTTTGTTGGATGATTTAAATTGGGACATATTTGGTTTCCATCCCAAATCTATCCAAATTGTCCTAAAAATTAAATCTTCCTCCTCTTCTTCATTTTTATTCCCACGCAAAACCCCAAACACTCCCCATGCATTTTCTTGATGCTCTGAACCTAAGGATAGGAGAGTCCATTCTTCAATCCTTCCACTCCCCAAACATCAAAGAAATTCGCCACACTCTCTATAGCTCAATTCTCCACTTTTAAGCACAAATAGTGAGGTGAGTATTCAAGAGGGTTTTTTTTTTTTTTGGCCTCTTTTCTTAAAAGGAACAAAACCCTATATTTTTTTTCCAATTCGTGTTATATTGATTTGAAGGTGTGTTGAAGGTGAGTATTCAAGACGTGAATTCTATATTCTGTAATGATTTGAATGGTTGTCAATCCCTAACCAAGTTAGGGGCTTTTGTGTCTTGAAATTTTTGGAAAAATATGTTAGTGAATGTGCTAATAATTAGGTGTTTATGCTTAGTGTCACTTTTTGGGTGAATATAGGATCAAAATATTTGATAAAACATGCTAAAGAATTGTTACACATAACATATTTGATGAAATGTCATTACAGGGTTTGCTATGTATGCTTTGCTTGTATAGCCAAATGCTAAATGTACTGATTTGAAGGTTTATTTGAAGATGAGTATTCAAGGTGTGAATTCTATATCCCATAGTAGTTTGAATGGTTGTCAATCCTTAGCCAAGTTAGGGGTTCTTGTGTTGTGAAATTTTTGGGAAAATGTGTCAATGAATGGGCTAATAATAAGATGTTCATGCTTGATTTCACTTCTTGGGTGAATATATGGCCAAAATATGCTAAAGAATTGTTGTACATAACATGTTTGATGAAATGCTACTGAAAGGTTTTTTATGTATGCTTTACTTGTATAACCAAATGCTAAATGTATTTCATTGTTACTTTGTACGAACATGTAAAAAGCGAAGTCAGGATAACGTACATGTTTGTATTCTTCTTGGTTATAGATAATACCCAAAATTGTCCACAAGTTCAACAAATTGAATTTACTTTGATATGTGCTAGTAACAAGTTATCTACCCTAAAATAGATATCCTATTTACCTTGAATTCTAGACATTAATGGGGACCATCATTGCTTAACATGAAATTAATTATCCATGTACTTTTAGTTGTCACATTTGTTAGTGTTAAACATTTTTCAATGCACCACTTATCCCAATTGATGTAATAAACTATACTTTCATTTGCTTTATGTTTTTGAGGATAACTCACAGAGCATATTTGAGAGGTCAATCACAATGTAGCATGAGCAACCCATGTTGTAGGAAAGGTGAACGAGGCATGAACAACCCACATTTTATTCTTCTATCATCTTCACCATGATCAATAATGACGAGACACAACCTCTGAGTGAACGCAAGCTGACAGGCCATCCATATTAATACACCACTCAAACTAACCATCATCATCATTTAGACAAAGGGAAGGCCCCATTATTACTACAACATCAGATGTTACTACACCTAAAGGAAGTCAGCATTAGGCGAGGGTCCCCAAACATGTCACGCTGTCGTTGTTTAATGAATATAAAATTGTTTTAGTGTACACATAAATTACATAAACTCATTCATATAAACATAAATGGCAATTGAAAACACGTGTATTGTACTATCGTTGTAGTGCATGAAAAGAAGTAGCAAATTCAATAAAGTCCATTATATTTAGACATTATAATAGATTGTGGATCTATTATACCGAGGCCCTATTATATACAAAGTAGGAACGGTTTCACCTTTTCAAGGTTTGTCATCTCCAACATCATGTTATTTGCTTCATTTATCATGGGTGACACTTATGTTCTCATTTATTCGCTTATTGTACTTGCTATAATCTACATACGCTAACTTAGTTTTATACAAGTATCTTGTACGTAATGAGCATGTTTATAATTCTATAAATTTTATATTAGCATGTCTCTCAATAGAATGAATTCACATGGAACCTGGAAGACAACACGTCAATACAACGAGTTTTGAAGAAAAAGGTTGCAAAATTAATATGCAAGCATTTGTATTAGCAAGAGTTTCCAATACAAAAGCTAATTGAATCCCACAAGATAAGTGGGATGAGATATTGGGGCAAATGGGCAAAAAATACATATTGAGCAGTATGCGAGAAGAATTGGGCCAATCAGGTAGCGGACAACGCATCAACTTCCACCATCTACCACGGCGGCTCAATTTCAATTACCATACATAGTGAAAGAATAAGTTTATACGTGTTTACTTAGGCTTATGTTTTCATACACTATCTTATACATGTTTTTTTACATTCATACAATACAATTTATTGTAACTGATATAAGAAATTATATTAATAATTCAAGAAGTGTAGCTTGGAAAGACGCTGACTCTCCTTGAACTTTATTCTAAAGTCTGGAGCAACACTACGAGAGAATGGGTAGGTCCTCATGCACAGTCTTAAAGGGTAAGTATAATTACTAAAACCTCTCCATATTGACTATAATGTCATGTGTCACATTAATGATCTTGCATATCTATAGGAAATTATGGAAAAATGTAACAAGACGAAATCGCCACTGAAGACCTAAAGAGATACGAGTTAGAGGGTGGTGGATTGCATCTAATTCCACCAATAGCAACGTGATGTCCTCAACATGCTTAGTGAATTCAAAAAGGGTTGGCTACTAGGGATGGGTTCAAAGACTATGTCCTTCAAATAGCTGTCTCATGCATCAACTAGCTTCATTTTCTTACCTAATCTTGAGTTACAAGCAATGTAGGAAATATTGAAACGTACTTAGCAATAGCTACAAGAGAGAGAAATATAAAAATAGATGATTACAAGCCTAGATTAGCACAAACAGAAGCGAAATTAAACAATTTATATGAATTACTACCAAAACGTTAGGGCTTGACTCCCTAGATGACGATAAAGGTAACGAAAATGATGAGGACATTGATAGCTAGATGTATATCATGTTTTCCCTATATTTTCCAATTCCTATGCTTTGTTGAGCTTGTATTGAATGGAATTGTATAAACGTTTGCTCAACATTGATTGTGTATTTGTATTTTGTCTTTTAGGATGTATTACTATTAAAAATATTATATATTTTCATTTTTACATATTTCTTCTAAATTTTAGTGTATAGGCTTTCGAAATTTATTGTACAGAACAGTCATGAATTTCTACAAAATTAAATAAAAATATTTCTTAAAAATTATTAAAAGGTCATTTTAAAGCCATCCCAAATCCATATCAAAACATTCGCTAAAATAACTGTCACAAAGCTATGCTGAAATACCCTTCCCAAAGCTATGCCAAAATGCCCCTTCCAAAGTCAAGCCAAAATGCTCATTCCAAAATTATGCCAAAATATCCCTCGCAAAGCCTTGCCAAAAGAGTCATACCAAAAATACCATCCCAAAGCTATGTCAAAATACACATCCCAAAGTCGTGTCAGACTACTTGTCTCAAAACTGTGCCAAAAACCAGTCCCAAAGTCAACCCAAAATATTCATTCCAAAGGTATCTCGGATTAACATCCTCTCAAACTATTCTAAATGACCATCCCAATCTGAAACTTTTCTTATAGTGGTACAACCATGCACACAAACAGTAAAGTGTGATATACCGCAGTTGTTATGTAGTTCAGAGCAACATCTCTTATATCTATGAAACTTTGTCCAAAATGAACTTTTTCATTAAGCTTAAAAGTAAAGTGGCAACAAATAATCCTCTCACTTAATATATTATTCCATGTATAATAATATTCTTAACTTGTTAATAACACAGACATAACACTAGATTCATCTACACCTAACCTATAAATCCTTTAACACTCAACATCCTACTATAATGAATTAATATTTAGAGGATTTGTCACCAACACTTCACTTAAAAAATACAAATACAAGTCCTAGAGAATTTAACTCTCAACTCTCTAAATTTTTGTCTCTACACCTTTCGTCTCTTACATGATCTCTTCATATTCGGTCTCCATTGAATGTGATAGGCATAAAGTCCTAGCTGAAATGAACTCCATAAGATCAGCATTTATTCTTCTAAAATTTAAGCGAATATATCTCTAGAGTCTAGAGCATGTTGCCAACATCAGAGAGAGGAGAGAGCATGAGAGTGGATACGCTTGGGTTGTCTTCGATCTTTATCCAATTGATGCTTTGGATTTAGGTATATCTCCAATAGCACTTTCAACTCAATTACTTCATCTCAACCACTCTTTCGAGATTATCATCACCATACATCTAATGCTTATAAAATTCATAAAGTCCAGCAAGCAATTTGAGGAGAATTGGTCATAAATGTGCCAACACAATAATTCTGACATGTTCAAGGTAAGAAAATTGGAAAAACATGCAGTCGGGCAATATATAATTGTTATACCTTTATGTCTTTCGCAAAATTTCAATTTTAGTTAGTCAAAATTAAAGGATCATTATCTGATGTGAAAGTCATTTGGTGTTTGTTTTCAGAGATATCAGATGTTACATGGAAAGTCAATTGCTTTGGCCACACTTTTTTTGGCCTTGGAAGGAATTTTGTTAAATTAGCTTTATATTACGGATGGGACTCATCTTTGTTACTAAAAAGTTTTGTAATTTGCCTTAGTTATAATTAGTCCAGAAAAATAATAATTGAAATAAAAGTGGAAGTGTTTTATAAAGAATAACAAGAAAGAATAATAAATCTAAAGTTGAATAGTATTTGATTAAAACATGGGAAAAACATGCACTGGTTGCCTAGCAATTTAAAAATTTTCGCAGAAATATTCCCACTTTAATTTTTTTTAAAAGGTTCAGAAGTAGTGAGTTCTTTTGTGTACACTTATTGTGACATTTTCAAATACAATATTTGTAAACACTCGATATATACTCTCTAATTTTGTTAGTTGTACAATTTGACGAGTTACACCTAATAGGAAACTTAGTTGAATATTTAAAGTTTATTTGTTCTAACAATCGTTTTTTTTTTTTTTTTTGGGTATATGTTCAACAATTTTATTGTCGTGTTGTCATCTAAAGTATACCTAAGTCCAAAGGTACGAAGGAGTTACCCTAACGTGTACAGTTACGTTGGGTACAGTTAGTAACGTTGGCATTTATTTAGTGTGAAGTCACTGCTTACCTATTGTCGTGGATTGGTACAACTGAGACCAAGTGGCAAACGCGATTTCATCAACGTAGAATTTCCTCTTTCACACGTGAATCCGGGAGAATTTTTCCACGGTCAATCATTTTACTGTTTGAGTTCGATTTAAACACGTATTTTTGTTCAACAGGTGATTTAATTGGTTTTAATTTGCTTAGGTTAAAGGATAAACGAAAAAGAAAAAGCAAAATAAATAGTGTTAACAATTTTTTTTTATCGTGTTTTCCTTATATATAAGTGAGACTGCATCACCAACTAACAAGTTACATTTATTAAAATGCTTTGCTTATCCCAATAAGTTTCATTTTTTGAATGAAATGTTAATAAAAACCTTTTAAAGTTGTTAGTTTGAAAAGGCCCGTGTTTGACCTTTGACTTCAATTGGCCACATCAAAATTACTGCTCTAGCTTGTTCATCCTTATCAAGTATGTACTCGAAAAGGGAAAATAAAGTAAACAAAATAAAAAGAATTAACTTGAATGGATATACACAGCAAAAGAATACAATAATGTCATTTCTCACATTTTCTGTTTTTCTTTCGTATAAATTAAAGACGTGTTATTACATTTAAAGTGGAATCGACAATAAAAATACTAGGAATACTAAAAATAAGCAAAAACCTTTTATTCTAGAAAGTTAGCGGATATTTATGCAATGTAAACATGGTTGGCGGATGTTGATCCACATGGTGGTCCTAAATTCATTTCCTACAAATAAAAGAGAGAAGAAGTTCTGTTCTACACACAAAAGAAGTCAAAAACTTCAGCACATTCAAAATGAATGCATTTTACCAAACAGGAACACTACGTACAAGACTCCACTGCCCAAATCCACAGAAAATTTTTCAACTTTGTTCTGAGGAATCCAAAGATATGTGTTCCGAAGAACTATAATAAAAAAAACAACCAAAAGATGTGCATTTGGCTTTTGTCAATTTGATTTTCTTCTTTATTTCTAGAATGGTTTTCCGATATTAATTGTTAGTTTCTTCTAGAACAAACTTAATTTTCTCATGTGTTGAATTTGAGAGCTTTCTTGGTGCTTCACTACTGTCGTGGTGTAAATGTCAAGATTGATAGAACTTAATTAATTTTTAATTATTATATAAAGAATTTATCAACTGCAGTATATGGTCAACACCCCCCCCCCCCCCCACACACACACACACACATTAAAACATTTGACATAATTCAAATTGTTTAATAAATCCATCCAGCCCTCTGTCTCAACGATTATTAGTTACTGGTGCGCGTTCGTTAAGAGTGTATATAAAATTGAAACTATAGTTTATAACATATACTCATAAATTTATATCTTTATTATACCATATTTTAAAACATATTAAATGTCTATTTTATTAAATTATATTGCATATGTTAATTTTATTTTATAATTTATTATTTAAAGAATTACGTATTTTAGGTTTGTGTTGGTAGTAATAAATTATAATTAATTAGATTTGAATAATAAAAAATTATTAAATAATTGAAACACATTAAAAAAACTATATAAATAAGAGGACAAAATTTTAAGGAAACTCAGATAATAAAAAAATAACATGAACCATATTTAGTTGAGATTGCTAAGAAAAAGGAAAATATAAAGAATGAAGGGAAAATGTAAATAAAAAATAAGAGATGTCATTTTAGTTTTTCAGATTATGACATCAATATCAATGTGACAAGAGAGAAAATTTGATGTATTAAATTAGTTCAGAATTTTTGGTGAAACCTTTTTCTTCACCAATTTAGTGAACTAACTCTACCTAAGGTTAAGGCAAAGAGTCCACATTTTTTTTATCATCGATAAACAAATATTTTAGGTGAAACCCTACAAGAATTTCAGCTCTTTACTCCATTGATGCCCAAGGAAAGTATCAAGAACCATCTCAACTTGAAACCAATCTAATAAAAAAACAAACATACTTATCCTAGTCTTTTATTAATATGACAAAAGTACCCCTTCAATTATAATAAGTCACCAACCAATTTGCCACGTGCAGAATCGCAGCCCATCTTGTGGATTCATGCACAAACCTACAGTTGACAAAAAGGTGCATCCAATTGTCGTGTCTTTTTTATCTAACACAAGTACTGACGGTCACAATGAATTTGCCCATTTTCTTTCAATCTCATCTGCTACGTAATGGCCACTTGACTTCTGCTACAACCCATCTGCAATTAAGGTTAACAAAACCTAATCTTTCTCTTAATTAACACCTATCATTCTGATTGTAGAAAGTTATTCAACGAACAATTGTTGTGGGAGTTATGTTTGGGATCTTCAAGCTCCGAATTTTCGGTACTGTGATTTTGGATTAGGTGTTCGTATGTATCACTTTGACATTTGTGATTAATTGATTGTTGTAGAGTTGGTCATAGTGCTTGCAGTATAATGCTTTTATCATTAATTAAATCTGCAATACCTGGTTAGTTGATCAACCTTTTTTTAATGATAAAACAAAATTCACTGTCGAATATTACCAACTGCACATTAATTAATATTTTGTCATATCATTTTTATGTTTCTTATCTTCAAGTAAAAATCAATTGAACATTAAATTAGCAACCCCAAAACCAACCATTAGAAATACACTACACGGGCACATTTCCCTTGCAAATGAAGTGTGGGTGTGTCTGTCTGTCTTCTTTTCACAATTACATGTCCGAAGTCAGAACCAAAGTTAAAAACATATTTGTCAGGAACTGTTAAGGATAAGTAGATTCGTTGTATTCTGTCTGTGGGAGATACATACATTGTATTTTAATGTTCCACACTAATATACCCAATTCCCGTTTATTTACTATTTTGATGGCCATATTATTTGCAGATTCATTGCACGGCACGATAACAAGATTCCTTTTTTTTTTTTTTTCCTCTCAATATATGAGTATCTTACATTTAATTTACAATTTAATTAGGCCACAAAACTTATTATGATGATTTTGTATTTCTGTGTGGTTTAACCAAACTATTAAAAATTAATTTAGGTTGAATCTCTATTTTCTGCAGGATACTTGTATTCGACTCAAGTTGGATTTAATGAACAAATAATATTAAATAAATGTGAAAAATATCAAAACAAATTGAACTCATGGATTTGTACGATACATATCAAACTCAAATAAAATTTTCGAAATTCAGTAAAGGTTTTAAACATAATTTTATAATAAAACATCCCATTCAATTCGTTTACTTTTACTAGTACAAACTGCACTATAAGACCGCGTATGAGTTTTGACTTAAGACCGAGTCTAGACTTGCTATTCTTCACGCCCTTTTCACACGCTAGACTCCGGTTGGCCCCCAGGCCCAACTCATCAATCCATCCCCATCTCCAGCCACATGTGCCCTTTTGTACCTATTTCTTTATAATAATTTCTTCAACACTAATATCTTGTCATTTTTCCATTTCTTCTTAGTAAGTTGAGTAACCTTCTTGCTTTCGTTCCACTCGTCACGCATCTTCCCTCTTCTTTCTTCCTCATGACTCTTCCCACCAATTCCCTATATATTACTCTAATCGCTCACTCAAATTTCACATCTTTCACAAACAAGCAATTCTCTGTTTGCTACCTTGAGAAATATAAGCACTTGAGCTTTCGATATTTAGTTCAAATCAATGGCGCTTGAAGCTCTGAACTCTCCCACCGCTCCTACGCCGTCGTTTCAGTTCGAGAATAACGCTAGCCTCCGCTATCCGGAGCCATGGACTAAGGGCAAGCGCTCTAAGCGCCACCGCGTCGTTGACCGCCATGAGCCATCTGAAGAAGAGTACCTGGCTCTCTGCCTCATTATGCTCGCTCGAGGCGGCGGCGCCTCCACCCCCTCCGCGGTTATGCCGCAGCAGAAGAACTTGCAGGCGCAAACACGTCTTCCTCCCGCGCCGCCTGATTCTTCTAAATTGATCTACAAGTGTTCCGTTTGTGGCAAAGCTTTTGCTTCCTACCAGGCTCTGGGAGGCCACAAGGCCAGCCACAGCAAGCTCAGCGGCGAAGAGCATTCCTCTACCTCGGCATCTGCAGGTACCACAACTACTTCCGGCGCTGCCACCAGCGGCGGAGGCAGAACCCACGAGTGCTCCATCTGCCACAAGTGCTTCCCCACAGGGCAGGCCTTGGGAGGCCACAAGCGCCGCCACTACGAGGGCGGCGCCCCGACCAATAACAACGGCGGCGGCGCGGTAAGCAGCGTGGTGACTTCGTCTGAGGGTGTGGGCTCCACTGTTAGTCACCGCCCTGAATTCGACTTAAACCTTCCGGCTTTGCCCGACTTCTGGCCGGGCTTTGGCGCCGGCGTTGAAGATGAAGTTGAGAGCCCTCACCCGGCGAAGAAACCTCGGCTTTCGCTTCCTGCGAAGTTGGAAATCCTCTGAAGAGTCAGGGGAACTCTCGGAAACTAGGAAATTGATCCCAGAATTTTTTTCTTTTTTTTTTTTCATCAATTAGGGGCAGTGGAAAATTATTTATCTGAGTAAATGATATTGAAATACTCAGTGCAGTCATCGTTCAATTGATTTATTTGTTTGGTTTTTTAAATGACAATGTTGAAAGCAGTGTTCAATAAACCGAAATTAAGTGAATGGTTTAATCTGTTGGGTTTTCGAAACGGTTTAAGTAAGATTTAAAAATTAAAATTAAGTCAAATGACAGTTTAACTGTATAAATCAATCATAATTTATAAAAATCAAATGATCTAAATTAATAGAGAAACAGATATTCAAAAGTTGATTTCCTCCTCCTTAATTTTAATTTTATTTTTTCATCGTAATTTATTTTCTTAAAAAGCAAATTTTATAAATCAAATGATTTATCTTTCAAAAATGTTGATAATTTTTGACTTAAACAATATTGAATATATAAGATGATATTAAAATTCTATTATATTTTGATTAAATATTTTAATAAGATATATATTTTTTTGTATATTTTTACATTTATTTTTGAATTAATGTTTATTGTTTTTATATTTGTGGTATATTTATCGTATTAGTGTGATAAATTTAACTATTAATTGTAATTAAAAATGTCTAAAATTAGACTCAAGTGTTCTTTTCTTAATATTTATTATTTTATATATTTTTAATATATTAATTAATATTTATAATAAAAATATTATATCATTAGTTTAACTCAGCGCACCAATGTCTCACTCTGACGGACGAAAAATTTTACTGTAAATGTCCGACGTCAAGTAGACATCGATCGCACACAGCACGTCGTCCTTCGATCTCGACTTCGGAGCAGCTCACAAGTTTCTTACCAAAACGAAGTCAACACAACCGTGTGGCTGTGTTAGAACGTGTGCCGACGCACCGCAGGCTAGGGCACAGATTGGATTATTAACCTTAAACGATAAATTTTTCTGTTTAATAATTGGCGTGGTTTTTAAACCACTGGTTGAAAATATTTTGAATCACTACTGTTTCTTCAAATCTTATCTGATATGAGAAAGTTCCGATGTAGGGTGAAAATTGAGGTTACATTACATTACATGACAGGGGCAACGCATCATGTAATTAATAAGAAAATGCAATTGATTCCAACTGTGTTACGGCTGTCGTTACGCGTTGCATCACACGCCACAAAAGCTAAGCTGCTCATGCTTGTGTCCGAGTCTGCGCACGCTTCTTTTTTGACCGTACAAAAGTATAGAAAAAAAAAGTTAAAAAAAAAGGAGGAATTGAAGTACAAATTGTTGTTATAATAATATATAATAATTAAAAAAAACTGGATTTAAATTGTCAAATTAACTTTCACTAAGATATATAATAATAAATGAATCACAATAGAAATTATTACTAATTACTTAATAATATTTAGTTGCTATGGCTATGCTTGAAAAGGGTGTCTTGATGATGAATGATATTTGTTAAGAATTTATTAGGATAAGTTGTCCGTTTTGGATAAAGATTTGATAGAATAAATTTATTATTTATTTAAATTTTTTATTTATAAATATATAGAATATATAATAATAATTTGATGATATGATAATATATAAGAATAATGATTAATTTATAGAATATAAAATTTTGTTAAATGACAGAATCTTAATTTTTTAATTAGTTAATTTTTTGTTTTTAAATATAAAAAAATACATAAAATAAAAAATTCAACGAAAGATGAAATAAAATAATAATTTGAAATAAAATAAAATATAAAACGTTTGAAATGTTTAATATTAGATATTAATTTGTTTTTTGGTTATTGAACATAATAAAAGAAATAAAGAGTTATATGAAATATTAAATAAAAAATTCTATATGATAAAACCATGTAACTTTTGATAATTTAGTTTTTATGTAAAATTACTAAATAAGACAAATGAATATATGCAATAAAAAAATTTGACACCAATTTTTTTTATTGATGTGGTTAACTACTTAAACATGTTTAAATATATTTATGTTAAATTTTTTGATGTTTTGATATTTTAATTTGGTTATAATTATTTGTAGTTTTTATTTTATGTGCTGTTTTATTTAATTTTTTATTGAATAAATTATTATATTTAAGAAAATAAAATTAATTGAAAAGATTTGATCTTGCCATGTGTAACTTAGCTACACATGGTAAGATTCCGCGAAGGTATACATGTTAATTTTAATTATAAATATATATAGTGATTAAAAAATAATTAATTAATTATATATATTTATAAAATAAAAAATTTAAATTTAAATTTAAATAATACGTTTCATAATATAAAATTTGATGGAGTGGGTGGAGTTGAAAGGGCTTCCACACGTAGCCTATATATGCATATATATATATATATGTAATTAGTCATGTTTAATAATTTAAAAGCCAGTAGTATTATTATATTATAGTTTTAGGATAAGTTTGTAACAAAACGCATAATTAGCTCCGCCAGTGGTAATTTTTCTCCGTTGTTTACAGTGGAATTAGGTTAGATGTTCATTTGTTTACTCGACTTCAGTTTGCTATTAAATTAATGGAGATATTTGTAATGAGCTTGTTATGTTATAGTGAGTAATGAAGCCTACGATTAGCTCTGCTTTCTTAGAGAGGGAGAGAAGAAATAAAAAATAGAAAGGAGGGCATTCTAGTAATTTAACTTAAAAAAAATGGGTGGTTAGTATCTACTCCTCCCACATTTTATATATTATAGATAATTGTATGTCTTGCTGTACAACAATTAGCATGGCAACATAGCCATCTTTGTCTTAATTTAATCTTGAAACTAGGTGATTAGGTCTGACACGTTGCACTCGTTCTTGGTATATCAATCATTCTTACGGTGGTTGGTTTGTATGTATGACATAAGATAAAAATAGAATAATCAAAGGAATGGAATGAAGATAATAATGAAATGAAAATGGTACAAATAATCTTTAACTAGAATGTATAAAGAATCAAAAAAGAATTGAATTAGCATTCTCTCTTGGATTGTTTTTCTATGGTTAGTAAGTACGAATGAATATGTGAATTGAATGAAATTATTTCTAATAATAAAATTATTCTTAAATAATAAATATTCATATATTGAAAACTTAATTGATATTTTAAGCTTGGACCCTAAACTCTAAACCTTAAATTCTAAACCCTAAATATTTATATATTGAAAACTTAATTGATATTTTTAGCTTGGATTAACCAATTACCCCTAGAATGAGGTCATTCCGACTTCAATTATTTGCTTTTTTTTATTTTCTGTTATTTTTCTTAAAATTAATTTAGTTTTTCAATAAAATATTAGCATATGTATCAATCAACAAAAAATAAGTTTCATATACTGCAATTATAAGTTTATCAAAAAAATCTCTTTACAATTTAATTAAAATAATTTTTGTATTTCATCCTTCAAATAAATTATTAGGCCAACAACTTCCACAAAAAGGTTTAGTTTTTTAATGATGCAGGTGTTCTAAAAAATTCTACAATGTGCTAAAGTGTTGCACTCTCAAATTGTTTCTTACAAACACAAATCATGTTGTGCATGTATATAATTCTAAACTTAACTACATATGGCAGTAATAACATAATAAAAGTCAATTTAATATGCTTAACAACGAAAACAAAACACCAAAAAAAAAATTTAAGCTTAGGAGTCATAATCTCAATACTCGAAAAAAAAAAGAAATATTCAAATTTATTAACAACCAAAATCAAATATCAAAATAATAAATATAATCAGTAGTTCCTCTCAAGGAAAAAAGTTCATGTATTTCTAATAATTAAATGAAAACTTTAAACGTGGCCATGTAGAATATAACTTTTATTAATTGGCTCTTCTCTTTTTGCAATCATTCTTATGAATACATTGAATAACTCATGATTTTAAGTAATGTGACGCACAACTTTGATAATTGCCAGAATGGTAAGATTAGGGATCTTTCTAATCCCAAAATCAATTTTTTTTCTCTTTTTTGAAATTTCATTGTCAACGCCAATTGCCCTATCAAAAATTTGATTTGCCTTTGTAATTTCATCCCCAATAAATGAAGTTCTATCTTTAATACCATCAATCATAAATATTAAGTTATCACCACTTCTCCATTTTTTTTCTTGAAGATTGCAAAGGAAAGAATGACATTGAAGCATCTAAATCTTCAAGACCATCTTCTTTAACAACTCTAATGCCCATATTAGGATATATGTTTGTTTATTCTTTTTGTATTTCTTCCACTATATTATTGAGACATTCAGCATTAATTTCAGTAATCTAATCTTTTCCAAAATTGATGAGCAACTTATCATAAAACGAGAATGACTTATTTTACCAATTTGCACGGACATGATGGCTCTCTGAAAACTTTCAAATTCGAAATATATACATATATGCTAATATAGAAAGCAAAGAATAAAATAAAATAAACTAAAAATGCAAACATAAAGATATGAATCCTATACTGTCTTTTCTATTGCAACACTTTTTTAAATTGGATCCATTCCAAAACCACTAGTATTGAGTCCATTCCACATATTATGCATAATGTGAAACTCTTTCTTTAATGTTTTAATTCTTGACTCAATATGTAGTTTTTCCTTTAAACCAAAGTTTGGTAAAGAAACTGTCATTTTTTCTTTCATAAAATTTAAGTAACCAAGTCTAAACTCATTTTCAGCTTTATATATTCCAAGATTCACTATATCAAGTAGTGCCTCAATGAGCTTAGCATCTTCCTCATATTTTTATTTTCTTTTGTTTTTACTATGACCTCTCATTCCTTGTATTTGGATATCCATTCTGCAAAGGATCAATAACAAAAGGATGAAAAAACATTAATTAAATGAAACAAACGACATTGAGATATATACATACATACATATATATATATATATCTAATGATGTTATTAATATATCACATGCAATACCATAAAAAATGATTAACCAATGTCATCTATAAAAGAAATAATATGCAATAAAAAACCATCACATTACTATCAATCCATCTTTATTACTTGACTAGTAACACTTGTTAGATAAAGATACTCCTATCTAAATCATCTAGATTGTTTTTACACTCGCCAAGTAATAAACATACTAACTATAAGGTCTTTTCTAAATGTGGTCAATTATTCAGAAGGTTCAATTACAGTGACTAGTTCATCTTAATTAGTAATAAACTTCTTCATCATCTGATTGGTAACAACCTAATTCTTGTATTATATAAATATGAAATAAGTAGCATGTCATAATAATGCAATTTTGAATCTTAATTGGATAACACAAAAGACTTCTAAGGATTCCCTAACATGTCTTTCAATAAGCAAAATAACCTCTCTATAACATTTCTAGTTGAAAAATCTTTCATATTAAAGAATTTTTTGACTTGAATAGAAAATCATAACAGAAAACGATAGGGTAACAAACGATTTAATCAAACCCGAATTTGAAATCCCAAGGACACGACCCATGCCTTAAACGCCCGACCCAACATAGTAGAATTAGATTGAACTTGATGTAGACGACCATAATTAGTATACCGACACCTGATTGGTACGTCACGAATCACTCCGATCACTTCAGAATGACTCGATTTGAGAGTTAGAATTCACAAGAAATTGAGGCACACAATGTTAGGGAATAGGAATAAAATTCTAGAATTTAATTAGGCAATTTGAATAATAAATGAACCCTAATGCCATATTTATATATGGCATTGGGAACCCTAATCCTTCAAGGATTGTATTTTTATTAGTCTTAGCCTATATAAAATTGTACTTTAATGGGCTTGTTTATTTGTGACCTAATAATAAAATACCCTAAAATAAAATAGAATAAAAATAAATGATTAAAACTCAATAAATAAGACTCCTGATCCTTTGCCTCTAGGTCTTCAGTCCAGTGCAGAATATTCACCCGATATTCTTCTCTGGGCTCTTTGAATCTACGTTCAAATATTCTATAATCTCCATGGTATTTTTTTCAAATTGAAAACTATAAACTATACATAAACGTCATTATAGGGACAAATGGGTTATTAATTAATTAACACGGACTCTAAATTGATGTTTGAATCAAAAAATAGCCATAAGAATCAAAACCAACCCTCTTTTAATTAGTCAATATTTAATAAATATTGCATTTACACATATGTAAGCTTGCAACCATAATTGTTTGCATCCAAAATTGAAGAAACATGCCTCAGGACAATGACTACTTGGTCTCTATATTTCAGGGACAGTACATGTCATAAACTATGTTAGTATTTTTTTTTTTTT
Source organism: Avicennia marina (assembly GCA_019155195.1). Taxonomy (NCBI): domain Eukaryota; kingdom Viridiplantae; phylum Streptophyta; class Magnoliopsida; order Lamiales; family Acanthaceae; genus Avicennia; species Avicennia marina. The sequence goes on along the minus strand of CM032781.1, from coordinate 7,726,882 downwards.
TCTCTTTCATTCTGGGGCTAAAACATGTACTAAATTTGAATTTTCCACACATACAAATCTTGTTCTGTGTCAATTGTTTGAATATTTACCAATTTTGCAGTTGACATTTTAATTAATTGGTGTCCAAACTTGAAGATACACACGCAACATTGCATTCATCAGAGACAATGTTGGCTGCATGAAACGGGGACAAATAATTAGACCAATAGCACTAGATCATCTCTCCTCAAATCAGGTTTTCCAGAAGAACCACTTAGAACTAAAACTTCCACCAGTCATTTTGAGTCTGATAATGTCATCTAATAATGTCAAAACATTTCTTGTTCTTTTTTCAGTCGATTACACAAGAGATAAACTATCACTCAAAATAACAAATTGATGCTGTAATTGTTCAGTCATTGGAAACCCAAATAAAGAGAACATAATAACCATTTGAAAAAAAGAGTATAAAATATACAAAACTATAAAATAACGAAAGAAAGATATAGATAAATTCCTTACCTATTTGCTTTCAATTGAGGGTGAAGAAGACGATCGAAAAGGGATGGTGAATTGATGATGAAGAAAACGATAGAAGGAGATGGGGAGACAAGTTTTATGTGAGATAGACTTAGTGTTTGAAGGATAGTTTTGTGAAAGTAAAATACTAGTTTATCCCCACATTATTAGGAATTGATAAACACAAAAGAAAAAAATGGAATCACTAAACTTATAATTGTGGGATCACTTTTCCTTTGGAATGAGAATTCCTAAATCAGATTATACCAAATATGTGTTTAGAAATGAATTTGGCAGTATGTCAATTCCATTCCCACACTGTTTACTCCATAACAGCCATACATTTTTAAGTATCATGTTAATCATAAGCCAATCACTGTGGGTTTGAATTCCACTATGGCACTTTAATTTGCTTATTGTTAATAGTAGTTTATTATTTAATAATTATCAAAAATTAAATTTAAATTTATAGTTGTTGATAATTTTTCTCTAGTATGATCTACTTAGAGATAATTTCACAGATATAGGGTATATAAGCTATTACCTTGGAGAAAACATTTTTTTTTAGAAGTGAAAATAATAATAATAATAATACTATTGGGATAGTCAGTCAATTGCTGGCTAAAAAAATCTCCTTCCATAAAGACAGAGACTCAATGCTCCTCAAACCCAACACACAGGGCGTGGGTGTTTCTTTAAATTTATTTTTAAAAATTCATAATTTTTTATAATTCTTAAAATAATATATTTTATAAATAATAATTTTATTTATAATTGTCGTTATTAAATATTAGAAGACTAAGAGCAATAGTGCAATATGCAAGCTTACATGAAGAATTTTGATTTAATTTTAAGAGAAACGCTGCTGGGCTTGACGTAATTCAAAACCAAACGATTCATGGGCTCAATGCATATTTGTAATAAATTAATTTATATCAAAATTTCAAATAAAAATAAATATTAGTGAACATTGAATATCTTTGGAATAGGAGTAACAATGTTTGACACGACTCAAACATAATATGAAATTAATGAATTTATATTAAACCTTTGTAAGTATAGATCAAAATCGAGTCAAATCCACGAATCTAAAAAGGAATTTGAGTCAATTTCACCTCACGGGTTAATCTCCGAATTTGCTTGTATAATTAAAATATTTTAATAAATATTTTATTAACTATTTTTAATTTTGTAATCTTCTTAAATTATTAACTATATAAATAAAAAATTAATTAAATAAATTTAATTGTTAAAATAGTAAATATTTAAAAAATTAAATCTAAATGTTAGGTTAAATTAAACTTTATTTTAACATTCTCAAATTTAAATTTTTATTTTGGGCATTAGAATTTAGAGTGTAGTCCACACACCGCCCCTTCGTCCACACAAGTTTGACGGCTCTATTTCCTTCTCCTTATTTCTTTATTTCTTTATTTGCATGATTTTATAGATATTGCTAAAATAATTTGTAAAATTTAAAATGACAAGAAAGTAAATTTCAAATTTTAAGTTCATCTAAAATTACTTTTTAAAACAATAGTACTAAAATTAGAAAAAAAATTATAATGTATAAAACCTACTTCAACTATATTTCGGTCACAAGTTGGTAAATTAAATTTGAGTAATTTGTAAAATTAGCATGTCAAAATTGAGTTAGAAAAATTGACCTTTGAAAATAAACTGGATAAATTTAAGTTGACGAGTATATGTATAATACCTGTACTTTAACTTAAGCTGCCAACCTAATTTATTGTCACACCTACTTTTGAAGACTGGTTCTTATCAACAAAAGCCGCTTTGGTGAGGGACAGAAATTAAGGTACATTATTGGCAACGACGTTTGCCTTTAAAGTTCTGTCTAGTCGCGTTTATTATCTCTGGTACTCTTTTTTCTTAATTAATATTTATTAACTAATGATTAAAGGCACTCATGTGTGCATAATTATATAATACGTTAATAGTATTTTTAAATATAAATTTCATATCATTTATAAAATGAGAAAAAAGGAAAAAAAGAAATACAATACTTTAAATTTGATAGAAGAGATTGAAAAAATAAATAAATTAAAATTGAGACAAGAGAATGAAATAAGTAAAAGTTGAGGGAAAGACAAAAAATATATATATATATATATATAAATATGATGAAGTGAGGATATTATTGTAATTTAACATTTTGCTACGAAGAAATAACTTATGTCCTTAAATATATAGTATAGATAGATGTAGACATAGATATAGATATGGGGCCCAAGTTACAAACCGAAAAACAAATTAAAATAAACAAAGATACCCGGGTTACACTTGAGCGTGACCAATACTTAAAATGAAAATTTGGTGGTGGAATAACACAAAATTGGTGAACTTAAAGAGGAATCTGCATTTAGAGCCCTCAAGAGACACAAAAACGAAAAATAAAACTCCAAGACCATTAATATGGGCACATATTTGGAAGGCTAAAAACTAGCACATTTACATATTATCTGAAATTGAGAGGATTAGGGCTGTGCAACCTAAAGTAGAAATTCAGATATCCTACCTATTCGTGCACCGAAAATTACATTTTGAGCTGCTCCAAGGAGACCTTAGTGTTGCAGAGAGATAATCCCTACGGCAAACAACTACGTAAAATACTCAATGAAACGCCATCTCCTGCATTGCTTTGTTAGAAGAAGACCAGTTTTGTCTGACGTTAGCAGCAAAAACGAGATCTCAGTGTAACCGTTTCTTTTCTAACCTTGCTGGTTGTTGTTGAACTTGCAATGCATGGGCCCTCAGACTACAATGCATCACCTGTCATGATCGATAACTTGTGACTTGGCTATGTTAAAGCATGTGAAGATCAGTTTTATGCCAGCTGTTTGGGTGGAATAGGCAATCATTCTCACCTCCAAGGGTATGAATGTAGTTGACAAGAAATCTTTGCATTCATTGAGTAAGCGATGCCCTCGTGCACCTAAATTAGAAAGTTCTGACACCAGTAAGCTCATCTGCTCCGCCTGAAGATGCAAAATGCCCAAGGGCAATTAAAGGCAATTCACATTAAGGTAGAGACTAAGCACAAACATTAGACATGCAGTATATATTATCTGAAGTGTTGGGTGAAAACACAGAAGCAGAAGCCAACAGTGTAATTTATTTTGCTTATATGTTTCCTTCCCAAGAAAATCCTTTCTCGACGGCAGATCATACAGGCCTCTGAAGCTATGTCCCTGGCACAACACATTTGGTAGGAAATTTTAGAACCTATTAAAAATACTACCTAAACATTCTGTTGTTCTTTTGTTATTAGTAACTCCAGAATTCCAACCTCAAGCAACTATTTAGAATGTAGAATGGTGAAACTAAACCAGTTTACACCAAGAGAGACATGATGAACTTATTGAAAAGCATGCTGAGCTATGGTAATAACTGAAACTAAAATACACTTAAACTAGCACTTTCCTACTCATTCAAAGATGGTTTCATATGTTAATTCAAGCCTACTCCATCTGTTCAAATAGACACCTTGTAACTGAGTAACAATCCCTGTTCCTTTAGCTATTCTGCTTATTTATGTGTCTAATTTATCCACCCTTGGGCCATTACACAAATTTAAAGGCGTCCAATTGTTGATTCTTTTTCTTATAATTTAGCCTACTCATTCAAAGATGGTTTCATATGTTAATTCAAGCCTGCTCCGTCTGTTCCAATATACACCTTGTAATTGAGTGACAATCCCTGTTCCTTTAGCTATTCTGCTTATGTGTCTAATTCATCCACCCTTGGGCCATTACACAAAGTCAAAGGTGTCCAATTGTTGATTCTTTTTCTTATAATTTAGCCTACTCATTCAAAGATGGTTTCATATGCTAATTCAAGCCTGCTCCATCTGTTCAAATAGAAACCTTGTAATTGAGTGACGATCCCTGTTCCTTTAGGTATTCTGCTTATGTATGTGTCTAATTTATCCACCCTTGGGCCATTACACAAAGTCAAAGGTGTCCAATTGTTGATTCTTTTTCTTATAATTTAGCCTACTCATTCAAAGATGGTTTCATATGCTAATTCAAGCCTGCTCCGTCTGTTCCAATATACACCTTGTAATTGAGTGACAATCCCTGTTCCTTTAGCTATTCTGCTTATGTGTCTAATTCATCCACCCTTGGGCCATTACACAAAGTCAAAGGTGTCCAATTGTTGATTCTTTTTCTTATAATTTAGCCTACTCATTCAAAGATGGTTTCATATGCTAATTCAAGCCTGCTCCATCTGTTCAAATAGAAACCTTGTAATTGAGTGACGATCCCTGTTCCTTTAGGTATTCTGCTTATGTATGTGTCTAATTTATCCACCCTTGGCCCATTACACAAAATCAAAGGTGTCCAATTTCTTTTTCTTATAATTTAATCCATGTTGAACCAAAAGCCAGTATTTTTTTTGAGTTGCATCAATATATAACCTTTCTGATGTTAGTTTCACATTAAATGGAATGCCTTCCACTGGAAATGATTGCGGCTAATTAACTGAAGAATGCTCTGCTTTGCATGCTCCTACATTGGAATTGCATGGTTTTCGCATTACAACGTTTTGGTAGCTTTTCTTTTAGTGTTCCTCAGGAATCTTAACTTTGCCCGTTTATTGGTAGTCTCAAATTGTTGTACCTTTTCTGTGAGGTCTCAACACCAAATCTTACCTCAGAAACATGAGGAAAATCCATAAACCTACAGATAAGCAATCAAAGGACACAATAGACAGCAACATAATTACATATTTTGTAGGAAAAACAGCTAATTCTAAATCCAAAGGACTCACGGGAAGGAATCTTCAGCCAAACAAAAATTAATTTATGATGTGACAACAAAGTAATCATTCTATAGTTACAGACATTCTATAGTGACAGACATCAGGCAACACCACACATTCTGCTTGTCTATTCAGTGTATTAGATACTAGGGGGAAAAAAGTACCGTATTAAACACTAACACAGAAGAAATTCCTTTCATCATAGCTCCAAGAGAATATTCAAGTCTGATGCCTCAAGTCGAAAGAATACAGTTCAATATTGCCCTTTCTAAAATTGATATCTAAGGTACTGCCATCTTAAAGTCGAAAAGTGCAGTAATTGTTCACATAATCAAAGCAACACGTGATAATTACTGAGAAACCAGTAAATTAACCTCGTATATGAGGTCAAATATATGGACTCGATAATGCACTTAAAAAGGAGTTACCTTGGCTAGCAAAGAACAAATTGAATATGCCATTGCGTGCATCATGTCGACAGCAGAAGATATTGCTTCTAATACTTCATGCACATCAGCCTGAGCACGATAGGAAACAATGGAAGGAAGACACAAGGGTCTTTTAGTTCTTCATTAACAAACTATTACAGACAGAAGGTTCTTTTAGTTCTTTAATGACAAACTGTCGAAGGGGCAATGAATGAGGCATTCATTAGGAAAAGCACCATCATACCTTTGCACCCCAATCAACAGGGAGACGGACGGTGCTAGCTTTTAGAGCCTCTATAGCACTACACACTGAATTGTAGTGATCTCTATCTAATCGAGCCCAGCACTCTAAATGTGGCACCTGCATTCAAAATAGAATTAAACGGTAAACGATAGCCTTGGATGCATCCATCCTTCATCTCCATATCTTTGTGGCCTGCAACAACCACTACTCAAGCATATAAACTTGTAAAATAGTTGGGGGGAAGAGAGAGAGAGAGAGAGAGAGAGAGAGAGAGAGTTTGAGAAGTAATATTTAGAAGATTTTCCAGAGTCCAGCAAAATTTCAGAAAACAAAGGAAGTATTTTAACTATTGAAATAAACCACTTAACTAAGATAAGAGAAAAATAGTCAGGGAGAGAAAGAAGTATTACTTGTTCCTTTAATATATAATAGAGCTTCAGATGGTATCTCAAAAGTTGTAGTTCGATTTTCTTGGACCCAACCCAATGCCGCAATTTTGAGGTAGTCAGCCAAGTATTATAGAGGCTTGTCTGGTGAAGTTGAAAAGAAGAAGAAAAAAAGATAAAAGGAAGGATCGAGATAAGAATGCTTTCCCTTTGAATGCCACGTTGAAGAAACCAAGAGAGTACCAATTAAAGTATCAGAAGACAATTTGACTTGAACATTTGCCCTTACAATCTAGCTTCAAATAAATGATAACAAGGGGCATTAATTAGTAGTTGAAAGTAAAAAGGACATATATACTCAGAAAGCGCAATACAACCAAATTTAATTTCACAATCAGACATCTCCAACAGTAAACATTATCAACCCCAATGTTGACCTCGAAACAAATCGTCTATTTACTTTATCCAATTGGGAATCCACCTAATAAAATAAAACAGCTTCATATTTTATAAGCGCACACACAATTTGGGAAACATTTTTGGGTCTTGAGATAATTCTAATTAGCACGCGCAGGCTAGAAACTCATCAAATATCAATATATTTTAAAGAGTCCCTCTTAAAAAGAGGCACTTAAAAATCTTGAATCTGGATATCACAGACATGGTAAACTTACTCAAGACTCGATGAAGATAATAAATTAATGCCGTCATTAAGCAGTTAATCTGCCCCACAAAAATTAAAAATATATTTGAGCCAAAAATTTTGCCATCAGCATCAAACGACAGCTTAATGTAGAATGTGGCATATTGCAATCTGGATAATTTACATTTTCGATAAATCCACTTCTAATAGTATGACGTACTTAGTAGGGGGACTCCAGTCTATCTTGTATGCTCAAAATCCGGTCCTTCCCCAGCTCAATTAGATTACCTAGGCCAATCGATTTAAAGACATCTAGTTTGCAGCTCAATAAGATCCAGTTCCTGTTCTAATAAACTGGAAAATTATGTTATTGGTTGCTAAACTCCCAGCCAAGATACGATTCACATACATCAACATACCGTACGGAAATCAGGAGAGGGTACCAAACAACCCGTAAAGTATGCCTTTCTCACGAAACAAATGGAGCTTAAATATTCAAGTTACATTTTATTCAAAAATCAAAAGAAATGGGCATATTAGTACCTCCGTTCTATGTTTTCGTACCAACAGGGTATTCTCTACCTTCGCATTCGCTAATCGCCACTGCAAAAGCCGGTTATGCTTTAGTCTCAGTTCATGGGCCTCAACAATTCGATTCTCACCCAACTTTCTTTTCCTCAAATCAAAAGGAGAGCAAAACATAGATGGTGTTCCACACATGTTATTGTCGTCCGTGGGAATCCCTACGCCACTTCTAGCCCTTGACGGACTGGCCACACCCCTCAACAGAGCACCAGTGGATGAAGTCAAGGCCTTGCTTGGTGAAGCAGGCCTCAAGACCCCTAGGAGAGGTGATAACCCCCTACTCGCAGAAACTTCCCGAGGAGATGATACAGGACTTCTGCTTTGAAGTTTCTTTGCAGAAAATAATTTTGATGGACCTATTCTTTTGTTTGATGCACAACTTGAGACGGGTGAATCAGGATCTAGTACTTTAGGTACTCGATTATTCACATCTTGCCAAAATCGGGCGGGCACAACCACACCGCGTGGCCTCCCTGTCTCATTTCCACTGGCAGTACTCTCAGATGAGACACTCTCAACATCCGAGTTCACTGAATCACCCAATCTCGACCGACGATCAGGCTCAGTAATTCCTCGAACCTCCGCACCGTAATTCTCAAGTTTCGTTTCAGCGCCAACGTTGTTTCTAGTATTTCCATCAGCCATAGACTTCCTCAGTTCCTCGAGTGCAGAACCCGATCCACCCGATCGCATTCCCTTGGCGCCATAATTCAAACTCCGAGTGAAGAAACCCGATTTCTCGCCGCGTAAACTTCCAGGCCAACGATGCTGCTGCTGATCACTCTGCCTCGAATTCTCCCTATCCCTCTCCCTTCGATCTCTAACGGGTGTTACTCCCGCTTTCCGCCTCTCTGGCGTACCTTTCCTCGAACCCCCGGGAGTTCCCACCGTCATCGGAGGTGGTTTTACCCTACTCACAGGCAACGAATAGGATTCCCCCTGAAATGACACCGACAAACTCCGCAATGACGTCACCAGCACCCTCTCAGCACTAGAACGCGTCGCCGCCGCCGGCCGACGTCTGTCAGCAGATACCGCCCGTTCTTGACTCTTCGGAGTAGTAACTGCGGCTCTGCGGCCGAGCATCGGAGACTGAGATCTCCTCGAGTAAGATGAAGACCCGGAGGTGATGGAGGACGACGTCGCGTTAGTTGATGAAGAAGAATTGGAAGAGGAGGAAGTCGAAAGAGACAAGTAGCGGGAGCTGACTTCACGAGACTTGGGGCGGCGTGGTGGCGCATTCTCGGAGTCGGAAGGCAGCACGGGCGTCCGCTTGGGGTTCTGAGACTGGCGGTGGCCCGACGAGAAGGCAGTTACCATCTCACATCGTCAATGGCACCCCAACCAAAATTTCACCTCAATGGAGCTGATTTAGCGTGGGAGACCTGTGTACGCACGCGCACTCCTGAGCGAGAGAGGGTAATGGAATTAGGAAGGATTTAAGGGAAATGAGGATAGTGTCTGTAGACACAGAAAATAGACTTGGGTTTAATGAGTGTCTTCACAGAGGGGCAACGGAAATATGACCGTTACAAACCCGGCGAATATATAAATATATATATATACACATCGAAAGGTATATAATATATATGGTGCGTCAGTGTGGGGCGGGTTATGGAGTATAAGGGCCGTGTACTGTGTGACCGTGCGAGAGAGATGCATTTTTATAGGTATAATTTTGATTTACAATTTTATATTGAGCTAATATTTGATATTTAATATGCATAAATATATTAAAAAATATATATATATATACAACTGATAATATCCCGATTTTTAAATATAGGGGTAAAAATACTTGTGAAGCTAAAGATATGACGTCATCTTTAAATACATTGTAGTTGCACTTACCATTATATTTAAGTACGACTTGTCCTTTATACACACACACACACACACACATATATATATATATATATATTTACTATTGTATATAAGATAACAATAACACAAGCAAAAAACTATTTAATGATAATTAATGTATGCAACGTTATATTTTTATTGTTTCTCAAATTATATTGTAATTATCGTACAAGTATAATCTTTTAAATATTTTACAGTAACACTTTAAAAATTTGTTAAGTCAAGAATGATATCAAAATCATATAATACTAATAAAAGTAGCATATAAATAGTGAATTTATTTATAAATTATAAAAATATTATTACATTTTAACTAATATAAATAAAATTATTTAAAAAATAAAAGCATAAAAAATATGTACTATGAAAAATAAATGAAACATTGGAAGAATTTGAGATTCGAGGGAATTTGAAAAAAATATAAATTAAAATAATTAGTTTAAAAAAAGAGAATAAAAAAATTTTTAAACAAGAATAATTATACAATTTTATACGTACAATTAAAAATTTTTATTAACTTAATATTATAATATATAAATATAATAAGGACAAACTAACCTTTTCAAAAGCATGCAATAATTACAGTTATCTCCCTCTTATTTTGGAAATCATTATTACTTGCTCGACTACGGAAAACATTACATGTAGCTATTTGAAAGTGCAAAATGACATTTATGCTCCTAAAAAGTTTTGGTGAAATATTAGTTTGCTACAATTGACAAATATACCCTTGTTAGTGTTATGTGCAATTCAAATCTAAACCCCTTGATATTTACCTTAATTACGTATCTCCCACTTTGTTCGAGAAATTATCATTACAACCACGTGGTGCAATTATCATTACAAGAAACTTTCGAACAAATGGAAAGTTACATTTATACCCCTACACAATTCTAAATTAAAAATTCATCATATGGGAATTGACGTACACCTTATATGTGCAATAGGATATTAGACGTGTGTGTGTCTTATTCCCAAATTTATTACTTTTTGTTATAAAAAATTAAAATATGATTGACCAATTTGAATGTATCTGCAAGTCAGGTTATTGATTCAATTTGAATAAAATATATATTTGTGTGTCCATATATGTGCGTAAAAACATGTCATGCTAACAAGAAATTATAAGCAGTCATTTAACAACTAAATTGATAATTTTAAAAGAAAAAAAGTAATCTTATCACAAAAACGATTTATTGAAATTTGCTGGCTAAGTTTTATCAAATTAATAATTGGAGATTTGACGATTGCTAATCTATATTCGATGTTTCATTCTTTCTAATGAAACTTAGCAAGTATGGCTTAAAATTGCAGTTAGTTATAATTATAAGCATAAATAATTAGTAGATATTCTTTGATGGTCGTAATTTTGACCAGATTAAATCAAAATATTGGGTTTTTTGAGGTGAATATAGGATTCACATATTTAGATAAGCGAATCCCGACAAAAGGATTTCATTGAATTTCTCAATAGTTGATTTAAATTATCGTAATCATTATTTTGCAATTGATAACATTACAATGAAGTCCATTCTTTATTATTTTTATTACGAATATGTCCTTCTGACTAGTACACGTTTTACTAAATCCACCAAAGAGTTTTTTTTTTCCATAAAAATCAATCAAATTCAATTAAATTTAACTTTTGTTTGACAAAAGGATATTTTTGAAATTTTCCACAGTTTTTTTGGTCAAAATCCCACCAAAGGACTGCCATTTTAATGATTTTCATAATCAATGAGGGTAATCCAAATATCGCATATAGGGGACGGGGGATGACGGTAATTGTGACATGCTTTAAGAGGGTTAGTTGTAACTTGCATATGTTAAAAATATCTTACTAGAAATACATTTTTTTTAAGTACGTATTGTCATGGACTCTTGCATTAATAAATTCATTATTTGACACATAAGTTTCTTTTGAACTCCTTATAGATAGTTAAGTCATTTCTCACAATTAAAAAAATGAGCATATTACAAAGTAAATTGAACAAACAAGTTGTCAAGAAAGAACATTGTATTATTAATGGATGATAGTTATACAAAAGATCCAATTAGTCATCACCAATTCACACTAACTCTACGTACAAGGACATGTTTATTAATTAAGTTTTGCATTCAACCACCTATTATATGTATTAAGCACATTTCCTACCACGAATACAAAATTATGTACATAATCTATGATTAACTAAAACAAGTTATCTTTCAAATTCTAAAGTAGCATGCCAAATTAATTAATTAGCTACTTGGAGAGTGCTGCTATAACCTCTCCAATCAAATTTAGCAGAGTTCTGGTACCCTTATATGGCTAGATTTGACTTTACAATTATTACAATTTACCTTATGTTTACCATATTATATTAGATTTAGGTAGCCCCTTTCATTTGATCTAGTACTATGTTTGGTGACATGTTATCACCTAATGATTCTCAAAGCAAGCACCTATCTCTTTGTTGTATAAATTATTTATAATTTGAGGTACCTTATGTTACTAGCCATGGCTTAGTTTCCTTATCTTTATTGTATGAAATACCATATGTATTTTTAGTGTGATGAGGAGGTCGAATTTGTAAAAAACTTTACCAGCTTTGGCAATTACAAAAAATGAACCTTCATACTTTCTTATTAAAGCATTTTAAATGCTCTAAAATGTCTTGAACTACTACAGTAGTAGCTTTACTATTACTTCATCTTCAATGTACTCGTATCGGTGCCTCTCTTTATTAACCCACTTCTTTATTATTCATCAAGCCTTCTCCTAGTGTGGTTTTATTAAGTCAATTTGCTTCTCTCATGCGTTGGCAGTTTTTGTTACTCAAGTTCTCAATCCTTCGCTAGAACTTAAGATTTATGATGTCGCAAATTTTTGACTTATTGCTTATTGAAATGTACCTCTCTTCATTGCTTCGTAAAAGTTTTTCTACATGAAGTAACATAGCCTAATCTCATTAAGTAAAACTCACAAAATTACTATAAGTAGCTCTCCAACACGTTTCACCCTCTTTATTTGTTCAATTTTTCTAAGTGAAAAGTTTGTTGAAGAACAAAGCTTCAAACATAGGAGTTTAATAATTCCATCTATGATCATTATGTAAAGCAAGGATTAAGGTCACTAATAATGATTTTCAACAAATTTTAATATTCAAAAGCATTCTTAAACTGTCATCTTATAGCTTCTTCAACTACACAATCTTTTGGCTAAAGGATAAAAGTTCTATGTTAAATAAATTTAGTAACTATCTTAATTGAATCATAATCTTTAGATTTTGGTAAAATACTGATGAAATAAAGTGATTAACTTGCAATGCTGGTCGGCTAAAAGAAATTGTTCAAGTAGTCTTATTAGCTATTTATTCTCATTTTTGTCTCATTAGAAAAGGAAGAAAAGTTTATTTGTCTTGCTCCACCATATCCTTTATTTGTGTTTAAACTATGTAGCTTGCAAAATGCCATGGTACATCTTTGCCTTGGGTATCCTACACACTTTGAATGATGGAATTGTTTGTTTAGTTTCTTTAATGTGTTTTATAAAGTAAAATATACAATTGATGTTCGTTAGTGTAGAATAAGTTTTCATTTACCTAAATATCCTTTTTCAATGTAACTTCATTCCTCTTTAGTGAGCAGTTTTTGCTTCAATCCTAACTAAAAGAGCCTTTTTTAACTTCCCTCTAGCTCAATTTATGGCTATTAGTTTCACATTATGACTTAGTATATTAGCAATTAGATTGTGATTTCCCAACTCGTACTTCATCAAATAGTTGAATTTGGCCACAAAATCTTTCCATATAATTTGCTTTTGAGACAACTATTAGCAATTTTTCAAAATACTTATATTAAATAATAAATAATTGAATAGTTAATATAAAATATTAACCGTTAGCAACGGTTATCAACTCAAGGTTTTCAAACTTCTAATAAAAAATTTAAACATTGATTATGATTAAGAATGGCATTTGCCGAATGTCTTTTCAGAAAAGATGATAATGGAATAGTTGTCATTTTTTAATGTAGCCTTCTAATGAAACCAAAATCACCTTTATACACTAAATAATATAACACAACTTCTAATGTTCAAAACTCTTCTATATTCAACCACCATAGCCTAAAGAGGTGATAGTATGGAATAGTAAAATACTCAAATTAACACTCAAATATTCCTTTCATTTTGGCAATATTTCATGAAAGAGTATAACGGGTGAAACATCATAAGTATCGAACAATAGTGATATGGTATCCAAATTCTCTATTTACTTTTTCACTTGAAACTTTATTTTCTTTTCTTCCTTGATTCTATTTAATTAAAATCTTTTTTTTCATCATCTCGTTTGCCCATAAGAGTGTTTAGTGCAATTACCCAATAGAGTACAATCTTTTGAATTGAAAATTTGGGCTAGTATTATGTGAACAATTAATTTAAAAAAAAAATCATGTGTACAATGTGGAAATCGTTGTTCTTAAAAAAGTATGATAAGTGGTATGCTTGCCTGGTTCTTTTTTTCTTTTTCTACAAAATTGCTTCCTACTCTAATTTTGGAATTAATTTATCCAATAGTTTAAGAACAAAAATTATCTAGAAAATGTTTCCTCTAGTGATAATTAAGATGCCTACGCAAGAAGTTGAAAGATCATAGCATTTTGATGACCCAAATTTTAATAGTTGGTTTCAACGGCTTCATTTTCTTTTGACTATGCAAAAAGTTGCTTATGTGCTTTAAATGTCATATCTACAAAATAGCATAGAAGATGGTTCATACTCCTAAGAGCAAACTAAATGGCTCGAAGATGATTACATATTTAGAGAAATGATATTGAGAGCAATGTCCAATAATCTCTTTGATGTGTATTGCAAGAAATATAACCGAAGATGCAAGCCATAAGGCGTACTTGATAAACAAATATATAGAATTCAAGTTAGAGAGTGAAGAACCTATTATTGATCAAGTTCAAGAAGTGGTCCATATTGCTCAAGAAACAGTAGCAATTAAGAACTAATAACTTAAAATTTTCAAGTTTCGACCATTTTTGATAATTTGCCATCTTCGTGGAGAGATTAAAAAAAAATGTTGAAGCACACGCGAGAAGGCCAAACTTTAAAAGAACTCTTTCGGCATTTGCATATTGGGGAGCAAGTACGAGTATGTAATAAATTGGAGAAAGAGCAAAATTGGGTAAGTAGTTCCAATTTTACTTTTAATAAAGTGCATGCAATAAATACATCTAGTCTTAAAAATTATGCTAATAATCCCAAGATGGCTTTCAAGAGAAAGAAAATAGTCACTTTTTTGTCTCGCAATAATTTCGAGAGAAGGTATAGGTAGGTAATTAAGCCAAAAGATCCTTGTTTTGTGTTTGTGCAAAAACTAACCATAAGGTTGCAAATGTTGTTTTAGGAAGAGGCAAAATAACTATAAAGAAAGTAATAATAATGAAGAAAAAATAGTGTCTATGATTTTCAAGGCTTTTGTGATAGATTCCAATGATGGTTATCTTGTCATGTGACATCAAATAGAATTGCCTTCAAGACTTACAAGAAGGTAGAAGTAGATAATAAATAAGCTATTTGTGAGAAATTTTGCCACAAGCAAAATAGTGGGATGTGGTTTAGCAGACCTACAATTGTCATTTGGGTGATCCTCACTTTAAAAAATGTGTTCCATGTACTAGTCACTGGGAAGCCTAATTTCTATTTTCTTGTTAAGTCATCATGGATTAGAGTTGTTTTTGAAATTGATAAAGTGATCTAACTAAAAATGGGACCTTTATCGACAATGGTTATGTTGAGGACAAGATGTATCTTCTGAAAATTATAAATAAAAAATTTATACATTCTTGTTATAGCTGTGATTTGAATGATATTTTGCACTGTAGATTAGGATATGCATGTAATAAATAATATATGAAATGTATTAAATTAATTAGATTCCAAGTGATAATATTAGAGACTCTGTAAAATGTGAATAATGTGCTCAAGCCAAATTAATTAGAAAATCTTTAAAACCACCACTAGGAATTTTAAATTTTATTCGGTTAATACATATATATGTTTGTTATAATAAACAAATAGAAACCAAGGGTGTAAAAGATGCTTTGTGACTTTTATATGACTATTCTAAATACACTTATGTATGTCTACTTAGGACAAATAATGAAGTTTTTGAGGCTTTTAAAAAATATGACACTTCTTGAAAATCAACTTGAATAAAAATTGAAATATTAAAAAATGATAAAGGAGATGCATCTCTTTTGAACAAATTTGTTAAATTTTGTGAAAAAAATGGTCTTATACATCAATCTGATGCACCTAGAACTCCTCAACAAAATGGTATAGCAGAATACAACAATTGAATTTTGCTTGAAATGATAAATACAATGTTATTGAGCTATACTTGCCTTCTAACCTATGGGGAGAAGCCTTGTTATCTGCTAATCATATTTGTAATATAAACCAATAATTTATCAACGTGATGATTAGTAGTTAGTCTCAGAGGATGATCAGCTATGAACTAAATTCTCATTGAATTTGATTTTTTTCATTAGAAATGGCTTGCACATGTTCTACAACATCCCCCGTCAATATTTTGGTATGAAAAATTCTTAATGTCAATTGAGTACCCAGTTCTCCAATTGATTAGCTTACAATAATATCTACAACTTTTCTCAAATTGATTAGGTCGCCGTGAGTAGAAATATGGCCATAACATAATCGATAGATTCAAGATGTACTGCTAAAAGTAAAAGGAGTTCGAGTATTTGTTAGTTGCGCTTGAAAGGTTTATGAATCTATTTACAAGTCTAATTTCAATGTCTTGATTTGGGTCGCAATACGGCTCCATATAAATTGTGGAAAAATAGGATTCCAAACTTAGAATATTTTAGAGTATGGGGATGAGTAGCTTATGCTTTAGATAATTCTATTAATAGAAAGAAAATTAAGAGAAGCTAACTGCATTTTATTGGTTATGCTAATGATAGCAAAGCATATAGATCTTTAGAAATAAAGATCACTATTCAATTGAAACGACATTGGTTGAATTTTTCAAAAATAAAACAATTAAAGATGTTAGTTTAGTAGAAGTAAAAAAAATAAAATTATGAAAAGATTTTGAACTTGACATGATTACATATAACATTGAAGAGCCAAGAGATTTTACAGATGTTGTGCCCCTGTTCGAGGCCAAGCATTGGAGACAGGATATGGAAGATGAAATTAAGTCAATATTAGATAAAAAAAATACGTAGACATTAACAACTTGCCCCTAAATACAATAACATTAGGGACTAAATGGGTGTTCAAGAAAAAACTGAAAATAGATGGTTCTGTTCATATATATAAAGTAAGATTAATAGTTAAATGTTCTAAATAAAAAGATGGGATAGACTATTTTGAAACATTTTCTCCAATTACAAAATTGGCTTCTATGAGAATTATGTTTGCAAAAGCTTTAATCTGTAATTTAGATGTCTATCAAATGTACATTAAAATAATATCTTTTAATGGAGAGTTAGATGAAGAAATATATATCAAACAGCTTAATGGTTATGTAGTTTGAGGATAAGAGAATAAAGCACATAAGCTATACAAATATTTATAGGTTTTAAACAAGCTCTTAGATAATAGAATAAAAAATTAAGAGAAGAAAATAAAAATTTTGGTTTCAAGAGTAATAAAGTTTATGAGTCCATGTTTACTAAAGGTGATGGAAATTCGTATAGAGTTATTACTTTTTATGTTGATGACTTGCTCAAATTTTCTTCAAGTTTAGAATTGATTGATGAGATCAAGAGGTATATTGCTCATATTTTTGACGATAAAGATATGGGGCACGTTGATGTAATTTTGGCTACAAATATTCTTGTTTTTATAGGTAACGAGAAATATATATTGGCACAATCCTACTATGTTCCAAAAATATTGAAATAAATTCAATACATATGATTATAATTCTAGTAATGATGATGATGAGCCCCATTAGATCCAAATCACGAACTTGCCCCTAATAATGATGAGCCCATTGCTCAAGATTAGTATGCTAAAATAATTAATAGCTTAATGTACTTAATTAACTATGCTAGGACAGATGTAGCCTTTGCAGTGGGAAAGCTTAGTAGATTTAACACAATCCCATTAATGAACAATAGAATGAACTAGATAGATTTCTAAGATATTTGATAGTTACCTCTAATTATTTTTTTGAAGTATTCTGATATTGGTATTATTTTGGAACGTTATAATAAAGTAGATTGAGTTGTACGAATCCTGAAAATCCATAGATACATAGATCGAAAAACTCTTTATACGAAATCCAAGATGACCAACATGATTTATTAGTACATATTCCAATTCTTTGAGTTGTTGTACACCTCCAGCCCCAGGAAAGCCCATCCGGAACTCCTGGAATCGATTCCTCCAGTGGTATCCGAGGATGACAATGCTTTCCTAACTGCTATGCCAGATGAGGACGAGATAAAAAAAGCACATCCAAGATGACCAACATGATTTATTAGTACATATTCCAATTCTTTGAGTTGTTGTACACCTCCAGCCCCAGGAAAGCCCATTCGGAACTCCTGGAATCGATTTCTCCAGTGGTATCCGAGGATGACAATGCTTTCCTAACTGCTATGCCAGATGAGGACGAGATAAAAAGCACGGTCTTCGAGAAGGATGTCCCCTGGTCCCGATGGCTTCCCAGAAAGCTTCTTTCGAACCTGTTGGCATATCATAGGCAGCGACGTTTGCAAGGCGATCCAATCCTCTTCTTCCCGTGAAGGCTCAATGAATTGCTGTTTTATTACTGTAATTCCTAAATAAAGCAATGCTATTTCCATTGATCAGTTTAGAGCTATATTTTCTGTTTTGCCAACTTAATCCTCTTCATTATCAAAAAAAATCTTGGCGATAAGGTTGCCTTCTATCTAAACTTGTATCTGAGTATCAGGGTGCCTTTATTAAGTTAAGGGCTTTAGCGCCAGACAAAATAATATTGGATTGGCATCGGAGCTTGTTAATTCGTTGCAGCTGAAAGCTAGAGGTGGTAACATTCATTGGGTTGAAATTGGACATTCGGAAGGCGTATGACACCAATAAATGGCACTTTTTATCATAAGTTCTCGCTCACTTTTTTGAGCAAAAATGGTTGGATATATCCATTTCATGTCAAAACAGATTCTTTATTTGTACATTTGGCGCTTTAGCGAGTCTGATTATCCTTGTCTTTGTTTATGTCTCGGGTTGGAACAAATTACTCTAATGCGCCCCCGCCTACGGATTAGTCGACATTTTTCACAAATTTTACGAACGGAAGCTCTTATTTTCATATTTGTCATTCCTTATCTTAATTCTGAATCTACTTCTTGGTAGAAAATCAGTTTCTTGAAATTTTTCATCTCGAATCGTAGTGAATAAAAACCACCTAATCTTTCGAATCCTTGTTTCGGAGTCGATAAATTATACGTCCTCTGGTTGAATCATAACGACTTACTTCAATTTTTACTTTATCTCCTGGGAGTATCCGTATAAAACTACGTCGGATCTTTCCTGAAACATAACCTAGAATCAGATCTTCATTATCTAACCGAACCCGGAACATGCCGTTGGGAAGCGATTCAGTAATTAAACCTTCATGAATCCATTTTTGTTCTTTCATTCCAGGTAAAGCCCCCTTGAAGTATCAACTAATGGAGAAGAAAGGATATTAGACAACTGACCCCCTTTCTTTTTTTTACAAATAGGAAGAGGTTTCGGATCCCATTTGGATATTCAAAGGATTACCATATATAACACAAAATTTCTCCGCCGATTCCTTCTAGTCGAGCCTCTCGGCCTGTCATTATACCTCGAGAAGTAGAAAGAATTATAATTCCCATCCCACCTAAAATTCTAGGAATTCGTTGAGAGTTAGAATAGATTCGTAGACCGGGTCGACTGATCCGTTTTAAAAAATATCTATAGGGTCTTTTCCTATTCCTTCTATGTCGCAGGGCCATAAAATATTTGTTTTTTTTCTCGATGTTTTCTGACGTTTTCGATAAAACCTTCTCGGAAAAGTATTTTAACAATATTTTCGGTTATATTAGTAGATGCTATGCGAACAACTCTTTTTCTATCCATATCAGCATTTCGTATAGAGGTTATTATCTCAGCTTGTCTCTACCCATGATGAACTCAAATTATTGGTGCTGGATAGTTTCAACATGTTTTTCTTTTTTTATTGGTTTATGAATATGCATTTTTCAAGGTATATACGTGAGACACAATCGTAGAATGAATCTAGTTCTTAATCTATTTCTGTCAAATACCCCAAAGATATCACGATCTCATTTTATTGTATAATACCTCGGGAGCTAATGAAACTATTTTAGTAAAATGAAATTGTCTCAATTCCCGGGGGATTGCACCAAAAATTCGAGTTCCTTTTGGATTTCCTTCTTGATCAATCACAACTGCAGCATTGTCATCATATCGTATTATCATACCGCTGTCACGTTTAAGTTCTTTACAGGTACGAACAATTACAGCTCTGACTACTTCTTATTTTTCTAAGGGCATATTTGGTACTGCTTCTTTGATCACAGCAACAATAACGTCACCAATATGAGCATATCGACGATTACTGGTTCCTATGATTCGAATACATATCAATTCTCGAGCCCCGCTGTTATCCGCTACATTTAGATAGGTCTGAGGTTGAATCATATCAATTTTTGAGTCTATTCTTCCAATGCAAAGGATGAAGAAAATCAAAGAAATATTGTTTGTCCAAAAAAAGAAACCTGCGGTTTCTGTCGGTTCTACATTTTGATCCCGAAATCAGAAATTTCGTATAGGCATTTTGGATGCTGCTATTAAAATAGCCCTTCTAGCTATATTTTCGGTTACTCCACCTATTTCATATAGTATTCGACCCGGTTTAACAACAGCTACCCAATATTCGGGGGATCCTTTCCCCGAACCCATACGTGTTTCAGCGGGTCTTACTGTAACTGGTTTGTCTGGAAATATACGGACCCATATTTTTCCACCACGGCGTGCATTTCGTGTCATTGCTCGTCGACCTGCTTCGATTTGTCTAGATGTGATCCAAGCGGGTTCAAGTGCCTGAAGAGCATATTTACCGAAACATATAGATCCACCCGATCGATGAAGACTCAAACCGAACTCGCCCTTTTGGGCACAGGGATGCGAGAACCAATCCGAATAATCAACCGCTTTTTTTTTAGAAAATCTGCCTCCAGCAAGACAAGATAGGGGGACGCCAAAAAGCCGTATAGTGCAGGAGCGCTCACATTTTTTGGCTGACTCTTGAACTTGAATTTCAAAATCCGGCTTGCTCCCGGCTACGTTTGGACCCTTCGCCCGCTTAGAAGTGGATTCGAACCACTGACACAAGGATTTTCAGTCCTTTGCTCTAACCAGCTGAGCTACCTGAACCACTTTCCTAAAGTCTGTTTTCTTCATCAAATAGCGCCCTACCTTACCACAACACTAGTAAGGGAAAAGCCCTTGACTAAACTAATAAGAATAGATAGGCTTTTTCGCTTGTTCGTCAAGCTTTCGAGCAGCTCTTTCAACTGCCGCCTAATCCCCCAACATGCTCAAGAACCGAGAGCCGTCCAGGGACTGGACGGCCGGAGGGAGCTTGCTTATAGAAAGAAGATAGGCCGGTCAAAGAAAAACAAGGCGCAACGGGCTCTCTGCTCCTAGTCACTAAGTAGTGCTATTCGGGGGACTGGACTCCACCAAGAGGTTCTTTCTCTCACGTAATTTCGCCCGCCCCTTTCATTTCCGTGCCGGAGGAAATGGGATTCGAACCCATGATACAATCTTCTTGTATGTCGATTTAGCAAACCAATGCCTTAAGCCACTCAGCCATACCTCCAAGTTGTTGATCGGAATGGAATTGGATGTGCTGGGTTTGGTTGGTTGCCTTAAGGGCTATCTGATCTGATCAGCTACCTAAGCCGTAGCGCGCTAACGTGTGTACTCTTCTTTTATGAGCGAGACTCTATCCAGATCTGCCACTCGTTGGGCGACGCCTTCTTTTCTATGAATAGCCCACCACCAAATGATGAATTTTCCAGTTTTTGCCTTCGACCTGAGACACGATCAAGCCAAGCCCTTACCTGCCTGAATGGAATTCATATCTCCTTCATCTGCTCGAGAAAGGAGAAAGCCCAGAGAACTAGGCTAGCTTAGCAACCAAAGCTAGCTTACTAAGGCGAAGGAATTTTTTGTTGATTGCACGAGTTAGCTAGCAAACCCCCTTGACTCATCTCTCTCTCTATAAAAAAAGCCCTTTCTCCAACATTGAAGTTTAAGGTAAGCATCTAGCTCTTTATCCAGAGCTACTGCTTCAACAATCAACTGAGCTCAGGAAGTCAGGTTAAGACGTCGACTTATACAGGGGAGATGAAAAAGAATTCCTGTCTTTAGAAGTCAATCCCACTAAACTACACTTATACGCTTGACATGAAAAGTAGAGGCAAGTGGAGTTAAAGGCCGAGCCTCCACTAGCAAAGGGGGATAGCCATGCTAATCCAAGTAGTGCAAAAGTGCGCCCACTCTACCTTTCTTTCTTTATCTTAGACTTCGTTCTTCAAGGAGACCTATGTGCATTTCCTCTGTTCTGTGCTCTTGAACTCTTGATTCCCTTGTGCCTTTAGTTTAAGTATAGGTCGTCGATTCAATCTATCTTGATGGGATTTTTCTAGTAGGTAGCGACAAGAGGCTAGATCAATAGCTGAAACTTTTTTTCGGGTAGGGTGGAGTCAGAAGTCCTATTTTTCCCAACCAAATAAGCACTTTTGCAAAGTTCACCTTCCCGCGGTCACAATAAGACTTACAAATAATAATCAGACCTTACCAAGTACAGGGACTAGACTATAGAGCCTAATTAAAAAGAATTTGGGCTTGCTTTCTCAATTCACATCTATGAGCGATGATTCTTCTATCTCTTGCTCGCTTCGATCGGACTCTGACAGCTTAGGGAAGAATGATGGGTCGCTAACAAGGCCTCTAAATGACCGCTCAGAAAAGGCCTACCTATTTTTTTCCCAATCTGTCACTTGCTCGTCCCTCTCTCATGAAAATGATCTCTCCTCTCTCGGCGGCTTTGACTCATGTCTATAGCCAGTTGCTAAGACGATTCCCATTCAAGCATTCTCATTCAACGATCTATCAATGCTGCCCTTATTCTTTCTTTTTTTTTTCAAAATTCCTTTCTTTCTACTAGTTCTTACATAAGCAATTTGCAGGAAGTAAACGAAGTCTTTCCTTCCGAACAACTATAAATAGCTTTAGCATCTTTCTTTTTTGAGTTGAAAAGGTCTTTATAGAGCTAAGGGGAAGGTTTGGAACCCTAGTAGCAGAATGGAATCAGTTTACCGGGCTGACTTCCATGCCAACACGAGTAGTTTAACTCATCACTACCTCGTAAGGGCGTTGAGAATTGTTTTTGCTTTTATTGCTATAAACTTTTTCAAAAGTATTCAAATAGCCTTTGCATAGTTTACGAATTCTGCTTAGTAGGGACCTAAACACAGGAATGGTTTTTCTCAGAGTCAGACCACGCCTTATGACGAAAGGGGGAGAAAGGACGGATCACCTGTCGATCTGTGATCAAAGAAAACTATACCTGAAGAATGGGATAGAGATTGACAAGCACAAAAGCGATATCTCATATCTAAACATTAATCTACGCTCATTGATGAGACGGCGACATAGAGAGAAGAAAGTATACCCTTTGTAACCCCTCTTCTCACTTAAAAGTAAAGAAGAGATAGACACTTTGGAATCCACATTTTTTGGGATTGAGGATGGAATCGAATAGCGAATGCACTTGCGGTTAAGACAGGTCCTGCATCTCCTACCTAATGCAATTGACCGACCCGCCATCTCTTTCCTTCAATAATGCCTTCGCTTCACTTCAAGACGTTATTTACCAATAAGAATAGGAAAAACTACCTTTTTGAATGGAAGAAGCCGAAGGGCTTTTCGAGCGCTGCGGTAATGAGCCGTAAGAAAGATGAGCAGAGCATTCCTTCCGCCGGCCTTGTTAGGAGTAGGGGAGCGTGGTGAGATAGATAGATGTCCAATCCTGCAGCAGCTAGTTGCCCGGCCTTAGTCTTGGGCTGATCTCACACTTCAATCAATCGATCCAATCAATCGATCGATCAAGAGGCTAATCTCTTTTTTTTGTTTGGGCCGGTAGCTAAAAGAAAGTCCTTGCTTTCTCTTGAACAAGGGGCATAACATTAGCTTCAATTTCACAAGCTCAACCTTGAAAAAGAAAGGTGGCAACGTTGAACACTTCAACTCGACCACTGAAGAAGGCGAAGGCTGGGCGAGAGACTAGGCCAACTTACTGCTTATTGCCATGCCATGGTTGAAGCTTTAAACTGCAGTCCACTTTATACCTTTGCTGAGCAGACCAAGGGAACTTCTCACCGAAGGAGGCGGGAAGCTACCGCTTCTAGAATGGAAGCTTATCCTTTACTTTTTTTTAGAGCGTATCGCTATTTTGAAATAATCAAAAAAGGTTTATGGATGAAGTAATCGGAATGACAAATGGTTACGGTTGCGGAAAGCGGAGAAAGTCGCGTCGGTTACCTTTTGAATCAAAGTAGCGACGAGCCGAGTCTTACGACTAAAGGGGGAGAAGCTTTGCTTCGTAGACAGCTTCGCTTCCTCGTCGCTTCTTTCTGGCGACTAGCTTCTCAAGTGGGTGGCTTGGTAAGCAAGCTACCTTCCCTATCAATCAATAATAGGCCAGAATGGTGGGGAAGGTAGCTTGCTCTTCAATGGAAAGGGGGGAATCGCCCTTTCACAGCCGCTCCTATAGAACTACCTTTCGCCCAAGATGATCACGAACGAAGACAGAGAATTGCGTAGTATAGGAGGACGAAACGAAACAAACTTGCATAGCTATATCTTCAATGGAATCTAAATATGTGGCTATGTCACATGCAGGTAAAGATGTTTGGATGAATAGATTCCCAATGCATACACCATTCTTGGAAAGGCCTATGTAATAAGTTACCATATATTGTGAGAAAAAAATAGCCATTTGCTCAGAAAAAATAAGCAGTTCGTAAGTTTGTCCAAAAAAATTTCTAGAAAATACTTTAGTGAAATTGGGGAAAGTGATATCAAAATATTTAGCAACTAATATAGATTCTCTTACTAAAGTGCTTTTTAGATAAAGAATTTATAGAGCCTTGAGGGAAATAGAAATAACACTAGTATAAAGAGGGACAACCAAAGTTGTAGTCTTCTTTTCAATTAGGATATTTATAGAATATCCAATTAAAAGTTTAAGGGAAATTTAACTTTAGGCATGTCCATTGGAAAGGAAACATGGATACTTTCTAAAGCACATCAATTTAAATTGAATCCCATTTCTATGAGGTGATGTGCCTTTAATCTTTTGCACGAATTGTAGGGTTGGACAAAATGTCCTTAACAAGCTTATAGACTTTTTTAAGTAGGACTAAGTGAAAGCATTCTTGATGCCTATGTGAACGTAGGAAGATAAGGTGATTTCTTATGATTTTTAATTGGTAAACTCCTGATGCACTTATGAATATAGGACAAGCATATGGCCTATAAAATGTGTGGTTAGTGTACAACCAACACCGAATACAACCCTCTTCTGTAGTCTATAAATTCAAGGTTGCTCCACTTAAAGAATACATCATATTTAGACAAGGACAAATCTTTACATATTTTGGAGATAGTGGGGGTTTGTTAGAAATGCTCCAAAATAATTATATTAAAAAATAAAAGTTTGGTGAGACTAGTCGATACAGTACGGTATGCGGAATTGAATAACTAAGCTTATACTTCAAGAACAATTTATTTCCAAAAAAATCTACCATTGTAGAAATTGTTGTTCTTAAGAAAGTATTTTAACTAATATGCTTGCCCAATTCATTTTTCTTTTCTACTCTATTTGTTGGATAATTTTCCCCAACAATAACTTTTTTATTTCAAAAATAATTAGTGGTAGTATTATTGGTATAAATGACAAATATAGCATCCAACAAGTAATGCTGTCACATTAACAAATAAAAAGTGATGACTATCACCTCTTTGTTTTGTTAAGCTTCTTACTATTAAAGGCTATGGGATGCTTATATTGTATTAATACTTGTTCAATGGAAAAGTTAGAGGCATTTGTATACTTGTCCAATAGAAAATTTAGAGGCATTCGTGTGCACCTCAAACATGATATCGAAGTTAGGCAAGGCATAACCAGGTTCTATGCACATGATGGCCTTAGCAAAGGCTTTTTAGCACTTCTCAAATCAACCTCAAACCTTTCTCCTTCTTGAAGAAATCCATCAATAGTACTGTTTTTCTCGAGTAACCTAAATTAAACTTAGAGTAATAGTTTACAAGATCAAGGAAAGGCCTCAACTTAATTAATTTGTTTGGCAGCTACCATTTTATTTTGGCATGGATCTTAGCTAGGTTTATTTTGAGTTTCCATGCCCATTTATGTGCCCTAGGAGATGAAATTCTTTGAAAAAAACTTACATTTCTCCCTCTTTACATACAATTGATTTTCTATCAACACTAAATAAAGTTTAAAAATGGTAAACATGTTCTTTTAAAGAATTACTATATCTTATAATATCATTAAGATACACTAACACAAATTGATCTAAGTAAGAATTAAACATTTATTCATTAAATTACAAAATGTTGTTTGGGTGTTTAACGTGATCATGTAAGCATTAGATAAGCTAAAGGAATGGACTTGAACCCAAAGAAGCCCTACTTGTGCAAATCATAGGAACACGATCCAAAACGCAATGAACTTGAGGAACTCAAGCAAAGGATGATTGCCACCAACACATCATATTGGTTGATATGTCACAAATTTTTTCAAGATAACCTGAAATGATTTGATTTGGAAAAAAGTTTCACAAAAATTAAGAAAACACTTAGTTTCTAGGAAAAATATAAATCTATTATTTAATAATCAAAGGTTGTGTAAACCATATTAAAGGATCTATTTATAGCACTAAACATAGCCAAAGGATCTAGTTTAAGTTGGAATTAACTTAGAAAAATTATACTTTGGTTATACAAAAGAATCGTAGTTGAAGTAGGATGCCTAATTTTCAACATTTGCATCATAATTGGAGTTCTTCCAATCAATTGCCAATCCTTTAGATCAATTTGCCTCTGTCTAAGATCGTAACTTCAGAAAGCACTGATTGAGTTTGTATATTGTGCTTGTTGTATATGATTTACATCAGTTACAAGAATATATGCTTGGTTTAATTAAATTAGAAAAACTTAGTCTTTGTCGCTTTAAATGTAGATAACTAGAGTGTTTTAATACTTTTTTTGTAAAGGGAACAATACTCTTTATTTTCTTTTCCCCACATTGTGTACAAGTAGAAAATTTGTGCTTGTTTTAATCAATCCTACATCCTTGCGACCAACACTGATGTCTATCCAACTACCCTCAAATCAATTGGTCCTATACAAGAATCATAAATTCAAAAAGATAAAGCACTATCGATCCACTCATTCTAGATTGATCCACCATGCACGCAATTAGTTTTGGTTGACCTTTGATTGGTCCTGATGCTTCAAAGTCACCACCTACTCATTACACCACATTGATCCATGGGCTCTTCTTTGATTCCCAAGACCTTTGTAATTGCCTAAATTCCTCTAGAAAGCCTTGAACAAGAGTTACCCTAGAATTCTTGAGCTTCTTAACCTTTGCTCCTACACTTAGTTTTCTAGTTAGTCTTGGATATTCTACTAGTTTAATCATCTCCCTTCTCTTGAAAGGAAATTATCTTTAATTTAGATTCTTGTTCATTCCTTACATCAAAAGGGCTTAAATCACTAAAATTAAATGTTGCACTTATACCATACTCACTTGAAAGCTTCATTATCATTTATTTTCTCCAACATTTGAAATGGTTTATCATTTGTAGGCATGCATAAACTTGATTTTTTTTGTTCAAGTAACCTTTCTTTTCTTATATATACACAAATCCAATCTCTTGCTTGCACAGGAGCTATTAAAAGTTTGGTTGATCAATCCTATCTCTGCCTAGATCAATCTAGATCCTATTCCAAGGCTATCTTTTTGCTTGTTTTGTACCAAATTGAGCCCTAGAGGCTTTTCTTGCTTCATGAACTTGTCCAAATATTCAAAATATTCTAGAAATTCATTCATGAGTATCACCCATTGTCTCCTTCAATCTTGTAATTTTGAATTGATAATGGCATTGTCGTAGGTAGAAATGATGGTCATAATAATGAGACTTTTTTTTTTTTGGTTTTATATGATAAAATAAAGGAAATTTATTAATTATTTTTTAATATTTTAAATTAAAATACTCTATTTTAATCTGAAACTTTATATTTTTCCTTTTATGTCTTCGACTAAGGTAATTAACATTACTTTATGATTATGATGGATTAACGGTGGCACAACTGATGAATTTAATTTGAAAATTTTAATATAACAAATTATATATCAATCAAATAAACATTTTGTGAAAAATGTATAATTCAAAACTTAGTCAAAATCAAATAACTAAATAGAAAAGATGGTGAATTAAATGTCTATCCACCAATTAGTATACTTAATGTCATGGTAAAGTTAATAAATTTACATTGAAAATTAATGAGAAACTTTTAAAAATTTAGCTAGAGATACAAAAGTAGAAAAATGAAGAAATAACTTATTTTCTTTTCTATTTTTTATTTTTTCCTTCGTTCTAATTTATGATGGTTTAAGGACGTCAAAAATTAATGAATTTGATTCGACAATGTAATATTGTTAATTGAATACTATTGCATAGCATCCTATTTTAATCTCAAATATTATTAATTCAACAACAATGCGTAACATACTTTTTATCTTTTAATTTTTTGGTCTTACTTTTCATGAGTTTAAATAGTTGCAGCCAGTTTCAGATACTAAAGTGAAAGAAATTAATTAAGTATATTTAATATTTTAAATTAAAAAAATATAGTTTATCCAAAACTTCATATTTTTCCTTTACATCATTTTTAATGGTATTTACATTATTATATTATTACGATGGTTTAGAGAAACTTGAATTAATAAATTTTATATAATATATGTATGCTTTGTTTATTTACATCTTGAAATTAAATTCAAACGTTTATATATATGTAACACTGACCTATCATGATACATTGAGTGGGGGTGTGAACAACAAGAGAGGGCCGGGCGCCAGAGGGGTGCGAGCCGTAGGGCCGTGTTCGGTGGCCTTCCTAACGTCTTTTTCGAAAATTTGAACTCATACCAAAAGGCTTTCTCAAATAGGAACAAACAAAATACGAACAATTGGACTGTCCCTGAAGAGACGCTTACCTTCCAATTATAGACTTTATGCTGTGGCCCCTCGATTTATATCTACAAGTAACATTACGTGTACAAATTTATGTAAATTCTACAAAATTGTTCGTTACAGTAAATCATACTAAAAAATAATATCAATTTAAAATCAAGAGCACAGAAAAATTTAAAAAACAACAAAAAGAGCCTGTAGACCATCTTCTTGGGAGTGGCGGAAAAAAAAACCCACAACCCCTTAGGATTATCTGGGACTTGGAAGACTTTCCCCTCGTAGTCCAACGAACGATTTCAAGAAAAAACCAGAAAAGAATAAACAAAAAAGAGGGGCAAAGTGATAGAAAAAGAATTCTAGTCAATTTTTGAGTCTATCTATAAGTATAAACAAAGTAAAATAGAGTTATATCTCCAGAAAATTGAAAAAGAAAAAAAACAGTTAAACAAGGTTATTATAATAATTTAATATTATACAATTAAAATTATGTCTCTTATCTTGTCTTAATATAAGATGAAGAACTAAAATAAATCAAAAAAAGTGAACCAAGCTGGCAATTTTGTGTGTCATTCTTTAATTTTTGCACCCGTTTTGATTGTTCATGTTACTACTTGCGTTATAACATAATCTGGCCACGGAAATTAACATTGTAGACACATTAAATTTAATGCCCAATCAAATGATGCCACGTAGAAAATATGGCATTAAAAATATTAATTAAAGTAATTTTTATTTATTTGGGAATTTAAACAAATAAAATTCCTAAAATAAATAAATGAATAATTAATATTTTTATCGGCCAATCAAATGACGAGAAGTGGTAGAGTCCTGCTAGAAGTCCAGGCAACAAAGGCTCTAAGTAGCAGAGTCCTGCCAGAAGTCCAAGCAACAAAGACTCTAAGTAGCAGAGTCCTCCCAGAAGTCCAAGCAACAAAGACTCTAAGTAGCAGAGTCCTGCCAGAAGTCCAGGCAACAAAGAGTCTAAGTAGCAGAGTCCTGCCAGAAGTCCAGGCAACCAAAGACTCTAAGTAGCAGAGTCCTGCCAGAAGTCCAGGCAACAAAGACTCTAAGAAGTAAACAGACTCTAAGTCTCCTGCCAGAAGTCCAGGCAACAAAGACTCTAAGTAACAGAGTCTTGCTAGAAGTTCAGACAACAAAGACTCTAAGTAGCAGAGTCCTGCCAGAAGTCCAAGCAATAAAGACTCCAAGTAACAGAGCCTTGCTAGAAGTACAAGCAGCGAAGACTCTAAGCAGCAGAGTCCAGCTAGAAGTCTAAGCAAAGAAGACTCTATTGAGTTGTTGGATAGAATACAAACTCTGACGGCCAATAAAATCACGCCACATCAGCAGGCACTCTATCTCTCCTACAACTATAAATAGGGACCAAACCCCCACAGAAGAAGGAGAATAAGAAGAGAAGTGGCTGAAGAACTCCCCAAATTCTCTCTGGAATCCCCAAGAACATTCAAAGTGTTCTTCGTCAAATTCAAAGTTCAAATTCGAGAAGCCGCGTGTTCTTCGCCAAATTCAAGAAGCCGCCGTGTTCTTCGCCAAATTCAAGAAGCTCGCTGCGTTCTTCGCCAAATTCAAGAAGCCCGCCGTGTTCTTCGCCAAATTCAAGAAGTCCGCCGTGTTTTTCGCCAAATCCAAGAAGTTCATTGTGTTCTTCACCAAATCTAAGGAGTTCGTCGCCAAACTCAAGACGTTCTTCACCAAAGGCCCCAAAATTCAACATTTGATCCAAGATCGTGGTGCTAAACTCGAAGATCAGTGTTGCTGGGAAATCAACAACTCTCAAGGAAGATCAAGCGCAAGCCCTTTCCTTGAAGATTGATCAAATTTCAAGTCGAGCATCTCTTGAAGGAAGAATCAGAGGATCAAATTTAGAGAGTAGAACCCACAAAAATTCAAGTTTATTCGAATTATTCAGTCAAATTCCAAATATTCTTGTAATTCGAGAATTTCGTCCTACAGATTTCTGGCACGCCCAGTGGGACGTCTCTACCTCTCATCTCTTCCTACATCAAATTTCAAGCTCCCTTCAAGTTTCAAACAAATCACTATGGCCAACAACAAAGGAAAGTCCACCAAGGCTGTTACATCAACTGCTGCTGAGACTGCCATAAGAAATGCCGGTGCTGTCACCAGGAGTGTGGCAAGAAGACTTGCATACTCCGAGCCAACTCCTTTCCTTGAGGCTGTTGATAATCCGCTCTTTGCAAACGAAGGCCACAAGGACAACTCTGCACCTTCAAGCCCTCGTTCCAATGCTTCATCCGTCCCCAACATGGCGCCAGTCATGACAACTAACACTTCAAGCCTAGAAGACCAAATCGCTGCACTAACAAAGGTCATCGAGGGTCTTGCCAAACACGTTGAAGAGCAAGACTCACGAATCTCTAGGCTGATGAATAAAATTGACGATGCTGAAACCAGCAGGGAGGCTGAAAAGGTGCCTGAAATACCTCATGAAGCCGAAGCATCTGCCAGACAACCAGCCGATGACCAAAAGAAGTCCACAATCAGGGAACTCCAAATCTCCGCTGATGGCTTGATCCCCATTGATCAATTGAAAGACTTCATTGAAGGCACCATCAAGAGCAAATTCGATGGAGGCACCAAGTCAACTTTGACATATGCCAAGCCTTATTCGGCAAGAATTGATAACCTGAAGATGCCAATGAGCTATCAACCCCCCAAATTCCAACAGTTTGATGGGAAGGGAAACCCTAAACAGCACGTGGCTCACTTTATAGAGACATGCAATGATGCTGGAACATATGAGGACCATCTAGTTAAACAATTCGTCCGCTCATTAAAGGGAAATGCATTCGATTGGTACATCGACCTCGAGCCTGGAACCATTGACAGCTGGGAACAAATGGAATATGAATTCCTCAACCGTTTTTACAGTACAAGACGAACTATTAGCATGATCGAGCTCACAAATACCTGTCAATGGAAAGATGAGCCAGTCATTAACTACATCAATAGATGGAGGAACTTGAGTCTGAACTGCAAAGACAGACTCTCTGAAGCCTCAGGTATCGAAATGTGCATACAAGGGATGCACTGGGGACTGCGATACATCCTTCAAGGAATTCAGCCCAAAACTTTTGAAGAGTTAGCTACACGGGCTCATGACATGGAACTGAGCATAGCTGCAAGTGGTGTTGGTGGACCACCGATTTCTGAGTTCCACAAATCAAAAGACAAACAAGAAGTAAAGAAAGGGGGCAAGCCTCCCACGAAAAATGTCACTAAAGAATCCATGACAATACGTGCCAAACCTGTCTCAGCCAAAGGGAAGGAAAAGGTGAACGAAAAGAGGGAAATAGCCCAAAAGCCAAGAAAGCCAACTCTGAAAGAGTTACAAGCCAAAACATACCCATTTTTGGACACAGACGTATCTGGGATCTTCGACGACTTACTGAAGGCCAACCTCATCGAATTACCTGAAATGAAGCGGCCTGCGGAAGCCGGGAAAACAGATGATCCTAAATACTGCAAATATCACCGCTTGGTCGGGCACCCTATCCACGATTGCTTCATATTCAAAGAAAAGATTATAGAACTCGCCCACCAAGGGAAAATTACGCTAGAGGATGATAGCGTAAATGCCAACACTATCACCATCAGCAACCAAACAGAGGAAAGTCACCAAATGGACAACTCTCCAAGTGAAGCTGGCTGTTTCCACAAGAAAAGCCAAATCCCTATAGAAGACTGCATGACTACTATAGTCTTCACCGACGAAGATCTGATGCTGGGGTCTCAACCCCACAATAGGCCATTATTTGTTACCGGCTATGCTTACGAACAGAAAATAAATCGAATGCTGGTCGATGGTGGCTCAGCTGTCAACATTTTACCCCTACGAACTCTTAGAGAGTTAGGAATCCCCACTGATGAGCTTTCAAATAGTCGTTTAGTGATTCAAGGATTCAACCAAGGGGGGCAAAGGGCCTTGGGAACCATAAGAATGAGGCTGCTCATAGACGACATGGAATCAATAGCTCTGTTCCATGTTATCAATGCTAGAACATCATACAACCTACTCCTCGGCCGGCCATGGCTTCACGAGAATGGAGTAGTCCCTTCAACCTGGCACCAATGTTTCAAATACTGTCAAAATGGTGTCGTAAAAAAAGTTCTCGGAGACTGCAAGCCATTCACTGAGGTTGAGTCCCATATTGCTGATGCAAAATATTATCTAAGCAAAATCTGGACTCCTGAAGCTTCTAACTCTCGAGAAAACAAGGAACAAGGCAACCTGACAAGAAATGATGCCCCAACTAATATGGCATACGCCAAAGGACACATCGGCAAGGAGCCAGTAATCGATGATGCCCTTAAGGGTTTGACACTACCCTTAACTCAAGT